>JANXHW010000002.1:181457008-182079508 GCA_026170595.1 Plestiodon gilberti rubricaudatus
CAGGATGTGGTGATGGCATCTGGCCTAGATGCCTTTAAAAGGGGTTTGGACAGATTCATGGAGGAAAAGACATCACAGGTTACAAGCCATAAGCAACCTCCTGGTTTTAGAGGTGGGTTTTCTCTGTGCCAGGTGCAAGGGAGTGACAACGGGATACAAGTATCTTGTTGTCTTGTGCTCCCTGAGGTATCTGGTGGGGCCACTGTGTGATACAGGAAGCTGGACTAGATGGGCTTTTGGCCTGATCCAGCAGGGCTCTTCTTATGTTAACCTTGAGGTCAGCAGTTCAGCATGCAGGAGATTGAAATGTTTTCCTACTGGTTTCTGGAAGTTTGATTAGTATCTGCCTCCTGTTGACAAGAGCTTGACAATGTGAGCTGTGACGATAGCTGCCAGTTTTCCCAAAATGACCCGTTTTCCCAGCTTTTTGTTTTTTTCCCCACAGACAGATGGACAGCAAATGCCATTGTTTGGCTGCTGGGATCTACCCTGGTATCAGATTCCCTCCCCATTTGTCAAGGATTGTCAATCTTGTGACATTACCATTACCTTACTTCTGAAACCTAGTAATCCTAGCTGTCACTCCTATAAAAACTTTCCGTGTGTGTCCATCTTTTGGCCTGGGCCAGTTCACATGTTATGCAAAGGTGACCTTGGGATCGCAATGGAGTGTACAGGAGCGCAACCAATCACAAGTCCCTGACAGGTATACCTGTATGAAACATGCAGTATTTTTGCAAACACGTTTTGGTGACATTCATACATTGTATTTTTAAGTGGACACTAAGACAACTTAAGGGGACACCTAAAAATATAATGTACAGTATAAATTAGTCCTGAGCAACCAGAAGATCTCTGCTTTTGTGAGCAGCATAGCCCTTGCTCTTGTCCCCCTTTGTTTTGCTTTGCTTCCTTTGTCCCTTCTCTACTTTGCCTTTCTCCTCCTGCCTCTGTTCTGCTTCACCTTGCCTCATCCCTTCCTGAACTAAGTATATCTTATTGACTGCACTGCACTACATGTTTCCTTGACATCCACAGATCCACCTCATCCCTGATGGCATGCATACGTCCTCCTTGTGAAACAGTATAATTTGGGCGGATCCTTTCTTGTCATGGTAATGAAGTTGCACTAGGTATTAATTACATTGCCTTGATTTCTAGTACTTGCTTCCTCTATTTTTCAGGCTCTGCTCTCATTGTTTCACATAAAATCGTTCTTTTATTTCCACCCTGGGCTTTCCTTCTTCCTGTACTTTTTCATATGTTTATATCCCTATTTTATTTCCTTTTTTTCACCTCACTCGCAACTTAGTCTTTGTTCCACAAATATTTTCACTTGGACAGTTTTGTAGTGGACTAGGACAGGGGGTCTCAAAGTGGTGGGTTGCAACCAACCACGCCAGGTGGGAGAAACACTGGACTAGGAGCTTCAGATTAGTCATTTGCTTATATTTGTTAAGTGTGGTTTCACACATTATGCTGGGCAAACCTGGTTTTCCACTGAGAGTACTATATACAGTACTTAAGAGGGAGCTTTTGCCAATCCTGGCTTCTTGACAAGTGTACATATATACGACAAAGTCATTCCAAAGATATGTTTGTTGAAATCACACCTAAATTGTATTAAGTGTACATCTTTTAAAAAAAGTCATGTGAAGAGACTCTTTAGGCTTCTTTAGGACCCACAGGTTACTTTGCAATGCTCATTTTAAACAGTCCTGGAGACAGAAACTTTTCCTGAAGAACACACCTATGATACCATAGACTAGATCAAAACCAGTTGCTAAATAAGTATTGCCTCTTATGGAGCAACACTAAGATCTATAGGAATGCAAATAATAATACCTAATTAGAGATGCTTTGGCTGCAATCCTAAGTATACTTCCTTTAAAATGTTCAGTCAGGGAACTGGGACATTTCTGAACAAATGTGGTTAGGATTGGACTGCTAATTCAGTATCTATAGTACATTTTATTTTCTGCCTGCTAATATACACACAGCAGGAAAAAGATTTGATTGCATCCTTCCTGCCTATGTAGTATGATCTTCCACAGTTTCTAATAATGCAAGTTCTAATGTGTTTGAAATCTGATCTCAGAAACAAGGCTTCAAGTACTTGTTCCACTTCAGCAGGACCATGCAAGAAAGAGAAATCCAGTGAGAGAAAACATAGATAAGAACATAAGAAGAGCCCTGCTGAATGAGATCAGATCAAAGTCGCATCTAGCCTCGCATGCCACTCCACACAGCAGTCAACCAAATGCCCCTGGGAAGCCCACAAATAGGAGGTGAAGGCAATAACCCTTCCCCCCCCCCACACGGTTGTTTCTCTGCACCTGGGTTTCAGAGACACACTGCCTCTAATCCTGGAGGTAGCATACAGCCATCATGACCAGTAGCCATTGATAGACTTGTCCTCCATGAATTTGTCCACTCCACTTTTAAAGCCATCTAAGCTAGTGGCCATCACATGTTTAGTGGCTGCAATTTCATAAACTACCGTATTTCTTCGAGTCTAAGGCGCCATCAATTCTAAGGCGCACCTTTACTTTCAGTACCACCAGCAGGGAAAAAAATATATCCATCGATTGTAAGACTCACCTCCCTTCATTGAATCTACCCGCTCAGCACCAACTCTCCCCAGCATGTCTCCTGCAGCTGAGGATGACTGAGTGCACTGCCTTTGCATAGCATTTCTGGCCCCGCCAGAAAGTGCCATTTCCTTCGTTACCTGGGCTTGGGGGAGCTTCAGGGAGGCCTGTGCAACCCTCTGCAGGCCTCCCTGATCTTCAGTTCGGCGAAAAACAGCGATTTTGGGGCATTTCTGGTTTTCGCGAATCACCTGGAGCTCCCCAAGCCCCAGTAAGTAAGAAGATAGCATTTTGGGGTGCTTTTTGGAGACCTTCGATTCTAAGACGCACCCCATTTTTTGAAATGCTTAATTGGGAAAAAACATGCGTCTTAGAATTGAAGAAATACAGTAATTATGCACAGTGTGAAGAAGTCTTTCCTTTTGTTATACTGGGGAGGGGGAATAGAAAAACACAGAGGAAACGCCCCCCCATCGTTTCATTTTTTGTCATGCCTTCTTGAGAATAGTGAAAAAGGCATGTACTATAGTGCAGTACAGCCAATACAGATGCAAAATTAGTGGACTTGGAATAAGTCTCCCACACAGAATGCCTGAATATGTATTCCAGAGAGAATACATATTACAAGATCTTTAATGCAAGATACATAAAGCTCTTGCACTGAAGATCTTTCTCCTGCTGAAAATGTACATGGCAATATAAAAATTCTTATGGCGATTTTGCACTTGGTCTGGTCTGCATTCACAAGAAGTGGTGCTCAAAACCAGCAGCCACTCTTGGTACATTCTCAGAAGTTGATTCCTTGAACCCCCTTTCTCCTGATGAAACAGCACTGGGTTACTGAAATTGACTTGCTTTGTTGAAATGCAGTGTAATTCACAGAACAATCTCTTTTGCTCTGAGCAATCAATTTGCTCACAAATACAACTCCTGGGACCGAGGACAGTCTGACTGGATCCACCACCTGATGCTTGACCTGTTTGCTGCCACAGCCACTGCACAAGCCGTCCTGCAAGTCGTCCTGCAAAAAACCTATCCACGAACAAGAACTGCAGTTGCTTGCCTTGCTCCTTCCTGCATGATCATTTTTGATATGCTGGGAACTCCCAGTGCACCCTATACTTTCTGTTCTATTCAAATAGACTACAGGGAAGGAATGAGGTCAGCGGCTGCTTCCTTACCTACGCACCTCATTCCTTCCTCATGCAGTCCGTTAAAGGGATCATGCTAAGAAGGAGCAAGGTGAGTGTGAAGGAAGCGGATTGATGCAGCTCCATATGTGGTGGTCTGGAGGGAAACAGTGGCATCCTTGGGATGAAGGGGCACTCCAAGTCCGCTGCTGCACCTGCCACTTGTTCACATCATGGATGGGCATGACTTACCGACCGACCGACCGACCGACCAACCGACCGACCGACCGACCGACCGACCACACACACACACACACACACACACACACACACACACACACAATTACCTCATGAACAGCAAATTAATACTCAATGTAATTCTTTGAAAAGGTGAGGTTTTTGCATCATCGGGCCACGGAAGCCGCCATGCAGGTATATGTGACTTAGAACTATCTTGGACTTGAGTCACGTCAACTTGACTGCAATTCCCAACTGTGCAACTTATTGACTGCTGGAACAACCAACCAGTTTGGGCTGAATACACTGTCCTTCTGTGGCCAGCTGGCACTGGCTTCTTAAGCCCTGCTACAGGAAGGTTTCCTAGGACGTTATTGAGGCGATTCTTGACTTTTATGTCACCTTGGCTTGTGTGCACATATGCAAAGGATGATGAGCCAACAAGACCTCAAAAATAGCATTCTCTGATGCTCATAATTGCTGACCCAATTCTGAATTGAGCTGAGGGGAGTTTGCCCATCACTACCTGAGAAGAAGAAAATGCTTCTAATGCTTGTTTGGGCTTCATTAAGGGCTAATCCAGAGCTAATTACATTGGCCTGTTTTTAAACCAACTTGCTGGAAAATGCTGACCTAGTTTGAATCTTGTTTTGCTCTTCCCTGAGCAAGAGGATATTTCAGGACAGCCATTTACAGGATTTTTAAAAAAAATCTTTTTGGATGAGAGAACGTTGTACCCATTAGAGCCCCAAACTCCAAAAACCTTAGAACTGCAATATCTTTCTTTCTAGCCACTTCCAAACTTTTCTCTTCAGCCTCATACAGTTTGAGTCATTTTAAGAGCTGGAATTGTTGCTCTCGACCAGAGACTGCTGTCCGTTCTCTTCATTAAGGGTATATACAAAAGTTTAGAGACAAGGGGCATTTTGCATAAGAGTTCACCATGAACCCAAATAATTGGTCACTTATCAGGTTCCTTCGCACATGACTCATCAACGAATTGCTGGTGATCTGACATCATACAGGTCAGCTTGAATAGGCAATATTAGCAGAACACTATGTGCAACATTTCTTTCTAAGCGTGTCTGAAAATGTCAACGATTTCTTATGCCATAGTCTCCATATGTATGCTTTGCAACCACCATTGAGGTCATTGGGGTGTACCAACTGGAGTTTGAAATAATATTTCACAGATGTCACGGAAGTTTCCAATTTTACCATACAATTTTTTAAATGTAAAATTATAGATTTTAAATCTGAATGCTTTAGATGTATTTATTACATTTCTATTCCACCTAGCTTCAGTTGTGCAATTCCAGTCAGTCACTTACATATGATTCCCAGATGGTCTCCCGTTGAGGCACTGAACAGACGCAAACCTTCAGCAAACTGGCTGCATCATGTGCCTGCAAAGCACACTCTGGGACTCGATTTTATTGACTCGACACATGTCAGATTAGAATATCTCATAAACTGTCAACTACCCACTACTAAATAGCATTGCATGACATCTATCAAATATTGTCCTGTTCTGGCCTCTCACGGGGACCCACAAGGAGGGGCACAATGTGTGGCAAGGCAGTTAGATTGACAGGACCTCAGAGAAATCCAAACAAGCAACTTGATTTGATATAGTCCCAGTTCCAACGGACCGCCTTCATGTCTTCTGGCTTTGACTACCATTCCCAGGCTCTAGCCTTCTGCTGCACAGTGATGAGCCTGGGGTAACCCCAGGCCTTGAGTTGAGCACTAGGTCACCTTTGGGTCACTTCTTGCCTAATGCGTTCCCTGTGTGGGCAGGCAGGCAGGCAGGCAAAGTTAAGAGGTTTCTGGCATGTCAAGGTCTGACAAGAGAGTCTGGCTCAGGCTGGACTATCTCCAATGGGGTCTATTTCCGGTTGTGGGGGGTCCCCCTAACTGCCTGATGTTCCCCCCCCTCAGTGTTAGGGACTTCATCCTGCCTCTCAGAAGCAGGTATTATCATCACCCGCCTCGAAATCTGAATCCTGGCTGTCACACAAGGTCAGGGTCATTATGACACATACTTCCAAATACAAAAAGCTATTTCATGTATTTGCACATTATTGTCAAATACGAACTACCACTGAATACCAAGTTTCAGAAACTATCAACTGGCTGTTATCAGAAATACATTTCTGGCCTCAGCTGAGCCGTGGTGATAATCCGATAGACTTGAATTTCCCATCATATAAAATAGAGGGTGAGGAGGGGGGGTGGGACACATTCAGAGTCTCTCTTCGTAGCATGAAGAAACATGCACTATAATTATGGTTAATGAGCTAGTTATAATTTCCTCTTCTGTTGACATTAGATTTATAATAAAATTGCCTGCTCATATTATTAAAAGAAAAAGGAAAGGGGGGAGGGTCACTAAATTAAGATAGAGAAATAATGGAGCAATAATATGGTGGATAGAGAGAGCTTGCTGGATAATCCAAGAGTTCATCAGCAACGTCTATAATGGTTGTCCCTCAGTGTTCTCTGCATGACCCTGTTTGTGGAAGCCCTGGGATCTCAAAGAACACAGAGAAGGTGCTGAGCCAGGAGCACCATAATAGAAAGTCAGAAAATGTCTTCATTTATCCAGCACTTGGAGCCATTCTACATAATACACAAGCTGAGACAGAAAACTGAGGTGGCAGAATTCTGAACTGTGTCACCTCAGATTACAAGAGGGGGGTATGTTTTTAAATATTCTCCCATGTATTGAAAAAAACTCTCCTTGCATTCAGAAAGGCTTAACGTAGCTCTGTTGCTGGTTCTTTCTCATTTACAGCATTCAGGGAGCTTTTTCCATGGAAGAGCATTCAAAAATATGACACTTCACCCCTACAGTCTGAAGTGGTACAGTCCAGAATTCTAACACCTTCCTCCGTCTACCACCATGGTTTGAGGCTTACCAGGGAATACGGGGTGTCACTCACTCACCTGCTGACAGCTTTGGCAATAACCAATAGCTCGCATTTCCCATCATCTACCTCAGTCCAGAATTCTACTACTTTGTGACAAACTATATGGGAGACCAGTCATTGGATCTCTCAATCTCAATTCAGGTGTGATGTGTGAGGAGAGGCAAGCCAGCTAACCACATCACAGCACCTTCCTGTGTTTGGTACTTCCTTCCACAAAAAAAAGCATCAAATGCATGGAGGACCAGGAGGTAGCCTATGAGGACATTGGTGCAGGGGGCATGACTAGCCAGTGAATTTCCATTTCCTCTCCCCACGTTCAGTGTGTGTGGAAGGCACAACTGAATCTTTCTATCATAAAGCAGGGCCTGATGATTGCTAAAGTGTTGCCTCTCAGACAAAGTCACAAGGAATGGAAAGGGACAGCAGCATTCTGACTTAGAATTGTGAGCTGTGGTGTTGCTGAATGGCCTCAAATTGGATTCTCTGTCTGCTCCAGTGGAAAGTGAAGGCTTGGGAGGTGGTGGGTTGATTTTGACACTAAGACTTATTTGTTACGGTTATTTTCTGGTCACACAGTAACCAGAAATATCACTGCTCCTGTGGAACTGCTGCCACATCTGACCTGACACATTTGAAGTGTGGCAGAAGGACCTTTAACTCTCCCACAAAGGCAATGCTTCCAGAGGACCTTTTCTGTGTGGACGATGGACTTCTTCAACCTAGTCTCTGGTGAAGAAGACATTACAGGGGCCAGCCACGATGTGATAAAATAGCTCCAAACAGCTCAGTTTTGGATTATATAACAAGGCGTGAACCAGAAGAGTCCAGTGTATCATCTTGTCACTTCTGCTGGAATCGATTTCGTTTAGTTTGGTTTTTTTGTCAAGTCCATTGTACATTGCCTTGAGTGTTTCATAAAAAGGCAGTTAACGAATACCGTATTTCTTCGAGTCTAAGACGCCATCGATTCTAAGGCGCACCTTTACTTTCAGTACCACCAGCAGGGGAAAAAAATCAATCGATTGTAAGACTCACCTCCCTTCATTGAATCTACCTGCTCAGCACCAACTCTCCCCAGCATGTCTCCTGCAGCTGAGGATGACTGCCTTTGCATAGCATTTCTGGCCCCTTTGCATAGCACTGCCTTTGCATAGCATTTCTGGCCCCGCCAGAAAGTGCAATTTCCTTCGTTACCTGGGCTTGGGGGAGCTTCAGGGAGGCCTGCGCAACCCTCTGCAGGCCTCCCTGATCTTCAGTTCGGCGAAAAACAGCGATTTTTGGCCATTTCTGGTTTTTGCGAAAACCGGAAATGGCTGAAAATCACCGGTTTTTGCCGAACTGAAGATCAGGGAGGCCTGCAGAGGGTCGCACAGGTCTCCCTGAAGCTCCCCCAAGCCCCAGTAAGTAAGAAGATAGCATTTTGGGGTGCTTTTTGGAGACCTTTGATTCTAAGACGCACCCCATTTTTTGAAATGCTTAATTGGGAAAAAACATGCGTCTTAGAATTGAAGAAATACAGTAAATGAACACATGATTAAAACACACACAACTAGCCTATGCTATTGTTTTAAGACAGTCATAAGCCGTTCGTCCTATGGCCTGCACTTCCATGAGAAAAGGAGAGATTCTTATTTATATATACTTTGTGTGATTAGCAGGCACTCCCAAATCTCTAGTGCAGAGAAAAGGTACCATTTTATGTTAACTTCATTATAATTTCAGTTCTGTTTTTCTGCTTTTTATCAGTTGAGATAGCTTCAGTCTTGTCACATAGAACAATACTGTCACACAGTGCCCTTGTCATTTCAATCTCTCTTCCTATAATTATATTCTGAGAATTTCAAGACAGTTGGAGTTTCTTTAACGTTACTTTTTCCCCTTGGAAAAAAAAAACACTACTGAGCTCCTCAAGGAGATGGTGGAGAACAAAGCTCATTCCCTGTGAATGTGTCTTAATATGGCACACCAAAACCTTTTCAGTGGTGTTTGGGTTCAGGAGATCAAGACTATAGCTATTTATAGGGAGACTGATAAGGAATAGCCCCCTTTTAGCTCCTGAGCTTTCTTCCATGCACTACAATGCCTGAATAGCACCCACTGAGACTCTTTTGAAGTGTGAATATAACTGTCAGAATATTGCCCTTCCCCCATGCTTGTAAGGGGTAGGAAGCTTTGCCCCACTTGACCCTTAAGTCAGGAGGCTGGGGTGGAAATAAATACACAAGAGTGGCATTTGGCACTGGGGAGCAAGATCGAGGATGCAACTTCTTTAGGCTGATCCTTCTACCCTTGCCTTGTGTTGGAGTAAAATGGCAGTCTGCCCAGATGAGCCCACGCTTTTCATAGGGGCTGAGTAGGAATCTTCTGCTGCCTGCCAGATTGCAGCGGTGAGCCCCTCCTCCCTTTCACACTGTTGTGACCAGTCGATAATTGATCTCAACTGGCAGGTACAGCATGGGTAGGGTAGAAATGTAGCAGGAAAATATTGGTGAGCACATTGAGGCATCATAGTACTGAAGGGTGAATTACGGTGTATATACAGTAGACCACTCCTTGAGGCTAGTTTGTGCAAAGGAAACTGGGAAGGGATGGACATTGGTAGCATCATCAACCTTGATGGTTTGCAGGGCTGATGTCGCCAAGAGCTTCTGTGATGCCCGTAAAGTGGTTGGCGGTGAGGAACAGGGATCAGACCACAGCTGATCCGCTGCTCGAAGCCAGACTGAAGCATGTAACAAAGGCAACTGTGGTAGGTTGACATCATTGTGAGGACAAGGAGGAAGCCCTGCTGAACATTTCCAAAGTTGTGCCCCTGTTTCAGCTAATATACTGTATATTGCTTCATGCCTTCATTGGGGTGTGGGGACAATGGATCCCCTTCCTAATCTATGACTGGCAGCACAATCCTAACCAACTTTCCAGCGCCGGTGTAGCCATGCCAACAGGGTGCACACTGCATTTTGCAGTGCAGGGACAGTCATGGAGGCCTATTCAAGGTGAGGGAACATTTGTTCCCTTACCCCGGGGCTGCATTGCAGCTGCACCGGCACTAGAAAGTTGGTTAGGATTGTGCTGTTCTTCAGTGTGCATTAGTATTAACTGAAAAGCACAAAAATGCATTAAAGTTATAATCCTGAGCACATTGACAAGAGAGTAGGTCCTTTGAACTTGATGGGATTTACTTCTGAATAAACCCTGATACCTGTAATTGTGCTGCAAGAGATACAAGAGATGCAAGATACCTGTAATTGTGCTGTAATTGTCATTTGTTTATTTAAATTATTTGTGAAGCTACCATTTTAAGACCCCAACCATATACAAATCTATATGCAACATAATAGTATAATTTATTTGAAAAAGTACACATGCAAGGCAGTGCGGCACTGTTAGAATAGCTCTGTGTTACATCTGAGCTGTTTATTTCAGAGTTTACACTCAACATTTAATTGATTAACTGGTTAGATTACTCAATGAAAAACACTGTATTGACTCAAAAAGTATCCCCAATTAATCAGAAAGCACTCCCTCTGCGAGGGGGAGTTGCCTGTCAGTCAACGCTGCGAGGGGAATGCCAGAGAGAGGCCAGACAGTGAAAGGAAACACCTGGAAAGAAGCGTCCTACAAAAGATTAGGACATTTATTGTATTGTAAAAACCGTTTGGCTTAGAATTGCCTGCCTATTGTAAACTGCTTTGAATTAAAGTCAAAGGAGAAATCCAATGACAAGAAAGGAGGTAGTATATAAATACTGGAATTATTATTATTATTATTGCCTGCCTATTGTAAACTGCTTTGAATTAAAGTCAAAGGAGAAATCCAATGACAAGAAAGGAGGTAGTATATAAATACTGGAATTATTATTATTATTATTATTAATAATAATAATAATAATAAATGTTTACAAAAATATTAAGCAGCAGACTGTTTAATGCAAGTACAACTGCAGATGTCAAAAACACCATCTTAAGAGGCATTCTCTATGTTCTCTCATAGGAAGGAATGCCTCTTCTAAAATAATGTTTGCTATGACATCTGCCTGCGTCATCTAATAACATACTGTTGCTTCAAAACTACTGTGTTTTTCAGGTATGAAAATTTACTCAGTAAATTACTCACAGTGGAATTGTATACATATTAACTTAGAAGTTAAATTATTGTATTTATTTTATTTAATGGGGCCTACTCTCAGGTAAGTGTGCATAGGATTGCAGCCTCAACTAAAATGCATACAACTGAGCTAACACAATTAAAATGCATATGATTAATTGACTAAGATTTCTCTAATCTGGTGACAACTCTCCTTAAATTGGGTGTGGTTTGCTCTTCATTCTTAACATTAACCCTGTGAGCACTCTTATTGAAGCTAATGTATAACCACAGGACACATCTCAGAGGATCAAGTACAGTAATCTCTATCTGTTAAATATTGTGAGATTCATAATGACAAACAATGATGTATCATAATCTTATTTCTTCCACAATTCCGTTAAGTAAGTGACAACAATAAACTAAAGTCAGTTATTACTAAGTTCTTTACAGCAGGGATGAGGTTGCAATCCTATGCATGGTTACCTGGGAGTATGCCCCATTGAAAACAATAGGACTTCCTTCTAAGTAGGCATGCATCAGATTGAGTTGCATAGTGTTTTGTTCCTTGAGTGAACATACTTCCTATCCAGATTCTAAACATTTGCACAATCTTATGAAAACAAGATTCAGGTTATAGTGATGCAATGTTAGCCTACAAAATGGTTTGGACAGAACAGGGGAGTAAAAATTTCTATCCCCATTTTCTTCCAAGGAGTCAGGAGGCTCTTCTTCTGCCCCATTTTATCGGCACTAGCATAAGTGCAAAATTGCTGACACAGCAAGTCTAAGGACTCCTTCATACAAGTATGTACCGTATAAGCGTCATGCTTAAAATGTTTTTTTTTTAAGTTGCGTGTTTGATTGTGTCACACAATACAAGGAGCACCTGCTTGACAGTGGCTCCCTAATGAGTACTAATGTGAGACTTTCTCAAATTACTTTGATGTGGCAGCACTTGAAGCAGTCCTCTGGATTGGGTCATTACCCGAGTGCAATTTATAAGAAGTGGTAACTCTAAAGAAGGAAAAAGCCATGAGAAAAACTAAGATTCTGCTCCTGATGTGGATCATGGAACCCATGAAGCAATGTTTTCACTGTTGGGAACTAGCCTCCTTTTTTTTAATTGTTCGTTAGAATTGGTCCCCGGCCTACAGGCAGATTAGATATGCAAACATGCCTCCCTCCACTTATATATAGTAAAAATAAAATATGTAGGATCATTCCAGTTAGCTGTATACATTTTGGCTATAGAGTTGCTTGTGAAAGTTTTGGATAGAAAATCTAGGAAATTGAACATGCCTATGCTTACCAGATCTCCAACCGGGACAGAGTACTAGACCTTTAGGAGAAGGAATGTGGGTAGGTGTAGCTTCTTAAACCTTAGAGCACAATCCTAGGTATGTCTACTCAGAAGCAAGCCCCGCTGAACACGATGCTTGCTTCTGAGTAGACATGCCTAGGATTGTGCTCTAAGGTTTAACAAGCTACACCTGCCCACATTCCTGCTCCTAAAGGTCTAGCACTCTGTCCCCGTTGGAGATCTGGTTGGAGATCTACACATGCCTAATCCCTTGGAAGCAAGCAGAGAGATTAGCTGAATATGCTCATCTACTAATCCTCTTCCATTTCTGACTTTGTCTGAGTCATTACCTTGGTAACAAACTAAACACCTGTGTGTTTTGCAAGGCAACCTTAGGTTTTGTAAAACCAGAGGAACCTGCTCCTGAGATTTGACTGTTCTAGCCATTTTGCTCCCTCTCTCTGCACTTCATCAGCTTGCTGTGGTCTCTTTTTCCCTACTTTACTAAATAACATACATGGCTGAGTCACACGATCATTTTAGAGTGGTGAGATGTGGATTCTTGTGAGTGTTAGGCTGCCACTGCCCCATCCTCTTCTTCCCCGATTTCCTTGGAGACCCAGTGAAAGGTGGATGGGGGGATGCTTACCGCCTCATCATCCAGTGGTGGTGTCAAATATCACAGCAGCAGAGCTGGAGGAGAAGGTAGCCACTGCTACAACTCTGTTCTCGATTATGATTCATAAAAGAGCTGCAGCTGCAACCTCCACTGTTTCCTTCCTTCCTTCCCTCACTGCATCTTCTAACCTACCTGGGTGGGGAGGCTACTGGGAGCAGAATGTTTCTCTTCCCAGAATCCTCTCTGTTTGGCCAGTTCAGAGGAAACAGCACCACTGCAGGAGGTGGCGGCGGCATGCACTAGTTGGAAAATGAAAAGGTAATGGCGGGTGATGGAATTTAGTGCTGCTTTGGGTATCAGTCTAATTCCTAGGTATGGAATCTGCAGTATAGCAGCAATCCGATGGTGTTTGTCACGTATCCAGATTCCAAGCCACCACACAACCCAAAACATTCAATCCATACCTAGAAAGCTGATTGTGGCAAAGTGAACCTGGGTCCCTAAACATTAGCCAAAGGACAGTTTTGCCCTGACTTCAGCACATACTAGTGGCCCTGTAAGCTATCATTTATCACATTAACAGCGCAATCCTATCCAACTTACACCACCAGTGTAACCAGCGGTGCAGCGAGAACAGGAGGCCCCAGAATAGAAAGGGGATTCAAATCCCCTCCTAAGGTTCTTAGGAACAGCATTGCACCGCTGGTTACACCGGTGGTGTAAGTTGGATAGGATTGCACTGTAAGAGAGTCATATGCATTGTCAGTGAATCCCTGGAAGTTGTGTCCTTTTTACTGCTTTTGGCCGACACAGAGTCTTTTTTGTTTTCTGTTTTGGGAAAAGCTGAGTGCCTCCTTCAACGCCTCTGCTTTTGTGCAGTTACTTTCCCTCCCCAACAAACATCCCTTATTTCTCAAACAAATAATTTTTGCACTACTCTGCAGTATGCAGTGGTGCTGCAGCAGAGCTGGTTTCAGGGATCCTCAGCCCTCTCTGGGTCCCCTCCTAGCTGGGTGGGTTCCAAGAGAGATGCTCTGTTCTGTTGTTACTACTGCACAGAGGTCATCTCGGGGATCAGCAGTGGGCCCTCGGCTGCTGACTTCTGATACCAGTCCTGAAACAAGCCAATTTCTACAATTTCTATATCTGAAATTATAAAGATAAATAAATCTTTATAAAGATCATTTGCACATCACGCTGCACCTGAGTGCACATTTCCAGGTGAACGACTGCCGGGGTTCATTTCTACAGATCAATGATCTGTATACGCTGTACATCATAGCTTGTACCTCCATTGAATGGGATGTGTGAATAATTGTACCCAGTACAGTCACATGTGAATGGCCCTTCACACTCAGCTCTTTTCTTCTCCAACTTGTCCATTTTACCAGTAGAAGACCTCTGGGTCCGATTTTTATGTTACCTTGATGGCATGATAGCTGCAAGAAAAGTGCAACGACACAAATGGCATTCCATATGAGAAGAAGTTTGTGTGTGAGTCGACTACCCGTGTATTTGTGATTATATTTTGAACAACACCAGGGGATCCCTTTACTGAGATGTGGGTTGTATTCGTATAGCAACAATGACTGCAGCCACATGTGGAGCTTCTTCACGTGTGAAATGCTCCCCATATGGTTTCATTTTTCTGTGTGTGCCATGCCACAGAAGTAACATGAGCCAGGCTCTTTATTGATGGATTTACTTCCAACAGGGTTCTAGGAACAACAATCCAATGCTCAAGCAAGCTCCCTAAAGCTCTTCTTAGCTGTTGGAACATAAATAAATGTTGACTGATCTTGTTCTATAAACCAGGAGCCAATCCTGGGTTGAGGAGAGGCATGCCTCAATAAAGAGAAGGGTGTACCTCAAACTATTTTTCCAGTACTCAGGTTTTCAAACTTTTCACACTTTTAGTTTTGTAATTTATATATTATAAAGAAATAAACAGTACACAGCAAGAATGTGAAAATGCATTCCAAGAGGAAAAAGTAACTAGTTTTAGGATATACTTTGACACAAAGCAAATCAACAGTGTTGATTCTGGAGCTAGGAAACATATTTGTCAGGTTAGATGTGCCAGTCTGTCACTAATATATTGTGGCAATGATGTGAGAAAGTGTGCACTGGGTGTGTCCTTTCCCATTAGTGTTCCACAGCAGCGGAGCAAAGAATGCTAGAAAGTTATCAACAGCCACAAAAGTTCTTGCCTTGATGATCTGCATAATAGCACGAGAGGAACAGCAACCAAAGTAATTGGGGTAACCAGGGCCATTCAGAGGAATTTTATCAGGGGGTACAAAGTTTCTTTTGGGCCCCTTCCCTACATATGAATTTGGCTCTTGGGCCCCCCTTTTTTGCTCCAGGGCCCCCTTTGTGACCCATTTTTCATCCTGGGCCCGGGTACAAATTACCCCCTTAACCCCCCTCTCAGAGGCCCTGGGGGTAACCTGGATGGATCCATTTGACAACAATGTCATCAGGACATTGTTCAGATGTCCTGGTTATAACTAATCAGGAAAGGAATTCATGTGGGTGGGTGGGTGGGGGCAAAGAAAGGAAATGGAACGTGGAACCTGTGAGCTACTTCTAAGGACAAATCATGGTTTGGCAATCAAGAAGCAGGGCACTATGATTGTTGTTTTAAAGAAAAAAGGGGCTACTTTTGAACAATTTCATCTCAATCTCTATGATTGTCCTATGAAGAGGTTCCGGAGTACACGGAACGAAACGGAGTGCTGCATAACTTGGATTTTAAAGGGGTATTTCTGTCCGTTTGTGGCTGCCTGTACGAGGAAACCCACGAACGGAGTGAAGGAGTTTTTAAACTTCAAGTGAGTCTTTTTACATGGCGTCTGATCCTGTATCTCTGCAACATTGTATGTTAATAGCTGGCCATGAAAGCTTCCGCAAGAAAAAGAAGCAGGGCATTTGAACCC
This sequence comes from Plestiodon gilberti rubricaudatus, assembly GCA_026170595.1. Classification (NCBI taxonomy): domain Eukaryota; kingdom Metazoa; phylum Chordata; class Lepidosauria; order Squamata; family Scincidae; genus Plestiodon; species Plestiodon gilberti. Next base: position 181,472,847 of record JANXHW010000002.1, read on the forward strand.
AACTTGTGACCTAGTTCTTACAGAGGTGGCAAGTCTGTGTTTGAGCAGTTCCACTTCAGACTGCAGATGTGGGTTCACATGACTGAAAACTCTTCTGTTTTTTTAAAAAAATCTCTCCACATAGAAAACTACGATGTCAGGGATAAACTGGAGACTAAAGTGAACTGAAAGAGTATAAAGGAACTCATGGTAAAATAGCATGTTTTCAAGTTGCCATGCCATGCCAAGATAAATCAGCATATACACCATGGGGATAAACTATTTATTTATTTCAGGAATTTGTAGCCCGCCTTTCTCCCGAAGGCACTCAAGGCGGCTTACAACATATTAAAATACATAACACATTAAAACAATTTAAAAACACATTAAAACAATTAAAACACTTAAGTTAAAAATAAACAACCCCAGTGGGTCACCAGCATATACATATATTAAAACCAATTGTTAAAAAGTCAGCCCACCATGTCAGACATTAAAAGCAGTCCTGAATAAAAACGTCTTAAGGCCCCGCCGAAAGGCCTCTAAGGAGGGAGTCATTCTTAATTCCAAGGAGAGGGAATTCCACAATTGGGGCGCCACCGCCGAGAAGGCCCTATTCCGCGCCGCCATCCCCCTCACTTCTGTCAATGGCGGCACGGTTAACAGGGCCCCCCCTGATGACCTCAGAGTATGGGTCGGATTATAAGGAAGGAGGCAGTCCCTCAAATACCCTAGACCCGAGCCGTTAAGGGCTTTAAAAGTCAAAACTAGCACTTTGAATTGTGCCCGGAAACGAACCGGCAGCCAGTGTAGCCGCCGAAGCAATGGTCCGACTGAGTCGAACCGACAAGCCCCGGCAACCACCCGGGCCGCCGCATTCTGCACTAGTTGCAGTTTCCGAACAGCCTTCAAAGGCAGCCCCAATTGAGCGCATTGCAGTAATCTAGTCTAGATGTCACTAGGGCATGGGTCACTGTGGCCAGGTCTGCACGATCCAAGTACGGTCGCAGCTGGCGCACCAGCCGAAGCTGGGCAAAAGCCCCCCTGGCCACAGCCGCTACCTGGGAATCCAGGAGCAGCTGCACATCCAGGAGAACCCCCAAGCTGCGGACCTGCTCCTTCAGGGGGAGTACAACCCCATTCAGAACAGGACGATGATCCAGTACCTGAGTTGTAGACTTCTGGACCAGAAGAACCTCTGTCTTATCAGGATTTAATTTCAGCTTGTTCGCCCCCATCCAGCTCCCAACTGCCTCCAGACAATGATTCAGGACATCGACCGCCCCCTTGGAGTCAGGTGGAATGGAGAGAAAGAGCTGGGTGTCATCCGCATACTGATGACACCCTACCCCAAACCCCCGGATGACCTCTCCCAGCGGCTTCATATAGATGTTAAACAGCATGGGGGACAGAATTGACCCTTGTGGCACCCCACACCTCAAGGGCAAGGGTGCCGAACAAGCATTCCCCAGCACCACCTTCTGGGATCTATCAGCCAGGAAGGAGCGGAACCACCTCAGAACGGTGCCTCCAAGCCCCAACCCAGCCAACCGACCCAGGAGGACACCATGGTCAATGGTGTCAAAAGCCGCCGAGAGGTCCAGCAGGACCAACAGGGACGCACTCCCCCTGTCCAGTCCCCGGCGCAGGTCATCCACCAAGGCGACCAAGGCCGTCTCTGTCCCGAACCCCGGCCTGAAGCCAGACTGGAATGGATCCAGATAATCAGCTTCCTCCAAGACCCTCTGGAGCTGAGACGCCACTACCCGCTCGATCACCTTGCCCAGAAACGGGATATTCGAGACTGGCCGGAAGTTGTTCAAAATAGTGGGATCCAGGGAGGGTTTCTTCAGGAGGGGACGCACCACCGCCTGCTTCAGAGGCAACGGCCTCTGGTATACCTGCTTCACCGCCTGCTTCAGAGGCAACTAATTGCCACACTTGGCTTCCAGGACGTTCATGGTATACCATGCCTGAGTGATATGGTCCTTGTTCTGGTGGTTTTTGTCAGACAAGCAATGGAAACAGGAGGTTTATCAAGCATCTGCTGGTCTACAATACATAGTGGGTACACCATGCATCACTTAGGTGTTGCATCTTGCATAAACCTCATGTTGACAATAGCAAGCTGTTCTTTCTTGTATGCAAACATCAGTGGAGTACTGAACTGCATGCCAATGCACAATTTGGGAGGTTAATTTTGGAAGAACCAGGCAGGAAAATCCCATCTGTGCCTTCACAAGGGGAACAGGGTGATTTTTTGAAAGAGAAAAAAGTACCAATGCATAGTACATAGAGGGATTTGAGTGAAGGTGGCAGTGTTGAAGTTGGGTATATTTTTATCTCAGTGGAGGATGAGTTATCTGTCTCATCGGGAGTATGGGAGGGATGTTATTCTCTCTTTCATACGTTGGGGGTACAGAAGATGACTTTCAAAGAAGCCTTTTTAAATCTCAAAGGAGTTTTGACATCTGTTTGAGATTGCAGCATTGAGATTTTTCTTTTAGACTGCCCCAGTTTGATCCAATATTTCTTGACCTATATACTGTACTGTAATGTTCATAATAACCTAAATAGCTCTTTGTCATTCATGAAGCAAATTCTTGGCAGGAAGGAAGAAGAGTGAAATGAACATCACTACATCCACTGAAGTGGTACTTGTGCAGGGACCTGCAACTAGTGAGATATCTATATATGTGCCCCTAATTTGTGCCTACTCTATACTCCTTTTCCCTTTCTTTTGATTCAAGGCTGCTGTTCTTCCTTAGAATGTTACTATATTTTGTGTGCGCGTGCATGCGCACGCACGCGCGCGCACACACACGAGAGAGAGAACACACAGATTTAATGGTCTAACTCTAAAGCATCATATTTTAAATTATTTAACTTCCCTTGTGCTCTGCTCTTTCCAAACCCTTTATTCATCTGGGCTAGATAAATTGAGTTCCCTGTAATTTACTTGTGTGTGTAGAGGGAAGGTTTCCTTTTTGAGAAGGCTCTTAAAAAGCAAAGTCTTGTTTCTCCGCCTAGGCATTACAGATCTAAAGATATTCTTCTCTAACAGATGATGATTGCCCGGATTTTTTGTGCGTGCCCAAATTTCTCCTGCCTTCTGACTGAGCAATATACTATATTATTAAAGAATCTCTGTCCTCCATTCAGAGGTGACTACACATCCATGATGATGTGTGTGTACTGATCAAAGTAGTGCAGAAAATAAGCATCTGCCTCTAGGAAATGTCCAGATATGTTTCAGACAATAGTTTCATTGCAAATCCGGATTTAAAAGTTGCAATGTTATTTTCTATAGAACGAAAATTCCTAAATCTTCAGGACAAACAGGAACCAACCCAAGTGGGGCCCATTCAGTCACTGAGAGATGGCGGTGCTACAGGCCTAATAGTATGAATGGATATAAATAGGGTTCATCTTTTTTCAGAACCAGTGGCATCACTAGGTGGGTGCAGGGGGTGTATACCGCACCATGTGACACTTTCGTGGGGGGTTGACACCACTAGTGGGCAAAATTTGTAATTATGAATAATACCATAATGTTATCATTGGAAAGGCAATTTAATGCAGAATGTAATGAAACAAACCATGTTGGAATATCTATATTTGATCAAAAGATATGGCCAAATAACAAGAAAAAGCAAACAACTGCCTTAACAAAAAGTAGATTTCCTTAACTCAAAACTGACCAATGAAACCGATTGTTCTGAGAGCCAATGAGGTGCTGCTATTATGACTCAGTATGGAACCAATAAAGTGTTAGTATGAGTCAGCTCTCATTTCTATGTATCAGACAGAGCTAATACTAGAACTCTTATTCAGTTGTGTGAGCGTCGTCAAGTTGGCCACTGGTTTTTTGTTGGTTACTGATTTGTTGAATGACCTGTACTGTTATATATTAAAATAAATAAAGTTAGTGGGGTGACACCATGAGTTACTGCATCGGGCGACACCTACCCTAGTGACACCACTGGGTGACACAATGAACTCTCACACCAGGTGACGCAAACCCTAGTGACACCGCTGCTCAGAACCCTATTGATTTTCATTATAATTAAAAAGATCGTGCCTTTACAAATAGTTGTCGTCACCACCTGCATCGGCAGTGGTAAGAACTCCACTGTTCAGCCACTCCCTGGTGTGGTGATTTTTACCCATATGCCCTGACATTACCCATATGCTGCTGTGAGGAGGCTACCTAGTGAAACTCCTGCTACTGATATACCAGGCAACAGCAAAACTACTTGTAAAAGAAAAGGGGAAAAAATGAATGGGGGAGAGAAAAATAAAATAACCTCAAACACAAATGGGCCTCCTGAAATGAAAATATTTGGAATGCCATTACACAAATAGTTTTTGCTTGTAGAATGAAACCTTTTGAAACCATACAACCTGATCTTCTATGAGACTTTGGGCACAATCCTATGCATGTCTACTCAGAAGTCCTATTGTGTTTCGTGGGGCTTACTCCCAAGAAAGTGTGGATAGGATTGCAGTTTACATGTATTAATGGAGAGCTTGTCTTCATCACTGCGGGTGGCGCAGTGGGTTAAACCACTGAACCATGAGCTGACGATCGAAAGGTCAGCAGTTCGAATCTGTGCGACGGCTCCTGCCAACCTAGCAATTCGAAAGCAAGAAATTGCAAGTAGATTAATAGGTACCGCGTCAGCGGGACGGTAACAGCTTTCCATGCACCTCGGTGTTGAGTCATGCCGGCCACATGACCATGGAAACGTCGTCGGACAGCGCTGGCTCTTCGGCTTTGACACGGAGATGAGCACCACTCCCTAGAGTCGGACACGACTGGACTTAATTGTCAAGGGATACCTTTACCTGTCTTCTTGAATCCCAGAGCCCCTTCAGCTTTAAATTCCTCTCCCACCTTTGTTATACATTAAACCAACGGGTGCATCAAAACAGCATCTGGTATTTCAACTGCTATTTGGCACTTTCTGAAAATAGTATGAATTTTTCAGTTGGCTTTTGAAAATGTTGGTTAGTATAATCTGCTTTCCCACACTCGCTGCTGTTGCACGATGAAACAGGTCAGGTGTGTTCTGTGTCACTGTGTGCCGACATTACTTTCGGTTTCCCCAAGGAAAGGTGAAAAGGGGAAGAGAAATAGCAGTGGTCTATCACAACAAGGTGACGCACAGACAGGAGGCACAAGAAAATAGATTTGACAGATTCCCAATATTTTGGATAATTCTGAATTACAAGACATTCCGATAATCAAATTGCACGCAAAATGAATATGAATGAATATTTGATATATTTCTAAAGTAATTCCCCTTCCATATCTGTAGAAGGCAATCTCATTCCCTTTTACCTTCTTTTAGGGCTAAGCCAAAGCTACGCACATTTTGGGGGAAAATGTTTTCAGCGGTGCTTAAAAATATCTTCCTATTTGAATTTGTCTGATTGTCAGCACTTTATGAAAATGTTCACTTATTTATTTTTACTCTGTTTTTGCTTGCGCTCATCTCTCAGTTGTATCCATATGCTTCAGTCACATTGTAGCCAATTACCATAGATGTCATTATATAAAGCTATGACATTTTGTTCGCTATGTGATCCCTTATTGGCCAATTCAGGAAAGAGAAGGAAGCAGCAGCCAATAGAAATGAAAGCACCAAAGCACATAGGAAAGAAGGTGAATATTTTCAGGAACAGTCAGGGGAACAGGTTCTACCATACTGAAATTTCTACTTTTCACCTGAAAACCAAAAGGTTGTGAATATTTGGTGCAGCTCCCTGCCCCATTCCTAGGCTTAATAATAATAGGCCCCAAAGCTTGAGCTCTCCTCAGTGGATTCTTACAAAACAGAGAATACAACTCTGAGTTCTCAAGTGCTGTAATGTACAAGTCATTTTGATAATTTTACTTGTACTTTAGCTTGTTTTAAGTTGCCTTAAGTGGTAGCGTGCTTGTGTGTACAAGAACTTCATTGCAGCCTTGGTAGTCTCTCAAGGCCTTTGAATGGGCCCTGAAGTGAACAGTATTTCCAATGGAAATAAAACTAGAATGAAGAGAGCTGCCTCCTGAGAAATTCAATGTGTGAATTGAAAGTCTACCAACATTGCCTTCCTCACTTTCACCCTACTACAAAACTTGTGAAGAAGTCAATTTTTCTGGTGTTGCCATGTGCAAAACTGTTATTGCAGATCAAGCCTGTAAGCGAGTTGCCTGCTGCGATCCAGGAAGGAGCTGTTTACTGAATGAAGGAATGTGTTGAGTTGGCCTGATGCCAAAAGATAGAGGTATGAAATATAATCATGTCATGGTAGGGCAGAATCTGAGCCTGGTATGCGTGGCGTAGTCTTTGGGTAGGATTGTAGCCAGGCAAGGAGGGAATGCAAGAGGACAAAGTTGAACAAAGGGTTAAGAGTTCTTTCAAACACTTGAGGAAATTAGCAAGCAAAACCACATGACTTAGAATGCATGAAGCAGGACATTTCAGCAAAATCAAGAAAGGCAACAGATCTCCTTAAAATACAGTATGTGTTCTGATAAGGTCTAACTGTGTGTGTGTGTGTGTGTGTGTGTGTGTGTGTGTGTGTGTTTTAAAAAAGAACTATGAACACTGGGTCATTGTAATCAATTATGAGAATGGAAACATGGGGCCAGGGCTAAATATACATTAAACTGTTGATTTTCTTAGGCTGCAATCTATAACACTTTCCTGGGAGTAAGCTCCACTGAACAGAATAGGACTTACTTCCGAATACACATGCCTAGGATTGTGCTCTTAAATTATTGCTTTTCTTTCTACAGGAGATGTTTTGATATTTTTATTAATCTCAGTTTTATAATCTAATAATTACAGGACAAGGAAACTATCAAAATAATATGGGGAGCAGTCAACATTTCAGAGGTTCTGACATGTGTTCCGACATGTTCTATAGGGGCTAAAATCACTTTTGTGAGTTGATCTCTTGTAAATTTCCTTTCTATTGGTTGTGCAACAAGAATAATGACTCTAGTTATCTTTGATGTGGTTTAAAATCAAGTCTCCACTAACTTGAAAGGGATGTTGAAATGTCTTATATATGGTGCACTCTTCATTATCTAAATAAACTCATTAGATAATCCAAACATTTAGAAGTTGTTCCCATAGAAGAGCTTATTAAGGGAGAGGACATACTGTGGATTAGATAACTAGAATTTTTGGATTAGTTAGTGGTAGGCTAGACAATGTGTCTGGTGTAGGCCACCCATACTGAGATGACACCAGAAGGCCACAGTCTGCACACAGCTGATCTTCAGGCAATGATGATATGCTACTTTTTTCTTGTTGTTGTTGTTCAGTCGTTAAGTCGTGTCCAACCCTTCATGATCCCATGAACCATATCCCGCCAGGCCTTCCTGTCCTCCACTATCTTCCTGAGTTTGCTCATTTTCATGTTCGTTGCATCGGTGATGCTGTCTAACCATCTCATCCTTTGCCTTCCCCTCTCCTTTTGCCTTCAATCTTTCCCAGCATCAGAGTCTTCTCCAGAGAGTCCTCTCTTCGCATTAGGTGGCCAAAATATTTGAGTTTCAGCCTTAGTATCTGTCCTTCCAGGGAACAGTCAGGGTTGATTTCATTTAGGATTGACTGATTTGATCTCCTAGCAGTCCAAGGGACTCTCAGGAGTCTTTTTTCAGGAGACTCTCAGGAGACTTTTTTCTACCAGGGGTTAAATGGGAGAAACAGCTACTAGCTGTTTCCCTGGACCATTTTCAAAATGAGTGACTTACAGGAAAGGTGGGCCTATTTTGGTATCAGTTATAGGCTATAGTAGGCCCTATGGCTTTATAAATCAAGATGGGTCCATGTCCAGAAAGGCTATTTCTACTCTGCTTTGTCCATCTTTCCACCCAAGAGCTGAATGGAAAGGCAGGACACCCTCACCTGCTCCCTTCAGTTGCTCAACATATGATCTGCAGAAGGGCCGAGTCTCCTTCACTATAAGCTTTTGGGCGATGGCTTAAAGGAATGTTGCCCAAGAGCTCTTGCTGGAAGCAAATCTGAGTACCTCATCTTTGATATCACCACCACCATCTTTTCTTCCTCTATCACCTCATCATCTGGAAGTAATTATGAAAACTGGCCTGTCATCTCCACTAAGTCTTCTACTGCCAATTTCCAGGTCATGCGCCCCATTTTTCAATAGTTTCTGGTGTAGATATTTGAATAAGAGGGCATTCAGAGTATCATTGCGCATAATTAAGGTCACAATGTGCTTCTTAGAGATGATATTGTCCATTTCTCCCTCCCTTCAGTTACCGGTATATGAAGTCTTAACTCTGTCTTCACACGTGTAAACTGTCCATTTGGTGTGTTTTTTTCCCCAGGCATACCCTCCCATGAATGGAATTGCATGAAATAACCAAAGTGTGAACTAGGCTATACATGCAACCAGACTGCAGCAATTTCCACAATCACAGCCCCCCCTTTACAATGGAAGTGGCTATAGACTGTGTTCATACTGGGATTTCTTCATGCAATATCTTACACAGGAGGAATTGCACGGAGAAAGTACATGACCAGTTCACATGTGTGAACCGTCTCATAGTTTGCTCCTAACGTTAGCAGCATGTGTGGCTTCTTCCTGTTAACTACATCCTGTACCCTGCCAACAAACTCCATATACCAGCGGAGCCTAGATCTTGCATCCAAACGAACATACTCTATGAATTTTGGGTTGGTAGCAGAATTTAGACCACTAAAATCTTGTCACATTGGAAAAGCAATATGGTTTCTTTCTTTTGCAATGGTATATTTTACTGTATATATTTCAACAACAGTCTCGGTCACTTAAATATCTAACGCTTTTTTTCACTAAAGTCTTGTGCAGTGAGGGGTGGGGTTTTTTTGGAGTGTATGTGCCTCTGGCCCAGCTTGCTCATTAAGGAACTAGGTTACTGATATACATGTATAGACAGCTACCAATCAATAATGCGCCGTAGGTAAATATACTATGGTACAGGTACAAAACTATTTGCCAGGATTCCCAACCTTCTTCAGTCAGTCACCAACATAAGACAGGGTTTGTCCAACAAGATCTCCCAGCACCTGAAGCGCCATGCCAGACACCACCTCCCTTCCCTAGGCATGCACCAGTCACCAGCATTGGTGCTCTAGCCCATCACTCTCCTCTACTGTTGCTCTTCTGCTCCATTCCCCATCTTCCTTTTTAAAACCAGAGAGTGGGAGGAGTGTTGTAGGTGGGCAAGCGGTGGCCCCTCCCTCAATCTGCCGCCTAAGGGATTGCCTCAGTATACCTCATGGTTTGGCTGGCACTGGTGATTCATTTAAAACAAACCCTTAATTTCGTAGCTATGCAATATATAATTTTGTGATATAATTGCATATTATCAGTAGGAGGTCTTCACTTGTCCTGAACAATAAGCAGTCATGTATTAATCACCTCCCTGCAAAAGATGTAGTGGCGATATTTAACCCAGGGGTGTGTGAGGAACTTAGAATCCAAATGGGAAGAATTCCAAGACCTGTTCTCTTAGGATCACTAGGTAACATTCAGTCCATAGAACTGAAATCCTGCAAATTTCTCTTAACCTTGACTTCTTAACTATTTGCATTTAGAGTTATCTCTTGATGGCCAGAAGTGACATGCTAATAAAGTTTTCCAATCCATGAGTCCTGTCCAATGTAAACTATTAGGGAACTGTATAAACATCCACCAGTATTTAATCTTTAATCTAAGCATTTTAAAACGATTTGACTTCAAACATGACTTGAAATGGAAGGATTTCAATTTCTAGATGCAAGATTCTGGCATTTTTTAGTTTCCTAAATATGAACTTGAAACCTTGCTCCAAGATGCTAGGCTTGTTGAACAACATTTTCTTTGTGCTATTTGTGAAGCACACTACCACGTTCATTTCAATGAGGCTTGTACAGGAGTGCCATGTGGTAGGTTCCACCCTTTCTGGATAAGTTGTATTACACTGTTAAGAAATATTTCAAATGTCTTTGCCATGTGATGATGATCTGGTGGGCGATAGGCAAGTGACTGATCTAGGATACAGATAACTTCAAGCTTGCAGATATGGGGAGAAGAGACTTGGTTGTTTTCACCCATTCTGACTGGCTGTAGTTGCTCAATTAAAATCAACAGAGATGCCACACAGAATTAAGAGGTGATGGGCCAGCCTAAACCTAACTTTCTCACAACATAACATAATGGAAATTTCCTTAAAATCTCTTTCCCTTACCCAGCAATACTCTCTTGATTGATCCTAAATGGCAACTGGTGAAGGAAAACTACAAGATGTAAGTACATTCCTTTAGGAAATATAAGACATAGCAAATTTCAGGCACTTCCGAACAAAGTCATACCCTTTTGAAACTGTATGAAGATGCACACCCAGCAGCCTGTACGTTTATGCTTCTTAACTGCCCTGGTATATGGAAGCCTTTGCCAGGCATCCAAGTCTGCACACACTCTGTCTTCACAATAGTGTGAAGACAAACATAGGGGGGGAAATCCCCTGGTGAGATTTTCGTGAAAGGCATTTGAACGAACACACACACACAGGACTGGGAGCAGGAAGAATCTAGGACACAGCTGACCTAGTTTTATCCATATTCAGACACAGCCACATCTCTTTAGAGGATCAAATAATTTGATTCTAGGCTTATAGAAGACAATTTTTTTTCCTGTTGTAATGGCACGTGACAAAGCACTACTTTTTAAGGGTTCCGCAAAAATAAAACCCACCCTGTCCTTGACAGGTGCAAAAGTAGTTTTGGTCTTCCTCATGTACAAATTCTCCATTCCCTGATTTAATCTAGGTCTGCTGGAAATAAAAGTACAACAATTCACCTGAAAAGTCTCAGCACAATTTTGGGCTCAGCTGGAGATGGCAATCCCCTGAAAACCCACAAGCCAGATTCTTGGCTTGAAATTGTTCCAGATGGAATAAATTTAAAACTTAAAGAGTGCTGCTGCATAAATCCAGGTAAGATAGCGGGGGAGCAATCAGCCACTCTGTAATTAAGCAAATTCATTAAACCCCTTAAAATGAAAAGTGGCCTCAACATATCCGGCTCATAAAGTTAGTGGCAGGAAAGAAAGCGAACCATCCTTACCCCTTCCATTGGGATCCTGGGATTGGAAGTCAGCCTGTATGGACTGAGTTGTAAAGCTCTTGGATCTCCCTTGACTCTCCTGATTGAGGCAGGAGAGGAGAGGACTCCAGATCTTTGGAGTGACCCAAACTTCATCACGCTGGATCCAAATCGGATGCCATCCAGTAAGCGGATTAATAGCAAGTTGGCTGGAAGCTCTTCAATGCTGCAGAGGACCAGTGTTCGACATTCGGGACATCTCAATTCCTTGTGCGACTTCAAGATCCTCTGGAGGCAAGGCTTGCAGAAGGTGTGCTGGCAGGGGAGCACTTTGGCCGAGACGTCCAGCTTCTCTAGGCACACCGGACACTCCAACATGTCAAATAAAGCCAAGTCATCCATGCTGGGGAGCTTTTTCAACAAAAAACCTCCAGTCTCAAATAGCGCCAGAAAAAAGTCTACATGACGTTTAGCAGAACACAGGAGTTGTAGAGGAACCTTCTGTGATGTTCACTTACAATTTTAGAATCTGAAAACCACCATCCTGTGCAAAGGAAGAAAACCACAGAGTCAATAAAATGACAGAACCTGACTACTCACTGTTATGAAATGTATGCCACCTATAGTTCAAAGCAAGGACTTAGGAGCCAAGTTGTATGGTATGCTCTTTTCCTTCATTACCTGAGTTTAGCAAGAGTCGTTTGCACAGGAGTACCAGCAAGCAGAATTCTACCCAACCTGTGGCCAAATGTGTGAGGAAAACCCCAAGTTCTACTCACTGGGGCAGTAAGTATGGATCAAAACAAGAGGACCTCACTCTTTCCATTCAAAGTTAGGCGATTCTATCAGGACTAAACATTCCTTTTTGGATGAACTGCAAAGGGAGCTTTCTTTATTGCAATGCAGCCCATCTTAAAATCATGAATCCAATAAATAGTTGTGTGAGAGCAGTAAAATGATCACACCAGATGAAGACAGAAGGTGTTCTGGTAAAACACATGGATGAGCACATTCCACCCTCCTCTCCCCTTTTCTAAACAGGCCAGTCCTTACACATAGTCTCTCAGAACCACCCACAGTGTTTTATAATATATTAACAGACAACTCTTGATTTTCTGTTCGACAAGCCACTTTCATAGCAAAAATTACTCTGGCATACCTGAAAGTGAAAGAGCTGAGCTTGACTTCGGGAGAGTGGCAGTTTTGCATCCTGCCTCGTCTGAGCTGCCTCAATAATCCAAAAACAGCCTGAGAAATCATTATTCCTCCCACAGCATAAAAGTCACTCAACCTGTTAAGCACCTTTCACCAAAGTCTATACACCATGTTGCAGCAAAACAGATACTTAATTCCAAATTCAAGTCATGGCCTGCAAAAACAAGCACCATCCCATATCACACAAAAAGGTGTGTGTGTGTGTGTGTGTGTGTGTGAGAAGAGAGAGAGACTGCATAAAAATCTACCCTGATTGAGTTTTCAAATGTTCTTAACTCTGAGACGTTCACTTCCTTCCCCTTGAAAATCCAGCTTTGCTTTATGTACAGTTCAACTCATTACCCACTGAACAAGTTTCACACTGATGAGGGAGGGTCAGAAGCTTTGGGACCAAAGCCTTCTTTCTCAGTGCAGCAGCTTCAATCTGAGGGAAGCTGTGAAAAATAAAAGGGGGAACTGGAGCAGGTTACTAATTTTTTTTTTGGGGTGTGTGTGTGTGTGTGAGTACGACTAACCTTATTTGTGACCCCTTTAAAATGGGTTCAGCTCACCAGATAACAGCTCCTGATCTCGCCTTTCCCTTTCTCTCGCTCTCCAAATTGCAGCCGCATTGAAAACTTTAACTAGGTGCATTACTCACTTAGCTCAACTTAACACACAGCCTTGTTAACTCATGTGCTGCCAGGCTGCTGCTACTCCTACGCACGTTTCAGACAAGGAAGAATAGTTCGGTCTGATTCTGAACCAGGAAGTAGATTAAAAAGAAAACAACTTTTCCGTGAGCTCATTTGGTTTTGTACCCGTGTCAGTGAGATTGATAATTTGCCTCAGTGACTGTTTTTCAAGGAGCTGGTTCTGTTTTTAGGAACAGAGGAGGAGGAGAGGAGGAGGGAGTGGAAACGGATTATGGAAAACAAAACCCAAAAGAGCCTGCGCACAACGGGATAGAAAACACCAACCGGAATGATGAGGAATGCATTTTGAGTGGATTTAGATTTAGAAGGTAAAATGAAACTTGAGCCCATAATATACTGTACATCTGCGGTGAAGAGCATACTTATACGGAATTCAGTCGCTGTGCTTTAAAAACTCCACTCCTTATACAAGTGAAAAACCAACGACAACTCAAAGCAACAACCTTAAGAACGGGTTTTTTAAAGCCTCCATTTGATTAGCTCTCTGATTAAAAAAAAAAAAAAGGCACGTTGTATCAAAGATGCCAGCTCTGGTTTCAGTCTTACATAAAATCTGTTGGATGGCTAATTTTGGATGCTCTATTCTGTGGGACGTTTGTTCTCCACAATAAGAGCTGCTTTAGGAAAATCTTGACAGCATTTGAAATCTTGATTAAAATTACTCTTTTGCCAGGATATTTTGTGCCTGCTCAACTGAGCGTGAGTGCTGGTGTTTCAAGCACCCACTTGTACACTTAGGGACTTTTCGGTTGAGTAAGAACTTGCTATTTTGATTTTCAAGTCAGGATACTGGGAGTTTGGGGGAAGAAGGCATGGGTCAGCAGGTGCGTGCCCCATGATTGTAAAATGAAATTTTACAAAATGATCCTATAGTACCCCCCTCTTTCTTTCTTTCTTTCTTTCTTTCTTTCTTTCTTTCTTTCTTTCTTAAGTGATGGCCACCCTCAGAAGCACTACTGTAAGTTTTCATGATTTGATAATTCTGCAAATAAAGCCTTTTGTATTTTGTAAATTCCATTTTTTTTTTTGCACATAGGGCAGACTCCTAGCTTGGAACACTTGCCAACCTTCAAGATCCTGTTTGGCACCTTTGAAAATTACTTTACTTTTTCCACGTTTGCCTTAATCGGTTCTTCCTAGAAAATTGTAATAATGGACCTGACCGAACCAAATTTGTATAACACTAGTTATTATAAGCAGCCATTTTGTTTGGTTCTTTGAGAAAGATCCGTTTCTGTTTTCAGAGACTATGCTGTTTAATGTAAGAATGACAGTTTACCCATGACAGTATTTCCTTTGCTGGTTGCCAACTGTCCAAGGAAAAATTGGTTTGGCTATTTTGTTTGGTTTTGCTTATGCTTCCTGGCCAGTTGCCATAAAAACCAATACCCACCCCCTCAGCCTTTTTCTTTTTGCTGTTCACCAGGTGACTAGAAAGATTTTGCACTGGGCTTTACCCTTAGCCCTAACAAAAACCACTAGAAGCTGCCACCTGTCCTGCCTCAAACCACTAGCTCTCCAATTCAACTCCTAGAATCTCCCTGGCCTCTATCATGGGTCACACCAAGCATTGCCCTTGGGCCCTTCCTAAGTTTATTTCAGGTTAGCACTACTACCTTAATTATGTGGTGATTCAGTTACAGAAGTATTTTTCATTCCCTAAGAGCAGTAGCAGTCAAAGGAAAGAAAGATTCCAAGTGATATCACCAGGCTCTGAGCAAGCCACCTTTTGAGAAATCTTCAAGTACAGTTTTTATTGCTAAAGCTAAGCAGGCCTAGGTCTGGTCAGTGCCTGGATGGGAGACCAAGCAGAAACCCCATGTATGGCACCTGGGGTTTCATAAAGCATGGCGGGAACAGAGATCTGATCTTGGTGGGATCTGATCTCCAGCATTCTAACAAGGTAGATAATAAACTCAGGCTCCCTGTTTAGAGAAAGAAACATGATATAGCTCTCCCACCATTGCCATCAACAGAATTGTATCCGTCACTGAAGATCCATCAAACTCAGAACTTTATGCTTCATGGGCTGAAAGCATGGTGCTTCCCTTCTGACCTTACAAAGAAGAATACAGTCTAGGTAACCACCACCATTCGTGTCACAAAATTTGTCTTAATTTCCTTCCAGACCAAGTAATTTTAACAAACACAATGGGAAGTGGTGTAGTGGTTTGGGAGTCAGACTTAGACCTGGAAGATCCAGGTTCAAATCCCTGCTCAGCCACAAAACTTCCTGGGTGACCTTGGGCCAGTCACTATCTCTCAACCCCACCTACCTCACAGGGTTGTTGTGAGGACAAAAAGGAGGGGAGGAAAATATGTACAGTACTCTGAGCTCCTTGGAGGAAGGGCGGTATAAAAACATGTAAATAAATAAATAAGTGAAAGAAAACCTACATCTGACCTCAAATAAAATCAGTTACACACAGCCAGACACACAGTACTGGCACCAGGTTGCTGGAGGCCCTTGGGCAAAGCCCTGCAATTGCTTGGGGTGTATTGTACCCCAAAGCTTACTAGCAGTGGAGAAGAAGTGGTAGCAGGTTCTTCCCACTGGCCAGTTGAGAGCAGCCCTGAGAGGCTCTGTGAGGCTGCATGGACTTCTGCGGGATTGTCCCATTTCTAGACGAGGGTTGTGGGTTCAGTGGTGGTGTGTGTTCCTTAGCCGACTCATCCCATCACTGCCACCAGTACTGGGGCTCAGCAGTCAGTCTGGCTGGATGGGTCCTCTGCTGGGCAGGTCTGATCTGGCTAATCTGTGACACTACCTCTGCAGACACTTACCCCCCCCCCCCAACATTTGTTAGATGAAAACCAGTATATTTCTTATACATGATGACATGACTCTTCTTAGTGAGGTGGAGCTTAAACAAGCTGCTTCCAAGTTGGTCCACTGAGCAACACTTCTAATAATGTGTCTAATGTGCATATCTCTATTGCTTAGAAAATCTGCATCATTTCTATACTCCGGCATGCATATAACTGAGACAATCGCATATGCTTCTCTGTTTACCCCTGCCTCCACCCCCCTTCCTTCTTTTGTTTTCTCCCTTGTGTCATTATCTAGATCAGGGGTGGCCAACCTTCCACCATTAGGGCCTCTGCGTTCTTGAGAGTTGTGCAGAAGACAGAATCTTGGCAGCTGCAAGTGCTGATGGTGCTGCTAAAGCAGCTGCACCTGCTGAAATGTCCTCACCTATACATCTATTAAAGGTTCAGGAGCATTCATGTTGAAAGGTTGGCCACCCCAAGCTAGAATGTAAAGCACCACACACATCAATGGTCTGTCTGTCTTATTTATTTGTTGTATTATATATATATATATATATATATATATATATATATATATATATATATATATATATATATATATATATATATATATATATATTCACATTCACATTCATGGAACATTAGATTTTTTTTAGGGGTACCACCCAAATTGTTTTAAATGTACCCTTTAAAAAATGTAGAGTGACCATGACAAATGTGGTTGCAAAAAAATGCAGCCAATTACCGGTATACTTAGGGGCCATAATTAGTTACAGCTCCCTGTTAAGTGTATGCTGAATGACAAACTTGAGCCTGCCTTGTCATTATTTGAGAAATGCCCCTTAGCAGCTACAGATCTCTGCCTTATTGAGCATGTCATACTAATTTGATAGCTTGGTCTGCTGAGAGACTCAAGCTAAAAGTCACTTCTCTAGAGAGAACCAGCACTTCCAGCTTTGTGTGAACTTGCCACACCTACACAAAGGGGGAAAGCTGTTGTCATTATCCACATATAGGGCAAAGCCCTAAATGACAGGTGTGAGTTGTAAGCACACAACATGTTTACACTACAGTTTCTTTTGTCTGGTTGTCAACCATTTGGCAAGCATAGTCATGCAGTGTCTGCCCATGTCTGGGAACTTTGGATGTTGCCAAACTTCTCTCAAACACTTACTAGGACAATAGAGAATAATACAGCCCACATCAACTATTGTCATCTTTTTCAGTTAAGTCTTTCACTGATGACCTATAAAATGTTATCCTTGAAAATGTTCACCTTATGATGTGATAATTATTTAAACGTTTTACTGCATAGACTCTATACATCATGTGATCCATGGCCCAGAAAGCTTCCTCAGAAGTGCTGAAAAAAATAAACAATTGTAAACGCAACTGTACACCCTTCATTGGGATGCTCTGCCCTATATACGGCAACATTAATGTTTTTCCCCCTTTGTGCAGCTGTGACAAGTTCATACAAAGCTGGAAATGTTTGTTCTTTCTCCGGTAGTGACTTGGGTGTCTAAGCAGACAAAACTCTTTGGAACCAAATTAGTATGCACAAGGACTTGCGCGGCAGACCGTTGAATAGTCTTTCTTTGAATAGGTGCCCTTCTGTGTCACATCAGAAATTGCCTTTGAAACTCCCCCAACTTTCAAAAGCAGCTTACCATTCAGCAAAGAGAGAAAATTCAAAAGCACTGCTTGCACGTATATGTGTGTGTGTGTGTGTGTGTGTGTGCGCCCGCGCGCGCCCACTAGTGGCCCAGTTTTCTTGAGTGCGACTGGTGATCAAAAGTCAGTCGTCCCTGTTTGTCCGGATGCATAGTTAGTCATCATGTACATGGCCAATGCAAGCTTGCTTCAAGTTCTACATTGGCTTCAGTGTTGTAAATGTGCCATAAGGCACGTTTCAATATCTGGAGAGGAGGTGGCACTGGCAGGAAGGCTTGTGCTGTCCTGCTGGTGCCATATCCAGGCCCCTCATGCACTGGAACAGGTAAGGCTGCTCCAAGTGGTGCAGGGGTGAGCAGGCGGATCGGGCCTGGAAGGAGGGTGGAATCGGCACCTGTGGCAGATGCCGTATCCTATCCCCCCCCCCCCAGGCCTCCAACCCCAACACAGGGCTGCTTAGTTCTACGCCAGCTAAAATGCTGGCATAGAACTGAGTAGCCCCATTGCAGCTGCTGGGGGTTTACCTGGGGTAAGCAGGCAAATGTCCACTTACCCCAAGTAGACCTCCAGCCATGACCTTCCCCGGATAGGATGCAGCATCGGCCTATGCTGAACACCCTACGCTGGGGGAAGATAGGATTGGGCTGCCCGAGTCACAAAAAGTCACAAAACGTTGTTACAAGGCAGGTGTTGAAAAAAATATGGGAGGATAATGCAATTATTTGACAATGGTGTCATCTGGATGCTTCGTAAAAAGTGCATGAATGGGCAATTGCAGACAAACCAGCCAGTGTGACTCAATCAATGTGAAAATGAACTACACTGGTCAAGAAAAAAATAACAACTCTATATCCTTCCTGAGATTAATTATGTTGGTCATATTGCAGCATGATGATGTTGCCCTCACATATTTTTAGTGTATCAAGTCCATTATCTGTTAAGGAGAAGAGATATTCTCGCATGCCATTTGTGACTTCAGAGCAATGCTGGTTCCAGGTTGTGACGGTTCCTGAAGCAAAACCGTGCATTTTGTTCCCTCTGGCACCCCACCCACCTCCACATGGGGCATTGGGTGCTCACACTGCTAATGAGAGGTCAGTTCAACCTGGTGGGCTCTCTGATAGGTGTGGGCCCTTGGCCAGTGGCCAACCCCTAACACCAATCTCCAACCTGGCTGACCCTAACCTACTCAGAGCCCTTTGGGCAGAACCTACTCAGAGTTCTGCCAAAGTGGATGTTCTGTTCCAGGACACTTTACTGCCTTTGCCTTTGCATTCCTTTGTTTGGGGGAATTGAGCCTCCAGTGTGGAAGTGTCTTTGCCTGTCAGCCTAATCTCACAAGCTATTCCCAGAACTCAGATAACTTCAATGGAATGTGCAGATATTTGGAAAGAGATTTGAAGTCTGGGAAGGAAGAACACATACACATTTTGTTATCATTGACTGTCCCTTATGCACTCAGGGATAAGTGCACAGACAGATCAAAATCTACATCATGTGATATTTTTATTGTGGTGGTCCCGGAAGATTTATTTTTCACATTTTTATACCACCCTTCCTCAAATGAGCTCCTGTACATAGTTCCTTCCCTCCTTTTGTCCTCACAAAAACCCTGTGAGGTAGGTGAGGTTAAGAGATAGTGAAAAGCCCAAGGTCATCCAGGAAGCTTCATGGTTGAGCAGGGATTTGAACCCGGATCTTCCAGGTCTACATCCAACTCCCAAACCACTACAGCACTGAGTCTGGGATATCAACTAGGAACTCAAATGGGAGCAGAAACACACATAATAGCAACCCATCCTAGTCTAGCTTGATTAATTAATAGTGAATGAATAGAAATAATATGGATAAAATTAATGTATATTAATGCATCCATAATAATATGGGTGAAATTAATAGAAATAAATGGTGTTTTACCAATCCTTGCCATTTACTGTGCAAAATTTCTGATAGCTCCTAATAATAATGTAGAGATATGGAGATCAGATAATTTTTATATTGCACTGGAAATTGTTCTCCCTACAGTCTTTAATCATATGCATTTATTCATTTCTGTGTAGAAATGAAGATATTGGGATCACATCTGTTGTCCTTGTCCTGCCCACGAGCATTTGGGCATATTTATTCAGGCACCTATGTGCTAGAAAACCCTGCACCCAAGTTCAAGTCCCCTTATCCCCCCCACACCCCCCCATCCTTTTGAACAGAGTACAGAAAGGGCTCCAAGATCACTGCAGATGGAGACAGCAGCCATGAAATTAAAAGACGCTTACTCCTTGGAAGGAAAGCTATGGCAAACTTAGACAGCATAATAAAAAGCAGGGATATCACCATGCCAACAAAAGTTCGTATAGTCAGGGCGATGGTGTTCCCAGTAGCAATGTATGGTTGTGAGAGTTGGACCATAAGGAAGGCTGAGTGCCGAAGAATAGATGCTTTCGAACTGTGGTGCTGGAGAAGACTCCTGAGAGTCCCTTGGACTGCTAGGAGATCAAATCAGTCAATCCTAAATGAAATCAAGCCTGACTGTTCCCTGGAAGGACAGGTACTGAGGCTGAAGCTCAAATATTTTGGCCACCTAATGCGAAGAGAGGACTCTCTGGAGAAGACTCTGATGCTGGGAAAGATTGAAGGCAAAAGGAGAAGGGGAAGGCAAAGGATGAGATGGTTAGACAGCATCACCGATGCAATGAACATGAAAATGAGCGAACTCAGTCTGTATTGACGGAGTACATCTGATGGACTTAATTACTCTACCCCTGGATTAAAAGGGAGTACGAAGAGATAAACCACATTGCTTTCAATCGCCCTCCTTCTGACACTTCAAGGCAAAGGCTCTGAAGTTTTGGATTCTCGGTGAGAAAGCGGGTTTACCATCGAGCTCGAGCCGCAGATGAAAACCAAGTCAAGCCACCTCCCAAATGCTCTATTTTACTTAGGCAAGAGGCGTAGAAATGATTTATGAGTTGAAGAAATTAGCCGAGATAAGAGTTAACGTTAAAAATAATACGTTGCGATAAGGCGAACTGAACATTCGAAAGTGAAAGTTGGAAGGACAAAGTTAAAGTTTTAAAGTGGTGAGTTTTATTTACTCTTTTCTGTACTTATGGAAGATTAAAACAGTAAGAAGGTTTTTTTTAAATAGACTATTCTGGCAAGAGAAAATTGTTTGGGATTTTTGTTGTTGACATTCCTGACATTTTTGCTAAAAGAATATGAGCCCTTCCGTGTCAGAGTTCATGGATCTTGGCAATTAATCTTTCTGTTTCACGTTGTTGACCGCAGAAGATTTTTATATTACCTTTTTTTTTTTTTTTTTAAACAGAAGAGGGATTGGCACCTGGTGAAAAATTTGCAACATGACTACACATTTGGAGTATTGTTTTAAAATATGGGAACAGAGATTTGATGCAAAAATGGCAATTCTGCAGGGAAATCTTCAGAACATGAACGCAGAACTGAAACAAGCAGTGAAGGAAAAGGATGAAAAGGATGAATTACAAGGAATAAAGGTTACGATGGAAGTACACGAAGATAAAGAAAAAGACAATGATAAAGAGAAAGATTTAGTGGAAGAGACTGTAGTAGAGGAAGTACCAAGAGTTAAACCAAGACTTGAGATAGAGAAGCAGAGTACTTTACTAAAAAAGGTGCTGAAGATTGTCTTTCGGGAGAGGAATATAGAAGACGTGAATGATTCTGTGGAAAAAATTGCAAAGTGGATACAATTCAAAAAACAAGGGACTTTCGGGAAAGATTTAAAGATGAAGAAGAGAAAGAAGAAGGAGGAGGAGGAGGAGGAGGAGGAGGAGGAGGAAGGGGAGGGATGGAGGGGTAATGGCAAACTGTCAAAAGTAAAAAGGGATTATAATTTTTTTATTTTTTTGTGGGGAATATTACTGGAGTTAATGTTATATAAAAAGAAGAAAATGTTTTATTATTAAAAAACAAATAAGATATGACTTGTTTTTAAGAAATTTATATTAAGAGTGATGGAAAAATTTTGATGATGAATTAACAAATTTGAAGATATAAATGGGGTGATTTAATAAATTTAAAATATTTGAAATGGAAGTTAAGACTTTTAGATGATAAAGGAAAAGTTAGTTAACCCTTTTGTGAATAAAAGAAAAAATAATGTTTTATTATTTAAAAGTCTTAAGTAAGATGTGATTTGTTTTTAAGAATCTTATATAAAAAGGGAATATAGATTAAAAAAACAGAAAAATTTGAAAGGTTTTTATTTTAATACATTTGGAGAAAAATGGGGTGGTTTTATATATTAAAATATTTGAAGTGGGAATTAAGATTTTTAGATGATAAAGGAAAAGTTTGTTAATCTTTTTATGAATATTTGGATACCACTTATAGATTCTTTAAGAGAGAGAGAGAGAGAGAAGGAGTGATGAAGTGTGAATTTAATGAATAGTATATTAGAGATATAGGCTTAGTTAGATATTATAAGTAGAAAATATATAATAGTATATAAGTAGGATTTATTGCTTCGCGCTTGCTGTAACCTTTCGTAGTATGTTGTTTTGTTTTATTGTTTTGTTTTGTTTTGTAGTTTATTAATAAAAATTAAATATATGATTAAAAAGAAAAAGAAAATGAGCGAACTCAGGAAGATAGTGGAGGACAGGAAGGCCTGGCGGGATGTGGTTCATGGGATCACGAAGGGTCGGACACGACTTAACGACTGAACAACAACAACAGAAAGGGCAGAAAGATTTCTCCCTCCGAAGAGAGCAGCCATATGCAACAGACACACATCTCTCCATGGCAAGGATTTGCGTCCCTGTTCAGGCATGTACCAGCTGGAATGAACCTTTTGCCAGGTGAGGGGCTGGGAC
Source organism: Plestiodon gilberti rubricaudatus (assembly GCA_026170595.1). Taxonomy (NCBI): domain Eukaryota; kingdom Metazoa; phylum Chordata; class Lepidosauria; order Squamata; family Scincidae; genus Plestiodon; species Plestiodon gilberti. The sequence continues at coordinate 181,495,128 of JANXHW010000002.1, forward strand.
AGATCATAAGAGGAGCCTCAACAGTACACAGGCAATGCAGCATCCTGATACCTCACTGCACACAGACACAGACTGGGAGCCAGGAAAGAGGGGTTCCAGCCCAGCCAAGGGACATCCCTTAACTAGCAAGGCACTCATCTTTTTCATGACTGTCCGGAAACACCCATAGTAGGGACAAAAGAAGAGGGGGAGAGGCAGGTCTAGAACTCATACCAGCTACTCTACAAAGCTGCTATCTTACCACCCAGCCACAGCAGAGACACACAATGTGCTTGTTATCCAGCATTTAACATCTTGCATCACTGCAAACAGGCACACCTGGCCAGAAGGCTATAGTACACAGACCTGTCAGAGGGAGCACTGCATGGGCCAATCATCACTGAACTGGCAAGTGACACAGGATGCCTCCTGCAGCGGCCTATCCATCTGACCACACTCACCAACCCCATGCCCCTTGTTTCATCACTGGTATGCAGGCATAGCTATCAGTATGCTGCCCTTCCTGTCCCACTGCCACTGTTTGCCCCATTGACTGATGGCAGCAGAGAACAGGGGGCTCATGGTCACTGAGAAGATTCCACCCTTCTGGGAGCCCAAGAGGCGAGTGAATGTTTCAAACCCTGAGAACAGAACACACACACACACACCCTGGCACGGAGTCTCACCTGAGCCTAGCTGAGATAAGAAGCAAGAAGGGAAGAAGGGATCCCTGTCTGCTAACAAGGAGACAACAAGGGTGATTGTTGTTCTAGATCAGCGGTGGGGAACCTCCGGCCCCAGGGCCGGATCAGGCCCCCGAGGCCATCCGGTCCAGCCCCCGGAGAGATTGCCGGGAGGCTGCCCAACCGGCCCCTGGAGGCTTCGCCGGGTCCACACGTCACCTCTGGAGGCCGGGAGAGGGCCTTTGCATGTCCTCCCCGGCCACCGCCTCGACCCCTTCTCACAAGGCCGTTGGCCATTTCGCACATGCGTACCACGCCGATGAGGGCAAGGTCTTGCCCTCTTGCCCTCATCGGCATGGTACGCCGGAGGTGACGCGCGGACCCGGCGGCGGCTTCGGATGGTGAGCGCGGAGCCTCCAGAGGCCGATGGGGGGCAGGGGCAAAAATTAATTAATTAAATAAAAATGGCGCACAGCCTTACGGCCGGCCCTCAGGCAAATTTCTAATATTTAAAACGGCCCTCACCAGGGAAAAGGTTCCCCGCCCCTGTTCTAGATGGAATAAACCTCTGGGGTTTCTCCTACAAAAGAGACCAGAAGCTGGGTGATGCTTTGCACCTGGAACTTCATACTAGAAGTGGGGAACAAGCAGCATATTTTTGTATACACTCTTATTGGATCAGTCCAGGTCCATGTTGTCCACCATTCTTTGCAAGAATCCCAGCAGAGTGGTGTCGCTATAGCAGGGCCAGGGGAGCAAATGCCTCAGGGTGACAACCGCTGTCTACTCACGAGGAGGAGCTGTGGTGGAATTTTTGAGCTCTGCGACTGCTTTTTTGCAGCCAGTGGACTGCATGAGCAGCTGCAGTCACAAATGTGCCGAAATCGGCACATTTGTGGGGTCCTCCCACCCTCCCGGAGTCCTGGAAGGCTTCAAATGAAGCCTTCTGGGAGTGCAGGGGGAGGCGATGATGCAAAACGCATCATCGCCCCCCCCCCCATATGACCCAGCTAGCAACACAACTAGCATTAAATTTACCTGCAGAAATTGGCCAATACTCTGCCAGTGGACAACAATCAAATGTCTGCCACTCTTACAAAGCATGTGTTGGCTTTGTAAAGGCTGTTGAGTGTTTAAATCTGATCTATGCTTTGCAAGTCTATCAGCATACCAACCAATTGTCTGTATGTGTTATTCAAAATATGCCTCTGAGTCTTTTGCATCAATGTCACTTATGCTTGTCTGGAAGGAGCTGATGGTTCAGATCTCTTGCACTATCCTAGAATGCATCATACCAAATTTCCACAGGGTACCACAGCTTCAAGGACGCTAGTCTGCGGTTTCCGTGATTCAAGATAACTGTCTCTTCCAGCCCATGTTACTGAGGTATCATATAGTAATGCAGAGTATCGCATGACAATTTCAGTGCAGACCATGTTGAGTTTGACATGCCACTGATCAAACCACATTTCCTCCAGAACCTAAAACCATCAAAATTCCAACTGCTGCGCGTGCAACGACACAGTCAGTCACTTGTGTGCATGCTGAACAGCTATAGCACATAGAAGTGATTGTGTTAGGTGGCCATCATGGAGAGACCAAGAAGAGATGGAAGGGAGAACCAACTAAGGAGATATAGGAGAAGCATTTCACTTGGAAATTTATGTTGAAATATTTACTTTGTAAATATTTGGTACAGTCCCCTTTTCAGGGAAATCTTAGCAGCCTTGTTCCTTTTTTTAGATTCCCAAAGATAGGGTGTGTAGGGTGCTAGTTACAAGCTGCTACAAATTATAGATCTAAGCTAACTGCTTGTCCTCCCACCCATAAATAAACACTGCACAGAAGTCCTCTATTTCTGTTGCCTTTGAAGCTTGGCAGGAAACGGAAGATGCTACTTACCTGTGTCTTGAAATTTTCTAACTAATGTCTAGGAGAAGAGGACTGAATCAGGTTGGTCTGTATGAGCAATTGTTCCAAATGTTGAAGGTTATAATTTGGAAAGTAGAAGCCAGAAATAATGTAGCATTTTTAGGTGCATCTGCACCTGCTATTTTTCCTGGAATATGGTCAAGAAGATAACTAAAAAGGCCACAAGAGGAATCTTATTCCCTGTAAGTTTGTTACTTGAAATGACAGCCTGGTACTCCTACTCAAAACACATCCTTTTGTGGATAAGGTTGCAATCCTATATACATTTACCTGGGAGTGAGCCCACTTGAACAATGTAGGTCTTACTTCCAAATAAATGTGCATAGGATTGTGTTGTAAGTATCCTAGCCTGCTGTGTTAAGGTGGTACATCTACCTGTGCCTGGATGCTCTTATGAATAAATGCTCCATCTGATACCTTTTCTTTTTCCTGAGTTTGCTTGCAACACCACTGCCATTCCACTTAGAGAGCAAGCAGAACTGAAAAAGTAGCCAGTCCTATCTGCTAAGGGAATACGAATCCTGTGTGTCATGCACTAAGAGTAATCCTGCACATTCTGTCTAGTCTACTTGCTTCTTCTAGAATTTTCAATGTAAATGTTAATGCAATTTAAGCACACTCTTACTCATGTTTCTTCAGAAGTAAACCTCACTAAGTTCAATCGGTCTTACTCCCAGGATAAGTTTGAAGCCATGGTTATTTAGCAGAAGAGTAGTTACTCAGCTCTGGATTACTCAGCTCAGTTACTCCTGTTTCACCAACAACCTCTGATTGCCCACGCAGGGAGCCTAGGGCTCATACCATCGTCGGTACCATCTTGGACTCTTTGGAAAGGCCTGAACAAAGAAAAAAGGCAACATCTTCATCCTTTATATTGCTGCCATTTATGCAGCATTTTCTCCTCCTTTCTTAATAAGCTTATGGGTGTCTGTTGTGCACACATTTGATGGAAGATCACTGGATCACTGGATCACAAGCTTTCTTAAGAAGGGTTTTGTGCCCAAATCAACCTTGGAAGCCAGAATGCACTCTCCTCTCCATGAGATATTAGTATTCCAGGTTTTCAGAGGAGCCTATTTTTAAGACTATGACTTGGGTCCAAAGATGCCCTTCAGCAAATGGAAGGGTATGTTTGTCCGCAGAAGGGCTGTTTTACACCTTGCCCTAGATTAGAACATTGTATGGGAACAGTGAACTCAAAGTGAAAGACGCTTTCCACTTGCACAAGAGCTTGTATGAGAACTTGCACAAACCCTTACACAAGCAGAATGACAACTGCGGTAGAACCTGCATATCATAGCACTGCAAGAACTCTTCCACGAGCATTCACAGAAGAACATAATTTTCAGCACCTATTTTCTTTCTGCCCGTGGGTCTTTGGATCCAACTTTGTATTCAGGGTTACTGATCTCCTTGATATAAGAAAGGCTGGTGGAGCAATTAATAAAAAGCCTTGCCAACAACAAATAGTTTTGAATGTTTATACCTGTCCAAAAGTGCCAGGGAGTTTTTAAAAAGTGAAACAACAACCCCCAGTTATAGACACCATTATGGATGGTAACCCACCATTATGTGATGGTAACCCACTCTCTCACACACTTCTTTTCAACCATATGTGATTTATTCCTCAGAAACACCTTTATCTCCGTTATTTTTATAAGGCCTAAAAAGTAACCACAACAAATGCTTCCAATATACACAACTTTCTGCCATTTATTCTTAGATATATTGAAAAGTATCCCTTTGAACCTTATTTTGACTTTTACATGATCCCAGAGCACGAGATCTGTACGACTCCTGCAAAACTCATTTTTCCATGTTCAACAAACTTGCCGGTCTCAAAACTTTCTCAGCCTTTCAAATTGTGAATTGTCATGCTTAGCCTGTATAACTTGGGCTTGTAACTAGATGAGGCCACTCTCATTTTCCACCATTTGACACTCCTGATTTCAATTTTGTTTTGTCTATGTACTTTGTGTGTGTGTGTGTGTGTGTGTGTGTGTGTGTGTGTGTGCGTGACTCACGTAAGGATTGCATTTCCTAGGAGGCCTCCACATCACGTGGTCTGGTATGGGAGGAGGTCCATGGGGGTGACCCCATGAGATCTTGCCCCGAGTGTCACCAACCATCGAGACACCCCTGAGATACAGTACACACATAACTTGCCTATTGTACCTGATGATCTGATGAGGTGAATTGTAGTTCACAAAAACATATGCTGAAAAAGATTTATTCATGTTTAAGGTGTCTCAAGACTCCTTGTTTTGCAGCTCACTGTGTGACTGATAGATTAGATAGCCTCTTAGATTGACAAGGGACAAACAGATGAATGGGGAGAAACTAGAGGGAAGAAAAATGGGAAAAGGCAGGCTTTCATGTTCAACAAACAGCCAGAGCAGATCCTTGAGGCCATCATATTATATTTTGGGGAGAAACCTTTGCATATGAAAAAGTCTGGGTTGGCACTACTGTAATTTGAAGCATTTGATGCAGCAAACCTTCTGAAGTTCCACAGGCCTGGGTCTGGTAAGTGTCTAAATGGGAGATCATCTGGGACCCTTATCTATGCTGTCTTGAGTTCTAGTGAAGAAATTGGGATATCCATAAATACAGTATATAACTCCCCCCCCCCCGAAATAGAACCTCTGCTTATAGTTCAGTCTTATGCATGTTTCTTCAGAAATACTGGTAGGTCCCACTGAGTTCAGTGGTATTTAAGGTAAAGGTATCCCCTGACAATTAAGTCCAGTCGTGTCCGACTCTAGGGTGTGGTGCTCATCTCCATTTCAAAGCCGAAGAGCCAGCGTTGTCCGAAGACGCCTCTGTGGTCATGTGGTTTGCATAACTCTCCTTGCCGCAGTGCGTAGCATGCGGCTGGAACACAGAGCGCTGTTTACCTTCCCGCAAGCGGTACCTATTTATCTACTCGCATTGACATGCTTTGGACAGGTTGGCAGGAGCTGGCCAAGCAACGAGCGCTCACCCCATTGCGGGAATCGAACTGCTGACGTTTCGATCAACAGCTTATGGTTCAGCGGTTTAACCCGCTGCGCCACCCACTGGCCTAGTATTTATTATTCAGTGGTATTTAGAAGTTATTCAGTATTCAGTGGTATTTATTTCTAGGTAAATGTGCATAGGGTTGTAGCCTTGGTCTTTTTCTCATTCTTGAGAATGAGAATGTCTTCAGCCTGGTGTTGCTCTCTTCAGTACTCTGCTACTTGTTGTCTGTGTGCTCTCGGAGACATCTGGTGGGGCCACTGTGAGGTACAGGAAGCTGGACTAGATGGGCCTTTGACCTGATCCAGCAAGGCTCTTCTTATGTTCTTATGTTGTTCTTTTGAGTTTTGCATAGGGACTGTGTACAAACTGAAATGATTCAGTTTCGGATTCAGACAAACTGAACTGTGTCTGTGTATACATCTATATGAGCATTTCCTCTGGCTATAAATACCTTTAAAATTTTTGGTGCTCATGAAAATGTATTATCACCTATGATAGACAATAAAGTAATATGCATAACATAGAGCTACATGAGATGTTTTTTTTTTTATTTTGTGAAAACATTTTTATGTTTCATGAACCAACACATTCCCTTTTCACTTGAGTACATGTCTCATTATGTTTCACTGCTATTGGGTTTCCCCCCCCCCCTCCTGAGGTTTTATCAATGTTTAATATCAAGGTGTCTTCTTAGACTGTAATGCGAGAGGGCTCAATAGAACTTTTGAATTATACATGGCAGAGATGAATGTCATCAGCTTTTTTGTACATCCAAAGCTACCCTTGTAGACTAATTTCTGGGGAGTGCAGTGAAAAAGCCCTATCGATGGATGAGCTTCAGAAGAAACTGAACCACAGGCATGATGCAAGACCCCGTAAAGTGAGATTCAAAATCTCCTCAGCATATAGTGGTCGAGTCTTAAAGCAGGTCTATGAAGATGGGCAGGAACTTGAAATTCCACCAGAAGAATTTCCTCATCGTCTTCGGCATCGAAATTTTGAGCCCAGAGACCGTTTCTTTGGACTGGGCGAAGCCCCGGACTCCAGGTATTGCCCACCAGCTAAACTGAATGCGCAGAGGATCAGTGTCTTCAGAGAAGGGAGCAAGTATACCCTCACAAATACACCTTCCCTCTTAAATGACTACCAGGCAAATGATAGCCGCATGGTAAGTACCATTTGTTTTTGGTTATTCAGCTGACTCAAAAAAAAAAAAACAACAACCAACGATTGGCATTTGAGTTTATTAAGTGAATACGAACATTGTAAGAACGTCCAATTGTCCATCTGGAATAACTTCTAAATTTGTGGACTCACCTTCTTAAGTCATATTTGCTAGTTAGCTTTACAGCAATGTGTCCAAATGGCACATATGAAGAACAGTGGGCCCAATGTGGGAAGGAATAGTCATTGATATGTTGCTGATGAGTGACAATTTATGGATTAATTAAGATTAAAATGTATGGATTCATTATGAAAATGTATGGACTTATTATGGTAGTTAACATCCAAACAGGCCCCTAGAGTTTCATCATGACCATTTTGTGGAATCAAAATATTTATAATTTCCAGGTGGGTGGCTGTATCAGAGCCGTAGCTACACCCCCAGCAGGGGGGGGGGTTGCCGATGCGACAACCCCCACGTATGTCACAAGCCCCGCCCCTGGGGGCATATGTCACTTTCGTGATGCCATCACTGAAATTCGGCGGCAAATGCGGCAGCGTTTTAGTCTAAAAACCTGCTGGGGGTGCAACCGGGGTGGGTGCATGAGCCGGCAGCACGGCAGCAGAAACAGCACTTACCCGGCCTTCGTCATGCACCCCCAAGCCCGGAGGCAGCCTTCTTGTTGTTGCCCAGATGGCCCTAGAGAGGCTCTGCAAAAATTGCACAGGCACAACCTCTCTAGAGTCATCTGGGCAACAACAAGAAGGCTGCCTCCAGGCTTGGGGGGGGGTACACGACGAAGGCCGGGTAAGTGCTGTTTCTGCCACCGTGCTGCTGGCTTGTGCACCCCCCCTCCACATGTCGCCATGCGTTCCTGGACGCCCTGAACACATGGCGACACACAGAGAGGGATGCACAAGCCGGCTCTCTAGCTGCCGGCTATTGCACACACCCCTCCGCGTGTCGCCATGCGTTCCAGGGCATCCCAGAGCCAGGCCTCATTTTTGTTAGTGACGCTCCCTTTAGAATGTAACTTTTTGTATTCTGTGGTGTTTAGATACAGAAATGGGAGCAGTGTGTATTGTAATATGAAGCACAACTTGTATAATACAGTAGGAAATGGAATCTGCTACAGAATACCTAGAAAAGACACAAAGAATATGGGCCAGCTGGGTAAACTTACTGCAATAGTCAAAGTGTGCAAACCCACAGTGAGCATTAAAATCGATAGCAAAGAAGAGAATGCCAGGATTTATGAAACACTTTATTCAATCCTACTCCTTGCTGTTAAAAGTGAAATCCAATAGGATGCAGACCACTTCTCAGCACTTTTCCTGCAAGGATCGAAAACGTTTTGTAAAAAAAAAGGAATGAACTAAGTAGCAATAATAACGTGTTTGTCTTCTCCATCTCACAGCACATTTGTATACATGGAAACTACAGTTCAACAGGCTTCATCTTGCGAGCTTCAAATGTTTTTTGATATCTTTTGACTGCACTTTTCATTTCTGAAGAGCCACATGGTGCTCAGAAGCTACAAAACAGAGACCCACATATTGTTGGATGCATTCATTTAAACTGGGGCACACTAACAGCGCAATCCTGCCAAACGATATGTGGCCGGCCTAAATGGCCGGTTGCTGTATCCTATGGCCGTCTCGGGCAGTGGCGTTCCCAGCCCTCCCAGCGCCTGGGGGGGCGGGGTTGGTGCGCCCCCCCAAGCAGCCGGACTCGGGGCTGAGCACCCACTCAGCGCTTCCCCGGCCTCCGGAGGCTCTGCTCCGGAGACTGGGGAGAAGCCCTCCTCAAAGCGACCGCTTAGTTCGGCAGTCAAGGGTTTTCTGAGAGGGCCGAACGCGTCACGTTCGGCCACTATAGGGTTTGCGCATGCGCAAACCCTATAATGGCCGAACGCCTCTCAGAAAGCCCTCGACCGCCGAACTAGGCGGTTGCTTTGAGGAGGGCTTCTCCCCGGTCTCCGGAGCAGAGCCTCCGGAGGCCGGGGAAGCGCCGAGTGGACGCGCTGCTTCAGAGGGGCATGCCAGCCGGGCTCCGGTGCCACGCCGCTCTGCACAGCCCCGAGCCCGGCTGCCGCGCCCCCGCGCCCACTCAGCGCCTGGGGTGGAGCACACCTGCTCCCCCCATATTAGAACGCCTCTGGTCTCGGGCTGCCCTGGGGGGCGGCCCGGGAGCACCTCAGCACCTTCATCCCCTTCCCCGGGTGGAAGCCAGCCAGGGACCTATGGGCTTCCTCAGATGTACACCAGGTCCAGAACTGGCATACATTCGGGGAGGTGGAGTAAGGCTGACTTAGGCTGGGAATGGGCAGAGGATATCGGCAAAGCGCGCCGTCGATATATCCCCGCCCCCTACCAGCCCAGGCTGGCCAGTGGCCCTCTCCCTCGCTGTCCCGTCCATCCCCGCCCCTGCACTGAGTGGTCTAGGCCTTACCTGGGTCGTCAGGGGCAGGTTCAGTCCAACAGGGGTATGAGCGGTGCCAGCCTCTGCGCCGGTGCCGCTTACACCTGAGTTGTCACAAACATGCTTTACGGCAGGTTTGCGATGGTTTAAAGCAGCTGAGCACATGCTCCACCACTCTAAACTTAGTGAGGATTGCGCTGTTAGGATTGCTACTCACTGAAAAACATGTCATAGTAGAAATCCTTCTTTCTTTAATCTACCTCTGTTCTCCATTCAGCTTTTCCAGGTCCAATGGTACTCGCTATGTGGGAATTAGGCATCACTGCTGCTTGTTTTGACAGTCACTGAAGCTTTTAGTGCTAAGACAATATATTGATGCTAATTACCATATTGCTCCTTTAGTTTACGATCAGAATTTCATTTCAGGTGAGCAGAGCGAATGCAGTATGAACATCATTATGGAGACTGATTAGATGGGATTTTGAGCCTAGGTTTGGAGACCTCAAATCCAGATCCAAACATTTCCCAGCCAAACCACACATACATTTTTAATGTTAAAACAATAGCTTTTCCAGCATGAAATCATTTTTAAATTTACACTTGGAAATGGACGGTGAAGGTGGATTTTAGTAAGATACATGCAAAACTCAAGAACAAGATTCCAAAGATCTTTGATGTTGATAAAAGAATATTTTATTAGTTTCATGAGGCTTTGGTGGAAAGTAAGCTTATCAGTATTGAGTATTTATTGGCTTTGTATTTCTCTTGTTAAGATAGCTTTCAGGTTTCAACTATCTTAGACTTATACACAGATCCTGTTCCATTTCAGCATCCCCCTATTTTAGATTTTGGCAAGATTATAATCTATACTAGCAGAAAGCTTTCAACTATCTTAGACTTATACACAAATCCTGTTCCATTTCAGCATCCCCCTATTTTAGATTTTGGCAAGATTATAATCTATACTAGCAATCTGAAAATCATCCGAACTTCAATGAATAAGAAAGAGCTGGTGAGAAAAATCATGCAGAATGAAGGTATCGACGACTGGTCCTTCACGTGCCGTGATGGAAGAGGAGGAAATAGTGGCAATAGCAACCAAACGGATGGAAACATGAAAGATGCTGAAAGCGAGCCTGCTCACACTCAGCATGTACAGGTAAGGTAAGACGCTTCTAGATGTGGCCAGAATTTCAACCATTATTGTATCAGCTACAATTCCAGCCTTTGCCACAAAGCCTTTCATCACTTCTGTAATTAAATAGTCATTGTTTATGACTAACTTCCTAAATCATTCATTGGTCAAAACAACCCTTGCTTCGCTGCAAAAACAAATGTAGATTTTTCTATTTCCATAATCAGAGGAACAGAGGGGAAAAAAACCCTTTTAGTGGTTACCATGATCAATTTTCTACCCCATTCCATGCTTATGGAGCTCTGTTGTACAGAATGTAAGTAAGCCAGAACAGAAAATAATATTTCACTTCAGGTAACTTAGGTCTTCCCTTCTCTAGGTACTGCTTATCAGGAATTAGGGAATCCATGTTTACCTAGAACAGGGGGTTCTCAACCAGTGGTACTAATAACACCAGTGGTACTTTGGCCGACTGCTGGTGGTACTCGGCAGAGGGGTAGCCAGGCGCCCCTGCTACTGGGGCGGAAAACCCTGATGCCCCCCAAACTAATTAGCATAATTAATGCTATTTTTTTGCGTTTTCCCGGTTTTTTAAAAGCTTTTTACGGGTCTTTTTAGCGCTAGCGGGGCTTGTAAACGTTAGTGTATGCTTTGCTGCAACTTATCTCCCTCCCGAGACGATCAGGGGCGACACTCTCTCCAGGGGGCGCAGATCGCTCCTCTGCTCCAGGCGCGACCGTCTGCGCATGCGTGAACTCTGCAAAGCGCCCAGGAGCGCTTAACGCATGCGCAGAACGTCGATTGGAAACATCGTCGCTCTGTGCGTGCGTGAACTCTGCAAAGCGCTCCTGGGCGCTTTACAGAGTTCGCGCCCGGAGCAGAGGAGCGATCTGCGCCCCCTGGAGAGAGCGTCGTCCCTGATCGTCGCGGGAGGGTCCTATAAACAAGATAAGTTGCAGCAAAGCAGCCCCGCTAGCGCTAAAAACCCCGTAAAAAGCTTTAAAAAAACCGGAAGACAAAAAAACCCCCGAAACTTAAGGAGCCTCGCGCCCCCCCGGAGCCCTTCTGCCCCTAAGCCCTGGGGCCCACCTCCCCACCGCCCCATATCAGGTGATGCCCCTGGTACTCGGACCACCAGAACCCCACTCTGAAGTGGCGCTTTCGGAAGCGTGTTTTTGCTCCTGAGAGGCTCCTACCTTTGGTCAAGCCTCTTGGGAACACTGAGAAGGGCCCTCCCACCCACTCAAAGCCTCCTACCTGCGTTTTCTGACCTCCGAAAACCTGAAAACCTGGAAGTAGCTGGCAATGATGTCATCGCCAGTCACTTCCGGTGGTATGCAGCAGGAGAGTGGCGTCGGAGGTGGTACTCAGCCGGGAAGGGGTTGGGAACCTCTGATCCAGAACATAACTTATGCTGGACAAGAAAGACCGAAGCATGCAATAGCAACTCCATGCACAAAAAGGAGTTCTTTCCCAGTGAGAAGCATGCATTATCCATCCTTGAAAATCAGAACCTCCTTCTCAGATGTTATTGAACCATGGATACTCCCCATAGTCAGAGATGTCCCAGTAGTGCTGGCAAGCCCCCCCCCCACTACTGTTGTGCTCTGTAGGTCTGATCCCCACTCTCCTGTGGAGCATACAGGTGGGCCCCCATATCCGCTGGGAATATGTTCCAGGCCCCTCCGTGGATACTTGAAACCGTGGATAAGAGCGAACACCCCCTCCATGGTTTCCTGAGGGCCCCCCCACCCTGCCTCCCCTGCAGGCAGGCATGCTTGCCCCCCCCCCCCCAGCTCTTATTTTTCTTTCAGCAAGCTTTGTTTCTTCCTTAAAACAAACAGAGAAGCAGCCTCCATTGCAGGCAAGTAGACTAAGTCCTAGAGAGGCTCTGCAAGGTTTCTGTTAACCTTGCAGAGCCTCTCTAGTACTTAGTCTCGTTCTACTTGCCTGGAATAAGCAGCCAGAGGCTGCTTCTCCTGTTTCTTTAAGGAAGAAACGAAGCTTACTGGGAAAAAAGTAAAAGCCTGGGGGGGGGTCCCCCCACGATCTGTGGATAACTGAAACCGTGGATAGCGAATCAGTGGATATGGGGGCCCACCTGTATTTGTCTGTTTAGGCAAACACTGACCATGGGAAGAGTTTCTCCCAGTGATTGCAAATGCTGGAGAGTACTGAGCATTCGTAAACATGGGAAGAAACTATCTTTGGTGACAGCATTTGGCTGTGAGGGGGAGAGCTGGGGGTGGGCAGGCTTGCAGGTGCACTCTCAGGCATCTTACAGTGTATATAAATGGGGGGGGGTCTATAGCCTTGCCCCTTTTCCATCTGCCTTCTTGACCCAAGGCAAGGTATCTCTCAACAGGGAAGGTACTACAGCTCAGCAGTGATGTGGATCAAGTCTCTGACTCCAAGTCTTGAGTCAAGTCTCAAGTCTCTGGGTCCAAGTCTCGAGTCAAGTCCCAAGTCTTTCGGCCCAAGTCTTTGGTTGCGAGTCCCTATCTATTTAATGGGGAAAACAGGTTTAAACCTGAATAAAATTCGACTTTTCATAAAAGGCTCCAAGTCTTGAGTCGAGTCTTTCAAGCCTTTTACAATTACCAAGTCAAGTTGACACGACTTGAGTCCAACTCGAGTCCGAGTCAATAGACTCAAGTCTACATCACTGTAGCTCAATGCATGCTTTGCAGACAGAAGGTCTCGATTCCCAGTATCAATCCCAGTATCTCCAGATAGTGCTGGAAAAGACCTGTGTCTGAAACCCTTGGAGGTTCACTGCCAGTCAGTCTTGATAATGCTGAGCTAGATGGATCCATGGTCTGAGGATATAAAAGAGCTTCATAAATTCAACATTATGAAGTTGAACTTCACAATAGGGTTCACGATGGGGAAGGTTCTGCTGAAGTTGCCAACAGTGGAAGTTGCTACAGCTTTCCTTCTGGGTGTTCATATGCAAATCAGTGAAGAATCAGTCTGTGCAGATGGTAGCAAGTGAAATCACATGGCAAGGTTTCTTACAGAGAGGTGGAAGGAAATTATGCATTGATCACATGCATGTTACTGGGCAGTCCAAGACAAACAAGGACAGATAGCGACTGTATTTTTTGTAGAGAGAATAAGTAATCACAACTTCTAGAGAACTGCAATAAAGTCCTCCCCTTTTTACAGCTTGTGATAAGCCACATTTATCTCAGGTGGATGGGAGAAAGTAACAATGAAGCCAGAGGCACCCGCCAATTGCAGCCACAGACCAAAGTACATTTTTTTTCCTGTTTACACATTTGAAGCGCGAGCTCCTTTTTGTATTCAAATCAAGGCTGCGATGACACTCCTCGACCAAAGTGGCACTGCGTGTAATTGCCTAGATGTGCCTACTAGTCAAACTGCCCCTCCCAGACAAGTGCCCCACATTTCTTAAGGTTGTTTTTCAAGACATGAGGGTAGGAAGTTTGCTCTTAACAAAAATACTGGGTAGAGGTCTGGATTCTCTCTGACACCACCAAATTCTGTGCAGGAGATTGTATTTCTCAACCCACAATGCCACCGAGGCCATTCTTACTCCTGCCCTTTGGCTATCACAAAGGATTGGGGAGAGCGCAAAATTGTACCCGTTCTAACCTGAGTAGCTGCCAGCCTGGACCCACATACTCAGGGGCAGCATCGGGGATCAGTCAACTTGGATGGCCTTGGACCCTTGGCCAAGGGTCCTCCAAAGCCATCAAAAGGCTCATGACTGCCTTTTGAGGCCTTGGTGAAAAAAGATGATGGATGCTGAAAACTGGATTGAGCTTCTGCTGCTGGAACCAAGTAAATTCCTTTATGGGGGGCAGTGACTCAGAGCGCTCTTTGGCAGCCATGCTGGATTCCACTATCTTTGTTTACCATAATACAATGCCCCTGTAATGATGGTCCCCCGAGGGGAAGGTTAGGAAAGGATCCGGACAACAGGGCATTTTCTTTCCACAGCAATTGCTGCCAGCCCTCAAACAACCACCTGTCCTTCCAGCTCACTTCCACTGTTGTCCACTTAGCTGCCCGCACTTACAAACGGCTTCTGTGTGCTGCCCAGCTAAGGGCTCCATCCTTCAGTCCCTGCGCCTCCAAGCACCTCTGAGGCTCCTGCAGCTGGCAGAAGGGGGAAAAGGGGAACAAAGGAGACCCCCTTGGCCAATGATCTACCACCACCCCTTCAAAGTGATACCCCAAGATCACCATGCTCCCCAATCCTGAAGGGGCAAGAAAGGGAGCTCCTTTTCAGTGATCTGGCTGGAAGCTTTTGTGAGCACTCAAAAATGGATTTTCCTGAGCACTAGTTCTCTGACCACCAAACAAGCACACACACTGGAGAGTTCCTTATAAGAAAGTTTTATTGCTTACACATATCCAGGTTAGTAGTAAGGAGGTTAGTAGTAAGGAGTAGTAAGGAGGTTAGTAGAAAGGGGGAGAATCTTCAGGAAAGTGAGTGAGAATACATACATTTCAAGGCAACAAGAAAATGATGTTGCCGCCGGAATGCACTTTCTGGCTGTCGCAAATGCGACAATGGTGTAACATGCTTTCCAGCAACATAGCGTGCTTTCTGGCTGTCGCAAATGCGACAATGGCAGAGTGCATGGCCTGGCCATGCCACAAGTGGCAAGTGGCCAGGTCTGCATGACAATGGACCAAGGACACCCACCATCTGAGGCAAGGCTGCACAGGGAGCAGGAGGGAGGTGGTGGAAGGGGGTGGGGGGAGGACAGAACAAGGGAGCCAGGAGGAGGGCAGAGGTTTGAGTAGATCCAGTGGCTGGCATGGGATTACCCTGGGTCAAGGGAACAAATGTTCCCTTACTCCAAGGAGGCCTCTGGAGGCCGAAACTCCCCCGTGGGAAGCAACAGACACCGTGTTGGTGCTGCTACATCACTGCATGGGGAATTAGGTAGGATTGGGCTGAATGTATTTGCTTCATGAAGTTGGTTCTAAGAGTCCCGCCATGCCGGGTTGCAGTTACACAAATGGACAGCATATCCCACAGCAAGTGTGGCCAGGAATGGGCAAAGAGGGATTCTCTTGTTCCTAACATATACTTGGGTCATCCAATCAAACTGGATCTTAATTCTTGCTGATTCATGATTTGCCCACAGTCTCCACGGCACGCCCGCATTTTGCAGGTGGCCTGGAAAACTTCCAAATGACAGCTCAAGGTCACTGTCCTTCGCACCTTAGCATGCCCATCAGATAACAGCCAGCTGCCCTCACTCCCTTCCTGCTCATGTGGAAGTACCTCCCAAATGCTGACACCAGGCTGCTCTAAATTTCTGACTTCTTTCACTGGGAAGATGTTAATCCCAGCCATTCCAGCCTACTTCAAAAGGGGGAGATCTCACACTCTCCCATTACCTAACCTCCCTGCTCCCCAACTTTCTCCCAGAGGAAGAAATCAACACATCAAAAGCCTCACCATTCCAGGGGGGGGGAAATGCCCCCTCTTCCCCCATACCCAGCTGACAGCCATTTTTCATCTCCAGGAAGGAATAACATCAAAGGGGAAAGATCCACCTCACAGCCCCCACCTCCATTGTTGTGTCACTGGGTGCAGCAATGGAGGGCGGACAGTACATCATAGGTAACAAGAGATGATGATGGATGCCAATGCTGCCCACTGTGCCTTTAAGTGAGGGGGGCAATGGCACTTAGGGTTCCCATGGAGATGGAGCAGGCACTGCAAATACCACTTGAAATGCGGCTCCATCTCCATTTCAACCAAAAGCTGCCTTAGACTGACCGAGTCAGACCATTGGTCCATCTAGATCAGAAATTGCTAGAGTGTTTCCCAATCATACCAGAGTGTTCTTTGACAGCCATGCTGGCATCCACCTTCAATACCAGGGCCTGAACTTGACTCTCCCGCCATGGCACAAGACAGTGTGCTCCCAAAATGACAGAGAGGAATGGATATTAGCAGGATATTCAAGCAAAGTAGGCTAGTCCAGACCACAAGAAATTATACACTTCTTAGAGACATTTATTCTGCAAATTGGATTTTGTTTGGCTCAAAGATGGTTAAAATTAAGGAAACGTATTTTGATGTGTCTCTTTTGTATTTCAGGAAGGAGAGGATGAGAACAGTTGCTCCCAATGTAAAGGATCAGGCTCTGCACCCTGCTCTGTGTGCCATGGAAGCAAGTTTTCAATGTTGGCTAACCGATTTAAAGAGTCCTACAGAGCTCTGCGATGTCCTGCCTGTAATGAGAATGGCCTGCAACCCTGCCAGACCTGTGTCCCATGACTACACCTGCTATTTGGCTTGGATCATTTGCTCTCTAGTCTGTCTTGTGTAGGAAAAAGAATCCTTCAAATCTTTTATCTGTATGTACCTTCTTAATCATGATGGCTACTCAGGCACTTTTATTGTAGGAAAACGTTTAAACATGGTGGCATGGTGGGAGTCAGTCATTTGAAAAGAGCACTGCCCTTCTACAGCATGGAAAGTGCTTTCTCTCACTATCAGCTTGTTAACAGATGGGGCCATGATCTAGCCAAAATAAAATGTTTTCAAGTCACATTGATTTTTCAGTGATCAAGATTTCCGCTTACCTCTCCAGATGAAATCAATAAAACTTAAGAGGACTAAACTCTGGCTGGATCATGTCCTGAATTCTTATTATTTCATTTTAAACTCCCATTATAAATTGGGATCTTTAATTTATTTTGATGAAGAAGCAGTATTGAATGGTTACTAACAGTACTTGAATTCAATAGCTCAAGAAAGCAAATGAGAGGCTTTCCCTGCTGGAGAATTTGGATTATTTGAACAGAACTCTCTCTCTCTCTCTCTCTCTCTCTCTCTCTCTCTCTCTCTCTCTCTCTCTCTCACACACACACACACACACACACACACACACACACACAAAGCGCAATCTGTGTAAGGATCCGGCCGGCGGCCCAAGGCCGCAAGCCAGATCCTGTGCACCAGAGGCCGTTTTGCCGCCGAGCCGGAGGTCTCCTCGGGGAAGGAGACACTCGTCCCCTTCCCCGAGTGTAAATTGGGGCAGGCTCTATAGGCCTCCTCGGATTTCCGCCAGCTAAATAGCTGGCGGAGGTAGGAGGAGGCCATGTAACGATATGGCCAAGGCCATCCCCTGCTCCCTCCCGGGCCGGCTAGGCCAATGGCCCCCCTCCCTCGCCCAGCAAACCGCCTCCTTGCCCGCCAGATCCCGGCTTACCTGGTCCGGCGGCCGCTAGGGCGCTCTGATGCCGGAGCAAGGGAGGCTGGCCTCTGCGCCGGCCTCCCTTGCTCGAGAGTCATCACGAACGTGGTTTACAGCACGTTCACAACATCTCCCGGCAATGGAACACTCATTCCGTCACCGTTTAGTTGCGCAGGATTGCGCAGACAGACCTTTCCTACTACCCCAAAGGAGATATTGAGGTTGTGCACATATAGATAGCAATCTTTCAGCAACTCTTGAGCACATGTTTATTCCAAGCTTCCATATGTTTAGCCCATATGCTCATCATGAATATATAATGTCTTGTATTTTATGGCTGTAGAGATGACAAGGAACCAAGGAACCTTGCTAGAACAGAGCAGCACCAACTAAATCAACTTCTAGGTGCAACCAATAATACCAGAAGCAACTGCAGCTCTACGAATGAAATAAATTATACGACTTTGTATGATAACAATTTCAGTTGCTTAGCAAAACATCACTTTCTGTTTAACATTCATGGGTATTTTCAATTTACACACCATTTTGCAATTAGTTGTACATTTATCCCTCCAGTGGCGCATGCATTTTCCTGCAGATCCAGCTCATTTCAAATTTACTGTTATGAGAGAACACAGTTTTCTTCTGTTGTATGACTTACGCAGCATTTCCCAATTCTAAATGGCACTGCAGAGAAAAAAAGAAACCTAGCAGTTGAAAAAAAGAAAAAGAAAACACATGTTTTATGGCCTTTTTCAGACAGATGCTACCTCTGAAGTTAATGGAGAAGTTCTACCTCTCTCAGGATTTGGTTGGTAACAAATGGAGTTCCTGTTCTTTAAAACAAATCCCCAGTTGTAATCTTTAAACCATGGACTCTGATGAGTTTAGATGAAGACACAGTACTGAAAACGTAGCATGCTATTTACCATGAGCATCTCCAAAATTTGTTAACAAATAAGGAGGCGAATGAGAGACCTCTCTCCCAAAGCCTATCGCTTATTGTGACATTGTTTATGTCAATGGTGGCTTGCCTTACATATGAGATCTAGGACTCTTAATGAGCTAAGAGATTTCTCACACGCTGTATGTGCAGAAGTTGCAAGTGTAGCCATAGTAATTGATGGCCAAATTTGTACTTTGGGATATATGTGTTAGAAGATTTCTTTGAAACAGCTGTATTATTAGCTCTTAATGCCATCATATTTCTGAAACCTGCCTAGATTCTCTAATGTCAAAACTCACTGTTGCATGTCCCATTCACATAAACACAGCTTTCAAAATTGTACAGTATTGTAAATATATAACTACAGGGAAAGAGGAGTTTTTTTTGTTTTAAAAACGCATAATATAGAAAGTTTTGAAATTTTAATGGAATCACTGTGACTACATGATGGGGGGGGGAGGCTGCTTTGAACACAGTATTACCTTTTCATTCACATGATGAATCTTAGACCCAGGTATACTTTCATTTCTGAATTGTTCCATTGTATGTCAATTTCACTTCACCAATGTTACTTTTTATCCCCTAGGTCATGACTGTGCAAGCATGGGAGCAAAGGTCTGCATATCCCTATAAGAGTGCTGGAAATCTTTCCATTAGCAAATCTTTGCATCAGTATCTTTCCATCATCAGCATAACTAGGAAGCCTGTGTGCTCTTAGGGTCCAACCTGATAGATAGCCATGAGGCACACAGGACTGTGGTGCTCTTGATTTTGACCCACTTTTCTCTCAGTAAGACTCCACTTACGGTATTAGAGACCAACTGGGACAAAACAAACTCAGGAAGTGGACTGCAGGGATAAAAGCAGCAGGCAGGGAAAGAGTTCAGCACCCCCATCCATGAACTCATTCAAGTGCTCCCTCCACCCCCTGCCTTAGATCATATGATGAAGGCAGCAGACCTGCTATTGAAGACAAAGGTCTTCCACTGGCATATCTAATTTGAGTCTCAGATGGGAAAAATCTACATGCAATTGTTGTTACCTAACCATTGAAATGTGACTCTCAAGATAGAACACATATGAATCGTTAAGGCTAAATTGTGTTCCTAAACACAATATAAGAAAACTCAGGGACGTCACTTGGATTTTCTCAGGTGTACACTTTGGCTCAAGTTTTGGTCCTGATCGTAAAACTTCCTGGGAGCTCCAGCGTCCACATTGGCTTATCACTCATTTGACTGTCAGTTCTGCACACACACAGTGAGGATGTATACTCAGAGAGATGCTCCCACATGGGAACACTTTATTGTGTACTGAGTGCTGCATCCTATATACCTATGGAGCTTTTGAATCAGGGCGCATATTGTGATTTGCTGTCAGTCAGATACGTTTCCTTATGTCATATTTTTACACATATTTCCACACATTATTATTTTTTCGGGGGGGGGGGATCCTGTTGAAATAAATAGGACTTTCTGCAAAGTAATGTGCTTGTGATTGGGGTGTTAGAGGTTTTCGTGAATGTTATTCATTCCAGAAATAACAATTAAAATGTAGGGCTTTGTGTGAATGCATTCATTAAAATAGAGCTAAAATTTGTAAAATACACTATTTTTCTTTTTTGTTCAGTGGAGTTATATTTAGTGTTTCAAGCACCTTTTTCATAACTATTTCAACTTTTTTTTTCTCTTGCAGGTCACAGTTCTGTTTCCTTTGGTAGAAGTATTTGCACTAAAGGAAATGTTTTATCATGCTCATATACAACAATGTTAGTTCCTGGCTTTCATCTCTTGGTTATGCTGCAGCATGGCCAAAGGACGTAAAAGACAATGTGGCTTCATTCCTGAAACACAGAAATACGTTGCATCCTCTCCTGTGTTCTCCGACGTTTGCAAAAAATGTCAGAATAAGGTGGGGTGGAGGAAGCCCCTCATCCTGCATGCTTCTGTCTTTCTTGTCCAGCATCAGTTATGTTCTGGATCAGGGGTTCCCAACTCCTTCCCGGCCGAGTACCACCTCCGGTACCACTCTCCTTCTGAGTACCACCAGAAATGACTGGCAATGACATCATTGCCAGTTACTTCTGAGTTTTCAGAGGCCAGAAAATGCAGGGAGGAGGCTCTGGGTAGGTGGGAGGGCCCTTCTCAGTGTTCCCAAGAGGCTCAGCCAAAGGCAGGAACCTCTCGGGAGCAAAAGCTCACCAACAAAAGCGCAGCGCTGGAGCAGGGTTCCAGTGGTCCAGCAGTTCGAGTACCACCAGCAGTCGGCCGAAATACTACTGTTGGTACTAGTGCCACAAGGTGGGAACCCCTGTTCTGGATACAGCAGGGTGGAGAAGCTGTGCCGGCTGTGCCTTACAGCCTGTCTTCCATGCCTTTGGTGACACAAGAAGTGGGTATGTGGCTCCAGTTCTACAGGTTCAACCCCACGCCTTTTCCAGCGACACGAGCAGTGACTCAGGCCCAAACTACATGTGCAGAAATCCATGTGGTAATGGGCATTTTCCATGGAATAAGAGCACATTAGGAAGCAATGGGTTTCCTATCCCATAGATTTTATGCCATGGAATATCCCTTTGCCACTAACCAAAGAGGGCTCATTAGCCAAGACGTGAATTTTCAGGAAGGAACGATGATGGCAGGACCAGAGGGCATCAGTTTCTGTTGAGACTGAACTAATAGGACTAAAGGTGGCAGCAGCAGCAGCAGCAGCAGTGCGTTGTCTAACACGCTGAAGGTGATGACAACAAAGGCTGAAAAGGAGCTCTGTAATTATATAGCTATTTTGACAGCTTTGGCATTTCATCTAGAGTCACCTGTGTACAATAAGACGCTGTACGAAGTTAGTACTGCATGTGATACTTTGATGTTGGTGTGCATTTGCCCCTACAGGAAGATGCTAATTGCCTGGGCTTGTAATTTTCTATTTACGCTACTCCAAAAGTGTACACTGCCAACTGAGCATTGATGCCAGCTGCATGTGTGCCTTCCGAGAGGAAGCTGGGGCACAGCACTGCAGTGTCAGATGGTGCATTTTGCGTTTCTGCCTTTAAGGGTTTCTGGCCTCAAAGGCAGCAAGAACTCGGCTGGAGTTCAGAGCCCTAATGACACTCTATCGGGACCCACCTAGCTTTACGAGAATTTTAAAAAAAGGTCATCTAGAAAGGAATGTATTGATTTATTTACAAGAAATATTTATTTGCAAAAAAATCTTGATCCAGTTCTTGTAATGAGGCAGCCCTAATGAATAGCCTCAAGGGTTGAGGGGCTCAGTTATGTGTCCTAGCCTTCACCTGCCCCCACTACCTGCCAATGACAGACTTGGAAAAAAAACCAGAGAAAAAAAGACAATCAAACATTTATCTCCCTATATTTACACAAGCTTGTAAACTGCAGGAGCTCAGCTGTTTGCAGGGCAATTAGCAGCTATCTGATTTTTGAATAGCCTCAGGACTTGAGGCAGTTATCTGATCTTTCCATCACTGGTGTTTTCATTGGAGGCTTTGTGGGACTCAACAGAAATCAGGTCGCGGCCCACCAAGTTTGAGAAACCACAGTTTGAGAAAACCTGCCCTATTATGTTTCCTGGTCAGGGAACACAGCACAGCTCATTGTTGGCTGTGTGTTCTCCCTTTCTGTCCCAAAGATACACAGATTGATAGATCTTAGTAGCTGGTGATGCAGCAATGAGGTTGCCTGGCTCTTTCTAGAGATGGGGAGATGGGCTGGGAGGGTTACCCCTTGAGTGCTGCGATAAAAAAGGTAAAGGTGACCCCCGACAATTAAGTCCAGTCGTGTCCGACTCTAGGGTGTGGTGCTCATCCCCATTTCAAAGCTGAAGAGCCAGCGTTGTCCGAAGACGCCTCTGTGGTCATGTGGCCGGCATGACTCTCCTTGCCGCAGCGCGCAGCATGCGGCTGGAACACGGAGCGCTGTTTACCTTCCCGCAAGTGGTACCTATTTATCTACTCACATGAACACGCTTTGGAACTGCTAGGTTGGCAGGAGCTGGCCAAGCAACGAGAGCTCACCTCGTCGCGGATTCGAACATTGGGGGAAATGCAGCTTAGTACCGAGGCACCAGCTCTGCCTGGCTCAGTTTCTGTGCTTCTAGAGCTGAAAACCTGCAGTGTCACAAGAGCCAATGAAAGCAGCACTAAGGAAATGGAGAACCATAGTGGAGGAAGATGACTACATGGTGTAGGAGAGAGGGTGGGGATGGAAATGAAGCAGAGCTTAGTCACTATGATCAGGGAGTGGGCAATAACCACCTGAATTATTATCTGTAACACTGGAAATCACACTACATAATTGGGATGGTGTAGTGGCTAAAAGAGTGAGCTGTGACTCAGGACTTCCCTGGTGTAAATCTCGTCTCTTACACCAACTCAGTAGGTGGCTTTAGGCAAGGCACTCCCTCCCAGCCTCAGTTCTCCAGCTGCAATATGGGGATAATTATGCTTACTCACTTTACAAGACTGTTGTAAGGACAACTTCAAGATAGTAAATGTGAAGTGCATTGCACGCTCTGAAAGTGCAATACAAAGATTAAGTATTTGCCTTTGCCACAACGGTCTCATCTAGCAGTGGAGCTGAAAATCCATTATGCCAATCTGCTCAGGATTCACTTGTTACCTGCATTCAGTGGGATCCTGTGGGATTGCTCTTGTTCTCTGTGGGATCAGGTTTTTTTTTTAGGGGTGGCACGTGTAGAATAGCTGCTCTTCCAGCGTATAGAAGAGGATTACTGGCCTGGGGAGCCTGTGTTTACTCAAGCTTTCCTTGATTGCGATATTGATTCACCATTGAACTTCCTGCATTGCTCTTTTTCTGAGCATAAAAATGCTCAGGAAGTCACAGCTTCCTATGGGCCGCCTGCAGATCTTTACTCAGGATTGGGTCATAGGTAACACTACCATCACCCATGTTTAGCGAAGATCTAGTAGACAGAAAAAGTAAAGTGAAAGGTGCTAATTAAAATTAAAAAGACACATCCAAGGATGGGTTGGAAATAAAGGCAAGAAAACAAGGCGATTTTTAAAATCAAGCAAAGGCAATGAATACACAGGTGGAAGGGTTGGGCAAACCTTGGAATGGAGGTTAAGTGGCAAACTGAAAACAATGTATACCTCCTCTAATGTCTTTCTGGACAGTTCCCCTCCCCTAGGTACTTTCTCCAGTCCAGGAGATTGGTTCCTGTGCCCCACACTGGGCTGGGGGAGGGGAAGTGGCTCCAGATAAGAGACCAGGGAAAATGTGCAAGGGAAGTTTCACTACTACATTTAAAATTTACTGGTGTTATTTATATTTATATACTGGGTATTTGTTCAGTCAGTTACTTGGGGTCTCCTGAGATCTTTGACTTTTCCACTGTGGGGTATCAGGTGAGCTTCACATCCCAATGAACTGGTTCCAAGCCAAGTTTGTTTACCTTCCTGCAAGCGGTACCTATTTATCTACTCGCATTAACATGCTTTGGAACTGCTAGGTTGGCAGGAGCTGGGCCAAACGACGAGAGCTCACCCCGTCGCGGATTTGAACTGCTGACCTTTCAATCGACAGCTCATGGTTCAGCGGTTTAACCCACTGCGCCACCCGCTAGAGAGTAATAATATATATTATTATTATATTAATTCTATTGAACTGGTGGCATTTATTTGGGAGTACACATGTTTAGGATTGCAATTTTATCTCAGGATCCTGCTCCCCATTATGCACATTGGAAATATAGGACACTATATAGAATATTTTAGGCTGCAATCCTATGTACACTTTCCTGAGAGTATTTCCTTCAATACAATAGTACTTACTTCTGAGGAAACCTGTAGTATTGCTTGCGCTGTTAGTGACATACAGTATTTCTATCGATTCTACATCTACAGCATCAGCAAAAAGCAGCGGCGGGGCGTAGGGCGGCTATTTGCCCAAGCAGCTGCAACAACTTTGACACGCGAAACTAGAACCAGAGAGCAGGGAAGGGGGTGTGGCTAGAGACACGTGGTAGAACTCGCTGGCATAATTGGACTTCGAGAGGGCTATTCTGTAATTTAAACGCCATTAATTTCTTGTGTGGGAAGTACGGTAGTGCTGCATAAGACAGAGCATGAAACTCGTAGGAAGGATCATCACCACACAGTTGCCAGTGTTATTTTGCGTTATTGCATTATAAAGCGATAGCTTTTCGGAGCAAGGAGGCTCCTCCGCCGCCAAAATGTACTTTACAGTGCACGGTCCCTCAGAAGTACGTTCACTGTGTTCAGCGGTCCTTGGTGTGGGCTTGCAGCCTTAAAAGACTTTCTTCTCCCGACCCTGCTAGCCAAAAAGTCATACTGTGATCCCAGCTTCCCCCTCCCTCCGTTCATAGTTTCCACTATGACCTAGGAAGGTGTTCCCTCGGAGGCAATACTGCAGCCCGTTATAAAGTCATAATGTACTTAGCAGCGTGTGTTTGTGCAAGGGGGAGGGGGTGCCGGAGCCTGCGCGGGACCGGCCCTTCTGCGAGCGTCGCTAGAGTTGCGAACTGAGCAGCGGCCTTGCGCTCAATATGGGGGTGACCGTGGAGGCGCACAAGGTTTACAGATACCCCTTCGAGCAGGTGGTGGCCAGTTACCTCCGCAAGGTAAAGGGGGGAGAGGGCTAGGCTAGGCAGCTTCCCCATTGGGAGGCGGGAGGCCTCCGTACCACTACGGCGCATAGGGCTCGCCTCTCCGGGCTCACTTTGTGTTCGCTTTCGAAAAAGCACCGAGCACTGCAGGCCTGAACTTGCCGCCGCCCGCTCCGATCCACCGGCCTCTGCACGGGCGGGCGCAGGCATTGCTTGAGATGTAGCCCAAGAGAGAGAGCCCTGGCCCGCCCCCCGCTTTGCCACGGATTCAATTGAAGCAGGAGGGGCGGAATGGCGGCGGGCGCCTTGTGCTTGCCTTTCCCGCCTCTAGACTGCATTTTCCTTGGGGGGCGCACCCTCGGCTTCCGGGAGCCTTTGGTGGCTTCAGTCGCGGGCCTCCTGAAGTCGCTAACCGAGCTCGCCTTGGTTTCAGCGGAGCAGAGTCGTAGAGCATATGTTGCTTTCTCTACACTCTGCGCCTGCAAGCCCTCCCCCCTTCCTGTTCATATACTACGGTAATCGTTCATCATCCCTCCCCTCCTTTACACCCTGGTTGCCGGAGGGGATATTTCCATCCACTTTCGGGCTTTGGTGTTTATCTAGTGTGGGTGTGTTGTCTGCGCGCGCGCTCTTTTAGTCTCTGCTTCCCACGAGGTTTCTGTTTGCATGTGTTTTCCCCGCACGTTTTTTCCAAGCAGTTTCTAGGGTGTTGCAAGCTTCTGGTTCCTGTTTCTTCCTACTGCTTGTTTCTGGAATATTTTGCTCGTTTTCTCTAAGAGCCATTTTAGGCTTTGCATTTCTAAGATCCGCCCCTTTTCTTCCACGTGTTGTATCTTTTTTTATACTGTACTTTTATGATACATCCTGTAATTGTAAAGGCTCTCTAGGACGTTTGCTATGTTAAAAACAAAGATGCACACATCTTTGAATATCCTCCAATGCGAGTGGCTATTTCCCCCCCCCCCCCTCTTATTCTGACTGTAGAGATGAAATGAGCAGGCACATATTACAAAAAGTAAAGTGTGGTGAGCTTGTCTGGTCAGAATACATTTAGGGATTTTAATGGTAAAAAAAAAAAAAAAAAAGCCCAGCCTTGAATTGGGCTTGGAAGCCTACTGATAACATGTTTATGTAAGATTGGTGTGTTGGATAATCCTGCTGTTCCAACCCTTCTGTATACTTTTCAAGGGGAGCCCCACATAACAACATGATGTAAGAGTAGTCAAACTTGGGGGTCTGGAAAAGAATGGATGATGGGTCCCAAATAAATCCCAGTTATCCAGATATGCTGGTTACAGCTCTAACATATGGAGCTGATAGAATACACTTCTTGCCTTGGGTGGAACCTTTTCATCCAGTGGCAGGAGTAGTGGCCCAAGCGAAGACCAGACTTCAAGAATGATTCCTAAAGGAGGGCAAATGCCATCCTGCAATCTTGTGTGGATTCCTTCTCAGTCTGTTCTGCTTCATTCACCAGATACAGCTGCCAAATATTGGTTTAGAGGAGTTGCTATTCTTGTATAGAAACTAAATGAAAAATAGACTGGGGGGGGGGGAGGTTCCTGTTTCCTGCTGCTGCTCTCTAGGCTTCAGAATAATATTCCAGTGGCTTCATATTATATAGGTAGCCTCCGACAGACACTCTTACTTGGAAAAGTTAGGAAGAAGCAACCTCTCTTCTGCCATTCCTTATTATCTTTAGCTTCAGTGTCTCTCTTTTTTTAACCCTCTCTCTGAACAACAACAACTCTTGTATGGGGGGGGGGGAAAGGGTCTTTCACTCAACCTGTAGTTTGGAGGAGATAAGAAACAGTGGGAGACTTCTGTTCTACCTTCCCCAAACCTAAATGAGACAAGACTGTGCCTTTCCCTTGACCCTTTTGACACCCACAGGGCTTGAGGGAGAGGCAGAGTCTTTGTTGCTTGCATTGAGGTTTGGATGAGAAAAGAAACAGCAGGCATTTCTCCTGGGGTTTCTTCCTCAAACTGTATGCATCAGAGGAGACCTTGCCTCTCCTTCAGCCCTCTGGTGGAGCTTTCTTTACTTGAGCTAAAGTTTATAGTGGATAAAAACACACACCAGAAATTTGCCCCATACATACATAGTATCTTTGCTCCCCTGACAATTAAGTCCAGTCGTGTCCGACTCTAGGGTGTGGTGCTCATCCCCATTTCAAAGCCGAGGAGCCAACATTGTCCGAAGACGCCTCCGTGGTGAAATGAGAGAAATCCTTACCTCTCCAATGCTCTAAGCATGTTCTAGGACTTGGTGGGGAGTGGAAGATCGTGGCAGGGGTAAATAGAAGCCAGCTCATAAGCCAAACCAGTATTGTTGTTAATACAGCTGGAGTTTCCCTTATCTGAAATGCTTGGGACCAGAAGTGTTTTGGATTTTGGATTTTTTTTTGGATTTTGGAATGTTTGCATATTAAATACAGGTAGGGTGGAAGAGATGGCTTTTTGCGGGTCCAGCTGGCCCTCCCCAATCCCACTCGGCCTGTAGAATATTTGGATTCCCTTCCTTTGGTCAGAGTGCATTTCAGCAGATGCTTTGTCTGCCCTCCTGAGGAAAGCGAACATGCGTTAAATGCATCTGATCTGGGGACAGGGAAGCCGGGGGTTGTGAAGCCTACTTGCCAAGCCCGGGCATTTCACCCACCTCTCTTTAGAGTAGGGTTGCTTTTCCTGCTGCCTCTTCCGAATGAAGGCCATGGAGCCTGCCCACCCGGCGGTGCTTCCGTAGCACTTTTGTTTTGCAGCAAGCAGGAACTCGCCAGCATGCAGAGACCACACTCGCCACCAGGGGCCACTACCTCCTCCAGCCCACCTCTTAGGCCGGCCATTTATATTGTGGAGGCCTCCACTGCCCTGCGCCGTGTGCTGGCTGGGATCAAGCTAGCACATACTCCAAAAAGTTTCAGATTTTGGAGCATTTTGGATTTCTGGATAAGGGATACTAACCTGTATTTATATACTGTACGCTTTTCAATAATAACAAATAATGGACCACAGCAGCAATACATTGGTGCTTAGGGCCAAGCTGGGTGTTGCCTATATAAGTGTAACTTTTCCTGACCTCTAAAACTGAAAAGCAAACTTTGGAGAATGCGATATTCAGTGAGATGACCTGGAAGTGTTTGTGCTTAGCCTTTCACCACATTAAGCATGCCCTTTCCTGCTGCTCTTTTGATTGCTCCCAAGGCAGCTTTTCAGTGTGTAAAAACCAACCAACCAAACAAAAACCACGCAAACCACATTCCATGCATATACAATACATGTAATGTCTAATTTGGCTGTTAATTCTGGTTCCTGTGTGTGTGTTTGTCTTCTTCCTTTGTTTTTCTCTGGATACAGCTGTAGAATTTGATTAATTATAGATGTTCATAATATGCGAACGCTGACTTTATTGCCCTCTAGCTGTGACTCTTTAGAAAGGAAACTGAAATTTAAAAATAATTACTACATCTCTGTTTTTGATCCAGTATGCAAAGGTCAGATGACCTTGTTCAATAACATCCCTGCTCTGTTCAAGGTGTACAAAAGGGTAGGTATGTTGCTTTTTCAAACAACCAGACTCTCCATTTTATGAACTTTTTGCATCTCATTTTGGGCCCTCCATGCAGACTTCTCCTTGCCTGCTATAATTTTTCTTCTTACTATTTGTTGATGTTGAGTGTAAGAAGCAGGGGTGGGCACCACCATATTGTGCAATGGCCCCTTGGCAAAATTACTGGACTGAGTCCTGGATATTAGCAGTCCATCAATAGTTTAGCCTTTGACATTTTAAAATGTCAAAATTCTTAAGAGCTCGTGAAATGATATGGACGTGTGATGGGAAATGAGTCACATACCACCAATGTGCTACAGGTACTACGGTAGCTAACAGGTGTATATGACACTTGCAGAACCGCATTCTACAAAGAACTCGCATCTTGCACTAGAATTGGCACTAGAAATAATTTTTCCCGTGCGAAAGGAGGATAAGGGCTTACCTCTCTCCCTTAACGTCCAGTGCTGCTGCTGCCTCTAGTGGATGGCAGCAGGAATGCTGGGAGTCCAGCATTCTCTCCACTACCATAGTGCTGGATATTGAGAGAGAGAGAGTGAAGTGGAGTGGACAGGGGCCGGGAGGCCTCACTCTTCCTGTTAAGTTAATTGCATCAATAGTGATAAAACTGAAAATGCAGCAAGTCCTCGCTTAAGTTGTCAATAGGTTCTTCTTGGAAACTGCAAGTGGGAGAGGAGAAAGTGGAGCATCAGGCAAGGGAAAAATTGAACTATCCAGGAATCTCCCTTTTAAGAGCTTGGAAGAGAAAGAAGGGTATGCAGGTGTGGCTGTGGTAGTAAAGGACGTAAGCATGAGATTTTTTTATGTGTCATTCCTCAAAAGGTTGAGGACTTCGCCCCAGCACAGTGTCTTTTCTGGTGGCTGTTTGCTGGTGTTCTTCTGCATCTTTTTTTAGGTTGTGAGCCCTTTTGGGACAGGGAGCCATTTAATCATTTGATTTTTGTCTGTAAACTGCTTTGTGAACTTTTTTTGTTGAAAATCAGTATATAAATACTGTTAATAATAAAATAATAAATAATAATAAATGCCAGGAATGTATAAAGGGGGGGGGAGGACGGCACACTTATAATGTGGTGTGAGTGGTACAGCCTGAGTGGTACAGTTTTCACAGGGCTGGCTGAATTGTTAATCCCCCCCTTTTTCTTATAAACATAGCATGATACTTGTATATTTTGCAGGGCAATTGAACTTTTTTTTAAAGAATTATAACATTGGGACAACTAGCAAAGTGAACTCAAGTAACTTCATTCATTGTGATATATGAAACAGGTTTCTGTGATCTGTCGTGTTTTTAAAAAATGAAGGCATGTATTCAGTGTACACTCATTATAAACCAGACATGCTTTCTAAAGGCAATCTAGTCAGAAAACTGCCATAAAGGCATCCATATGTTACATGAAGGGCAGTGTTTTGAAAAATCATTTGCTCCACCTGTGTAGTTCTGACATACAGATGTTATACCTGAAGAAGCCACAGGCAAGCAGCTTCCATGCCTCTGTGGTGAATGTGTGAATCTAGTCTTGGTCTGAATCAGTATATTCTTGATATCTGGTGTAAAAGGAGCATGCTGTATGCCTTGAAACAAGCTTTCAAAGTTGGTGTTACATATAATGCATAATGTGATTCCTATTTGAAGCAGCCTAAAAGATACCACTTTCTCATTGAAACTAGAAACCTGATGAGCAATAGATTTTAAAAACTCTATGACTGATTGAGCAAAAGATGGCACAATACAATCGTGGGAATAATTCTGTCCTCAAGATACATGGTTTTCCACTTAGCCCTCCCCCCCACACACTGTGTTAGGTCTAAAGAGTGTCTTGTAGCACTTCAAAGGACTAGCAAGTTAATTTCAGCATAGTATTTATTTCAGCATAATCTTTCATGGACTGTCCATGAACATTTATGTTGAAATAAACTTAAGTCTTTAAAGTGCCACAGGACATTTTGTAGTGTTTGCTACCAATACTATATACTAACACAGCAACTCCTCTGGAACTTGACCTGTTTATATCATCATTGCATATTTCAAAATCTCATTATGGCACTCCCTTAGGATCTGGGGAGGTTCATAATTTCTCAAGTTGACCACAAGATGGCATTAAATCATTTGGAAGGTGGTG
The DNA here is from genome assembly GCA_026170595.1 of Plestiodon gilberti rubricaudatus. Taxonomy (NCBI): domain Eukaryota; kingdom Metazoa; phylum Chordata; class Lepidosauria; order Squamata; family Scincidae; genus Plestiodon; species Plestiodon gilberti. The sequence goes on from JANXHW010000002.1 coordinate 181,525,879, forward strand.
AGCTTCTTAAAGAAGTTTGTATTTTTAAAAACTGTTCTAACTGCTCACCACTATCCATTGAGCTTGCTTTTCTGTACTGTTCATCTACAAATGCTAGGTATACTACTAGACTGTGAAGTAATGTGCCTTTTAGCCAGACAGCTTTCTTTTCCCTTATCATTCCCCCCCCCCCCATACTTAACAAAGTATAAGCAATTTGTTACATTGTGGTACTAAAACCCTTTGTTTTTGTGGCATGGGGATGACTCTGTGTGTGTGTGTGTGTGTGTGTGAGTGAGTGAGTGAGTGAGAGAGAGAGAGAGAGAGAGAGAGAGAGAGAGAGAGAGAGAGAGAGAGAGCTCTTCTCTGCACTGTATAGGTAATTCAGGAATGACTGTTTCTGTGCCTTCTGCAGCTCACCAAGACAGATGTAACTAAAGATGTTTGCCTCTCTCAAAACAGTGGATAGGAATGTGGTATTTGGTAGCCATAAACCACATTGTTGTAAATGGGTTCCTGTTCTGTTGGGTTTGTTGTAAATGGGTTCCTGTTCTGTTGGGTTTGCAGGATTGAACATGCCTGCATGGGGTGTTTTGGGGAAAGAAGGCATGGGGTCTCCCCTAATTCAGCATAACCAACTTCCTGTGTGGTAAATGCCATTTATACACAGTCTATCGTCTGTGGCTTTATCACGCAGGAAAATTGACTACTGTTATATTGCCCAGGGAAAAGAGGAATTGTACAACCTAGCAGTTCCAAAGCATGTCAATTGCGAGTAGATAAATAGGTACCGCTTGCGGGAAGGTAAACAGCGCTCCGTGTTCCAGCTGCATGCTATGCACTGCGGCAAGGAGAGTCATGCCGGCCACATGACCATGTCTTTGGACAACGCTGGCTCTTTGGCTTTGAAATGGAGATGAGCACCACACCCTAGAGTTGGACACGACTGGACTTAATTGTCAGGGGATACCTTTACCTTTTTACAGTCAGTTAGGTGATAGTTACTGCAGGACAAGGACATGTGATACCCAGAGTTAAACCCTTTTGAGAAATTTTGGAGGAAATTCCTCGGGCTCCCAGTTTTTGTTTGAAATTTTAAAGACTCCAATGGAATTTTGCCCAGTTCTCCAGGTTATAGTGAAATAACCCTAGACTGATTATCCTAAAAACCTTACAGCCCAATCCTAAGCAACTTTCCAGTGCTGATGCAGCCGCAATGCAGTCCCAAGGTAAGGGAAGAAACATTCCCTTACCTTGAGCAGATCTCTGTGACTGCCCCCCCCCCCCCGAATGCAGGAGTGCCGTGTTAGCATGGCTGCATCGATGCTGGATAGTTGGTTAGGATTAGGTTATCAAACCCTTACGAAATTTCCCCACATCTTTAGCAAAAGGAGAGGAAAATATTTCTAGCTGTACTACTGCTACAACAAATATAGAATACCACTGGTCTCAAACACTGTGTAGGGGGAGGAACCCAGTACATGTCCATCAACAGGTCAGTGAAACTAACAGCCCAATCCTACCTAAGTTCCCATGCAGTGGGACCAGCGCGGGCTGCGCTGCATACTGCGCAGGAATTTTTACAGGCTGGAGATCTCCTCGGAGTAAGGGGACAAATGCCCCCTTGCCCCGAGGAAAGCCCTAGGCTGCGCAATGGGTCTACTTGGATCTGTGCTTAGCCATATGGCTGGTGCAAATCTGAGTAGATCTGTGTCGGCAGATCTAGCCCGGGAGGTGGGATAGGATGCAGTATATACCCTTGTCGCCGCCCATCCCCAGCCCCATTACACCCCTCCCTCCTCCTGCCCCCCACCCTGTTTCGCCTCCACACAGCTCAGCACGGAACTCATCTTCTCCGGCACGCACAGCTCCTTATGCTGGCATGTGTGGACCTTTGTGCCGGCCTCCGCATCCACTAGGCCCGTGATGGCGAACCTATAACACGTGTGTCACAGATGACACGCAAGGTCATTTTGGGTGACACACCAGCGTTTCCCCCAGAGCCCCAACACACCTTATATTTTCGCAAAAGTTTTACAGGCTTGTCTTAAACATTTAGGGTAGGGATTTTGGCAGACCTCTTTCAAATTATTCTCTAGTTAAACTCGGCAACAAAAAAAGTCACTAATTGATGTTAAATAAAATGCTATGTGTTCTATAGTTTTCAATTCAGTTCAGTTCAAAATTACTATTAAAAGTAGCAATAGTCAAAGTACTATTAAAAGTTCAGGGGGGGGGGGACACACACACCAGCAGAGTCAAGTTAGGCATTTTCAAAATCTTTGACATACCAAGCCCAATTGGTTCGCCATCACTGCACTAGGCCGTCGCAAATTGCTTTACAGCACTTTTGTGACAGCAAGCACCAATACAGCACACACTGTGCCTGTACTTATATAGAGCAGAATTGTGCTGTAAGCCTCATTTGCTTTAAAGCAGAGGTTCTCAACCTGTGGTACGGGTACCCCTATGGGCACGCGGACCTCTTGCTGGGGGTACGCCAAGCCCTGCCCCTTATCTGCCCCATCAGCAGCTAATTAAGTGTTAATTAACATGGATTTTAAATTGTAATTATTTTCAGAGCCCTTCTATCTCTCTGGTTTTGGTTTTGGGCTTATTTTTGTACTTTGGAAAATGTACTTTGGTGGGGTGGGGGAGGGAGGAGCTGATTTTGGAGAGATATGTAAGAGATCTTTGCATCCATCTCTCTCTCTCTCTCTCTCTCTCTCTCTCTCTCTCACACACACACACACACACACACACACACACAGAGTTAAATAAGACATTTTTCACATTTAAAATTGTTTTAGTACTTTTAAATAATTACCTAATTAATTAATTGATTAATCCAATTAATTAGCAGTTAATTAGCAGGGGGTACTTCAGAAAATTGGACCATGATAGGGGGTACTCGAACCTCCAAAGATTGAGAACCCCTGCTTTAAAGCAAGCATTGTTTTGTGGCTCATAGCAGTAAAATAACAGTAAAATATTACTGCAGTAAATAACAGCCTGCCCTATGGCATTTCCAAACTCTCAGGAACAAAATAAAAACATGAGTTGTTAAGGAGATGGTACAGTTCACATGTTTAAGAACAATTGTATGCTTTCAAAACAGCATAAGAAGGAAGATCATAGCTCAGTGGCAGAGCACATCCTTTGAACCTGGGAGCTTTTGCTTGCAAAATCCAGGCTAGTAGGACTGAGAAAGAGACCTGCTTGGGATGTTGAAGAGCTGTTGACAGTGTTGGTCTAGAGATGGACCAGTAGTCTTAACTCAGTAAAAAGGCTGCTTTGTACGTTTGTATGTTCAAAAAAAGATACTACAGTATTTTGTGGAAATAAGCTGTAAACATCTAAAAGCTGCAGCATTTTTTCTAGAAAAGATCAAGGAAAATTCCAAGAAATTTTTAGGGGATTACATGTTTAATGTAGGAAATTCCACATTAATTACTGTATGTTAAGATCATCTCAGTTAAAACAAACAAGCAAAAAACAAACAAACCCCATAGCAAATGCAAAATATGCCAGAATTAGCCTGCCTCCAAAGGCAATTGAGGACACCAGGCATTGATTTAAAGAAAGGCAATGCTTGATTTTCCATGACTCTTGCTTTCTTTAGTGGAGATTTGAGGGATGCTTGTTCTGTACGGCCAGTTGACCCTGGCTGGTTTTGTATTTACTTTAAGCCTTCCCTTCCATTTGAATGGGGTTTTCTACATACAGTAATTCAAAAGATAATGCCATATATGGGTTGGGTCCAGGATACCTGAAGAATTGTCTCTTTCTGGGTGAACCTGTTTCTACTCTGTGTTCATCATCTGAGGCTTTGCTTCATGTCGCATTGGCATTGGTGTTCGTTCAGCAAGGGGGACGGCCTTTTCAGTGGTGGTCCCTTGGCTTCGGAACTCCTCCTGTGACACTTGACTATTCTTGATGCTGTCTGCCTTTAAGTGTAGGCTTACCAGATCTGCAACCGGGACAGAGTGCTAGACCTTTAGGAGAAGGAATGTGGGCAGGTGTAGCTTGTTAAACCTTAGAGCACAATGGGGCTTGCTTCTGAGTAGACATGCCTAGGATTGTGCTCTAAGGTTTAACAAGCTACACCTGCCCACATTCCTTCTCCTAAAGGTCTAGCACTCTGTCCCGGTTGCAGATCTGGTAAGCTTATTTAAGTGGGCAGTGATGACTTGTCTGTTTAGCTTCACACCTTTCTGGTTTTGCACTGAAGAATCCACCCAGTAGCATGGGAACATACTCTGAACGTTCTTTACATATCTGTTCCCACCTGTCAACATATTTCTCCCTTGTAACTTTTCTGTAATCTGCTGGGGGGGGAGGGGAGACTGTACTTGGATTTAAAGAGTATTATGTAGAAGCTGTAAGACAGTACTGCTAATAGTTAAACCTTCCACCTACTAGCTCTTAACTCATCCCTGGTCTACTAGACTGTGTACAAAACTGAGTCTATTTGTAGTTAAATACTTAGGTAATAGAGTCTGCTATTTAGTGGAAGATTTATGCAAATGGCTTTTTTGTTTCACACGAATGGGTCTTATAGACTGTAAGTTTCATTGATAATGCCATTATACTATTACATGCCATTTGAAAGCCGCAAGCTTTGTGGAAGCATCAGACTTAACTGCCATATAAGAATGTTTTAAAATCTTCTACTTCGTTTAATAAAAGTTTTCCTGCAATGAATATGGAAATGCACGCTACCACTAGTATCTTGTTCTGAAATTCAATTTTATTGCGAACATGCATGTCACCATTGTCTTTCAGGGCTCTCGGTAAGATTTATACTACGGACCAAACACCAAATTGGGGCTAATCGAGCAGCTGTAGGACAGCACAGTGCCATCTTTGTGAACTATCTCACAATGCTATAGTACACTTTATATGTTAAGCTTTGTAAATAGTGCCACAAATATTTTTAGGCTGTCATGGTTACTGTACCATATGAGGAAACAGGACTTGCAGCCTTTAAATGAATTCAAGCAACATGCTTGCACGTTTTACTCTTTATAGTAACCTAAAATGCAAAATTGACTATGTTCAGTAAACAAATTTTGATAAATACTTTCCCCTGCACCTTTCTTTCCTTTGTTGATTCATGTAGGTACAACCAGGGGCAAGAAAACAATGCTAAGAAAAATGTTACAGTATTGTGCAGGTAACAATGTGTACTGAGAGATTCAAAACATACCGCACATTCACGAAGGAGGGATGACTTGATTATGCAGCCTGAGAAGCAGAGATGCTTGCTTCCTAGTCCAGTATCTACCAATAAAAAGAAATATCTAGAAGAAAAAGAGGTCAGATAGACTTATAATTCAAAATGTAGCTTGAAATTGAAAGAGGTACACTTATAAAGTTTGATATCAAATATGAAAAACCAGGCTTTCTCTTTTATAATTTGGTTATTTTAAAGTAAATCAACAAAATACAACAAAAAGCTACGCTCCCCCCCCCCCAAAACCCTAAAAAGGTTGGTTGTCAGCTGTTGTCCAATAATGGGAGTGAGGGAGCTGTCCTGATCTCCTCAGGGGGTTTCACATACTAGGTGCCAGCATAGAAAAGTCTACTCCAGGGATTCTCAATTTCTTCCTGGCAGAGTACCACCTCCAGCACCACTCTCCTGCTATGTACCACCAGAACTCTTGGGTTTTCAGAGGCCAGAAAATGCAGGTAGGAGGCTCTGGTTTTGTGGGAAGGTCCTTCGCAGCATTCCCGAGGGGCTCAGCCAAAGGCAGGAGCCTCTCAGGAGCGAAAATGTGGTGCCAATAGCGCCACACTGGGCAGGGTTCCAGTTTGAGTACCACCAGCAGTCAGCCAAAGTACCACTGGTTGAGAACCCCTGGTCTAGTCCTTTGTCACCACCAGCTGAATGTCTGCTGGTGTTAGAATGCAGAGAATGACATCTCCAAAAATATGTTTCATATGGGGGAGGCAGTTCTTTTAGGTGTGCTGGTCCTTAGTTATTTAAAGCTAACAACCAACACTTTGGACTGCACCCAAAAACAAACTGACAGCCAGTACAATTGATCTAATAGCAGAGTGACATGATCATATCATCTGGCACCAGTCGATAACTGTGCAGCAGTATTCTAAACCAGCTGTTGTTTCTAAATGATCTTCAAGGATAACCCCATATAGAGGACATTACAGTAGTCTACTATTGTCATAAGCAATGCATGGTCACTGCAGTAAGTTCTAAATGAGACAGGAAAGGATGCAGTTGGTACACCAGCTTAAGATGGGCAAAGGTACACTAGACCACAGTTGCCACCTGAGCATCCAAGAACCTCCAAGGGGAGTAAAGGCCCATCCAGAATAGGATGACAAGTCTATACCTGGATCACAAGTCTCCTGACTGTTGTATCTGGTTAGCCCTCATCTAGCCCATTATAACACAACACTTCCACTGTCTCTTATGCATCAGATGGAATGGAGATGTAGATCTGGGTGTCGCTCGCATATATTTTCAATGCCAGAGGCTGATTCACTCTCAGCGTAATCCTAACCAACTTTCCAGCGCTGGTATAGCTGTGCCAACAGGGCATACACTGCATCTTGCAGTGCAGGGGCAGTCATGGAGGCCTCTTCAAGGTGAGGGAACATTTGTTCCCTTACCTTGGGGCTGCATTGTGACTGCACCGGCACTAGAAAGTTAGTTAGGTTAACCCTAACCCAAATCACAATATTCTAATCCCCGCTCAGCCACGAAGCTTTCTGGGTGACCTTGGGCCAGTCACTATCTCTCCGCCTCACCTACCTCACAGGATTGCTGTGAGGACAAAAGGAGGGAAGGAACCATGTATCTCCCTGAGTACCTTGGAGGAAGGGTGGTATAAAAATATGTTTATTTTTCATATGTTAGAGTAAGTTTATTGATATACAGAAGCAAGAGGAAGCGCATATACAGAAAATGCAATAGGTAAAAATATGGACTATGAAGTGGGTAAACAAAAGCATCCCTTCAGCTTGCTGGGAATTCCTTAGGAGCAATTGATGAACTTCAAAGGGGCAATATTCTGTGCAGTTTCCCATCCACCCATGGAATCCAAAGGGCGTTGGCCTTCAAGCAGGATTCTCCAGTAACCACCTTCTGGAGTCTGCCCTCCAAGAAAGACTGTGGTATGGAGCCTCTGTACCACAATGCCCCTATGGCCCGGTCTTTCTAGGTGCTCCAGGAGGAGGCCATTGAAGCTGCTGAGAGGTCCAGCAGAACCAACAGGGATGCTCTCTTCCTGTCCAGTTCCTGGTGACCAGAGCTGTCTCTGCTCCAAACTCTGGCCAGAAGCCAGATTGAAAGGAGTCTAGGAAATCAATCTCATCCCGGTATCCTTGTAGCTGCGTTGCCACTAATTGCTAGAGTACCTTGCCCAAAAAGTAGCTGGATAAACAAATGCACAGGGTACATCCTTGGACACTGACAATGTGAATTCTAAGTCATGATGGACGTAAGTGATTTTTATCCTCAAAGTGTCTTGCAAATTGGTCACAGTGGACCACTGAGGTTTCCTCCAAGCATCCTGCAGGCCAATATGCAATAAGTCCCTCATTACTCAGTTCCTTTGAATAACTCTCTGCAGATGCAAGACTGGCACAGAAGTATGTTTTCCTCACTACCGCTAATACCATAAAGTAGGCCTCCTAACCCCTGCATACTTCTAAGCGGAGGCCCCTCCTGTGAAGCCCAGTTGGTGTCAACGAGAAGGAGGGTCTTCTATGTGGTGGTACCAAAGCTATGGAATTCCCTCCTGCTAGGGTTGAGAACTACTTCCTCCCTGTTGACCTCTCAGTGGGATCTAAAAACCTTTTTATTTCATTAGGCCTTTTACTCTTAGATGCTACTGTTCTCTCTTGTTTTTAGCTCATTTCTTGGTTTATATATATAAAACATGGGGGTGCCATGATGACCATAAATTCCTGAACCACCCCCGGGGCAGATGCCTCAGCATGGACATTATAATCCCCAGCACCAAATGTTTGGCAGAGTCCAACGCCATGCCCCGAGATCACTGTGGCGAGCTTGGACGGGGAGCCTGGCTAGGCAGTAGTTGTCTGCAGGATAGATAATGATCTTGGCTTTTCCAGCAATAAACTTTAGGGCAGTTAGAAATGAGTGGATAGTAAAGTAGAATGCACTTCAGATTTCCTTGTACAACTGTGAAGGTAGATTTAGAAATCTGCATTCTTCATACCATGGTGGAATTCCGGAAGTCCCCAAGTTCACTCTAGGTCAATTTTGGTTCAACTGCAGATGGCATTTTGGTGCACATATCAGACATCATTGTGATTATTTGAGACTCTGGTGGGGATACAGCAGGTTGTGGAGAATTCCCCGTTCATTCAGTTATTGTTCTGAAGGAATTAGGACAGTTCTACAGTATGTCCAGAGAAACACTTCATAGGATCTCTAAGGAGAAGGTAGTAGGTTTGAAAAAGTTTGGGTAGACATCTGGGATCTTGGTCACTCAACAGATAAAGATGTAACTAGTGATCCATACATAAACATGCATATTTTCAAATTTGTATATGTGATTCTGTTTAAGATTTTATATGGTGTTAGAATTTTTAAAATCACTGATTTAATGTGTTTTGTGTCATAATATTTAATAAGAAGCTCAACTATCTAATCAAAATTCAGTGTTAAAAGTAGTTCTTAAGTCTCTTTGGAAAAATTCTTAATGTTTAAATTCTTACACAGTCACAGTGCACTGTTGATATCATTCTGTGGTTCTTTTTTTTCTAACCTGAGAGATACCATTCTGTGAGCACAATCCTATGCTTGTCTACTCAGAAGTAAGTCTCATTGTCTTCAATGGGGCTTACTCTCAGGAAAGTGTGCATAGGATTGCAGCCTAGAAGTGAATGCTGGGAATATTCTTTTACCTGTGTGATATATTGTGATGTTAACACTCTGCATTTTCCTTTAGTATCCCAGTCCCATGGAGAAACATGTTACAGATGTAAAAACTGTAGAAGAGAAAACTGGTAAGCTGGATACCTCCCTGTTTGGTTTTTGGTGCTCAACTCAACAAAGCCTGCTTTAAAATTCAGCTTTCAGTTAACATGTTCTTTTGAGATTATCTTCGGAGTTAAATCTTGTATTTATTATACATTCATTTGTAGAATGCCCACATACATTTTAATGGTTCTTGCAGGAGTTTAAACATCCATCAGATTTTGCTTTGGAATTTTACTAAGAGTTCAGTTAGCTTCAAAAGGCATAAACTGGTGTGTGGGGTGTGATAGTAATATAGTTACTTATTATTTATGGGTGGAAAAAAGGCTCAGAGATGTAGTACTTGTGCTGCAGTCCTATACGCACATACCCAGGAGTACATTCCATTAAACTCAGTAGGGTTTACTTCTGAGTCGACATGCGACATGCACAGGATTGCACTGTTAATAAGGCAATGATTTTCACTTAATGACCATAATTTTTTCTTCCTCAAATTGCAAGATATCATACACCTAAACTACTGTTTGGCAGTATTGTTCCAATGTGACAGGGCAATAAAGGAGCTGTTCTGTTTCTGCTGATCTTTGAGTTTACTTCTCCTTGAGGGAGCTACAGCACAAGACTATGCATGTCTACTCAGAAGTAAGTCCCATTGTGTTCGGTGGTGCTTACTCTCAGGAAAGAGTGCATAGGATTGCAGCCCTAGTCTCTAGTTGCTGCTATGTCTGCTTGGGGGGAGCATAAAGAGGAGACAGGCTCTCTCATTCCCAACGCATGGCAAGTCGCTTGGGTCACCTTTCCTTCTAACAGAGATAGCTCCAGTGCCTTGCTAGGCTAGGGATGAGAGAGAAACATCTCTCCCTGACTGATGGAACTGTCTCCCTATCTCTTGTCACCTGGACAGATGTCATAGGTTGCCTATCTGGACTACAGGTGTGTCATTTGCGTCCCTGCCTGGTAGTCTCCTTCCTGTTCCCAGAAGCAGACTGGAGATGGACTGCTGGTGGCACAGCCAGCCCACCTCTACAGCTGGTGAAAGGGGAATATATGGTAGAGAAAAATATAACCCTAAATAGTTGTTGGGCATCAAGTGTTAACTAATTACGGTAATTAATTACTAGTAACAATGAAGAGACTGATGTCTTGGCCAGTAAAATGTGAAGAACATGCGACTATATCACTCTGCACAGACCTGCATGAATTCCGTTCTATATGGCCACTGCATACTTTTGTTGTTAGCGGGGCACCTGAAAATTCTGCTAGATCAGAAATTATTATCTCTGCTCCCAGAACAACCCACTTGGCAGCTTGTTCTGAGATTGGGGTGACAGAGGAGCAAAGGACAGGAGCGGCCAAGGTGGAGGAAAAAGAAATGGGCAGTAAAGCCCCTTCAGAGCAAATATACCCCGACGTGCTGCATATAAAGAAATAAGTGCTGTGAGGAGCTGAGGTAGGCCAGGGCTTTCGGTGTAAACTCTTCCATCTAATTCCTTGTGCATTTTGGGTTTTTTGGATTGGGCCTGGAGGTTGGTGTGAGTTAATAACCGAGTAGATTTGTTTTTCAAATGTTTGAATTCTGGACTTTCCATTGTGTGTGCAATATAAAATATAGATGATATAGTCTTATCCATCCTTTTCTCTTGGGAAATATCAGTTTATGACCCTTTGTAAATGTGTCACATTGGGATAGCCAAATATACTGACAGAATGGTTATTTAAAGCCCACTACAAAATCTGCCCTTCCAGGAAAAAAAAAATCCAAATAAACATTCTGTGAGAGAGATTCTTCTCTTCCTGTGAACTCTTTTTCCACTGGGCTATTTGCCCAGTCACATCATCAGTTAACAGCATCCTGAGGTTTCTGGACTTGATTGGAATCATTAAATATTAACATGCAAAGTGAGTTTGGAAGCTAGTCACGTTCATCTCGTCGCTAAATAACTGTAATTTGTGAAGGGTGTTTTAATATATATAAAGAGAGCTTTGTTCTTGTCACTGGCCCAGCTCAATATAAAAATAAATTTTAATTGTCTAAGAGAATTGCTTTAGGCCCCAAACATTGACAATGGTGGGCGGAGAGGTATTTTGTGCTTTAGGATGTACTTCAGAAAGCAGAGTGAGCAAAATGAGCCGTTTTGATCTGAAGTGCTGACCCAGGAAGATATTTGAAGCTTACGGTTGGCAACAGAAGTGCCTCAGAAATTAACTCTCTAACTGCTATAGGCCAAATCTTGCAGTGGAGCCCCAGCCAGTTCTGTGAAGGCTGAATTTGGCATTTTGTTTTGATGCTTTGTTATCACCAGCCTAGATGCCAATAAAATGCTTGATCCATACCATCTGTTCCCTGGCTGGTAGGGGGTTCTGGCGTGTTGAGGTGGGCACAAATGCCCCCCTTTTCAACTAAGCATATAATCCATAAACATTTTCATCATGGTCCATCTGGCAAATGGGCGGGAATCCTTTGGCAATGAAAGTGTGAAGTGGAACTAAATCCCTCCACCGCATATAGGCTTCCTAACCGCATATAGGCTCACAGTTGTGGTGCCATTGCTTGATTTTGATCTTGTATTTGTTTTGTTGTTGTGAGAAGAAATTATATTTTCCAAAGTAGCACTTTTGTAATTTAGTTTGTTCTTTTATGCTCAGATTTGTCTACTGGAATTATATACCGGAGAAGGATTGCAACGTGCCAAAATGTAGTTCCACAGATTTTAAGGAAGGTAATTCATTTCAGCCAATGTTGAGACTTCTTGAGTTCTGCTGTTTTTTAAGGACATTGGGAAATTACATGCAATTTAATTGTCTACTTGTAAACTAAGTCAGTGGTTCTCAACGTTCTCCCCGCAAGGCGGGGAGAACTCTGAGTGTCTGCGGGGGCGGGGCCAGCAGCAGCAGCAGCAGCGATCCCTGGCGGGAAAAATGCCCCCAAAACTGCCGTTTGGGGCCTTACCCGGCTTCATGGAGGCCTACGCGACCCTCTGCAGGCCTCCCCAATCTTCGGATGGCTGAAAAACGGTGATTTTCAGGCATGTCCGGGTTTTGTGAAAACCGGAAGTGCCCAAAAATTGCCATTTTTCAGCCATTTGAAGATTGGGGAGGCTGAAGCCCCCCAAGGCCCGGTAAGGTCCAAAATGGCGGTTTGGGGCACTTTTTCGACCGCCGCGGTGATCCATGGCATCGTCGCCACTGCTGCCATGCTGTCCCGCCCCTTAAGGGGGCAGGGACAGCTTTTGTTCTCAATGGTGGGTTGCTACCCACCACTTTGAGAGCCACTGAACTAAGTAATCCAAGCGATAGGATGATAGGCCTTAACCTCAGCATGGGTGTTTAGGAAAGGAAATTTGAACAACAACCTTACAACATTACTAAAGATGCAAGGCAATTTAGCTGGCGGAAATCCGAGGAAGCCGATAGGGCCGCCCCAGTTTACACCCGGGAAAGGGGACGGGCGTCCCCCTCCCCGAGGAGACCTCCAGCCCACCGACCGATGGGCACCCTTGGCTTAGGATCTGGTGGGTTGCCCTGGGCCGCCGGCCGGATCCTTAGTCAGGATTGCGCTGTCAGTAATCTTATTCTAGAATTGTAACAAGATTTGAGCTGCAATCCACACTTACCTGGGAGTAAGTCCCATTGCACTCAATGGGGCCTAAATAGACAAGCATAGGATTGTGCTGTTAAAATTCTTACGTGCTAAAGTTAAATATTTTAATATAAATCTGCATATACTTATGCAGCTAACAATGTGTCTAAACTAATTACAGTGTTGCATTGAGAGACACCAGTCCTAGCGTCAGAGATCTGGTTCACTGGTGCATGTTCATCATATGAGGACTGCAACATCAGTGCTAACTTGCATGTATGAATGAGCTATCACAGACCTGTCACCGCAGATAAAAGTTTCATATAACCCAATGCCATCCCAAATGCAATAGTTTTTAGTGGAGTCAGTTTTCAAATTCAGAGATGGCTGTCCTAAGCAATGGCTGACTGTCCTACAGCACAATCCTAAACATGTTTACTCAGAAGTAAGTCTGATTTGTGTTCAGTGGGGCTTACTCCCTAATACGTGTGTTTAGGATTGCAACCTTGGATAGTTTTTGATATGCTACTGCTATTATTTTTCTATTGCTTCCCTTGTAAACGTATGTGGTGGAAATGGTGTGCTGATTTGTATTTTATTTTATATATCTTAAGCCTCATTGAATGTCCTTTATGGACAGAATGGTGGGGTAGAAATATATAAATAAAATGCCTGCTCAGTGTGTTACTTACAGTGTGATGGCTACTGTCTGATCAGTCAGTGATGGCTGTGAGACTGTGTGATGAACTCCTCCCTGTTGGGTAGTCTCTGCAGCAATGGAAGGTGTAGTCAATGCTGCAGAAGAGTCTGATGCGATTGGAAAGATCTCTAGCAGGAACAGAATTAACAACTCTTTCAGATGTATCCATGATTTGCTTTCCTGTAGTGTTCATAATGTGGATGCTGTGCTCTGTAGCATGTTGTGAACTGTTGACTTTTATCCTGTATATTGAAACTCAAATAATTTCTGTTTGTCACATTTCTGCTTGCCTTTTCCATGCCTTATCCAGATGGGAAACATAAAACTTCCAGGTATTAAACAGAATGTAAAATAAACCAAATGTTTTGGCTGATTATGTCTTGTGTGCAACAGTCGGCAAATTATTTCTGCTATAATCCATTGCTTTAAATTGGGCATATAAACAGATAAAAGAAAACCTAAATTAAGCTGATGCTTGACTTAAAATGTTGCAGTTGTCAAAAACTACTAGTGAATGAATAGTAGGAGCCAGTCTGTGAGTGTTTGCATGATCTCACCACTAACTGCTAAAGTTAATTTGTGTGTTTCTGCCAAGGGACAAAAGTTATTCATGAGTTTTGTATCGCTACTAATCTGTCATTTTATGATGTAAGGATGAAAACAAATGCTAAACATAGGGGAAAGGTTTCTTTCTCTTCCTCAAGCACATTGAATTTTTGAAGCGTACCGTCATTATGTTTGACAGGTCAGTGTCCTAAAAGTGTCTGATGTCTACTTAGAAGAGGAATCTTGGCTTAATATGCAAGAAAGAATTATGTCTATGAAGACTCGGTGTCTTACATGGACACAGTATGCTACTCTAAAAGAAGAATCAGTCTTCAGGGAAAGCTTGGATAATCCAAACTGGTAAGATGTACATTCTGTACGTACATAAAGTTGTACTTCTAGTAAGTTTTCCTCTATTCCATTTGCTAGGTTGTATTCTATTGAAAAATAATTAAAGCAATGATTGAAAGAAAATACAGGATGAAAACATGTTGTTATAAATGCAATAAAATGAAGTTGGGTGAATAACATTGGAAATGAAGATGTCCAGCTGATTCATGCAAAAGCCTTGAAAGGTCACTGAAAGGTTAGTCTTTTCCTCTAGACATCAGGGAAATATTGAATAAATTAACAACCCAATCCTATAGCCAGGATGGTGTAGTGGTTTGGGAGTTGGACTTAGACCTGGGAAGATCCAGGTTCAAATCCCCGCTCAGCCACAAAGCTTCCTGGGCATGGACGTCACTGGAGCGTAGCGGGGGAGCAGACTGCCGGGAGGGGGGTGACGCGCGTACCCCCGCGCCCCGCCTCCGTGATGCGCGTCACCCTTCCGGAGGCTCCGAGGCCGGGAGAAGGCCTCGGAGCGTCCGCCCCGACCGGCGCTCCAGGGCCTTCTGACGAGGCCCCAATGGCTCAATACGTGAAGTTTTACGTTTTTCACGCATGCGCAGTACGTTTCTGAGGGCAAATGGGCAGCCCTTGCCTTCAGAAATGTACTGCACATGCGCGAAAAATGTAAAACTTCACGTATTTAGCCATTGGGGCCTCGTCAGAAGGCCCTGGAGCGCCGGCTGGAAGGACGAAGTTGGAGCCGGCAGCAGCAGCGGGGGTAAGACCTCCGCACCGCCAAAGGCGTCGCGGAAATTTTTTAGGGGTGTGCGGGGGGGTCATTAGGGTGACGCGCGCTGATGTCACCACCTAGGGCAGGGGTGACGCTTGCCCCCGCTCTAGGGTGATGAGCACCCCCGCTCTAGGGTGACGCGCGCCCTAGTGACGTGGATGTTCCTGGGTGACCTTGGGCCAGTCACTATCTCTCAGCCCCACCTACCTCACAGGGTTGTTGTGAGGACCAAAAGGAGGGGAGGAAATATGTACACCACTCTGAGCTCCTTTGAGGAAGGGCGGTATAAAAATGTGAAAAATAAAATAAAAATAAATATAGTGACACCTAAATGGCTATTGCTGCATCCTGTTGGGGGTGGGGGGGGGGAGGAACAAGACAGTCATGAAGATCTCCTCTGGGTAGGGAACATTCATTCCCTTACCTGGAGGTAAGCCTCTGATGCATGGAGAGGTCTACTCAGACCTGCGCTCACAAGATCGCTGGTGCAGATCCATGTGGACCCAGGCCACAGGATTGAGTCCGGGAAGGAGGCTAGGATTTGGCAGCTGCTGTTGCTGCTGAACACCCCCCCCCCCCGGAGCTGATCTGTCCATCCCCTGCACTGTTGCCTCCCCTTTCTGCGTGCCTCTGTCACCGCCTTGTTCCACTCTCCCCATCCTGCCTCCCCCCACCCTGTCTCGCCTCCCCTGCCATCCTACCTGCCTTGATGGGTCCTGGAGGATCCTCCGACACGTGCGGGAAGGCTCCGGCCTTCTCACCGGCGCTCTGGTAACATGTGACTCTGCGTACTGTCGGAGTATTTTTCATGACTGCCTTAAGGCAGTTAGCCCTGGCGGAATGCTCATTCTGCCAGTGCTAAAGCCCAATAGGATTGGGCTGTAAATAATACTTCAGCTAGTTTAGCAAAGCATTGCAATATGTTTTCAAATCTTTAACTTGTTCTACTTTTAAAGTAAAGATCTGTTCAAACCATCCTAACTGGATGTTTTAGGCCAACTCAATTTTATTTGTGAACTATATTTATTGAATTTGTTGTGATGAAAAGCAACAAATGTAATGAGCAGTTGATAAGAATAGCAGCCAGGCATAATTGCAGTGTAATAGAAGAAAAATGTGGTGGAGCGTAAAATGAGTTTGAATAACGTGATCCTCTGTAAACTCTACTGACTTGCTTCAGTAACATTCCTTTAGAAGGCACCATGAAGTAAAAATGAAACACATAAAGCATAATCAATCCTAAGTTACATTTCACTAATTCTTCTTGGAAAATAAAAAAAAGGATTGCAGTTGAAAAATTGAAATGTAAGTGCTGCGAGAATTTTGTATGCATAATACTGGAAGAATCCAGAAATACCTTTGCTGGAAGATTGGTGGACAAAAGTTTTGGATTTTGCAGAAATGGACAAACTCACAATTTTAATTAAAAAGAAGTCAGTAAATCTTTTTGTGAACAATTGGAACAATTTTTGTGAACAATTGGAAAACACTTGTTGACTTGTTATGTGAGAGAGGGAGGAATGATGTGATGGTATGTGGATTTGGTGAATAGAGTGTTGGAGATATATTTGGCTTAGCTGGATAGTATAAGTAGAAAATAGAGAATTGTATGCTAGTAGGATACACTGCTTCTCGCTTACTGTTATCCCTTAATGCTAGATGCAAGGGAGTGGCGACAGGATACAGGTATCTTGTTGCCTTGTGGGCTCCCTGAGGCACCTGGTGGGGCCACTGTGAGATACAGGAAGCTGGACTAGATGGGTCTTTGGGCCTGATCCAGCAGGGCTCTTCTTATGTACTGTAACCTTTTGAAATACTATGTATTATATTTTTAGTATTATATTAATAAAATAAAAATATAACGGGAAGCTTTAATCTTGGAGGCCATTAAAATGACTTAGTGCAGTGTTTCTCAAACTGTGGGTCGCAACCCAATTTGATCGGAGGACTTGAACTGGGATCTAGACTTCTTCAACTTACAGCGCAATCCTAACCAACTTTCCAGTGCCGGTGCAGCCCCAAGGTAAGGGAACAAATGTTCCCTCACCTTGAAGAGGCCTCCATGACTGCCCCTGCACTGCAAAATGCAGTGTGCGCCCTGTTGGCACGGCTCCAGCGGCGCTGGAAAGTTGGTTAGGATGGCGCTGTGAATCATAAGCAACTTAGGAAAGGGAATTTGAAGCACTGTGAAATGTTACAAAGGTATCGTAACAATGGGCAGAATGGGCAACAAGACCTAGCAGATTGAAGTTTTGGTGTTAACTGAATGTTGATGTAAGTGAGGGGAAACAACTTCAGTGACGAGTTTAGTATACAGATGCACAGCCTATGCTTTGCTCTTACATCGCTGGAGAGTGGAAGAAGCAAACTGTGCCCTCTCCTTTCTTTCAAAATTCCATGCAGTCTTTTCTCTTTCTTTGGTCACAATGCATTTCTTCTAGCTAGTTTCCCTCTTAAGCTTACCTTTTGTATCAGTCTGTGAGATTTAATGCAGTGTCTGATGGCATATGCAAATAGTCAGTTGTTACTGTTTCCCCTAGAGAGGCACTAAGTGATTTTGTGAGCCCTCTTGTTGCATTGCAATTTGCAAATATATATGGAACTGGCAACTTTATCCCTCTAATTTGTTAAAATTATTATGAGCCCATGCTTGAGCGTGGTGGTCCTGCTGTTTTCTCAGTATATGCTACGCTGGCAATATAAAATACAACACAAACATTAAAAGGGTTATTAATTCTTGTACCTCAGGTTACATAAGCCAGTGGCCAGCTGGACTAAAGAGGAAACCTCTTCAATATTATTACAGAGCACAAATGGCCAGGTGCATTTCTTTCTTTACAGCCTTCCTTGAAACATCTGCTGTATGTCATTATGGAGGTGCTGGAGGAATGCAGCTAGTGTTCTGCTGGTTGGTTCTGCTGCAGTTTACCTTTGCAGCACAAATTTCATGCACACATAATCTGGGAATTTTTGCCTGACATTTGTAATGTAAATTAACAAACACACAGAAAATAGTTTAATTGGCATAGTTCTGACTCTGGTAGCATATTCTAAACGCGCGCGCGCGCGCGCACACACACACACACACACAAATTAAATCATTTTAAACTGTTCAAGGTGGACAGTAGACAGCAAGATTTAAAACAAGACTCAGGCCATTGGCCCTGTCCATGTGTTTTTGATATCCACAAGCATATCACAACGATGTGAGGTTATACCATAGGCAAGTGACTTCTACACTGCTGCAAATGCTTGTGACCAGTGCCATTGAATGAACACCAGTCATGAATGATCCCAAGTTGTAAAGGGCTTTAAAGGACAAAACCAGCACCTTGAATCGCACCAGTAGCCAGTACCGTCCAAGGAGAAACAGGCTGTCAAAGTCCAACCATCTAATCCCCATGACCACATGGGCCGCAGCATTCTGCACTAATTGCAGTCTCTGAATGGTCTTCAAGGTTGCCCCACGTAGACTCATAGTACAATCCTGTGCAAGGCAACGTAACAAGCGTTCCGTCGCCGGAAGCTGTCGCAAACATGCAGTAAGGCACATTTGTGATGACTCGTGTGTAAGGGAGGCCGGTGTAAGGCTGGCCACCCTCACTCCGCCAAAGGGATGACCCCACGACCACTAGAGGAAGGCAAGGCTCTCACCGGGCGGGTGGTCCAGGCGGCAAGGGAGGTGAGCCATTGGCACGAGCCGGACCGGGAGGGGGCAGGGATGGCGAGGGAGGGGCCATATCCCCGGCCCCTACCGGGCCAGCTCTGCCGTTACACGGCGTCCTCCTACTTTCGCCAGCTATTTAGCTGGCGGAAATCTGAGGAGGCTGATTGGGTCTTCCCCGGAATGGGGAAAGGATCGGCCCGGAATGGGGAAAGGATCATAACAGCCAGGAATGGGGAAAGGGTCTGGCGGGCGGCCCTGGGCCGCCGGCCGGATCTCTACGATGGATTGGGCTGTGAGTGTGTTACCATAATTGTCTTAATGTCACCAGTGCGTGGACCACTGTGATCAGGTCTGATCAATTCAGGTATGGTTGCAGCTGGCCACCACCCACCACTGCCACCTGACCATCCAGGAGTAGCAAAGTTGTAAGTTTAACTAATTTATGCTATGCTAGTTATAGCAGTAGGTTGGAGTTGTTAACTGAGGACTAAATTTTTGTTTTTTAATCATAGACATAAGGCAGTGTAGGTGCATAGGCTATAAGACTGATTAATTTCTGTTGAATTGGTTGAACATTTCAAAATAATGTGATACTTCAGATAGGGTGATCAAATTAATTCTAGAATTAAACCGTCAGCTCATGCCTATCCTGGTTGTTCCTTTTCATGTCGTCATTCTAGTTATTGACATGAGACTCCTATCTTTGACTGATGGGCAGCACAATCCTGTCTAGAATGCAGTGACGGTGCACCTAAGGCGGCTGCTGCATCCTAGGCAGGATTGGGCGGGCCCGCGCCAGCAGAGCTGGAGCGCTCCTGGGGAGAAAGGGATGTTTGTCGTTTTCCTCTGGGTAGAGCCCCAGCAGGCCCAGCGGGCCTCCTCGGATGTGCATCAGCAAAATGGTCGGCGTAAACCCGAGGACCAGTGTAAGCCAGTTCCAGGATGGGGGATAGGATTTGGCAATATTGCATTTTTTTTTTTTTTTTTTACAAAACTAGTTTGTCACAGACTCTTCAAATGAAAGACGTTAAGAAACCGTATCTGAACTAAACTGTTCTCAAGCCTTTTACACTATGGACACTTTAATTAAATTCCAATCATGAGAACAATTAAGCCAAATTTGCTATACTTTTAACTAGTCAATAATTTAGTACCTGCATCTCATGAATAGACTTCTCTTCGTGACTATGTTGTTGTAATGATGTTGCATCACTCTGCTGCGTACGGTGAGAATCAATCTGAGATCAATATTTTCTGAGCTCTTTTTGTGTCTTTTAGAGCCTGTGAAAAAGAAAAATAGCAACATGGGGCTTCTTGTCATGATTACATTATCTGGCTAAATAACTCCCTTGCCCAAATCCATTTTACCTTGAGTTGCCACCTTTCCAAGGAAAGACCAAGATCGTTGGTGGTTTGCCACCTATAATTCTTTTTGTATGTAAAGAACTACAATTCTTATAGTCTGTTTTTCTGGACAAGAGATGCCATGGTTTGAGTTGTGTTGGAGCCTGGTTTGTTATCTGGACTGCGTATGCCAGGGCTCTGATCCTCTTCAGGTGCAGAAAGGAATAAGGTGTGCAATGTCAGCATTTGTGATAGAGAAGCAGTTCGAAGGCTTTGATTAGCCATGCCTGGTATAAGTATTAGGAGTCTCCAGAT
This sequence comes from Plestiodon gilberti rubricaudatus, assembly GCA_026170595.1. NCBI lineage: Eukaryota > Metazoa > Chordata > Lepidosauria > Squamata > Scincidae > Plestiodon > Plestiodon gilberti. The sequence goes on from JANXHW010000002.1 coordinate 181,546,104, forward strand.
CTAGATGCAAGTATAGCCAACCTGGCATGGGATGGCATGAGTCTTCAAAGTGGGAGAATTTGAAATGTGATTTCCCTCTACTTGCTCTATTTCATCTCGGGTCTAGCCCTGCAAGACCTTTCCTTAGCTGGGCATGATACACAAGGTACCACTTCTTGCAAGTAGTCATGGGGCTTGTAGTTTTTTTAACTACGTGATTCATGAATGTGGGCAGGAAATTACATTCGTTGTGTCATTTCTAATTAAGGAGAGGACTTTCAGGGCCTCTCCTGTGTGGAAAGGAGACCCCCACCCCACCATCAAGATGAGAGAGGATTGACAAGGAACTAGAATTGTGGCTCAGTCAGGCTTTTTGAGTTTATGTACTGAACATTAAAAACTACAGTGTTGGAGTGGGGGGTGGGGCTTGTATAATGACAACACGCTGGTCTCCACTTAGTTTCGTGGACCGCTGTGGAATTTGAGATTTTGGAGACAAATACTTGAGCATAAATGGAAGAAAACTCAAAGGAAACCTGACGTGCAGCCCAATCCTGTGCAGCGTTCGGACATCCCCGGAATGTCCCCTACGCTGGCGGAGTTGCAGCGGTGTCTGAACTGCGCATGTGCGGCATCCGAGGGGGATTATGCCGGTGTCCGTCCTGCGTTCGTCGGCGTATGGCATGTTACACTGGCATAAGTGCATATTGTTACACCGGTGCAAGAGTTACACAGGTTTAGGCTGTTAGAGTCTGTTTGAAGACTTACTCCATGGATTGTAGTTGTAGAGAAATGTTGCATACACCCAGATCCAACCTGCGTAATTTTTCTACATGGTTATGGGGATCTTATACCCAGACCTTTATTCAGTGGAAGTCTTGGAACTCACTGTGACATTTTTGTGGCATAGTGTGTGGTGAAAATGGTCTGCCTTCATTTTGGCCTTGAGACTCTGTCATTGAAACCGTCAAAAGTAGAGGTTTGTAGGGCATTCTCTTAAGTCAGATGACAGCCGTAGTAGTACATTTTTATACTAGAACATGGCCTATATGTTTTCTATGAGAGGTGGTTTTATTATAGAGCCACAGTACCTACAATGTTTTAGGCCAATGAAGGTAAAGAGACAATTCAATTGCATTCCTATTTTGTAGGACAGAGTTCATTCAGAAAGGGAGAATATCAATAAAAGGGGCAGGACTGCTGAATTGCTTACTGGAAGCTTTTGCACAAACATTTTTAAATCAAGGTGTCAAAAAGGTAAGTGTTTTTATTTTATTTTTAATTCCACCCCCCCACCCCCAATTCCTGGATGCCTCCTTTAGTGACACAATACTCCCTCCGCAGTTGCCGGCTGCACAGCATCGTCGCATGCCAAAAATGTAGCCTCGTATCATCGAACCTCCCGCAGGCTAGAAGCTTTGGAATCCTCAGAGTCCTAGCTCGGACAATTCCAAAGGTTTCAGCTGCGTCATGTGCCTGCACGGCTAGAAGGTTCAGAATCGTCAAGTCCCGGCCAGGATTCAGAGGATTCTGAACGTTCCAGCCGCGTTGTGCGCCTGTGCGAGGTGCACGATGACGATGTAATTCAGTTCCGGCTCCCAGGCTGGGATGAAGGCAGAAAGTCCGGGACAGTCCCGGTTTCTGGGACCACCCGTGACGCCGGGACTGCCCAGAAACAACGGGGCCGGCCGTTTTATGAATTATTTAAATATTTGTGCAACAAATCCAAAGGATGAAAACAATTGATTTTGGCACCTTTTTGTAGTTCTTTAAATAAATATCACAGTTGGAAGTATTCTAAGATCATGCCATCAGATCATGCCTCATCATGCCAAAATGATGTGGTGCCAACAGAGCTACACCACATCATGAGAGGAAGTGATTGCTGCCACCCCAGCAATGCTTTCTATATATTTTTCTGAAATAAATAAATAAATAAATAACATTGATCCCCCAGTCCTCTGGTCTGCAAGCATTCTGACGTCTGCTTTCTGTGTTGCCAGATAAACGTGAAAAAAAAACTATTTTTTGAATGGATACTTGCCATTCTTCTTCTTGTTGTTGTAGACAGCTCAGATCTTCTTACAACTGTAAGCATTTTTGGTTGCTATCTTCGGATGGTTAGCCTTGCTTTTCAGTCTTCCTGTTAGTACATGCTTGACACAAGCGAGATAAGGCTTTCACAGTCATCCAATAGCTTTAGTCAGTCAACCGCTTTAGCCAGAAATAGAAAGATGCACTGGTCACATTTGGTGCATACTCTGGATTTCTAAACACAGGCCCATAATGCAGCTCTTATATAAAAACCAAATAGAGAGTGTCCAAATAAAACACCAAGGGGTGGTGGGGTGTCACTTTATGTTGTTGTCCGTATTGGAAAACATTCCTATTGTGTAACATTTTAATGGTGGAATATGTGGTGATGTGGGTTTTTTCTTCTTCAATCCTGGAGTAACTGCCACATATATTAGGATTGGGCAGTAAATCTATCACCCACCATGTTATAGCTTATGGAGTGCACACTCCATGCCAGCGCTGGACCCTTGATTAAGGTAATGGGCATGGGGGGGATCCCCACTATCCATGGATAAGTGAATCCGCAGGTAGCGGATCCGTGGATACTACAGTCAAGTCTGCCGAAGTTGCCAGTGACTTCTGTAATAGATGACCTGTAATCTAATTTAAAGCAAGGAAATTTAACATCTGGAGGGAAAAATGGAGAGATATGAGATATGTCTCAAGCGATTTGCGATATAAATTGGCAATAGCTTATAGTGAAATTAACAGCCCGATCTTATTACCAACCACTCCTTAGAATGCAGCCTCCCCATCGGAGCATATACTGCATGCTATGGGGGGACAACCAGAAGAAAATGTTTTTTACTTCTTGTTGGCCTTCTGCTCACCTATGGGTCTCCTTGGACCCACATCAGCTATGTAGCTGTCACAAGTCCAAGGATATAGGAGGGAGGTGGGGCGGACTGAAAAATCCGGGATGGGATCCCAGCTCAAACCTTTGCTGCGGGATTCCACCTTTCTAGATCCTAAACTGCCCCCTGGCTTCCCCACTTCCTGCCCTGAACCTCTCACTGCCCACCCCCTCCGTTGCCTTACTTAGTTCGGCACAGGCTGGATCTGTGGCGGGTGTTCGGAACTGCCAATTCTTTACACATGCAGCTCTGAAGCTCCCACCAGTAGCGCCCCATTTACTGCGGCACCGCTGCATTTACAATAGTGGAACGTGAGTCCCATTATCGTAAATCATCAATAGGAATGGGCCATAAGACTAAAATAAATGATTTGAATCTTTGTTGATTTGAGTGCTTTCTGAATAGGGCTTATTTGTCCTCCTTTTAAAGATTAAGCTTTTATCTGAAGATTACAACACAGTTCAAAATCCAGCACTGATAATAGTAAACATTTGTCAAAGATGTATGATCATTTATAATAAAATGAATCCTAGTTTGAACAAGGAGATATCTGGCCATAGTTTAACTATGTAAACCGGATATAGTTATTCTCTTAATATAATCAGAAAGACTTGTTTCAAGATAATATTTAGATGGAGTTACCCTTCAGATGATAAATAAAAAATATTGGTCATGTTGTTGGAAGTTAAAGGGAAAATGTGATTTTTATCATTTATGGTGTGAAATGTCCATTCGTCTCAAAATTCTGGGATTTTTTTATTATTATTTTTAGGATTAGTTACAACTAGGTCCATGACTATTGGCCCAATCCTATGATTCCTCCCCGCTGATGCAGATGTGCCAAAGTGGCTTGCGCTGCATCCAGCGGGGGACAGGACGGGAGGTCTTCTCTTGGTAAGGGAACATTAGTTCTCATTTCACATATTAAATAACAATTCCACTTGCTAAGTAATAGTTAGATAAGGTGTGGGAACATGCTTCCATGGCAAAAAAAAGAACTAATTCTATTGAAAAGAAAATAGCAAATTGAATTGATTTCCTAAAAAATTAAATGTTGTAATAGCAAACAATTGTATTTGGTGTAAATTGTTCAAAAGTTATGAATTCAATGACTAATGCGCACAGAATGTTACAAACTTGTGTAATGAAACAGATTTTAATTTTTTAAAAAAGAGAATAGTAAAAAAAGGTTTCTAAGCTACACATGAAAAAGTGGACAGAATAGTGGTTAGGCCAAGCTTGCTCTGCATTCCAAGTGCATCGTTTTATTTGAAGTGCTGAAAATGTTCTGTAGTATCATGAAGCTTGACGACGTCCTCGGCCAAGATTTAAATATACGGACTTTAGCTGAAAATAATATATTGATTATACTTTGATTTAGTCATTTTCCTACTGAAACAAATAGTAGTGCTGACGTATAACTGCCCTTTAGTATTTTATATGTTTCCTTCTATCAAGTAATATTGAATTCCCTCTGTCGAGACAGCTGTGCTACGAGGAGGAAGAAAGAAAAACCGACTGTCACACTGTGAATGTAATTGATTCAATAAATAACATTTTTAAATTCCCAAGGCAAACCTCAGCGTTTTCACTTATGTCAATTAGTGCTCTGCTCAGTAAATGGTGGCAAACTTAATTTAGACCGATGGGCTACATTAGCCAGTTTTTACTTCCTGCAGAGATGCAAAGGAGTCACAGAAGGTAAGCAGTAGTCTCAATTTAAAAAGGAGTGTTTGGCCAAATTTTGTTTATAACTTTGGAAAGGAGCACTTAAAAATTGATTTAAAAACATTTCCTTTATGATAAATCAAAGTGACAGTCTTATATGGTTGTTCAGGTTATTGGTGTTGGCAGTGAACCAAAGTTGAGCTGGTGCCATGCATGTGTTTGGCTTCCTCTATTCCTCTATGAGAAAGGAAAACTCTCTGTGTGTCAGGCATCCTCTGCTATATGTGCAGAAGTTTTCTCTTTGCTAGGAGGAAATGGGATGATCCTGTGCATGTAGGGCTTTGGTTTCTGAACGCTATTTAGCATTTACCGAGATCTGTGGTGGTTCCAGAGTCAGCCACTGACCAAACAGTGTGCAGTAAGTATCCTATACCAAGTTCTGGTCTGCATGTTGGGCATTGATGTAAGCACACTTATCAGAGATCCAGCAGACTTGGTCCAGGGCTTAAATAACATTAAACACCCTGCAGGTGTCCAGATAACCCAGAGGTCCTGCTACCCCACAATTCACAAATGGCCAGAAAGTATAGATTCTGCAGCTCTGATTTCACTATTAAAAAGAGCATTACTCAAACTGCCTGATGATCTTTAAACATGGGAATTCCATTTGTGTAGATGCTGCACATTGGAATGTCTGTTTCAGCATTGGTAAAATATTTCTATAGTATATAAAATGACTTCCTTGTGTCTTTTTTCTTTTTATAGGGAATTACAATAATGGAGACACTTCTGCAAGAACAGTTTGGGAGCCCATTTTTGTAACTAGGAAGAGTGAGTATGTATATACACTTCCTTGTGTTATATAGTATAGGTAAAGGTATCCCCTGCTCGAAAGCCAGTCGTGTCCGACTCTAGGGTGCGGGTGCTCATCCCCATTTCTGGCCGAAGAGCCAGCACTGTCCGAAGACACTTCCGTCATCGTGTGGCCGGCATGACTTAACAGACCGCTGTTACCTTCCCGCCACAGTGGTACCTATTTATCTACTTGCAATTTCTTGCTTTCGAACTGCTAGGTTGGCAGGAACTGCGGCACTCAGGTCTCAAACTGCTGTCCTACTGACCTTCCAGTCTGCAGTTCAGCGTCTTAACCACTTACAGCATGATCCTGCAGGGAAAACTGGCGATGGAGCGAGTGCTCCGCTGCCGGAAGCTGTCGCAAAGTGCCATAAGGCACGTTTGCGATGACTCGGGAGTAAGGGCAACCGGCGCAAGGGCAGCCACCCTCACTCGGCCGCTGAGACATCCATGCGGCCGCCGGAGAAAGGTAAGAGATCCCCCGGCAGCTGCATGGGTGGTCCGGGCGGCGAGGGAGCGGGGCCATTGACTGAGCTGGCCCGGGGGGGGGGGCAGGGATGGTGTCCGCCATATCCCCAGCTCCTGCTGGGCCAGTTTGGCCATTACACGGCCTCCTCTTACTTCCATCAGCTATTTAACTGGCGGAAATCCAAGGTGGCCCATTGGGCCTTCCCTGGTTTACACCAGGGGAAGGGGACCCCCGAGTAGACCTCCGGGCTGCTGCCCAGAACAGGCACAGGATCTGGCGGGCAGACGTGGGCCGCCCTCCGGATACTTATGTAGGATTGCATTGCCCGCCACCGCAACTCACTTATAGTATAATCAGGCTTAATGAAGAGAGACTGGTTGTAGACATTTCTTCCAAGTGGTGTTCATTGAAGACAATGTTTGTGCTCTACATGTCGTTTTAGAATAGAGGGCAAATGGCTACTGATTGTATTGTAATAAATGCAGTTCTGTGAGATGCTTGTTTGTGTCTTTCAGAAGAAGAGGTCTCCATAGGTCTAAAGTTTAACCACAGCAAGGTGTCCTCTATATTAACCCTGCTTTTTTGGAGAAGTTTCTGATATTTTATGGATTATTTTATGGGAAATGGAATGATGAGAAGAGAGAAGATAATGGTCTACAAACTAATTTTAGTAATATAAAAGGAATGATGCTACTTTAAAAAAAATCTATGCTCTAGTAGTGTGATCATGGAGAAGCAGAAGATAATTTTGAAAAATGCATCAGTGTGCACTTCTGTCCTAATCTCCAAAGACTGAACATTAATAACAAAAAAATCCTCAAAATGGAAGAAAACCCCCACCAATCTTCAAAGGCTTTGGTTCTCTGGAGAGACTTCATCAGGCAAGAGGAACAGACTTTTCCTGTATTTTAATACATTGTCAGTTGCCCAAGATGGAACTCTTACTCAACAACAATGCAAAAACAGAGATGCTTTGTTAATAGGGACTGTGATTTTGTATCATGTGAGACCTCCATTTATGAAAAGCATAAATTCAAGGTGTCTTAAGTTAATTTTTATTTTAAAAAATTGTATTCTGTAAAAACTGCTTGAAAATACCATAGATACTATTCTTGCCTTTCAGGTTTGCTGATATATATATCCCTCTAAAATGTGAACCATTGCAAGACCACTGTCTTTCCAAGTCTGTAAAAGCTTGAAAATGTGCTCCATTGGCAAGATGGTTACTTTGTTTAGTGTTTCAGTGATGATAAGTCTAATAGGCAGGTTGAAAATACACCTAGTATGTATAAATTCCCGTCAGATTAACTGAGAAGCTTACGACTGTCTTGATGGCTGAGAAGATTATTTTTTGTTACCATTTGAAATGAAGACATACGCAAGGCCGGCATCTCAGACAGTGATAGTTCATAACAACTTTTGCCCCATTGACTCGGGTGGCTTCAGCCTCACATCTAATAATAAATTACTTAACTGTCAGCATATGTGAACATTTCCCTTATAGTGGAGTACATTTTGGCAATGTTGTACTGTTAGTAGAAGTGCTGGGAGGGCAGTGAATCTCTGTGCAGAGCTGGTCGCTCCTCTGCATTGGATAGACATTGTAAACATGACCTGGTCTGCTGGTTGATGCTTAGCTTAGGCAAACTCTCAGTATGATTATGTTGGAAATATTTAAGTCTTGGTTAAATAAAGTATGTTCAGGAGTAGAAGGGAGGATGATTTTGTTTTGACATAAGTAATAAAATCATGCCCTTTTCAACCTTGTCACCTAGTTTTATGACAGAGATTGCTGGAGCAGCCTGGATTAAATTTAGATTTACCAGGCACAGCAGTTATGTCAGGTCATTTTTAATTCGTTTCCTTCAGCAATAAGCCAGCCTAACCAGTCATTTGAACAGCTCTTTGACAGCTGGCTAATGGGAATGAAAAGTGTGCCAATTGCCTTCCTGGCTACTCTCCTCCCTGGGCACCTGGTTCCTCTTGCTAACCATGTTGAGGGCAGGAAGACTGTAAGAGAGATTCATGTTTCTAAAACTGTGGAAATGTAAAAAAATAAAATAAAATAGACTTCTTCCTTTGTAGGCCTGCAAAGGCTTCTCCTCCATTTTGCCACAAAAAAAAAGATAGGTGTTAAAATGGGGGAAACAGAACGTCTTGTAAAAAACAATGGAGAGGAAATAAGGTAGAAGGTGTGCATGTGAACTGAGGAACTGAAAGCAGCGCAGGGGTATCAGTGCGGTGCACCAGAAAGGAATGGGAGCAAAAAAGGATCCCATTGGGCTTTAGAAAGATCAGGTTTTATTTTTCCTCTAGGTATTAGTATCTAAGAGCAGGGCAGAAGCAGCTTTCAAGTGATTGAGGCCTCAAAGGAAGTTGCTAATACAGGAATTGTCTTGTTAAATCTGAACAAATGTTGATATTGTACGAAAAGCTGTGTATGCCTGTTCAAATTAATCGTGATGAACACTATTGATGGTGTGTATGTGGGTCATACAATATTTTCTTCCAAGTTCCAGCAGTGGAAATACAGTACTATATCTCTGGTAATATGACAGAAGTCAGACCTTGAACCTGTCAAGTCCCAATCTATGGGTGTCTTGGTTATTGACTCTAAAGCAAAGGGATCCTTTACAGAAAGAAGAGAGCAAGAGATTGCAGTTCCGAATCTGGCCTCAGACCCAGTTTGAGGGATAAAACTCAGTGGGCCTGGGATGCCATCTTCATTTTCCTGTCCCAACGCCACCTGCCTCTCCTCAGATTTACATCGCAAAATAGCTGGTGTAGGTCCAGGGAGATTCATTGATGGCCAGGTGGCCTACAGACGGGTAAGTAAAAAATATTTTTGCTTACCTCTCCCAGGTGCCTGGTCACCCCTCCCCCCAACCATTGCATACAGCACATGCTGCCACACAGTGTGACTGTGTGGCAGAAGATGGTGGAGGATAGGATTTGGCTCGTAGCATCTCACTCTACCCTTTGAAGCTGATGAGTCAAACTACTCACACATAGGACAATAATATATAGCCCTATCATCTCATCAAACACCCATGGCTGTTGACAGAGATGAGGCTGTGTGTGGAGGCCTCTGTACTTTTAGATAAATGATGGGACTTGGGAACTAAGCCAATCTGCATTTGCTATCAAGTGCTCAGAATGAGCTCAGACCACTGTTGAAGCAACATCTGCCTTGTCTGGGGTCTCTTCCAGATCTTGCAGAATTCAGGCTTGCCCTGCTATCTGTTGTTTGATCAGCAGCTATCAGTGCTGAATGACCCAGCTTTATTAAATCATAGTGTCCTACAGTCTCTCAAGCCACCCAGACTAGGACAGAATTCTTTTATTCATGTACAAAATTTCCATTATCCAATGAGTTTGTTTATTTAAAGAATGTATACCATGCCTTTTTCCTGGTAAGGGCAATCAAGGCGGCTTACAGAGTTTAAAACATACTAATAAAACATTAAAAACAATTAATTTTGCCATTAAGAACATAAGAAGAGCCCTGCTGGATCAGGCCAAAGGCCCATCTAGTCCAGCTTCCTGTATCTCACAGTGGCCCCACCAGATGCCTCAAGAATGCCATTGCCATTCTTCCAGTTGAAGAGAGCTATAGCTAAAGAACCCTTCTGCAAAGTTTGTTGTTTCCAGGAGGGGAATGCTCTCTGCAGGTGCCTCTGCAGCTATATTGTGATCAGCCTCATTCCAAAAAAAAGCCAGAGATTTTTTATTGTTTCATGATATACTTCCTTGCAAAAACAAACCTTGGTACTTTCTTGAATGTCCTGCTATTGTTTCTGACACGTGAGATTCTTCCTCACTTCTTTTTTTTATTTCTTATTTATATATTACTAAAACTAAAACTTATTTCCTTTACTATGTGATAGTTACTATCTGTTTTACATATGCTGATTCGTTCAAGGAAGCTGGAAATTTTTTATTTCTGTTTTCCATTGATTTCCTCGTGAGTTTGAAGAAGTGTAATTACTTTCCAGCCTAATTCACACAGAACCACTTTTCTCACTCCTTTTTCCATATTAATTTCAGGGTTTCGAAAAGGGGTGTATGAATGCTGTTGCATATGTGTTCACATATCAGGCTGCAGCTTCCCAAAGGACCAACTTACATATTATAGTTCCCTTAAAATGTCCTCTCTGTGTCAGTTGCTCCACATAGTGGCTGTAATGTATGGAGCATGCCATGTGGATCACTACCATCCTGTAGACAGTTTGCAGACATGGTGCTATGGGTTGGCATGAAAATTGTCCTCCAAGCAATGGGAGTGACCAACGTAATGTGTAGAGCCTTCCCTAAGATGTGCAGCACCCACCAATAAATGCTTAAGCTTCTGTATTTCAGCAGCAAAGCCAATGCAATATCACAAATTGTTCCAGTTAACCACAGGCAAGGTTGTTGGGGAGGCTTGTCAGCTACATGTCTCTTTGCAGATTACAGTATTGGCTGCTGGCTGCTAAATGCCTGGACAGCTCACAGCTTTATGGAACACAGCAATGTGAAAATGCGAAAGTGCCTGAACACTCGGAGCATTTGAAATGTCTACATGCAACTATGCTCATTAATCTGGTCATGCTTAAGTGCTTATGACATCTGTGCCTTTGAAAATGTGAACTGCAAAGAAATGCAGACTTCTTTTGCATAGATATTAAACATAAATTGTATTCTGAGAAACTAATTTGTAATCCTCAAGTTGCAGTATTTTTACATGAACAGGTAAATGTTCATTATTTGGAATTTGTTTCACATTGTACATGTGCTCAAAATCAATCATTAAGGAGTGTTCTAATAAGTGATTTTTGTTTATTCACATCCAGTTCTGTAATTTTTGATTTAACTTGATCTAAAAACTTGATCTAAAAGGATGATTTTGATCATTCATAGTGTTTGCCCTTCAGATAGTACATACATGTTTGTATATATTTATGTTCTATATGTCTTTTTGTTCTGTTGCTATGCCAATAAAGGTTTCACTTACTTATTTACCCTTCAGGTAGTCTATTGATTTGTAACCCCTCCCCCCACAACAGAATGAGAAACTGTAGGCAAATAGGGTAAAGGAAGACCAAATAACAGGAGAGTTAAGGAATAATAAACTGTTCACAAGGTTATTCTAACCTGTCAGAATTATGGATATTGTTGAATAAAGAACTTTACCTTTCTCAAATTTTGGCCCATTTGTTTTTCAGTTGATCTTGTAATACTGTGTGTAAAATTACTCTGTTTGATATGCACCAGAAAAAGCATATGTGGGCCTGCTAGCCTTTCTCAAATTCTCAAGGGTGTGGTTTGGTAATAAAAAGGAAGGATTAGCTTGCTTTGTAAAAAGTTTCCCAGTAAAACATATTCAAAAATTAATAGTTTGAGGAGAAAAGATAATTAGACATACAAATGAGCTAGGATTTCAAATTCTAGGTCGCTAACACATTTTAAGCATTTAAATGATTGGTTACATAATTTAACACTGATCTTAATCATGCTTACTTAAAAATAAGTCTTACTGAGTTCCGAATAAGTGTGCTTGAGATTGTAGCTCAGCGTGTTGTGCTCTCTCAAGTGGAATCTATTTCTGAAGACCTAGAATGTTTTTAATTTTCAGATGAACCCCTGTGTGAGCATTTTACTCCTGACCAGGGGGATGTTTATAGATAGTACAGGCATGGGTGGCTAGTGATAGGAGGGAGGACACTGCGAACTCTGAAATTTCAATTGAACTGGAAGGAGGGGCCAGCATATGGAATCCAGCTGGGATAATGGAGATGTAGCATGCAAATACATCATAAAATGAAAGCAATAGCAAAATAATACACAAAAATGCTGCTGAACAACACCATCAATTCCCAACCAAACAACAGTAATATCACCCAACTATCACCACCCACGCTGACCACCGCCTTCTGTCAGATTATTGGAAATCTGAGCATGTCCAACAATCTGAGAACCAGTGGCCTTTACTTTGCATAATGCACTTAGAAAATAACACACAGACAACTCACAATTTTGGCATAGTAACAGGTATGTAATACATTGTTTTAGATCTACCAACTAATTTCTAGTCCTGTATGAATGAGAAAGGCACTTCATTACAGCCTATTGTCAGTTCTGCAGTACTGCAATAGAAAGATAGGAACATGTTTATAAAAGTGATGTGACCCCTTTGGATTCTCATCTTTGTTTACATTACCAGTTGCAATTATTAAAATTATAATGGTGGATCATCCATGCAGTTGCTGTGGGATTCCACAAAAGCCACTCTAAAAACGAGGGGAGACATAAAATGTGAGACGGCTACAGTATAAACTTGCACATTTCCTCTGGGCATTGTATAAAATGTACTGTTACAGTATAACTGGCCCATGGCACTTGTGATCCACCAAATCAGGTTGTCTTGTTGGCTGTGTGCTCCCTGAGGCATCTGGTGGGGCCACTGTGGGATACAGGAAGCTGGACTAGATGGGCCTTTGGCCTGATCCAGCAGGGCTCTTCTTATGTTCTTATGTGTGTCCTGCCCTCTAGTTTTGCAGTGCTGGGTAGGCTGTTGACAGAAGGTTTATCAAGTTTTTGGTGGTGGACAGACATCAAGTGTTTGAATTTTGTTTTTTAAATACCTCAATTCCCCCCCCCCCCCTTTTCCTTGAGGAAGCAATACCTTCTCACACAGAGGTGTTTCAAAGGCAGTGTAGGGATCCTTTTGACAGTGATCGAAATGTACTATCAGTTTTAACTGTAGATATAGACTGTAGCATACAATTATGTTAGCATGTACCATTACTGAAGGGAGTGTGACAACCTGTCATGTAACAGAGCCAAAAGAAAGAAGAACAGGTCCTGCCCACCACAGAAATTATGGGGCAGCACTCCATGCATGCATATAGCTATGAAAGCAGGATTTGCTGCCAGTTTTGAAAGAAAGAAGGCTGTGCCTCATCGTGGAGGATGGGAAGTAAGTTATCTGATCACTGAATGGGTGTGTTGGGGGGATGGGGGTGGGGGGAGAGGAGTATGGAGGGGAACTGACTGAAAACAATGGCAAGCAACTTGAAATATTTTGACAAAGCAGGGAGATATTACCAATAAGACTCGTAGCACATGCCTAGTTAGAAATAAGCCCTATTAAGTTCAGTGGGGCTTATTACTTATACAGTGTATATTGCTGCACTTATAAAGTGTATATAGAACTGCAGCTTGAATTGAGTTATTTATTTATACCCCCGCCTTTCCCCCGCAGTCAGGGCACTCAAGGCGGCTTACAATACAATAAAAACAATACAAATATAAATTTAAAAACATTAAAACAGTAAAACAAACAGAGCCCAATGGACCACTTAAACGTATTAAAGTGTGATTCATTTAAAATGCCACCCCATTATGTCAGTGATTGAAGGCCATGATGAGGTCTTGAGACTATGCTGAAATTTCTCCAGGGAGAGAGCCGTTCCCAGGGGAGTGAATTCCATAGTTGGGGTGCCACCACCAAGAAGGCCCTATTCCTTGCCGCCATCCCCCTCACCTCCGCCAATGGCGTCATGGTTAAAAGGGCCACCTCTGATTACATAAGAGGATGGGTAGGATTATATGGAAGGAGGCGAACCCTCAAATACCCTGGTCCCAAGCCGTAACGGTTTTTAAAAGACAATACTAGCACTTTGAATTGTGCCCGGAAATGAATTGGCAGTCATTGTAGCTGCTGAAACAGTGGCCCGATCAAGTCAAACCGCTAAGCCCTGGTGACCACACGGGCAGCCGCATTCTGCACTAGTTTCAGTTTACGGACAGTTTTCAAAGGCAGCCCCACGTAGAGTGCTACAGTAATCTAATCTAGATGTCACTAGAGGGCATGGGTCACCATGGCCAGGTCCGAGCAACTCAGGTATGGTTGCAGCTGACGAATCAGCTGAAGCTGAGTAAAGTCTCCCCTGGCCACAGCCACCAGCTGGGACTCCAAGAGCAGCTGTGTATCCAGGAGAACCCCTAAGCTGCAAACCTGCTCCTTCAGAGGAATTGTTCAGAGCAGGACGATAGTCCAATACCCGAGTTGTGGACTATAGAAGAGTGTGAGTGAAAGTCTGCGGTACTTTCCTCCTCCCTCCTCCTCCTCCTCACAGCAGTTCATTGAGCCCCTCTAAAAAGCCTCTCACAATGATCAGGGGGTGGGGGGACGTTGGAGGGAGGTGGGATTGAAGAAAATCAGGCAAAGGCACCATATATAAGAACATAAGAAGAGCCCTGCTGGATCAGGCCAAAGGCCCATCTAGTCCAGCTTCCTGTATCCCACAGTGGCCCCACCAGATGCCTCAGGGAGCACACAAGACAACAAGATACCTGTGTCCAGTCGCCACTCCCTTGCACCTGGCACAGAGAAAACCTACTCCTATAACCAGGAGGTTGCTTTTCCCCATCATGGCTTGTAAGCTGTGATGGACTTTTCCTCCATAAATCTGTCCAATCCCCTTTTAAAGGCATCCAGGCCAGATGCCATCACCACATCCTGTGGCAAGGAGTTCCACAGATGAATTACATCCTGTGGCAAGGAGTTCCACAGATGAATGATGTGAGCAGAACTTATTCTCAAGGTCAACTTCTACTAATTTTGGCCATTTGCTCTATCCTACCAACCTTCTGGATGATCCCTGACCCTTCGGAGAGACTTTTTGTGAGATGCAGGGGCAGCTGTGGGAAAGAGGGGCAGAAAAACCCCATTGCATGAGTTCCTCCTGTAATTTTGGATTCAACCCAGAGACTGTGGTCCTCTTTTGGAAACCCTACCAAGCCTTCAGTGATTGGTCTGGAGTATTTATACACAGAGCCACTAATTGAAAGTTGTACCACTGCAGGTCAGTTACAACATGCTTATATCATCATAACACCTTACTTGTATCGCCGGTCTGATGTCTCAGAAGTGAATGGTTCTGTATATTGACTGTTGTGTTATGAGGCATTTGGCTGGTTAAAAAAGATGATTGGGCCCAGTTAAATATTCTCACATGATGATGTCACATCATCATCACATGATGACACACCTGATGATGTCCATGAAAAAATTACAATTTTAAAAGTTAATTTAAAAATAATGCCTACCCAGGGGAATTCTTGCCTTCATGGAACATATGAGAGTATTTAATCATTCACGTGTCCCATTTCCCTGACCTAGACTTGGGGCAAGTTGTGAAGACTGAAACTCTCACTTTGTCATTTTGCTTGGAGTGCAGAGCCCAATTTAGGGATATATTAATATTAATATTAATATTAATATTAATATTAATATTAATATTAATATTAATATTAATATTAATATTAATATTAATATTAATATTAATATTAATATTAATTAATAATAAATATAAACCAGTATTTATATACCGCCTTTTCTTTGGTCATCGGATTTCTCCTCCGACTTTAATTCAAAGGTGGTTTACGTGGGCAGGCTTTCTAAACCCCAAGGGGTTTTTACAATACAATAAATATGTTCTAATCTTTCTTAGAACCTTTCATTCTAGATGGTTTCTTTCACAGTCCAGCTCTCTCTCTCTCTCTCTCTCTCTCTCTCTCTCTCTCTCTCTCTCTCTCTCTCTCTCTTCTCTGACGATTGCCTCACTACACTTCAGCTGACAGGGCAACCTTGACTCTCATCAAGTGCAGCTGCAGTTCTACTCCCCCACAGAGGCTCTGCAAGCTTATCAGCTCGGCGTGCCGGCAGCTCTCTGACAGACATAGACACTTCTGGCCGTCTCGAACTGCCGTCCTTCAGATCTTCAGGCATATATGAGACAGTCGCTCTACCAACTGAGCCAGACATTCCCTGTGATGGGAATTGTTGCTTGAACAAGATCTCAGTGGGAAAAAAATGGTACTGGCCAATGTCAAAAAGTACAGAGGAGAAATCCCAGGGAAATAAATGGCACATCAATTGAAATATATGGTGGAAACCATTTTTAGAAAATATCTCTGATTCAATATTGTCTGCCTGACACGGTTTGCATGAGTGACCTTTTATCAAGCAAAACATTGAGGTACATTAAGTTTAAGATCCATATGACTGCAAGCATCTCTCCTTTATTGGTCCAAATCAATTGCCTGCAACTGCAAACTGCATGATTGCTTTGTCCTTCACTGAGCAACCTAAATTGCTTTCCTGTTTCAAGTGTACCTTTTTTGCATTTGAGCAAATGGCATAGAAATCAAAGAAATTCTGCTGAAAAAGGGCAGGAGCCCCTGAGGACGCAACAAAGTGAGTTCAACAGAAAACAGGAGATCTGACGGATGAATTCCTGAGGGAAAGTTACTTACAAAGGAGTCAGGAGGTGGTGGAATGAGAGCGTACATTTGTCACAATATTGTTTTGAGCGAGTGCCATAAAGACTTCCTCCTGTAATATTTTTACAGTTAAAAGCGCAGAGAATGGGGGAGAGGTTTCTTGGGATACACTGAACTGAGCGCAAACCATAATGTTATAAAATAAGTATTTTAGGGAAAATATACCCTAAAAAGGAAAATTGCAGAGGACATGCTGTTGACTTTGCGGTGTGCTGTTACTAGCTGAATTCAAAGCCTAGATTAAG
Organism: Plestiodon gilberti rubricaudatus; assembly: GCA_026170595.1. Classification (NCBI taxonomy): domain Eukaryota; kingdom Metazoa; phylum Chordata; class Lepidosauria; order Squamata; family Scincidae; genus Plestiodon; species Plestiodon gilberti. The sequence continues at coordinate 181,562,579 of JANXHW010000002.1, forward strand.
AAAAGTGTTTGCCATTTTCCATTCACTTTTTGTGGACAATTTGGAAAATAAGAGGTTTTATGCTGCTGCCATTGCAGTTTGCTTTGTACTTCTATAATGTTTCTCTGCCGCCAAAGTGGCGTTTTAAGCAGTGTATGATTTATTTATTTTTAAAAAATGCTAACAAAATTAAAAATCATTTCTAAAAATGGGGAAAACCCATATATAAATGAAACAGCAGTGTGTGACAACTCTCTAAAAGTATCAGCATAAAATCAAAATGTGTACTCGTATATGCTTCATCTTTGATGAAAAAAGGAGGGCAAGTTAAAATCCTTCTCTTCCGTGTTTGTTTTTTTCTGAGCTGAAATAACATCTGCTTTCAAAAATTCAATTTTTTTTGTTTCCAAACTTGACATTGAAAACTCTTGCCTATGTCCTGAGTGTTTTGATACTGTATATAACAGTATTTGATACTATTACTATACCTGTTCTGCTGTGGAATTCAAGGGCAATTCTCAGACGGTTTCCCATCTACGTGCTGGCCATACTCATTAGCTCCTTGTGCCATTAGGCCTGAAATAGTCGACTCTAGCAGGTAACAGTATTTATCACAGCTTAAGAACATAAGAACATAAGAAGAGCCCTGCTGGATCAGGTCAAAGGCCCATCTAGTCTAGCTTCCTGTAGCTCACAGTGGCCCCACCAGATACCTCTGGAAGCACGCAAGACAACAAGATACCTGTTTCCTGTTGTCACTCTCTTGCACCTGGCATAGAAAAAACCTACGCCTAAAACCAGGAGGTTGCTTATGGCTTGTAACCTGTGATGGACTTTTCCTCTATGAATCTATCCAATCCCCTTTTAAAGGAATATAGGCCAGGTGCCATCACCACATCCTGTGGCAAGGAGTTCCACAGATTAATTAAACTGGTCAACACACTTTTTCTGGCATAAGGTATTCCAATGGTTTTAAGGTAATTTTGGGGCACTGATTCCAAATCTGGCACCAGTTTTTGTCTATCACATCAGGTTTTTGAGATATCAAATATTGCATTTGAAACAGCAAATTTACAGTGGTCTACATTTTTTTTTCTGGCCTGGACTTTTGTAGCTGTTTTAGACTAATTTCAGGGTGCTGATTCCAAATCTGATCTCAGATTTGCTCTATCACATCTCGTTTTTATGCTATCGGCATACCTCACTTTCATAATGCTAAACCTGATGCCAGATTTGGAATCAGCGTCCCAAAATTACCTTAAAACCATTGGAATACCTTATGCCAGAAAAAGTGTGTTGACCGGGTACCCCCTTATCATGGTCCAATTTTCTGAAGTACCCCCTGCTAAATAACTGCTAATTAATTGGATTAATCAATTAATTAGGTAATTAATCGTTAAGTAAAAAAGTACTAACACAATTTTAATTGTGAAAAAATGTCTTATTTAACTGTGTGTGTGTGTGTGTGTGTGTGTGTGAGAGAGAGAGAGAGAGAGAGAGAGAGAGAGAGAGAGAGAGATGCAAGGATCTTGCAATCATAAGTGACAAAGAGTTAATTTTGGGTAAAATCAATGAAAATGTGTTATGCTGATAGCATAAAAACGAGATGTGATAGAGTAAATCTGAGATCAGATTTGGAATCAGCACCCTGAAATTAGTCTAAAACAGCTGCAAATGTCCAGGCCAGAAAAAAATTGTAGACCAGTGTAAATTTGCTGTTTTTCATTGATTTTATCAAATGCAATATTTGATATCTCAAAAACCTGATGCGATAGACAAAAACTGATGCCAGATCTGGAATCAGTGACCTGAAATTAGTCTAAAACAGCTGCAAGAAGTCCAGGCCAGAAAAAAAAAATGTTTTTTTTTGTAGACCAGTGTTACATTCTGAGTGAAGAAATATTTTCTTTTGTCCATTCTAACTCTCCCTCCACTCAGTTTTAGTGCATGTCCCCTGGTTCTGGTGTTGTGTGAGAGAGAGAAGAATTTCCCTCTATCCACTCTCTCCATCCCATGCATAATTTTATACGTCTCAATCATGTGTCGTCCTCCCAGGCGCCTTTTTTCTAGACTGAAAAGCCCCAAACGCTGTAGCCTTTCCTCATAAGGGAGGTGCTCCAGCCCACAAATAATTTTGAATCAGCTTCCATTGCTTTTACATCTAAATACTTACATAAGGCTGTATCTACACTATACCCCTTCAGGCACCGAATGTAAGCCTGGCTGTTTCAAAGAGCTTTTAACGTTGGCTGAACGTATGTATTTAAGCGGCCATTGTGTTGATCCCTGTGATTTTTATGTTCTTCAGTGTTTTATTTATTGTGTAGATATTTCATGCCGTAGATATTTCATGCCATAGATTGTGAGATGCTTTCGTTTCACTTTCTTATGAAGAGAGAAATAGGAGACGATCTTTTAAACATTATTAATGCATAAATATTCTGAACCCAGTCAGTATGTATAGTAACTCAATATGCCAACAAATTTGGAAAACTCAGCAGTGGCCAAAGGATTGGAAAAGGTCAGTTTACGTTCCAATTCCAAAGAAGGGCAGTGCCAAAGAGTGTTCAAACTATCGCACAATTGCACTCACTTCACATGCTAGCAAGGTTATGCTCAAAATCCGACAAGCTAGGCTTCAGCAGTACGTGGACCGAGAACTACCGGACGTACAAGCTGGGTTTCGAAGAGGCAGAGGAACCAGAGATCAAATTGCCAACATGCGGTGGATCATGGAGAAAGCACGAGAGTTCCAAAAAAACACCTACTTCTGCTTCATTGACTACGCAAAAGCCTTTGATTGTGTGGATCACAACAAACTGTGGCAAATTCTTAAAGAGATGGGGGTACCAGACCACCTTACCTGTCTCCTGAGAAACCTGTATGTGGGTCAAGAAGCAACGGTTCGAACCGGCCATGGAACAACTGATTGGTTCAAAATTGGGAAGGGAGTACGGCAAGGCTGTATATTGTCACCCTGCTTATTTAACTTATATGCAGAGTACATTATGAGAAATGCAGGGCTGAATGAATCACAAGCCGGAATCAAGATTGCCGGGAGAAATATCAACAACCTCAGATATGCAGACGATACCACCCTAATGGCAGAAAGTGAAGAAGAACTAAAGAGCCTCTTGATGAGAGTGAAAGAGGAGAGTGCAAAAGTTGGCTTGAAACTCAACATTAATAAAACTAAGATCACGGCATCGGGTCCCATCAATTCCTGGCAAATAGAAGGGGCAGAAATGGAAGCAGTAACAGATTTTACTTTTCTGGGCTCCAAGATCACTGCAGACGGAGACAGCAGCCATGAAATTAAAAGACGCTTACTCCTTGGAAGGAAAGCTATGGCAAACTTATACAGCATAATAAAAAGCAGAGATATCACCATGCCAACAAAAGTTCGTATAGTCAGGGCGATGGTGTTCCCAGTAGCAATGTATGGTTGCGAGAGTTGGACCATAAGGAAGGCTGAGCGCCAAAGAATAGATGCTTTTGAACTGTGGTGCTGGAGAAGACTCCTGAGAGTCCCTTGGACTGCTAGGAGATCAAATCAGTCAATTCTAAATGAAATCAAGCCTGACTGTTCCCTGGAAGGACAGGTACTAAGGCTGAAACTCAAATATTTTGGCCACCTAATGTGAAGAGAGGACTCTCTGGAGAAGACTCTGATGCTGGGAAAGATTGAAGGCAAAAGGAAAAGGGGAAGGCCAAGGATGAGATGGTTAGACAGCATCACCGATGCAACAAACATGAAAATGAGCAAACTCAGGAAGATAGTGGAGGACAGGAAGGCCTGGCGGGATATGGTTCATGGGATCACGAAGGGTCGGACACGACTTAATGACTGAACAACAACAAAGCCGCCTTGGGTCCCTTCGGGGAGAAAGGCGGGGTAAAAATATTGTAAATAAATAAATAAATAAATAAATAAATAAATAAATAAATAAATAAATTTGGATTATAAATCTTCAGTTCTTTATTTTTGCTTCCATATCAACCAGCAGCTTGCTAATTGATGCAAATCTGGGTTGCGATGTCATTTAATGCCTCGGTTTGTTTTTAAGAATGAAGTCAAGTTTTTTGTATTCCAGATACTGAGCTGAAACCGATCTAACTCAATTGTCAGGTTATAAAGAATCCAGCCTCTCTCCCCTGCAAGCCCAGTCCTCAAGGCCATAGTAAATCTTTATGGTTTTTCTTTTTATGAAGGTTTTGATGATGAACAAGCTGTCAGACCTGATGATGGTTGTCAGAGTTTGAAGTGCATGGTCAGTCATGTGTGAGGAAATAAATTTGACCATCAGAATTAAAACTGTTTAAGGGATACTGCTTTTGTTAGTATTTCCTTTTGGAATCTTAACAAATCAGGTGTTATCAGAAGGATAAAAAGTAGTTTTTTAAAAAAAGTAAAACAACTGACAGCGCAATCCTGTGCAACTTTACGCGGCCGGCCTAAAGGGCCAGCCACGGTATCCTGAGTCCATTCCCAGGCCATGTTGGTGTGGCCCGGGAACACGTTCATCCCCTTCCCCGAGGTGGCAGAGTAAGGTCGGGTCGGGAATGGGCCGAGGATATTGGTGGAGTGCGCTGCCGATGTCCCCGCCCTCTCCCGACCCAGTTCGGTCAATGGCCCCTCTCTCTCCACGCCCCTGCCCACCCCCTCTCCCCCTGCACTGGCTGGTGCAGGACTTACCTTCACCAGTGGATGCTGGGTCCGGAGGGCAGCGGAGTGAGGGCTGCCGGCCTCCGTGCAGCAGCCCTTACTCCAGAGTTGGGGCAAACATGCTTTCCGACACGTTTGCAACAGCCTAAAGTGGCAGAGCATGCACTCCGCTGCTCTAAGACTTATGCAGGATCAGACTGTGAAAGTGTGTTTAAGGGCCAAAGTTTATGTTGTTATCCTTTCTTTAACAGATGGATCTAAATCAGGAAGTGGTCCTTTAAAGCTTCAGGGGGCACAATTCAGAAGTTCGCCAGAAGTCTGGCTAGAGAATTCTGTTAAACATCCCTAACCCCTACCACAGAACTACACTTATCAGCTTTCCTTTTGCTGGTAAACCAATGGAATTACGGTTAAACGAATGTGTCTGTATGGTATAGATATACCCCCAATACTACAATATGCTGTACTATTTGAAATCCTTTAAATGCAGTCCCATGCACACTTTTTTGGGATTGAGTTCCATTTAAATATGAAATTTGAGTAACTTAGTAAACAGAAATAGAATATTGCTGCATGGTATAAGCATGTCCTGAAGTCCTATGGACTCTACCTACTTCGCTTCAGAGATATACTGAAAATTATCTTCAATGTGGAATGTGGAATTCAATGTGGAATTCAATGTGGAATTCAGTTTTATAAAGCCACTTGTTCTGTGCGATGCTGCATGTTGTGTGAAAGTGTAATTATTACTTTAATGCCTTGAATAAAATCTCAAAACAGCTATAACAATATAAGATGTTGAAAAAAATCAGATTATTTTTGTAATAAAAATAATCAGAAGGCATAGATCCAAGATATATAAATGGAGGGAGGGGAAAAGAGTTTAGAAAGAGGAGTGAGTTTAGAAAGAGGAGTTTATGCTGGGCATAAAGCACACTTTAAAATGCGGGATGTCATTTGGCTTACTGCAAAGCAGTTGTGAATTCATTTGTATACTTCGAATTGCTTCGGATTGCAGGATCCGGCGGGAGAAAATAATGCATAAAATACTCAATGGTTTAAAAATTGCTACATTGTGTGATAATATCTATCTAACAGCGCAATCGTCTTCTATGTGCCGGTGTCGGAACATCGCCGGCAGTAGTCGCAAACGTGCCATAAAGCACGTTTGCGACTACTCATGAGCAAGGAAGGCTAGCGCAGGGGCCGGCCTCCCTTGCTCCAGCGACGGAGCACCTGTGCAGCGGCCGCCGAACCCAGGTAAGGATCCGGCGGGCGGGGGGGGGGACGTTTCGCCAGGCCGGGGAGGGGGCCATTGGCCCAGCCGGTTCGGGAGGGGGCGGGGGATGGCTTTGACCATATCCCGGCCCCTGCTGGGTGGATGGGCTGTTACACAGTCTCCTCCTATGTCCGGCAGCAATTTTGCTGGCGGAAATCTGAGGAGGCCGGTCGAGCTGGCCGGCATTTACACTCGGGGAAGGTGAACGAGTATCTCCTTCCCCAAGTAGACCTCTGGCCTGGCGGCAGCCTAGCTACCAGTACTCAGGATTCAGCGGGTGGCCCTGGGCACCGGCCAGATCCTTACGTAGGATTGTGCTGAATGTCCTGTCACTGGCGATGGTGTTATTTATCCACTGTTTCTGAATATTTGATTTAATAGTTCTTTTTATTATTTTCAGCACACTACATCTGGAAATTTGCCCTTCCCAAACTCAGCACTTGTATTCATCCTAGCAATCCAAAGTATACAAATGAATTCACAACTGCTTTGCAGTAAGCCAAATGACATCCTGCATTTTAAAGTGTGTTTTATGCCCAGCATTCCAGCATGCATTGTCTATTTGTGTCTTTTGCAAATAGTGTGTTTGGCTTTGTTTTACTAATGATACAAACATTTCAGCAATGAAGTCAAGGCGGAGCATTTTAATATTAATGGACCCTTACTTAATCAGGCATTCTGACTGAGCCTGAGGTTATTGGATTTCGTGCTACCCTTAAAACCTTGAAGAATTTTCTCTCTCCAGGGAGTACAGATAAGGAACAAGCTGTGTGTCCTATTTTCAAGCTCAGTGAGCTAATCGGTTTGAGCACCAAATTGTGCAGCCTTGTCTCTGCCCCATACAGCCCTCTGTTAGGGTGTTTTCAGATGTGGATTTTTTTCCACATGTGATGTCCATGGATTTAATGCAGCTGACACCTGCAAGACCTCACAAGGACACTACCAAACACCAGGCTGATCCATCCATTTTCTCCAAATGAAGATGTTTAGCAGTATGGCACTTCTTGTCACCTCTCCTTCTGTCTAAAGATGTGTTTGCTATTGGCTTTTGTCTGCAAGATGTGCATGCCTACTTTAAAAAGCATTAAAATATTATTCTTAAATAAGAAAATCCAGTCATAGCCTGCTTCCTCCCGTGTTGCAGAGATCAAGGTTTCTATCTATCTTCTGTTGAGCAAAACTGGATCCTGCCTGTGATGGCAAATGGGGCAGAAGGTAAATGAACAGGCTGCAGTAGTGGAAAGGTGGGAGAATTGCCGTTCCTGTTTGACTCTGAGTTGTTACAGCAACATTTGCCATCACCTAGGCCGGAGGTGGCAGCCAAAGAAATGCACAAATACCTAATGATGGGCTTTACAGAACAGAGTGCCCTATTAGCTCCCTCCCGCCAATCCCTTCTACCTACTCGAACTACAGGTCTGAATGTGAGATCCTTCCTTACTGAATGGTCATAAAGTAAATGATTTACAGGTCCTCTCCAGACATGCAGTACTAAATGTATGTTCACATTATTTTTGTATGTTATTTGTTTGTCCACAAAATATGTATGTACATATTTTATTTTTCATAATTTCTATAACAACCTTTCTCCAAGAATCTCAGGGTGATGTACATAGTTCCTTCCCTCATTTTGTCCTCACAGCAACCCTGTGAGGCTGTAGCATCACTAAGTCGGGGCCGTGGGCCGTGCCCTGGGTGTGGACCATGGTCTCCTTGTGAGGAGCGGCTGCTGCAGCAGCTTTTGTGGTCCCAGCACCTTCTTTGGCTGTGGAGGCCGTTCGTGTGGTTTTCAGGATGGGAGAATGGCCCTCCCACCCTCCCTCTCTCCTCCCTTTCCTCCTACCCTCTCCTCTCCCAGAGCCTTTCCAGGAGTGACATCATGATGCAGGGATGGGGTGTGATGACGTGGAACGCATCATCGCCCCACCTGCGCCCCCCCTTTAACAACACCACTGGTGTGACTGTGAGGTAGGTTACGCTGAGAGATGGTGACTGTCCCAAGGTCACCTAGGAAGCTTCATGGTGAGGATTTGAACCTGGATCTTCCAGGTCTTAGTCCAACTCTAGAACCACTACACCATCCTGGCTCTCAGGATATGAGCAGTCTGTGTGGGTGTTCTTGTGCACCTACACATCTGGACAAATGTGACTAAACCAGATGTAGTCTGGGGCAAATCCACTGTTGGTGGTGGCAATCTTTTTTTCCAATGACCACAATTGCAGGAATTGCTGTTGATCACATAATTAATGGTCTGTTTCAAATGTTCTGTTTCTACATTTGAGTGAGTGGATGGCGGCATACCTGGGAATAGCTGGGCCTGCTTACAAACACAAAATATATCATTTGAACCATTCGTAAGACATGCAAATGTCTAACACACCAGCAGATGTTGATACAGAACAAATAAGCATGAATAGAAATTGTTGCATAAGATGTGGTAATGGACACTAGCTTATGTGGCTTTTAAGGTGGATTAGCGAGGCCGTGGTGGCTTAGTGGTTAAGACACTGAACTGCAGAGCAGAAGATTGGTAGGACCAGTAGCGTCACTAGACGCGCAACACCCTAGGGCGGGGGGGGGGTGCGCGTCACCCCCCCTGCCCTAGGGTGAACCCCCCCAAACACCCCCTTACCTGAAGGCCGGGGAGCCCGCCGGGGAGCCGGCCTCGCTCCAGGGCCTTCTGAAGGTCTGATGCTTGAAAATGTAACATTTTACGTTTTTCGCGCATGCACAGTACATTTTCTGAGGGCAAAGGGCTGCCCCTTTGCCCTCAGAAAAGTACCGCGCATGCGCGAAAATGTAAGAATTACATTTTCAAGCAGCGGGCCTTCAGGAGGCCCTGGAGCGTCGGCGGAGCCGGACGCTCTGAGTCTGGCTCCCGGGCCTCGGAGCCTCCGGACTCTGGAGGCTCCGAGGCCGGGGAGCAGGCCTCGGAGCGTCCGACCGTGACGCGCGTCACCCATGACGCGCGTCACCCCCGGGCGGTCCGCCTCACCCGCCACGCTCCGTCGATGCCTCTGGGTAGGACAGCAGTTCGAAACCCGAGTGCTGTGTGACAGAGTGAGCTCCCATCTCCTGTCCCAGCTCCTGCCAACCTAACAGTTGAAAAGCAAGAAATTGCAAGTAGATAAATAGGTACTGCTGCGGTGGAAAGGTAACAGCGTTCCATTAGTCATGCCGGCCACATGACCACGGAAGTGTCTTCGGACAACGCTGGCTCTTCAGCCTTAGAAATGGAGATGAGCATTGTACCCTCGAGTTGGACACAGTCGCGTCGCGACGACGTGCGTCACCCCAGAGTGGGGGTGCGCGTCGCCCTTAAGGGGGAGGCTCCGCCCCCGCGCGTGACGTCACGCGCAGGAGCAGAGCGCCCTCCCCGCTCCGTTTTCGGCTCATTTTGGAACCAAACGGACACAGGGGGGGTGGGCGGGCCCACCTCAAGCTCTAAACTGTAAGTGGGGGGTGATCGCGCATCACCCCTATACGCGCGACGCCCCCTGGCGGCCCGCCCCCCCGCTTCCCCCCGTCGACGCCAGTGGTTGGACACAACTGGCTTTCGAGCAGGGGATACCTTTACCTTACCTAGATACATTCATGGAAGAGAAGTCCATCACTGACTATTAATCATGGATTCTGAGGCAGTACACCTCCAAATGCCAGTTGCTGGGGGAACAACGGCAGTGTGGGGCTGTTCCCTTCATGCTTTGTTTGTGGGCTTTCAGAGGCATCTGGTTGACCATGTTTTGATACAGAATGCAGCACTAGATGGACCTTTGGTGCAACCCAGCAGCGCTCATCTCATGTGACACAGACCTTGCTTTGAGCTGTATTAAGCCCTGTGGACATCCATGTCCTACATTAGCATTAGAAGGACACATTCCAGACCAAACTGGACGGGCAGCAACCTCCTTCTGCAGGTTTTTGTCTTCAGGGAGCCAGTTTGAAGATGTGGGTGGACAGCAGCAACCGAGGCACCTTCATTTCAGTAAAATCCTTTTATATTTCAGAAACTGTAAGGAATAATTGTAGTTGATCTTGGAAGAAAACAAAATTATACTTTCTTTAAAAGGAGCCAATTATAAAGGGTTGATCAAAAGGAGACACTGCTATCAAGACACACTTTGAAGCACTCTGAAATGCTGAAAAAAATGCATATTCCTTGTTACCTTGTAAACAACAAATACTTTAAAAAGCTACTGCTATTGGAGGGGACATCAAGGAAATCTCAGGTCTCTCATACTGTCTTTGAAGGGAAGAGGCTGTAAATTTTCACCATTTTATTTTATTTTATTTTTTATTGCTACCTGCCAGGAATCTGAAATATAATCTCTTTCAAAAGCTTTTACTTTATGCCTCAAGAAGCAAATATTCCCCCTGCTTGAATGTACAAGCTGCATTGTATTAGCTGTTGCAAAATGAGTTTTTTTTATCACAATGACCAGCTAGCATACTAAATGTAGTTTTACCCCCAACTCTGCTATCCTTTCCTTACCCTGAAATTATTGCCTGCCCTGTATTCAATTCCCCCTTGCTTTCACCCAAGAACTCTAATTTTCCACTTCTCAGGTTGGAAGGTAAGTTCATGATAATTGTAGCCAGGGTACAATTGTATCCATGAGGCCAACTGAAATGGTTGCCTTGGGCAGCAGGTGTGTGTGTGTGTGTGTGTGTGTGTGTGTGTGTGTGTGTGTGTACACATCTCTGTCTGCCTACTTGCCTCCCCAGTCCCCACCCCTCCTTCTCCTTCCACTCCCTGGGAGAAGAGGAAATGTGGAGGGGTGGGGAGTGCTGACATAGAACACTGGAGAGTGGGAGGAGCAGAGGTTGACACATCATCGAGTAAGGGGGGGGGAAGCATTTGGTATGTCACATCAAGTGTCAGGAGGTCTTGGGCCAGCCCTGAGTGTAGCATTTTTTTATTGTAGAAAGCATTTCACATACAATTATGCTGATATGCTCCTGTAAGGAAGGTAAGTATTTTCTCTCTCTCTCTCTCTCTCTCTCTCTCTCTCTCTCTCTCTCTCTCTCTCACACACACACACACACACACACACCCCGTTGCAGCTGAGGGTTGAGAGGGAGTAGCTTGCCTACGATTACAGCATGATCCCATGTATGTCTACTCAGAAGTAAGCCCCACTGAATTTAATGGAACATACTCTCATGTAAATGCATAGGATTACAGCTGGTCAGCCCAATCCTATCTTGGGTTTACGGTGACAGATCTCACAAAAGGTGCGCAGCTATTGTGTGCTGCAGGAACACCGGCGCAGGCAGCCAGCAATGCAGACAATGAACATTACCCTCATTACCTTTCATCTGCTGATTTTTGCAAATCAAACCACTGTTAAAGATATAAGTGCAGGCAAGACCAGTGTGGCCAGTCATGGGCGTTGACAGGGGGAAGCGCGGGGGGCGGGCCGCCGGGGGGGGGGTGTCGCACGCATAGGGGTGACGCGCGACCCCCCCACTTACAGTTCGTTGGTGGAGCTGGGCCCGCCCGCCCTTGCGTCCTTTTGGCTCTGAAATGAGCCGAAAACGGCGCGGGGTGTGTGTGTGTTCCGGGCATGCGTGTGATGTCACGCGTGGGGGTGGGGCCACGTCCTTAAGGGTGACGCGCACGCCCCGCTCCCCGGTGACGCGCGTCCTGGTGACGCGCCTGTGGCCAGTTGGCAACTTTACTTGTGGTGCTTAGCATAATGACCATTTTTTTCTGCAGATCTTCTGTACCTTTAATGTAGGCCCCTCAGGCCCTCCCAGAAAACGGATAAACTGGGAAAAGATTCAACTGCATTTTCAAGGAGGACTCTAACACACCTGTTAAAGATACGGGAGCTCTGCCAGGAAAAAGTTGACCCTTAGTCCATAGGAAGCTGCCTCATACTGAGTCAGATCATCTAGCCCAGGGTTGGCCAACCTTCCACCATTAGGGCCTCTGCATTCTTAAGAGTTGTGTAGAAGACAGAATCTTGGCAGCTGCAGGTGCTGATGGTGCTGCGAAAGCAGCTGCACCTGCTGAAATGCCCTCACCTATACAACCATTTAAAGTGCCAGCATTCATGTTGAAAGGTTGGCCACCACCAGTGGCGTCACTTGGGCGCGCACCGCCCTAATGACCCCCTGACTCCCTGCACATAGCCCAAAATTTTCCGCACCACCAAGGAAGTCTTACCTTCGCAGCGGCATCCTCCCCAGGGACATCCTCCCCGGCCGGCTGTCCTGGGCCTTCTGATGAAGGCCCAATGCGTCAATACATGATATTTTAGGTTTTTCACGCATGTGCACAACGTTTCCGAAGGCAAGGGCTGCCCTTTTGCCCTCAGAAACATTCTGTGCAGGTGCGAAAAACCTAATAAATGATGCGGTGCCGCATCGGGCCTCATCAGAAGGCCGCGGACCTCCGCTCGGGACCGATGCTCCGAGGCCTTCTTCTGGAGCGGAGGTGACAGTGCACGCGTCACCCTTTGCATGCGTCACCCCCCCCGGTGGTCCGCCCTGAGTTCGCGCGTCACCCTTTGCGCGCGTCCCCCCGGCGGTCCGCCCCCCCTGCCACGCTCCAGTGACGCGCGTGGCCACCACTGATCTAGCCCATTGCTGCCTACAGTGACTGGCAGCGGTTCCAGGTTTGAGGCAGGGGGTCTTTCCCTGGCTTACTTGAAGATGCCTCTACTGAGATACTCAAAGTAGTTTTGGTTACATTTGGAGTTATGAAATTATGTCCACATGTAGGGATTTAAAGTGACCTCCATAATGTTTGCACTCATCATGAACCTGCCATATAAGAGAAAAGCAGGAGACTCCTGAATCATAGTTTATCCTAGGACAGGGGTTCTCAACTTTTGGAGGCCTGGGTACCCCCTATCATGGTCCAATTTTCTGAAGTACCCCCTGCTAAGTTGGATAGGATTGCGCTGCACATCACTGCAAGCCACCTTCACAGAACCACAAGTCTCTTAACTATGACAACGCTATTAGTTTTGTGCTGGTTCAGTTTTGTTGACAGCCTACGTAGATATATACTAAAGAGTATTTTCTAGGAAGAGTCCAGGTTTCCTGCGTGATGTGTTGCTTCCCCTTCCTCCAATCCTTCAAATCTGGGCTTTTGACTGAGGAAATTGGGCTGGACCCCTCTGAACCTTTCCTTTTCCAATATAAAAGCAACACAGAAGAAGCCGTGAAGGGCCAGGCGTTTGCAGTTTGCCCTTGGCTTCCCTCCTGGAGGACTTTCTTGATGCAAGTGCAGGGCCACGTTCCTTTGTACTCATTAGCATCCTTGAATTATGTATGTACTGAAGGAAAGGACGTGGCTTTATTTTCTGGTGACGCTTTATCTTCCCCAAAATTACATCCAGCAGAAAGTCGGGAATGGAAACGCTTTTAACCTTCAGAGGCGGGAGGTGATCTTTGTCCATCCGTGTTGGTGCAATGACATGCTAATGAAAGACATGCCACACGGTGTCGAAGGGTCCTGCTCCTGCTGCTGGCTCGGCTTCTCCATTTCCTTTTACAGATCAGGGCAGGGAACTAATGGGCACCCGTGAAGAACTTCGGAAGAAGGTGTTTTTGCTTTCGGCCTGTTTTAAAATTAAGAAAAAGCACTTGGATAAATTGCTCCCACGACACAGCAAGACAGAGACGCTACTGCAGACAAACAACAGAGGGTGGCTGAGCCCTGCTTGCAAACTCCCAGTGGTTCTCAAACTTTTTAACACTGGGACCCACTTTTTAAAATGACACTCTATCGGGACCCATCTAGCTTTACAATACTTTAAGAAAAGTGATCTAGAAATAAATAAATATATTTATATACAAGAAAAGAGCTCAGCTGCTTGCGGGGTAATTAGTAGCTATCTTGCAAACTGCTTGGAGCTCAGCTCTTTGAAGGGCAATTAGTAGCTATCTGATTTTTGAATAGCCTCAGGGTTTGTGGCAATTACTTATCTGATCTTTCCATCACCTGGGACCCACCAGTAATCAGGTCGTGACCCACCAAGTGGGTCCCGACCCACAGTTTGAGAAACACTGCCCTAGAGGCTGGCTGCTGTCAGAAATGGAATGCTGGACTAGAAGAATCTTGCTGCAGTCCAGCAATGCAATCTTTGTTGTCCTTGTTAATACTGAGCCAGTTCAACTGGAATGCAATGGATTCAGGTTCCAAACTCAGCATTGCATGATGCAAGACATTAGAGCTGATGTGCTAAACTTTTTTTGATTAAATAGAAGCTATAGTGGGTCTGGTCCAGATTTGAACTGCAGCAGGGGAAGGAGGGATTTAACCCTTTGGGCCCACCACAGTCCTCATCTACCTTACAGCTGCCATTGATGCCGAGGGGAGCTTCACTCCTTAGAAAATGGCAGGTACAGGGGCTGATCCAGATTGCAAAGGGTTAAAGCCCCACGTCATCCTATGCCTTGGTCCCGGTTCTGATCACCCTACGGATACCGTTAAAGTTGCAAAAGTCAAGTATGTCAGTGTAATAACAGGCACAAATGTACTTTATTCCTTAGTCACATTATTGATTACAATATAAGGATCATGAATCACAGTGACCAAGGGAAGCTGTGACAAGCAAGGATCTGAAAGCTAAGCAGCTACTGCACAAACTGTCAATTATCCTATGCCTTAAGGGAGAGCAACCAATAGATGTACATTAGTGAGTGCACATTACTGTTTCTGAACCTTCGGAAACAAATCCATTGCTGGGCAAATCCATTGGTTTTTCAAGCATCATGTCACTGGGATGATAGCAAGCCATTGCTAGAAAAAACTAGGATGGCAAGGGATATATCCCTAAGTATAGTCACCATAAAGCAAGTCCTTTTGCATTCAGTAGGCTTCCTTCTGAGAAAACATGACGATAATCAAGCTCTTTGGCTGTTATAATTAATTCCTTGGTGCTTGTTTGCCCAAACCAGCATGATGCAGACAGCTGAAACCTGTTCTCCTAAACTGTCACATATTCTGCACGATTTGTTATTAGTCAAATAACTGCTTAGGTGCAAAACAATACCCTATTGTTGCCCCCCCCCCCTACTTTCCTGAACAGTGAGAATTCCAGCAGCTGTGCAGCTTTCTTGGACGAAGGAACCCAGGAGATCTGTGGTGCCTTTATGATATCTGTTTTGTTTTTACAAATACATAAGCAGAGTATGCATCTGCTGGCCCTGCTTCAGGTTCTCCAAAGCAACAGCACACGGACTCCTACAGCCTCCCAGATGACTTCCTGTCGCATTAAACTCTCAGCTCTCTTTGCATCTTCTTTGCTCCAACTTCAGACCTGCCAATTGCGTCCTTTTCTTATACATCCCTACAGAGCACTGGTTTCAGACTTTACCCTTCAGGTTGATGGCTCATTCAGGGGAGAAAAATATCCTAACCATAACTCCTTTTTGAGGAAATATCTACTGATCAACCTGAACTCTAAGTAAGCCATCTGCTTAACAAAAGGTAGCTCTGAAATAGCAATAATACTACTTCATTCCCACAAGGATAAACAACAACAACCCAAACATTTCCCAGGAAAAGTCAGCTTTAAAGTTTGCAGCTGTGAAGTTTCCTGAGGAAGGACAATGGTAAATGTGAAGAATTCAGAACATACACGATGATACATGGTTAGCTATTTATTTATTTACAAAGCAATTCTCTCTTCTTCCCACCTAACACTTCAGTATCCTTGTCACCATTAAATGATTTCTTCCATTGGGTGAAACTATTTCTATTTAGACCAGTGGTTCTCAAACTGGTGGATCGCGACGCACTAGGAGAACCGCTGGTTCCCGTTGGCCCGATAAGGGGCAGGGACAGTGGGACAGCAGAGGAAGTGATCCCGGGGATCGCGTTGCTGCTGGGGGAAAAGTGGTCATCCTTACCCCCCCCCCCCCTGCCGGTACGAGAACAGGATGCTCCATATGTTGGTAAAGGCATTCTGTTTCCAGGTACAGGTAACTCTTTAGTTCTAGGAAATAGTTCACAGTGTCACACTCCAGGTGTCTTGTGTCCAAAGGGCTGTTTGTTTGTTTTTCGTTTGAGAGCTTTGGTAAGCTGCACTTGCCTTCTCTCTTACCAAGTTGTTTGTTGGCTAAAGAGACTCCCCCCCCCCCATAGGTCAGCCTGGTTCTAGGGAGAGAAGAGTGGCCACAGCCTGATAGTCAAAACACACAATCAAAACAGAAGACAACACCAGTGCAAAATATAATGCTCCACCATGTACATAGCCTGCAAGTTTTCAAAAATGAATGATTTTGTTCAACAATAGTCATCGGTGAGAAAAGTTGGTCTGTTCCAAATTGCCAGGGTGCAACCTGGAGATCCACGCTATACTGTACTCTTAAGTGAGCAAATGAATCAAGAGATGAGGCAGTTTACAGATTCTTTGATCCCGTTGCCTGAACCCCTCCCCTGCCTGCTGTGCAGCATGCCTATGTTGCTGCTTACGGGGGGGGGGGGGAGAAAGGGAGATGACAGGACTGGAGGAAAACTGGGCAGAAGAACCTGTGGCTGCCACATTGCGCACTTCAGCAGCGATAGCATTTTATAGGTATAGCAGGCATAGCATTAATCTCTGCTTGCAACCTAGCGATCCCATGCCTGATCGAACAGGCTGTGTGGATTTATGAACGACTACTTATATAAAGCGATAATCTCAGTCAAGACAAGGCAGATGATTGAAATCTAATATTATTGGAACTTTTTACTCACCATAATATAGGCTCATTATATGCAATAAAAAAATTAATGCAGAATGTGAATACATCAAAGATGCATTAAACAAAACGAGTCTTTGGTTGTCTGGGCAATAGTCACTAGCACGGCCTAGAGAGTGACAACGTCTATTGTTTCTTCTTGCATTGCTTAATCATAGTAATTGACAGGAGAAACCACATGTAGCAATAATCCAAATAAAGCCTTAGCTACAGTTGCTGTGGGAACCACACTTTGCATTGCCTAAGAATTATGCATTGAACGTTCTCTCTAATCATAATACATTAACCGTTTGCATTAAAAGCATTCCTACCATGACCCCCCTTTTTGAAAATGCAGGTTTATATCTGTAAGATCCCTGATACAAGGAGAAAAAAAAAGATTGGCAAATTGAAACAAAATGTTTCAGGGGCCTCACAGGAAAATGTTGTTATAGGAGAAGGACTGCTGCAATGAATTGCCCTCCAAATCCAGTTTCATCTAATGAACTCCCTTCTCGACCATCACCTGCTATATTCACAAGGAATTGAAAGGAAGAACACATTAGGGGCATTAAAAAAATAGTACTATTGGATTAATGCTTCTGAAAGAAAGCATTGCTTTTTCTGTAAAATAGAGCTGCAAATAAAATGGTTAGTTATGGGCAAACTCCCCACAACTTGATGTAGTATAGGTTTGGCTAATGTAATTGTTTGTCTTCCCAAAAACCAGAAAGTAACTCTTTTTTCTGAGTCAGTTCCCAAATTTGGACTGGATTGTGCAATGGGGCCAAATCCCCCATAACCCTCTTTGCTCCTTGTGAGCCCTTGATCCCACTCCTTGTGAGCCCACTCCACCACCTTCCCACCTTCCCAAAAACCTATATGACCGTGACAACAGGGAAAGCTCTATGCAAGGCTTCCATTGCTCCTTGCCTCCTTGAAGGCTGAAAAACAACATCCGAAGTTCCAGCAACCATGGGAAATGTAGTTCCCTAGGGCACCTGAAGACTTATGTCAGGTGCCCTGGAAACTACATTTTTCAGGGTTCCTTGCATCAGGGACCCTGTTATGAGCACACAATAGCTGGATAGTGCAGGGCAGGGGGCCCTGGGACGCAAAGTTTCCAAGGTGCCTAACATCCATATTAAATATCCAGATGCTTTGGAACAGGGTTGCACCTGCTTTTTAGGGACACTTGGGTATTAGCCCATGGGGGGGGGGTCTCTAATATTGTGCTGTCCCCTTTCCTTTAAATATGCATGCCAATTTACCCCCTGCCCAGCTACCTGTCCAGAAACTAGGCAGGAGAAAGAAGAGAGTCCTACTTTGTGCCACAGCTACAGGGGCAGCGTGAAGGAGAGCTGTTCTCCATCTCCTGCCCAGGTTCTGGGCAGCAGCGAAGAATAGGAACCTTCTTCCATGCCATTGCTACGGTAGTGAAACAAAGGACTCTGTCCACTGTTGCTTCTGTCCCTGCCATTACCAGGTAGGCATCCCTGTGGATATAACAGAGATAGCAGTAAGTGATGGTTCGATAGCCAACTAATTACGAGCTTGACTTAAAAGGTTTGTTGGAATTTGGACACTTTTCAGTGACTTCAGGATGGTGAATTCTTACATTTACTATTAGGACTTCCAGTTCCAAACATCAGCACCATCACTATTGTTTATTCTATCTCTGTGTCTCACTGACTGTGGGATATGGCTGGCTTCTGTTCATGCTCTTTGACTTGTTTCATAAGATTGGTGATCTGCTTGCCAACTTTGCTGGTGTAAGTGTCCTCAACAGCTTTTGACGGGATGTCCTCCATTAGCATCATCACTGCCACCCTCTCCATCTGGTCCCCAATTAATCCCCAGTTACTGTTCACTCCCTCCTGTGTTGAGGTCTTGTTCTTGTCATAGTAAGTCTTGCAGACTGATGACAGTGGTGTTGACCCCAATTTCTGTAACAGTAATGGGGTCCCTGGATCTCAAGTGACCAGATACACAATGAACTAAGGGCCCATTCCTATGGGCACGCTGTGCTGCTGGAACTTGAGTTCTGGCAGTGCAGTGTGCTTTATGGCAGACACAAAAGGTGACGTGCTATTCTGCACAGCTGGGTCGTTGCCGAAAATGACAAGCAGCCACAGCCATGCACCAGCAGCTCCAGAAAAGCCCCAGCCCTGGTAAGGCAGTGTAGGGGACAGGCGGAGGGTGGGGGGTTGGCAGAATGTGGCAGGGAGTGGGAGGAAAGGGGCAGAGACTGGAGGGCTTGTGTTGAGGCTAGGAAGTGGGCAGTATCGGCAGACGCAGTGCTGCCTCGATCCATCTTCCTGGGTCCACCTGGATGTGTGCCAGCAAAATTGCTGGCGCAGGTCTGAGTAGACCCATTCAGGCAGCAGAGGCTTACCTGGAGGAGACCACCAGGACTACTTCTGCCACAGGATGCAGCGTGTGCTCCAGTGGAATGGCTGCATCGGCGGGGGTGAGGTATAGATAGGATTGGGCTGCCTGACATTTCCCCCACCTTAAAAAAAAGAAGAAGAAATCTACAATAATTTCTTTTTGGGGGCTTAGCTTCTAAGATCACAATTTATCCGAAGTTGGCAGAACAGATGGTAGAAAACAATATTAGGAAAATTAGTCAATTCCATTAATATCATACAGATGTCTTTGTTCTATTATGATGTATGTTTGCTAAAACCAGAGGACATTGAACAAAAAGTGCCTGTTGAATTTTTTTTTATTTTAAAGTATCTCATTTTAAAGTGCAAAAGCATTCTGTACACATAGGTATAACCTTACAGACACTGGGTATTTTATTACATGTCACGAAACTTTGGATATTTTAATTAAACTTTGAACACCCACAGGAATACAATTGTGTCTTTTGGACTTTGGGGTGTTGCCCTCTCACTGTGGGCACTTTATTACCATATATTGACACAATATGAGCCCTATTCCTGCATTTGATAAGAAATGGGTTTGTTTCAAAGAGGTTAAGGACCTAGAGTGTAGAAACCATTATCTCTAATTTGTCTCTTCTGAAATGGACATGTCCCGGGCAATCAAGAAAACAATGTAGACTGAGTATTTCTTTATAGATCAATTTTTGTCTGCTTTTCAGGGATGGGTTGAACAACTTGAAGTTCCAACAGGGATCTCGCCAGTGAATATAAATGACACCTTTTAGACACCCTTGTAATGACAGCAGCAGCAATCCTTTCTACTTCCAGCTCCGTCATGGTAACACTATGATAGTCTGTACACTCTTCCGCCCACCTGCTTGCTCCTCAGCTAGGGCTGTGTTTGAGCAAGTTCTTCTTCATAGAGCTATTTTACTGAACTTCAACAAGCATCCCAGTGCAATTATATATTTAATATTCATCTTCAAGTGCCTGGCTCTGATCTAATCACTTTGTTTTCTTTATGGTGTCTGTGGAGTCAACAGTCCAACAACTAATATTTTATTATTCAGTATCTTATTATAGTATAGATCAGGGGTGGCCAACCTTCCACCATTAGGGCTACTGTGTTCTTAAGAGTTGTGCGGAAGACAGAATCTTGGCAGCTGCAAGTGCTGAATGTGCTGCTAAAGCAGCTGCACCTGCTGAAATGCCCTCACCTATGCAACCATTTAAAGGGCCAGCATTCATGTTGAAAGGTTGGCCACCACTGGTATAGATTATGTATCTTAGGGTGCTTTGAGACTTCAACAAATGTGCCACTCTGCATTGTTGTCCTTTTTGATTATGTGTTTTGAATGTCAGGCTGTGGCTTCTCTTCCCTCCCTGATACCAGGCTGATCCCTCACTAAGGAGGGGGAAGGGAGTGCTTCTTTTTAGCAAACAAACTTTCAATAAGAGAGAGAGAGCGACTGTAGCTTTTTGTTGTTCAGTCACACAGCCGAATACGACTCTTCACGACCCTGTGGACCACGTCACGTCAGGCCCTCCTGTCTTCCACCGTTCTCTGAAGTGTGCTCAATTTCACGTTCGTTGCCTCAATAAAACTATCTAACCATCTCAACCTTTGTCGTCCCCTTCTTCTTTTACCTTCAATCTTTCCCAGCATCAGGGTCTTCTCCAGTAAGTGCTCCATTCTCATTTGGTGGCCAATGTATTTGAGCTTCAGCCTCAGTATCTGACCTTCCAGGGAACAGTCAGGGTTGATTTCCTTTAGGATTGACTGATTACTGAAGACCAAATGCTGTATGTATATGTTTGTGTCCTTCTGATATTGTGCCAATGTATCATTTAAGTAATGGACACATTTCAGGACAAATAAGTTCTCAGCCATTGTATATGCCCCGTGTGCCAGTTGTGGGCACTAGATACAGCTGATGAAGTAGACAATAGTGCATATATCCTAACCCCCTTCCTGACCTCAATCCTCCGACCTGGGTCTACACAGACTTGCACCAGCAAAAACTGAGTAGACCCAGTGGGCCGGTGTGGGCTTACACCTGGGCAAGGGAACAAATGTTCCCTTATCCGAAGGAGACCTCCAGGGCCTGCCCCCCTGATACAGCATGTGCCCCCACCCCGTTGTCACCACATGGTGAGTTATTTATTTATTTATTTATTTCATTTACAGTATTTTTATCCCGCCTTTCTCCCTGAAGGGACCCAAGGCGGCTTACAACAAAAAAAGAAAATACAATACAAAAAATACAATACAAAAAATAATCACATTTTAAAACAATGAATGAAAATGAATAAAAACAGTATCTAAAAATTGATTAAAAAGATCATAGCACAATTAAAACAGGAACATAAAAACAGCAGCACCCCCACCTGTACCAGCAAGATGTTAAAAAAGCAAGGGCTCAGAAGGTTTCTTTGAACAAGGTGGTTTTTAGGCCTCACCAGAAAGTGTCCAAGGAGGGAGCAGTTCGTAAGTCAAAGAGGAGGGAATTCCGTAAGGTTGATCCCACTACTGAGAAGGCCCTGTTTCTGGCTGCCGCCCCTCACACCTCCCTGGGCGACGGCACCCGCAAAAGGGCCTTCTCTGATGACCTAAGGAGACGAGCCGGACTATATAGGAGTAGGCAGTCTCTCAAATATCCTGACCCCAAGCCGTATAGAGCTTTAAAGGTCAAAACCAGCACTTTGAATTGGACCAGGAAACGAATCTGCAGCCAGTGCAGCTGTCGGAGGAGCGGCCCGACGGAGTCGAACCGCCTACCTCCAGTGACCACACGGGCTGCCACATTCTGCACTAATTGCAGTTTCCGAACCGACTTCAAGGGCAGCCCCACGTAGAGCGTGTTACAATAATCTAGTCGCTACATTACCGTGGCATGGATCACCGTGATCAGGTCTGCACAATCTAAGTACGGTCGCAGCTGGCGCATCAGCCGAAGCTGGGCAAAGGGCCCCCTGTCCACAGCCGCTACCTGGGAATCCAGGAGCAGCTGCGGATCCAGGCGTACCCCCAAGCTGCAGACCTGCTCCTTCAGAGGGAGTGCAACCCCCTTCAGAGCAGGACGATACTCCAGTAGTACCTGCATTGTGGATTTCCGGACCAGGAGAACCTCTGTCTTGTCTGGGTTTAGTTTCAGCTTATTAGCCCTCATCCAGGTCCCAACCGCCTCCAGGCAGTGCTCCAGAACCTCAACAGCCCCCCTGAAATCAGGTGGAAAGGAGAGATGGAGCTGGGTGTCATCAGCATATTGATAGCACCCAACTCCAAATCCCCGGATGACCTCTCCCAGCGGTTTCATGTAGATGTTAAATAGCATGGGGGACAAGATGGAACCCTGCGGCACCCCACACCTCAAGGGCCAGGATGCTGAACAGGCATCCCCCAGCACCACCATCTGGGACCTGTCTGCCAAGTAGGAGCGGAACCACCGCAGATCGGTGCCCCTGACCCCCAGCTCGGCCAGTCGGCCCAGAAGGACACCATGGTCGAGGTGTTGTAGGATTGGGCTGCCCAATGATAACTGAAGTTAATTCTGATGATCTGGCAGTAGCAAGTGAATGCACAATTTAGAACTGGGTATTCAGAAAAGGAGCTTGATGCAAAGTTAAATTTAACAGAATCTTTAAAAAAAATATTTGCATACATTTTAGAAATGCAAATAAAAGGAAACAGCAAAGTTTATTATCAAAATGTGTGTAACTCTGAAAGGTTCTGCTTTTGATTTCTGAAATGATTATTTTCAAATGTTGCTAGGAATTGTACTCTTTGGGGATTTTGATCAAGAGTTATAATATGCTGTTACTGAAGCAGTTCTATAAATAACTAGGCTTAACTAGGTGCACAAAATTCATAAGAGAATATTTATTGATCAACTTTTTTTTTTCCTGGGAATGTGCAAGCTTTTCATTGTTCACAGTTTGGCTTTGGAAACTGGAAATTCAGATCTTTTTCAATGTGCACTTACCAAATAATGTACTGTACAGGTTTTTGAATCACTTCAGCCAGATCACCATCAAAGTAGATGGTGCAGGATATAATTGTTCAGTTTAGTTTTTAGGAATGTCTCTTCAGTCTCTTCCATCTACTCTTCAAGTAGTTCACTTTTTACTTTTTTTTCCACTGAACACTTATGCTTGAGAAAGAATATGTAGTTTGAATTATTTTCCATGAACCATTGGCCAGGCCAATGGGGTCGTCTCATTTTCTAGTAGGATTGCCAGATGTACACACTATCCCTTTATTCCCCAGTACAGCAGCAGGTAAGGCAGCTATAGCTTCTCTCTTCTATACACTTCACCTGTACACTGTTGTTTCTTCACACCTGGAGACATCTTCATGGTAGAGGCAGGGTAGGGGAGCAGATGACAGCGTCATGGGAGGAGTGGGTGGGAGAAGCCTACCCTTGTCTCACTCTTTATTGTGAGATTAAACAGCGTAGAAGTGTAGACGTTCTGCTTACAACTGGACAACATCCCTACTTGCTATACGAATTCTCAGTCTATAGGAGTAAAATGGTTACTAAGGGCACTTGTGGATGGAGGGTTTTTTTCCCTACCATTATTTATTTATCACCCTTCCTCCAGGGAGCCCAGAGTGGTGTACATAGTTGCTACCCTCCATTTCTCCTCACAACAACCCTGTGAGGTAGGTGAGGCTTAGAGATAGATAGTGACTGGCCCAAGGTCACCCAGGAACCTTCATGGCTGGGAAGGGATTTGAATTGGGATCTTCCAGGTCAAACTCCCAAACCACTACACCATCCTGGCTCTCAGGCACACAAATGTAGCATTTATTTTATTTTTAAAAAATTATACCCCGCCTTTTCCTATGCCAAGGCAAATGCCCAAGGCGGCTACCCTTGGCATACCTGACAGTAACACCCAGTAGTCACTTGGGGATAGAGCCAAAGTCCAGTTTTCTAGTCCAAATGACAGACCAGCAACTGGAAAAAACAGTGCAGTTTGCACGGTGCAACAGCTTTCTCCCTTTTTTGAAGAGGAGAGCAGCAGATAGAGTTTTGGACTGGGGGGTGGAGGAAAAATTAAAACTGCTCAGCTCTGAGGCTCATTGAGTTATCTTGGACCAGGCACTCTCTTTCAACCCTATCTCACAGGATAAGCTCAGAAGTGTTGGCTGGAGGGGGGAGGAGGGGCAGTGCCCCCCCAGGCAGCACGTGGGGGGGCTGACAAAGTGGCCGGCAGGGGCGTCAATCGCACTGTTTCGGCGGTGTGAAGAGCGGGCAGTAGCGGCGGAGACGGCTGTGGTTTTGACCCTCCTGCCTGCCCTGCAGCTCGGAGGGATGTTTAGTGGTGGTGATGTCACTTCCGATGGTGACATCATCGGGGGGGGAGTAGCGATGACTTTGGATACGCTGGCCATGTATGCCACCCTAAATTCCTTGGAGGAAGGGTACGATGTAAATATGATAAATGTGGTGCAATAATACAGCCATCTTTCAAAGCCAATTTCCAAGTTACAAATTTTCCTAGGCAGGCAGCACTTCAACGTTGAAAACCACATGAAAATTGCACAACATAGATTTTCATGCTCATGATTCCATGTGTGTCTTTCCTGCATGCAACATAGCATAAAATACATGCAATCATTCCCTATGCCTCCAATGCTTTTTCTCCACCAAAGTGCTTTCGATGCAGGAAAGTTGTAATGCTGCAAGAGAAACAGCCTTCATTGAATGAGCCTCTAGACAACCCACAATTCCAATAAACAGAGCATGGCAATGGCAAACACTTGTAGTCCTAAAATGAAGTGCAATCATCAACAGCCTGCCTGGGCATCAAATGGCAGTGTCATTTGTTACCGCATGTGGAATATTTGTTCTTGGCATAATGGTGCCCAGAGTGCACAAAATGAGTCGTCATCAGGTACACATTTGTTTCCATTGAAGGGCATGCTGTGCTAATAAACCATTGCACATTTTTTGTCGTTTATTTTATTTTGGCCTAGGGCATTTCTACCACATTTAGTCCAAATAATGAAGTTCAATGAAGCAGAGGGGACCATTTAGAATTAGAAAATATGGATGCCAGAAACATATGTATGCAAGGAGAAAAAGAGATTGCTTGCCATGCAGTTCAATAACAATTTCTATGTATCAGTTTACATACAGATATGTCTTAAAAGTGAGTCGTGATTAGTGTTGTTCACACAATACCTTTCTTGCCCATGCAAGCAGTCCTGATCCTCCCTTTGAAACTGCAATAATATGCAGTAAAAAAACAAATCAACCAACACTGATTCAAAGTTATCAATTATGTTTGGAGACTAGGCAATCTAATAATCAGTTGGCAATTGATGCATTTGTGGGACAGCAATACCCAGGTGAAAAGCATATGAATGTATTTGCAACTGAACTGACCCCAAATGATAATGGGCTTGATGAAAAAGTAATACTTTTATTAGGATCAACGAATATATCTATGTCATGATATTTTATTGTGCCAAATGAAGGAATTCTCCTACATTGAGTTTTCAGGATATTCTTTTATAATGAACCAATGTGGCTAACAGTCTACAATTTTAAATACTTTTCAAGACCCAATGAAAGTGATTTAGAAATTATTGCCATTACAATTGGTAAAGTAATTTTCTTCCTATTTACAAAATAATTTCTAGAGGTACTACAAGTATCACCGTGCAATCAATACACTTTTACAACTTTACGAAATTTATGTAGGCATTTTATTTGAAACAGCCTGTATACTTCAGTGTGAAACCAAAACTTAAAATGTAATGCAATTATTTGTAATGTTTTTGAAGACTGTCTTTTCAATCCCCATTCACCTGGCATGTGAAAATTTGTGGAATGCTGGGAATTAACATCAAACACTGGCAGCGCAATCCAGCACAAAGAAAGGCCAGTGGAGTGCATGCTCTGCCAGCCTAAGGAGTCGCAAATGTGCCGTAAAGCACATTTGTGGCTCCTTGCAAGTAAGTGGCGCCGACGCAGAGGCCAACACTGCTTACTGCGCCATGGAACCGGACCTGCGCCGGTGCATGTAAGTCCTGCACTGGTTGGTGTGTTGGGGGAGGGCAGGGGTGGTGAGGGAGGAAACTACTGGCTGGGCTGACCTGGGAGGGGGTGGGGCTATTGACTCTGTGTTGCGCCAAAATCCTGAGCCCCTTCCCAGCTCAGGCTGGCCTTACATGGCCTCCCCAGATGCACGCCAGCTCCAGAGCTGGCACGCATTTGAGGAGGTCCTTTGGGGCTCGCGCTGCTTACACCAGCGTGGCCCACAATGGACCTAGGATGCAGGTGTCGGTCCTTTAGGCCGGCCACCACATCTTAGGCAGAATTGGGCTGCTCGTTATTTAGGAGCAACCCAAAGTATCAACATATGAAACAGCAAGCTTTTTAGTCCTACAGTACTTTTCATCAGGCAGATGGTAAGCAAAAGAACAGTAGAGGGAAGGAGATCTCACACGCTTCATAGGCTGATTCAAGTCTGCAGGAGTGGAATTTCCCTACACTCCATCTTTTTATTTCACAAACTGCAAATTGTGGGACTTCTCCAATATGCCCTTCTTTCCCACCTTCTTTCCCTCTTCTCTTGCTTACCATCTGCCTGATGTAGAGTTCTGTAGAACATGAACGCTTGCAGTTTTTTACATTGTTACTTTTGGTTGGTCCTAAATAAAGCAATGTTTGACCTTGTGGATTTTTCTTAAATACGTTGGAACCCAGATCCAGCAACCACATTGAACTGATAAAAGAATGATAAAACTAATAGCTTGATCCTATACATGCCTACTCAGAAGTAAGTCCTATTGTGTTCAATGGGATTTACTCCCAGGAAAGTGTGTACAGGATTGTAGCTTTCGTGTGGGGTTTCCTGTCTACGTTTTTACATCAATCACCCCGTGGTCATAGGGCAGGTAAGCATGGTGCAAACTCTCCCCCTATGCTCCCACCCAATTTTCTTTATACATACAAAACCAATATTTTCTTTTGCAGTAGCTCCACGAAAAGGTTTTAAGTATTTAAATGGTTGAGTAAAACGTTGCCTTGTAATGGCCACTCAAGTTCAGAATCAGTATGCTATAAATAAACTCCCCCCAAATTACTATTAATTTTATTAGCAGGTAGATATATTTTATTCTGAATGCCCTATAAATTCTCCTTTACCTGTCAAACAAAGGCTCTTGAATTGCTTGCCTCTGCAACATACACAGGACCCATAAATTGCCTTGTACAATGAGGAAATATATAATAAATGGAGGCTAGTAATTAATAACCATTTGAAAGAGCTGAATCTGTTCTGCCATGAAGAAGAAGGAATTTAAATCCAAGTAACCTTCTATTAGAACAATCTTTGCAGCTGCAGGAGATGATGGAAGGCCTGGCAGTATTATCAATAATGTTCCAGTTTAAAAGCTCAGTCGTAAATGACTGGCATTTGCTATGGTGAAAGTGTGAGATTTTCTTATGTTTCCAGAGTTTTTGCTTACGACTTACACACCGTTCTATTAAACAGCTTAACAAAGGGAGAAAAGGCAACCATTTATTCTTGCATTACAACAAACTACCTTTCAAGTGATGCCAAAGAAAGTTAAGGTTTTCCCCCATGTGAATTCACTGTTGATATTTTACCTACTCGTGTTGGATGATTTTTGTCTAGAGCACTTGCTCTTTGGAAAGGGGTGTCTGGATTAGTCCGTCTTTGAGGAAGTGATCCCACTGGCAAGGGATGCCTGCCTCTGCTGCTCCTCTTCCTCCTTCTCCCTGAATCTGAAAAGGAAAAGGGGAATGGAGCAGAAGAGGAAGTGTGGAGGAGAGTGGTCAGCTAGAGCAGAGCTATTATCATTATTATTATCAGTGATGTAGTCTTGAGTCTATTGACTCGGACTTGAGTCGGACTCAAGTCGCGTCAATGACTTGACTTGGACTTGACTCAGCGATTGTAAAAGACTCGAAAGACTTGACTCGAGACTTGGAGCCTTTTACAACAAGTCCAATTTTATTCAGGTTTAAACCCATTTTCCCCATTAAATAGATAGGGACTCGCAACCTGCAACCAAAGACTCGGGACTTGGGGGCAAAGACTTGGGACTTGACTTGAGACTTGGACCCAGAGACTTGAGTCTTGACTCAAGTGTCCGGGTTCTGCCCGCAGCAAGCCCGGACTTCCTGAGCTTACCTCTGCCAGGGCCCCTCCAGGAGCAGCAACAGGCGAGCCTGGAGGAACAGTAGCCACCCGGGAGCAGGAAGGGCAAGACTGGAAGGAGACACAGGTGGGGAGAGCACGGCAATGGGCAAGGCACAGTCAACAAGCTGTCAGGCTAAACACTGACAGCTGGGACCCGGCCCATCAAGCAGTCAGCCAATAAGCTGGGACAGGCGGAGCCCTCATGGGGGCAAGGCCTCAGCAGGGCAGGGTGAGGCAGCTAGAGGCCTGTAATAAAAGCTCACTGGAGGCTGATGAGGAGGCTGGTCCGGTGCTAAGCTCCACAGCCCTGGTAATTCTGAGGCCAACATGAGCCAAACCAAGACAAGCTGGCCCCGCCCTCGAGGTCAACTACCACTGTGACTACCACCTGCAATCGGGCTCGCCCTCACTACCCCCCTGCCGGGGTCCCCGGTGTGGGCTAGCAGACATCGAGACTTGGAGTCAGGGCTTTGATCCACATTCCTGATTATTATCATTTATTGAATTTCTTTCCCGTCTTTCTCCCCCAGAGGGGGACCCACCTTTTCCACCTGTTTCTTTTCATGAGAGCCACTTTTGCAAGTACCTCTTTTGGTGAGTACCACTGCCTCCTGGGAAAGATGTTGTGTTCGGGAATGGGTGGCTCACCACCAGTGTTCCCCTGGCCAAGCAGCCATGCACCTCCCTGCCGAACTCTGCACAGCACAAAGCTTGACAACCCAGAAGTGTGGAGATGTTGTGATGATGTTGTTGCTGAATGTCTGGAGGTGGCATTGTGATGAGTCGTGACACCACACAGCTACCAAAGGGGTCCCTGCACCATCGTGGACAGCGTCCCCTTAAAGGGGACGCTGCTCACCACACAATGTTTCTCCAGCTTGGCAAAGGCTTTTCCAGTTGCTGCTGTCTCCTGGTCTCTCCTCCATTCTGCACCCTTCTTGCCCAGTCTGCACCTCTTTTGAAGGTGATCTGAGTTGCCTCTATTATTTCATTTCTTTTATTGTACAATGTTTGTATTCCAATTCCAAACATTCAAAGTGGCAAACAATATTTTGGATACATGCAAAACAGTCCAATACATACATTTTTTTTTTATAAAAAAGAAAATCATAAAAGTATAACTAAAGAGCAAACAAATTAAATAAGGCCAGCAAAAATGAGTAGACCAAACTAAACCTCTGCTGCATCCCCAAAGGCCTCCAGAACAAAAGTGCTGTACAGTCGCGTCGCGACGACGCGCGTCTCCCCAGAGCGGGGGCGCGCGTCGCCCTTAAGGGGGAGGCTCCGCCCCTGCGCGTGACGTCACGCGCAGGAGCAGAGCGCCCTCCCCGCTCCGTTTTCGGCTCATTTTGGAGCCAAACGGGCACAGGGGAGGGCGGGCGGGCCCAGCTCCAGCTCGAACTGTAAGTGGGGGGTGATCGCGCGTCACCCCTATACGCGCGACGTCCCCCGGCAGCCCGCCCCCCCTGCTTCCCCCCATCGACGCCAGTGGTGCTGTACCGGTAGGGGGATTAGATGACCCTCCTGAGATGTGGTGTTCCACAATCTGAGTGCAATGGTCAAGAAGGCCCTGTTCTGTGTATCTACCTGTCATCTACTTAACTGTGTACCAACCCCATCATCTCCAGTTCAACCAAAGGAGAGCCAATAGACGGAGTGCTGGACTAGGACCAGAGAGGTATGGTTCTAAGTCATGTCACCTCTCCAGGTAATCGTGGGCCAGCTACTTTCTCTCAGCTTAGCCTACCATAAAAAAAGGTAAAGGTGACCCCTGACAATTAAGTCCAGTCGGTACCTATTTATCTACTCGCATTAACATGTTTTGGAACTGCTAGGTTACCATACAGGGTCACTATGAGGATGAGAGAGAGAGAGAGAGAGAGAGAGAGAGAGAGAGAGAGAGAGAGAGAGAGAGAGCGGGCAATGTAAGGCAAACAGCTCCTTGGAGGAAGGGCAGATACATATACAACAAAACAAATTAATCCCTCCTAAACTCACTGCAGTAGGTAGTCATGAAGACACTTGAAGCAGTTAGCACCAGTCAAGATCTAGGTCACTGACATTTATATTGCAGCTGTCATGAAAAAAAATGAGAATTTATCTATAGCGTCCTTGCTCAGAGCAATGGAAATGGCTGAAGCAAATGGTACTGGAGAGAATATTAAATGAATTCAGACTCCAAAAGGTAGACAGGAATTGAATAACTGCATTCCGGCTCCTTTCTTTCACTAAGAAATTTGTTATCTATCTGGTTGCTGACCGACATGACACAGGTTACAATTTTCAAACCAATTACCCTGGAGCAGTTCAGAAAACATCCCATGGACTTGCAATGATTGTACCAAAATAAGGTAGTCATCAGCAAGCCATCTATTCCAGAGTAGCAGACCCATAAGAAGCAGACCCTGTAAGAAGAACTTACAGTGTTTTAATAGAATTCACTGTAGAGTAAGTGGACCGGGAAGTTGTATTGCTACAAGCCAATCTAGAGAACATAATCGACAAGCAGGAATAAGGTATGCCGCATACACAAAAGCCTGTGGAACAGTGGAAAAAAAAGACCACATGAAGCAACTCAGTATGACCTGCATTCATTCATACTGATCTATGTGGAAGACGTGCTAGATGCTGTATATCTGCATGATCAGCAACATGGTATAACCTTGTGCCGTGTCTGTAGCTTTCTGGATCATAAGAATAGTTTGTCCCAAAGCAGGTGATATGAACAGTAGAGCCAGGCTGAAGCAATCACAATGCCATATAGATTGAATGTCCCTAGAACAGGGGTTCTCAACCTCTTTCCAGCCGAGTATCACCTCTGGCGCCACTTTCCTGCTGCGTAGCACTGGAAGTGACTGGCGATGATATCATTGCCAGTTACTTTCAAGTTTTCGGGTTTTTAGAGGCCAGAAAATGCAGGTAGGAGGCTCGGGTGGGTAGAAGCGCCATTCTCGGTGTCCCTGAGAGGTTCAGCCAAAGGCAGGAGCCTCTCGGGAGCGAAAATGCACCGCCAAAATTGCCATGTTGGAGCGGGGTTCTGGTGGTCTGGCGGTCCAAGTACCAGAAGCAGTCGGCCGAAAAACCACTGGTGGTACAAGTACCACTGGTTGAGGACCCCTGCCCTAGAAGTTTAGAAAATAGACTTTATACCACCTGCTACACATGGATTAAAACATATGCACAATGTAAGACTCAAGATCGTGGTTACGGTATTTTTTTTTTTAAATGGTGTTCATAGCAGTATTCAAACCTCCTTGAATGTCACATTCTACAGTCTAGGTGCCTAGTTTTTAGTTTTGGTTATTGTCATTCTTCCGCATGTTGTTTGAATGCAGGCTATGCTAATAAGCCACATATGACAGGGATGAACAGTTCTACAGCTGTCTACTTTTACCCTACCCGATATTTCTCCTCCCTCCTCTGATCTTTCTGGTGAAACATTAAGTGCAGAATGAAGAATGTACAGCTTCACTGTGGTGGTGTTGCAGCAGCTTTCTGGCTTCACTTCAGGAATTCACAGAGGCAAACATACAATTTTGTCTTGAGCATGATGTATGGCTTAGTATTGAAATAGCATAATGGAGAGATGCAGAAGAACTATTACGAGACCATCTAGTCAATTCCCTTGCCAGTGCATTATATATTTTGTACTACTTAGTCACTGTCTGGTGAATTGGAACAGCATTTTCATAGGACTTGGGTCTGATTCTCCATTAGGTTACATCTGTTCGTAGCACTGTAACTACATTCTTTTCATTGAAGTTTGCAAAACCATGAACGTGATTAGCCCCTGTAGTTTTTCAAACTAGTAATCTCTTTGGATTAAAAAAGCCGCTGAATTTTAGCAAAGCCATCTTTAATCAATAAATTAATCAATGAATAATTTTATTCTGGATTTAACCACTCCATCCCCCCATTCACCTATGGGCCTAAGACTGGACATGCTGACTTTTCTGTTACAAATTTGGTGGGCAAGAAACTTGACTATAGGCTCCAGTGCCTTTGACAAGCGCATACCAGAGAGAACTGTAGCAGCGAAGGATTTGTCTTTGCCTTTCCTGTAGCATCCATAGCTAGCAGATATTTTTCATTTTATGATGGAACCACAATAGGTTTTCTCAAACCAGCTAAACATCTCAATGGTCCTACTAAATGCCTGGCCACAAGACCAGGATATCTTTTGTTCATGCTGAACCCTTTTTTTTTTTCATTTACATGTTGGTGTACACCAGAGGTGAAACTAGACTGGAGCGGAGGCAAGTAGTTCTGCAAGACTCTGTTACACCAGAGTCAGCGGCCCTTCCCCTTGCTGTTGGAGCCATTCCAGCAGCGACAGGGGAGTGTCCTGGGTGTTGCCATTGCCGCCAGAATGGCTCCAATAGCAAGGGGGAGGGGCCGTTGACTCCAGTGTAACGGAGTCTTGCAGAACTACTTGCCTCCGCTCCAGTTTAGCTATGCCACTGGTGTACACCACAACATGACCCAACGTTAGGGCCTGATCAACATCTTCACAGTGCAAGTCCCTTCAGTCCCAGCTTCCGGCCTTCTACCCTCAGCCAGTCACTCCTTCAAGCCTGATGCGTCACATCCTTGGTTAGACATGCATCCTGTGCCTTTACTCAGAAGTAAATCTCATTATGTTCAGTGGGGGTTTACTCTCAGGAAAGTGTGGATAGAATTGCAGCCTCAATCTCATTTCCTCAGGCATATCCTCTCTCTTCATATTTTTCCTGACACCTCCGTGATCCAAATCAGTGTGTGCCCTGACCACTTTCATTGTCAGTCTCCAGAAAGTAATGCCCCACGTCTTTGTCCCTATTCAGCAGGTCAGAGGAGGGGCTGTAGCTCAATGGTAGAGCATCTGCTTTGCACATAGAAGGTCCCAGGTTCAATTCATGACCTCTCCAGGCACTGGCGTCACTACAGGGGGGGCGGAGCTCTAAGTGCTGCTGAAATCAGAGCCTCCTTTGCGCCGCGCTCGGGGAGAGGGGCGCCAAATCCTCAATTTATTTATTTATTTTCTCCCCCGTGCTGGACGCGGGGCGATGTGAAGAAGCGCTGTGCCGCAGCGACTTCTCAGGCCGGGGCTCGGGGGTTGGGTTACCGTCCGTCCGGCAGGCGAAGAACTTACTGGGGCAAATTAAGCAGCGAGGACGGACTCTTCCGACTCTGGCCGGGGCTCGGAGCCTCGTCGGACGACTGGACCATGGAAGAGAAGTGACGTGTGTGTGCCTCTCTAGGAGGCGCCTCCAACAGTCTCGCTGTTGCTACGTGGGGGGGGATTATGGCTGCGGGCGGGTCGTTTAAATTGCAGCATGGGGGGGTTAGGGCTGCGGGCGGGTGCTAGGCTTTCGGTGGTGGGGTGGCTGACTGTGTGGCTCAGTCAGGCTGGTGGGGGTTGGTTATCTGGCTCCGAGAGTCCAGGATAAAACGCCTGCCTGCTGGGAGGCTCCAGACCGGCTTAAAGGAGCTTTAAGCAGGCAGGTGTTTTATCGCCAAGCAGGCTTCTGCAGCTCTGCTGCTGCTCGCCACCTTCCTGTTAGACTCCCTTTTGGAGCCGCAGCCGGCAGCCGCCTCTCTCTCTGCGCCAGCCAGAGAGAGAACGAGGTGGAAGAAGGAGAGGAGGTGGGGGAGGCTTGCAGTCACTCCTCCTGAACATGAGAGCAGGATCCCCAGAGCAAGGGGACTAAAGAAGGCACTTAACTGCAAGGCACTGGGCTGCAAGTCCAACAGGTGCAGCGGTGTAGTAGTTCTGTAGGCCCCTACCTGCCGGGCTTCCCTAACACAACCTCTGCAACCCCAGGCCATGAATCTCTTCCCTCCCCTCTGCAAATGAGAACCCTCTGTTGCCCCCACACACACCTATCCCGCCCAGGCTGTTCCTCTCTCCCTGGGTCTCTCTCCGACCTTCCGATTCTCACCTTTTCCCAAGCTCTCCAGCAAACCTCCCTCCCCTTTTCCTGGTCACAGCAGGGCCTGCTGGGAAATGTAGTCCCTGATCCCAGCCGTCCCATTACCCTTCATTAACACATCCCTGCCTTGAGCCTTTCGTTCACTTTTGTCTGTGTCTGCTCTAGTAAAAATGCTGTTCTAGTTGAAGAGAATCATGTACCTGGCAACAACGTCGTTAGAGATCTCCTTGCCAGGGTAAAATAAATAAATAAATAAATAAATAAATAAATAAATAAATAAATAAATAAATAAATAAAAGTACTCTGAAACGTAAGGTCTGCACTCCGTGTATATAGTGGATTCTTCACATGAGGGGCCGGAGAGTTTTTATTCAAGAAAGCCATTGATCAATCTTGGTCCCATACCCATTCAGCCCCGTTTTTCCCTTAAGAAACCCCGTTAGAAGTTTTCAGAGCAGCACAAGAGGATTCTTCGCTCCTGCAAATATGCCCCCCCCCCAGTGCCCCTCCAAGAAAGGGAGGAGGAGGAGAGAGAGGTGCTTGATTGAAACTGGAAAGACTCCGCCTGTCCTCGGGCAGATCACAGCTCCAGCCTTGCAGCCACCCGGCGTCTTCTCTCCTGCATACAGCCATCTACTACATTCCGCTCTGGGACACTCAGGGAGGGAGGCCTTTTTGCGAGCGAGTGGAGCGACGACGGCGACAACGCGCCAACAACCGCCTTCCCTTTTGGCTCCCTGCTTTTCCAGGTGGTGTGGGTGGGGCGTGGGGGGGTTATTATGGCTGCGGGCGGGCGGGCACCGCGCTCCAGCTCAAGAAGCCTCGATGACGAAGCTCACTTCTCCTCTGGGAGTCTGGGACTTGAAAGCTGGAGCCGCGGCACCCGCCTGCAGCCCACAGCCGCCCCTCCAGTCAGCAGCTGGTTGCTCGCATTATCGCCGCCCCCCCCCCAGCAGCGCGCCTTTGGAGCCTGGGGCACATAGCCACAGGGCCCCCCATTATAGTACTCCACTGTGTGCTGATGCTCCTCACCAACTGGTATTCAGCACATACCACCACCAGGGTTGGCCCAAACAGATCTGCTGCCTGAATCAGAACAGGATTGTCCTCTTGCTTCTTTGTGCAGCATTGCCACTGTGGTTGCTCACAGCAGTGGTGCTGGAGGAAGAGGTGGGTTGCTACTGCCCTGATTCTCCTCTTGCGCACTCTCAGCAAGTGAAAAGAGGATTGGAACACCAACTAAAGCTGCTGGGTGGCAGACTGGAAGCGGACAGGGCAGCGGACAGGCGTAGGATGTGGACCACCTCCTCAATTCACCACCACCCTCCAGCCCATTGCTCAATGCACCTGCTTCAGTCAGCCTCATGACTGGGCCAGCCCTGAATACTGCTTCTGAATCGGGAAGTAGCAAAGAGCCATAATGACTAGTAACCGTGGATAAACTTGTCCTCAATTAATTTGTCCAGTCCCCTTTGTCATCCCACCTTGTGATTTGTCATCCCACCTTGTGGCAGCAAATTCCATAGATAAATTATGCATTCTGTAAAGAATGTCCTCTCCTACCAGTCCCTGGTTCTAGTGTAGTGAGAGGAGAAAAGGAGAAAAACTCTCTATCCACTTTCTCCACATTATGCATAACTTTATAAGTCTTTCCGCCCAATCCTATCATTCTTCCCCACTGGATCCAAAGTCTCCCGTCTGCCTTCCCCCACCGGCTGCACCAGTGGGGGAGAAGGATAGGATTGGGCTGTCAATCATGCCCCCTCCTGACACATTTTCCTAAGAAGCCTTTTTGTGGTAGCCTTTTCTTGGGAGAGAAGTCCTCCAGCTCCCTGACCGTTTGCATTGCCCTTTTCTGCACTTTTTTCAGATCTGCAAAATCCTTTAATGATATTGATGATACACTGATAATACACAACGCTCAATTCCCTGCCATCTCCATTGCCTGAGTTCCTTTTCCCTCACCTGGGGGCTTGGCAGCTTAAACCCAAAAACTGCAATTTGGTGTAGTGCTACAAAAGTCAATGGGATCACGATGGGGGTTGAAAAATAGGGGCCATTGCTTCTCTTCCCCATTCATTCTCCTCTCTCACTTTAGTCTTGAAATATATTATTTGCTGTTGTGAAGCCCTTTTTTTTGTCCTTTGCTTTTGTGAAAAACCTGATTGCACTACAAATCATTCCAACTTTCTATAGCCATCATAAAGCCCTCAATTTTTCAGAAATACATAGCACTTAGGAGTCTTTGGTGTCTTGGCACTCAATTCTTATAATTGCATTATTTAAAACCCTATTGAGCAGCAGTACAAATACATGACTCCCTGGGACAGCTCTGTAAAGAGACTGAAATTAAACTTCACAGGATTTATATGATCTTTGTTGGTGCTTATCAGTCAAAAAGAGGAGGGGGGAGCAGGAGTGAGGGGGAGTTAGGGGATGAAAGTGAGAACCAGGGCAGTGGGAAGGAACGCTAGTTGGCTCTGTACCTGAAATCTTTCCCCAGCTTGAAAAATAAAAACTGATTTCTGGTATATTTTTTGTTTACACCTTCTGTTCATGCCTGGCAGAGTGCTGAAGAAATTGTGTTCACAGGAATGGCTCATTTTTAAATCGAGTGTTAAGTAATAGCTGCAGAAAATGGCATTTGGGCATCAAGCTTGAGGATTACTCCATACAAGTCTGACTTGGCACAATCTACTGAGCTTTGACCCCTGTGGGAATGTCACAGGAATGTCACACAGTGGTAAAGCCACTGGCGTCACTGCAAGGGGGACAGAGCTCTAAGTTCCGCCGCGGTCCGACCCTCCGTTACACCGGTGCACGAAGTGGCCCCCCCTTGCCTTCGGAACCATTCAAGGCGGTGAAAGCAACTATGCGCGTTGCTTTCACTGCCTTGAATGGTTCTGAAGGCTAGGGGGCGGGGCCGCTTCGTGCACCGGTGTAACGGAGGGTCGGACTGCGGTGGAACTTAGAGCTCCACCCCCCTGCAGTGACACCAGTGGGTAAAGCACAAGTAACTCATGCTTCAATCCCTGGCATCTCCAGTGGGAAAAAAAAATGTTGGAGTAGCAGGACTGGGAAAGCTCAGTGATGCTGCCCATCAGAATAGTCAATATTGGTCATCGAGTTAAAAATGTCAAGGTTCTCTGACTGTTTATGAAAATAATAAAAACACGGCTGAGTCGCATCTTCTTCTGACATTTCGTTGGCGAGTAGAAGACGCGGAAGAAGATGCGTCGGAAGAAGATGCGATTCAGCCGTGTTTTTATTATTTTAATAAACGGTCAGAAAACCTTGACATTATTAACTTATCTATGCCGACTGCGAAAATCTAAAGACCAGTCAATATTGGGTTGGACAAAGCTATGCTCTGACTTTGTCCAAGGCAGCTTCATATATTTCATTCATCTATAGCCAAATCCTATCCCTCCCAGCCGATGCAGCTGTGCCAAAAAGGCTTCCTGGGGGGGGGGGGGATTGGAAATATTGGGAGAGGTAAGGAAAAAAATTTCCCCTACCTCCCGATAAGCCTCCCACTCCTTAGACCTGCACCAGCTCTTTAGCTGGTGCAAGTTCAAGGAGAGAAAGGGAGTGTATCGGGAGGCAAGGAAGGGGATAGCATCCAGTGCAAGTAGCCGTGCCAGGTGCCGCCACCCCCTCCTGCCTCCTGACATGCCTCCTGCCCTACCCTCATTCCACCCTCCCCCCACCCCATTCCACCCTACCACTGACTCACCCTCATTGGTGAGTACTCCTCCAGTGCATGGTGGGCCTCTGCAGTCTCTCTGCAGTCTTTGTGTGCTGCTAGAATGGCTTCTTTCATGACTGCCATAAGGCAGGCTCAGCTGCTGGAATGCTAGTTCCAGCAACGGAGAAGCCCAATAGGATTGGGCTGCTAGTCATTGAACAGAAAGAAATGTGACTCAGTGGCTCTCTCAGTATAAGAAGCCTGGTTCCAAGAACCACCTGGCCGGCCCATCCACGAGGCCAAGTGAGGTGGTCTCCTCAGACAACAGATTGGCAGGGGGAACCAACCTTCCCCCATCCAGTCACCTCCACTGCTCCTCCTTCCACTTTCTGTAATGGAAAAGGAATAGAGGGATGAAGTGGAAGTGTGGAGGAGAGGAGAGACGTGGGTGCTGTCCCTCATCCATCTTTTCCAGACCATGGTATGGGAGGAGGAGAGGCTGGCAGATTACCTAGTGGTGGGGGAAGCATATGACACACACCCTCAGATGTTTTGTATCCCAAAGCGGCCCTACACCCCCCTGTGGGAGGGGGCCGCCGCCACGACACCCCCCACAGACGCCACACCCCTTGGGGTGTGACATCATTGTTGCGCACCGCCATGGCGCAGAAACACACACCCCCGGCGCTTTTTGGCTCCTTTTTGGAGCCAAATGGCACCAGGGAGGGTGGGAGTGCCAAACTTGCAGCCGTTCTCAGCTGTGAAGAAGAGCCAGTGGCTGGGGGAGGGGCAACGGATCCGGCGGAAGGTGCACCCCCTGCGACCTGCTGCTTGGGGGCCACTGCCCCCCCCGCCCCCACTGTAACAACACCTCTGTTTGTATCTTTGGCTGATACCACCAGCAATCCATGAGGTCTTTCCCAAAGGAAGCTTTAAGTACTACTGAGATATAGTATAGCATATGAGGGGGGGAATCTTCCTAAAAACACCGTACCTTTCTGAGCTGCCATGGCTTCTTAAATCACCAAGGTCCAGGCAAGCAGAAGAGCCACCAATACTCTGTGCGGCTTCATCCTGGACTCAAGTGCACATCGGCTCGGATAGTTTTGGTATTGGTGTCATGTGTGTTTTGTAGTATCTTTAAGGCAAAACTCAGGGGAATGGAACTAGGAAGCACTTTGCAGTGCCTTTTATGTGTTCCTCTGGTGATGTGGGGGCCACTTATCCATGAATATCTCCTTCACAACCAGAAGACACTGAAAATGCTTCACCCATGCAAGGCATTTAAGGGTTCTCCCAGCTATGTAGGAGTTCTTAGAAATGGATGGCCTAATGCACTTTGAAGAATATCTAAAGGAGCCCTGCTCTTCAAGAGGGTCTTGGTTCTGTGTCATACAATTCTGGCTCTGGGAACGTAAAAGTGTAGCTGATGGGAGAAAGTGCAAGTTGAGGAACTTCTAGCACTCTCCAGGTGGGCACTCTCAACACACGTGACAGCACTGAGATTTTTCTCATCTGTTTGGGTAAACCTAGACATCTTCCAATGTGGGATAAGGA
The DNA here is from genome assembly GCA_026170595.1 of Plestiodon gilberti rubricaudatus. Classification (NCBI taxonomy): domain Eukaryota; kingdom Metazoa; phylum Chordata; class Lepidosauria; order Squamata; family Scincidae; genus Plestiodon; species Plestiodon gilberti. The sequence continues at coordinate 181,601,920 of JANXHW010000002.1, forward strand.
GAACCTTTGCTCTCAGACAGCTCCTGTGTGTGGTCCTCTGAGCTTGTTTCTCTATTGACTTTTATAAGCCATGCAGACTCAAGGCTCGCTAACACATCTACAGTATACACCTCACTTGATTTCTCTGCAAGGATTAATGCACTTAGGGGTGGTTGATGCATACGGGTATCACTTGATGACGGTATGCTTGACGACTGGCAACCGAAGATGTGAACTGAAAAGTGCTGTATGTGAAGTGATGCAATGCTGCAGACAGAACTGTGATAACTGTGATAAATTCTCTTCATCCATCCAAGCCATTGCTGAAAGCTGCAGCCATCAAGTGATGAATATGCATACATGAAACCAGGGCCGGTGGTGCTATCATTAGGCCTAGGGCGCAGACCTCAGAGGAGCACAGTACTCACCTTTGAGGAGCACAGTTTTATACAGATTAGTTTTTTAACCCGTGTACATTTTTAACCCGTGTAAAACCCGCACCCGACAATTTACCGGTATATTTCTTATTTTAAGATAAATACCACAACAGTGCTATGGAATATAATTAATTATAAAGTCTTATGAAAAAATGTCTATGCTCTGTTTTATTATTGCCTAGGGCGCAAAATAGCCTGGCACCAACCCTGCATGAAACAGGTCTTGACGATTGGAAGCCGAACATGTGATCTGACTCCATTAAAAAGCATTGCATTTGAGGAGATATTACAGTATCAGGAGATATTACAAGTTTTGTCTGTGGGGTCATAAGTATGATGGCAAATAATGGCTTGTTGATGCAGTCATCAAGTGAGGAATGTACTTATGAGAGCCATTCTCTAGACAAGTTGAAAGAGTGTGATGCGAGACTATGGCAGGAAAATTCCCTCCAAAACAAATCTTACTAAACATTAGTAGAAAAAAGGACAGTTTAAAAGCCATGACAACAAAAATTTTAAGTTAAAACCAGACGCTGGTTAAAACCAAAGGCTAGGTTAAATTTTTTTTTATAATGTAACATATTATAATTTTTTAATAATTTAACATATTATCATAATCTGATAATGAATGACATGTCTTTCCCCCTTAGAACTATATAGGTGATGACATTATTAATTACTTATGCTTCTTGGATTACAATTGTTTGCCTTGCGATGAAATCCTCCATATGTCCTTATCTATTGCCCAAGCCATTCACCATTTCTCTTACTCCAAAAGCACAATGTTAGCGGTGATATATCTAACCAATTTATTTTTGTCAGAGAGAGAAATCAATTAGGGATAATTAGAACAAGTTATTCAAGTCATCAAGACTTATCAAATTAATAAAAAAAGTCCTCAAGTGCTGCAAGATTATTACAAGCTCAGAGTTAATACTGAGTAACGCAAAAGAAAAGAGAATATCGGTAATCATGTTAAGAAGTATTTAGCAGAGCTGATGGTACTCACCAAAGCTAGAATTGTGATAAATTGTAGAGGATATAGTTGGCTGGAATATTCATTCATGGAACATTCATATCATATTGGAATGTATAATATTACCGTTATCTGTAAAGGGTATCTTTTTTATTGACAAGGTACCTCAAATTTATTTTCAGAGTCACTTATTTTGCAATACAATTTGCATTTAAATTTATACCTAGAAATCAGTAAGGTACTGAAGCATTGAAAAGGCATTTGAAAAGATGTTTACTTTATATAATAATGCCATGGAACGTATACATAAGGTGCCTTTCATCATCAAGGCACTGAAGCATAGATTGTTTTCTCAAAATAAGCAGGTGTATCACCAGTGAAGTTAGAGGATGTGTTTCCTTACTGAGTGCAATTAGAACAGTTGGGCAGCCCAACCCTGCCTAAAATGCTCCGGCTGGCCTAAAGGGCTGGCCGCTGCATCCTAGTTGGGATGTGGGCCGCACTGGAGCAGCCCAGGCTCACCTTGGGGGAAGGGGACATTTGTTTCCTTCCCCCAGTGTAAGCACCGGAGGCCCCAATGAGCCTCCTTGGATGCGCACCAGCTCCTTAACTGGCACGTGCCTGGGGAGGCTGTGTAAAGCTGGCCTGGGAAGGGGCATTGGATACTGGTGCAACCCAGCGCCGATAACCCCACCCCTCCCAGGCTGGGCAGGCCAATGGCCCCCTCCCTTGCCACCCCGGCCCTCCCTCCCCACTCCTTCCTGCCGCCCGGTGCAGCACTTACCTGCGTCCGGTAGCATGGAGTCTGGAGGGCGACGGAGTGAGCAGTGCCGGCCTCTGTGCCAGTGCCGCTTACTCTATGGGTGCTGTGAAAGTGCCTTGCTGCACTTTCGCAACACCCTACACCGGTAGAGCGCTTGCTCCACCGGCGCGAAGATAGGCAGGATTGCGCCGTAAGTGTGTTGTCTGACATGTTACCATAATGTCAGCATCATAATTCACTCAAACTCCTGGGTTAAGGAGCAAAACCTCACTGGCTTCCAGTTTGTTCCTGGGTGCAATTTAAGGCTCTGATTGTCACCTTGAAAGTAATCAATATTGGTTCTGGGGTATTTGAAGGAGAGTGCCTCCTTCCACAAGACTCTTTCTCAGGAGGCTCTCTCCATGCACTGATGCCTGCAGGGAACTACTTGGCAATGACACAGAATAGGGTATACTTGGTAGCCCCCCCCCAAGCTTTGGAATGCCCTCCCCCGCAAGACCTCGCCTGCCTCATCCCTCTTGCTTTCCCAGCTTCCAGTCTTCTGATGAAGGCATACTTGTTCCATCCGGCTTTTGGGGTTGGGCATTTTTAGGCTATTTTTCTCCTTGATGATTTTACTGTTGTTGCTGTATTTATTATAGTTTGAATCTATTTGGGTTTATGAGTTTGCTATTTGGGACTTGGTGAAAAACAGCCCTCAAATATAACAAACACATAAATAAAGCATTATTTCTCATATACATTTCCCCCCCACATTTTGGTGTGCATGTCTAAATAGCTATGACTCAATTTTCCTCTATTTTTAATGATTCAGTGCTTGAAGCAAAAACAACAGTTCTGGTGATGATATAAGTTTTGATGGCACTGACGCGTCATATTCCCACCCCTTCTGTCCCTCTTAAGATTGCCCTGTAAGCATATGGGCTATGTTATCTATATGGTGTGGGGTAGCTTCTAAGTGAAAATACCAAAAGAGTCTCACGTATTCCTTTTACTATTTTTTCCTGCTACCGCCTGTGAACTAAAGTGAATTACATTTGAAATATGTGGTGGTAACAACAACAACAACAACAATGAATATTTATACAGTGCTCTCTGAGTCTGCAAATCATCGCTTCACCTATGTTTATCTTGATGTTGTTTTTACAACACTTTAAGGCTAGTGTTACTCTCCCCATTCTCCAGCTGGGGGACTGTGGCTGAGAGGGAGTGGTTTAGCTAAGGCCACGCAAGTGAGTTCTTGGGAGGAGCTGAGATTTAAACCAGGAAAGTCATGATTCACAGCTCAATGTCTCTTCTTGGTCACTATGCAAAGCAGGGCCAGCCCATACATAACAGCAGGTGGTGGGAGAAGTCCAGACCTGGGGTGCCCCGCCTTCACCCTGAGTCTGCCACTGCCTCCTTCTAGCCCACTGCAGATGGACCCACATATCTCCATTTCCTTATCCATCAACTTGTCTCTTTCTCACATGGTCCCTTTCAATTTAAAGGGACTGTGCGAGGAAGAAGCAAAGTGAGCAGACAGGGAAGCAGATCACTGCTGCCTGAAAAAACTGAGTGGGCAGTGATGATCTGCTTCCCTACCCCACCTTGCTCCTTCCTTGCACGGTCCCTTTAATTATTATTATTATTATTATTATTATTATTATTATTATTATTATTATTATTATTATTACCCTCCCCCGCAAGACCTCACCTGCCTCATCCCTCTTGCTTTTCCAGCTTTTCCAACCATTATTATTATTAATAACAATAACAATAACAATAATCTGCTTTTCAACAAAAAAGTTCACAAAGCAGCGTACAGAAAAAAATCAAATAACTAAATGGTTCCCTGTCCCCAAAGGGCTCACACTCTAAAAAAATGCAGACCACCACCAGCAAACAGCCACTAGAAAAGACACTGCGCTGGGGTGAAGAGGGAGAGTTACTCTCCCCCTGCTAAACATAAGAGGAGCACCACTTGAAAAAGTTGCCTCTTTGCAAAGTTAGCAGAGGAAGTTGGTCCCTTTAAGTTGAACGGGACTGCATGAGGAAGGCGAAAGGTGAATGAAGCACTGCCTACGTGGATATTTGGGGCAGCAGTGATCTGATCCCCCCCCAAACTCCAGAAACAAACAAACAAACAAACAAACAAACAAAAAAGCAGCCACTTCCCTTGCTCCTTCCTTGTGGTTTCTTTAAATAAAAGAGTAAATACATAACGTGTGGGACACACTGGGAATTCCCAGCACGACCTGCACTTCCTGTTTTGTAGAACAGGATCGCATAGGATGATGAAGTGCATAAGTGGTGCCTTTTTTGTTAGGTTGTGTGGTTTTTTTTTTTTGAGGGGGTGGCACTGGCACTGGTGGTGGTGGTGGCGTCAGGTGGTGGAACTGGTTGGGCCGTCATTGATACAAAGGGTAGTGCAACATCTGGGGAACGGCCCAATAGGTTATTCCAGTGCTGATGGCTGTTGTGGGGGAATAGGAGTGTTGCAGCACCCCTAGTGTTCCCCAGTCGAATGTCTCATTTCCTAAAGTTGTAGGTACTGATGCTAGAAGATCCACCTAGATCAGTAAATCCCTATTGAACTTGTCTAGAATAGAGATGGCCATGGAATTTCCTAATCTGTCTGTTTAAGCTGCCACCTTTTCTATACCAGATTGCTGAATATTTGGCTTTATGAATCCTACACATACTTACAGCCCAATACTACCCAAATCCTGCCCCTGCTGATGCAGCCACACCAATGGAGCACATGCTGCATTCTGGGGTTGTGGTGGTGATGCAGCATCTGCAGTCCCAGATGTCTCCTCCAGGTAAGAGAACACTGGGTCTACTCGGATCTGTGCCCGCTATATAGCTGACGCAGGTCCGGGTGAACCCAGGAAGGTGCAGGGAAGGGGGGGTAGGATATTGGCGGCACCCTCCTTGATCTCTGCCCCATTCCTCCCACCCCCTGCACTGACTTACCACCACCGGGCTCTGTGGCAGGTGCTCACCACTTGCAGTGGCAGCCCAGCTGTGCAAAACACGGTGTCTCCTTTTGCAACAGCCAGAAAGAAACTTGTGCTGCCGGAACACTAGGTCTTTGGCAGCACAAGCCTGCATTAGAACTGGGCCATTGTTCTCTTTCACTGAATAAGACGATTCACTTAGTTTTTCCACTTTTTTGAAAAGGTAAAATTTTCTCCCCAATTTGTAGTCACCAAAATTGAACAAACATAAAGTTTGTTGAAATGCTGTTGGAAAACAACCACATGGAACAGGGCATTTCCTCCTACAAACACTCTGTAAAATAACGTGTGTGTGTGCGCGTGCGTGCGTGCATGCGCGTGTGTGCTGATTATATTGTTTTTGATAGTGGAAAAACTTCAATAGATCTATCTATCATCATCATCATCCATCATCATCATCCATCATCATCATCATCATCATCATCATCATCATCATCTTATTGAAGTTTTTCTACTGTCAAAAACAATATAATCAACATACCCTCGATGTTTGGCACAGTTTCCCTCTATACCCATCCCAGAAATATCATCAAGGAGTCTAAGGCCTCAGTCCAGCCCAACACAGGCACAATTGAGGCACAATTGAGGCCCAAAATAGGGCTGAGTTAGGCTGCAACTGTGCCTGAGTTAGGCAGGAGGCAAGAGCAGTGGGCCAGGATCGAGGCAACACTTACCACAGAGGCAGGCAGGCCCCTGTGGGGAGGTGTCAGTCTTGTGGAAGCGAAGAGCCCCCTCCTGAGCTCGTCTGTGTGCACCTACCACAGCTGCTGCAGCGTTCGCTGCAGATGGGCAGCCACAGGTGGGCCTGCAGGCACTGGGCGTGCGACAGTCAGCTGAAGGGCAGAGGTTGTGCCAGTGCCAGCTGCCCCAGGGCACCCTGTGCATTAGCCACCTGCTGCAGGGGGGAGTGCCACAGCCCTCCCTCCTGCAGAAGGCGATGCCACCCCCAAGCCACGGTGAGGCTGCACGTGGGAGTCATGGGGGGGTGAGCGGGGGAGAGAAGGGAAGGAGGAGGTGGGCACGCACAAGGGGGGTCTCATGAAGTCTGGAACCGCCTCTGCCATGACATGCCCGTGCGCTGCCTGAAGCCCTGGGCCTCCAGGGCCGTGGCAATGCCCACAAAGAAGGTATCCCGGCATGCCTTCTGCTCCGTGCCAAGACCGAGAGATGCCTTGGGCTTGTCTGCTGCGAGCGGGAAGGGCTCACGCAGCTCATCACGCCCCCAGATGGGGCAATGTCAGCACGTCGCGGCAGGCGCTCTGGCGGGGTGGGGGGTGGCCAGCTTCCATCATCAGGGAGTGGGAGGGGAGGCAGACAGACAGGCAGACAGTGGGTGCTGGGGAGGGGCACGGGTGGGTCAGAAACAGACAGACAACAAGGCTGGTGGGAGAGGGATACAGGGAGAGGGGTCTGCAGAGACCAATAGGGAGACAGGGGTCACTTCGCAGATGGAGGCAATGCAGGAACGGGCGCCTCTTATGCAGACGGACCTTGGGCAGAACGGACGCCGGTGATGGGCGGAAACGGACGCCGTTGACGGGCGGACCGAGGGCGGAAACAGACGCCGTTGACGGGCGGACCGAGGGCGGGTGAGAGCCCCGGTTGCCGAAAGGGCTCTTCACGGACGTGGCGGACGTGCTCCATGTCGCCTGCCAGTGTTTGCCTGCCTGAGAGGCCCCCCAACTCCCCACTCCCCTCTGAGCCCTGAGGGTCTGGTAGCCCCCCTGCTGTGGTCTCCCTGGGCTGGCTGTGGCAGGCCCTGGCTGGGATTCATGCAGGGGCTTGTGTACTGGGGACTGTCTCTGTGTGTGGGGGGCAGTGCTTGTGTAACATTAGGGAAATGCGTTTCCAGGGGCATCTTTATTGTTCTGGAACAGTGGCAGAGATGGCCAGGCAAGGCTGCCAGGGGTAGTCATAGCGGCCACTCGGACCACAGCAGCAGCAGCAGCAGCAGCAGCAGCAGGCGTGCCCCATGGACCAGGGGATGCAGGCCCTTCCCCTGTGGAACCACAGCCTGCACCATGGAAAGGGGAGGGACAGCAAGTAGGCAGCCAGGGAGGTGGAGCAGCAGCAGCAGCAGCTGAGGAGGGTTGCAGGGCAGGCTCCAGGACCTCTGGCAGCATAGAGGCAGACGACCATGGGGCAACCAGACTGCAGGCCCAGGGGTGCTCCCAGGAAGGTAGGTGGTAGTGGACGTTCCTGGGGAGGCAAAAAACATGGGGGTGTTCCATGGCAGCTGCTGTGTGGTAGCAAGCGCCATTGAAAAAATGCCAGTGTGCCGGTTGCAAAGGCCTGCAGGGAGAGAAATTAAACACAGCTGAGAGGTGTGAGACACATAGCATGGTCTGCGCTCCTTCCCTGGGTGTCAGGAGAACATGATCCTGTAAGGGAAAAGGGTCAAAGAGAGAGAAGACAACAACACAACGTGTGGGTCACAACCATGACAAACCTACCAATACTGACCTGTGAGTAGACCCTGTGGAGAAAAGGGGGGGGGAACAGCTGGTGTCTACATAAGGCTAACAGTTCCACACTTGTGGCATTATGTGCTCACATTACTACAGGCAGCAATCAGACACAACATTGGTAAAGAGGCATATCATGGCAGGCATTGCAGGCAGCTATGAGACAAGACATTGGTAAAGAGGCATATCATGGCAGGCATTGCAGGCAGCTATGAGACAAGACATTGGTAAAGAGGCATGTATCCTACCTATATTTCTATATGCAAAGAGGCAGAAGTCAGACCACATGTCAGCACGAACCCTGCTCTTACCTGCACTTACCTGCTGGTGTTGTTGCCTGTGGGGGGGGGAGAGGGGCTGGGAGAAAGACATGGGTTAGCAAACACTTGCATGGAGACAGCTGCCCAGGCACAGCAGTAAACAGTTTGGCCACAGGCGGCACAGCCCTCTCTGCCCTAGAGGGGGGCAGAGAGGAGAAGGGAAGAGAGAAGTGGGGTGTTTGAAATTTTTCAAAGTCCCACTTTGTGGCTGCTGGGGGACAGGACCCCACACCACGTGCTCAGAGAGAGAGAGAGAGTGGAGGGCTGGGGCTGGGCTTTTGTGGGAAAGAGGCTGGGTGGGGCTGGGTGCTGATAGGGTAACTATTTGGGTCCGTGTCCAGAGTTAGGCCACAACTGTTCCGTCCTAACTCAGGCACAACTCGGGACCAGGGTGTTAGAACTTTTCAGGAGAGGGCTGGTGTGGGTAAGGTAAAATGGCTCCTATGGGTCTCCTCACATTTGAGTCCACCCTTTTTGTTGACCCAAATTTTGTGCCTGAGTTGTGCTCAAGGGGGCGTGTCAGGGGGTCGCCAGTGTCTGGAACCAGAACAAATTTCGTAACCGCCCCCGTCACTCCCCCGACACGCCCCCAACATGCCCACTTTTAGGCCAAACTTAGGACGGAATAGCTCTTATGCCGAACTTAGGACTGAATTGGTCAACTTTCCTTAACCCGTCCTATGTCAGTCACAATTGCAGCACAAATTCGGCCTCTGCGGCACAATTCAGGCACAACTCGAGCCTAAGGCGCTTAGGCTGCAGTTGTGCCTGAATTGTGCCGCTGAGGCCTTAGACTGGACTGGGCTGTAAAGGTCTGCTGCTGCTGGCACAGGGCTTACGAACTCCCACACCATCCACAGTGAGCCACAGAACAACAGAGCGGCTGTGGATTGCAAAGTGGCAGCATTGGATTGGGCCATTTGTGACTTAGCTGTGTGGCAAACTTGGGCTCATTCATACAGCTGGCCAAATTCCGCAATAGTGATTTTTGATACTGCATACCCACTGCACAAGTATAATATCATGTATGACCATGGTCCACATACATACATCAGATCCCTATGATTAGGAAGGATTGTGCAAATTGGACAAATGCATATACAGATGCAAATCCCCTGGAAATATGTGACAATACCCTTGTGGGAAGAGACATGTGCATGAGCTCACAGTATGTGGAGAAGAGGATATTCTCCACATACTGTGAGCTCATGCTCCTAATCTGAGAAGTACCGTATTGGTCTGAGTATAAGACTCACTTTTTTCTCCTAATTTAAGTTTTTAAACTAGGGGTGCGTCTTATAATCAGGCTGTTGCAATTTAATGCCAGTGATTTAATTAAATTTTTTTAATAGCACCAAACTTTAAGGGTGCGTCTTATAATCAGGTGCGTCTTATACTCGGGACAATACGGTATATGCCATGTGGCACACATGTGGGGATTTTCAGATCTATTTAGACCTCGACCTAAAAATCCTAGTAATGGATCCTGTCACACAGCAAGCCTTCTCCTTCTGAGCCAGTTTACAACTGATGCAGTGATTGTGGCATTTGCTTATTTATTTGTGGGATTTATAACCCACTTCCCAGCTGCAACTCCCAAACCCCAAATGAAGTGGCATGCATTAAATCATTCAGGTAATTCAATCAAGTCAGCTTCAGGTGACTTTGGCTTGTTCTTTACAGCATGTTAAACAACTGCTCCATCCTCTTCTCCCTGTCACCCTGTCAAGCTGAAGCCAGGTGGCTGCAAGGATGCTTGTACTGGGACAGGCACTATTTCAGAACATCTGAAAATGATCCGGCTAAAACTCCATCACTGTCCATGTGTGGATGAAGAGGTGATCACCACATATCTACTTCCACATCTGAATAGTTTCTTTTATGGCCATATTTGCTTGCAAACCAGAGAAGACGGGTCTGATGGGGAGACAGAGAAATGGTGATACAGTAACCCCAAGGTATAACCAAACAAATAGTCCCTATGTGAATTGCCTCTCCCTAATGTTAGTAGGTTCATATTGCAAGCTGAATGAATAATTGAAGGATGCAGGCTGTAGTTAACCTCACTGAAGTATAAATGGTTCCTTTGCATTGAACTTTATTCAGAATATTCATCCCCATGTCGAGCCCTATATGGGCTCCATCTTCTCTGTGGAAAGTTGAGTGTGGCATATCTTGTTACCAAGCATGGTATTTTGCTCTCTAAAATATATCATCTCTTATGAAGCTTTTATTCAGCATCCGTAGGAAGACAAACAAATCCAGTCTTTTTAGTTTTCTCTCTATGATCCAGAAGTACTAAGAATGGCCAAGGATTATGAAATGTTTAAGGATTAAGCACCAATTGCTTCTCAGTGTCTGTGTCCAGACACCACGCATTTGAGACAGGGTACAGAAGGGGAAGTAAATCCCATCCCACCAGCAGCAAAAGGTTCAGCCACGTGGGGTAGCTGAACCTGCCCACCACTATGTCCTTTCCCTGGTGCTGCCCTATAGCTCCCTACCAGCATAACAATACAGAATGCCCCTTTGCTGTGACAGTGTTTACCCTAGGTCTAGAGCAGGGGTGGGGAAGCTTTTCCCTGTAGAGGGCAGTTTTGATTATTTAGAATTTGCTTGCGGGCCGGCCATAAGGCCGGCCGCCATTGTTTATTTATTTAATTAATCCCCCCCCCCCGGTCTCTGGAGGCTTCGCGCTTACCGTCCGAGGCCACGGCCGGCTTCGCGCATCACTAGGGCACGCGCAGTCCCAAGGTGGGGGCACGCACGTCACCCTAATGACCCCCCCCCACACACCCAGCCTCTAAGTGTAAACTTGGCGCGGCCAAGTGGCCACGCCGCGATTTTTTGAGGGTGCGACCCGAAGGGACGCTGCCCTGGGTGCCCCCTCGACTCTGCCCCCCCCGTTGCTGCCGGCTATGCTCCAAGGCCTTCTCCCGGACTCGGAGGCTCCGAGGCCGGGAGAAGGCCTTGGAGTGACCTCCCCGGCTGCCGCGCCACGGTCTTCTGATGAAGGCCCACTGCGTCACAACATTGTTTATAATGTTTTTTGCGCATGCGCAGACTTTTCCTGAGGGAAAAGGGCAGCGCTTTTCCTTCAGGAACGGTCTGCGCATGCGCAAAAAAACCGTTATAAATAATGTTGTGACGCAGTGGGCCTTCGTCAGAAGGCCCTGGCGCAGCGGCCGGGGAAGACGTCCCTGGAGCCGGCTCCTGGCCTTGGAGGTGACGCGAGCGGGGAGGCGACGTGCGCAGGGGAGGTGACGCGCGTGGGTACGCGCGTCACCTTTCTGTGCGCGCATCACCAGGGGGCGACCCGCTCTCCTCCCCTCGCAACAGCGACGCCTCTGCGCGTCACCTCCGGAAGCCGGGAGAGGGCCTCTGCGCCTCCTCCTCGGCCGCTGTCTCTGCCCCCTCTGACCAGGCCCTCGTCGGCACTTCCGCCCTTGTGCACAACGCCAACGAGGGCAACAGGGCAAGCTCTTACCCTCATCGGTGCTGTATGCATGTGCAAAGTCACCGACGATGGCCTCGTCGGTAACCCTGCCCATGCGCACAGCGCCGATGAGGGTAAGAGCTTGCCCTGTTACCCTCGTTGGCGTTGTGCACAAGGGCGGAAGCGCCGACGAGGGCCTGGCCAGAAGGGGCGAGCCAGCGGCTGAGGAGGAGACGCCGAGCTCCTCTCCCGGCCTGCGCGTCACTCCCGAATCAGGGGTGACACGCGGAGCCTCCGGGGGCTGGTTGGGCGGCCTCCCGGCGGCCTCCTGGTGGGCCAGACCGGATGGCCTTGGGGCCCGGATCCGGCCTGCGGGCTGCTGGTTCCCCACCGGTGGTCTAGAGAGTAATCTTATTAGGGATAGTGTTTCTGCTTGCAATCAATCAATCAATCAATCAATCAATCAATCACATTTGACCAAAGGCCTTTGCAAAGGGAAAATGGGGGGTGTGTGGATACACAAAATGCAAATATGAAGGCATAGCATTAAATACAAAACAGAAAATACAAGTAAATAAATATTGGCCAGTACTGTAACTTAGCTACAGCTACAGTGTTCTCTGCTAAACACTGCTTCCTGAACGTCTTAGCAATAGTGGTAAAAAGGGTTACACACCAAGTCATACATTTATTGGTGTCTGCTAACGAGTAAGAAATTGCATCTGATGGGCTTTGATAAGAGAGATTCTTAATTAAGGGTAGAAGCAACTTCTCATGAAGATGTTGGTCTAAGAGGCAACATATAATTTCTGCCATCATTTACATAGAGAAAGTAAGAAATGCTCCCTCCCTATCTGCCTTCGGACAGAAAACTTTTCTTTTCTGCTTGGCTTTTCTCTCTCTTAGTTTAGATGGTTAGGGTTTTTAGGGTGGTTGCTTTTAGGGTATTTTTGTTTGTTTTTACTACTGCTGTGTAAATGTTCTATAATGTGTTTTGCATTGTATTTATATATTTTATATTGTGTTTTTTATTGCATTTTATTATTATGTTGTACAAGACTTAAGGCAATGTTCAGGGGGAAAGGTGGGATACAAATGCCTTAAATAAATAAATAAAATAAAGTTGTTGCTTTGTCAGGCCAGTTCATGACATTTATATTTTGCCCTTTTTTGTCTAACTTGAAGAAGTAGCACCTTGGTTTGGTGTCAAGAAATAGCACAGCTTAATTTTTAGGTTACAGAGGAAGGTGGGGATTGAGATTTTTTTTTTTTGGCCATTTAGCTGTGTTGTTTTCTGCAACTGTCTTTGACTTCCATGGAAAACCTAAATAAGCTGTTAGGAAGAGATGGTACTTAAATAGCTCTAATTAAGCAAAGGCTCCAGTTTAAGTTCTTACAGTGCAGGTAATTTATCCAAAATACTGGCAGCACTTTGGACGCATTAGCTTGATGGGGAGGAAAAGGAGGTCAGTATTCACTTGAAATATGCCTGTTATTAGCAGCACTTCTCAGCATCTCTGCAAGGCATAATTTAAAAACAATTTTTCTGAATTGCACCATCTGGAAGGGGGAAAAATCAATAATATATTTACGTGAGGCTCAGTAGCTCCAGCTGACTATAACTTGAGTATATGTAGTGTATATTGCTTTGCTATTTGCAGATATGGATCCAGCTAACATACTGTCTTGGCACGGGGACAAAAAACACAATCTGTATTTCAATACCGATATCCGAGGAAGTGAATAATGCCATCAGCTTCAATGGACAAGAAAGTAGCTTCTTTGATTTGTGTTAAGTACATTGATCTCCAGGCAGTGGCAGAGGGTATTGCTTAAACTGACAGTGGCCGCGAGATCGTTCTCTGCCCTAGTCATGAAAGAGAGGCAGGGCCAGCCCAAGACCTCCTGATGCCTGAGGCAGCTACACCCTTACCTTGTGATGTGCCAGCCTCTGCCCCTCCAAGACTCTAGCCTGCCTCTCTTCTCTCCTCCACATTCCTGTTTTGTTTCCATCTTCCTTTTCCAATTCAGGGAGTAGGAGGAGGAGCAATGGAGGCGAGTGGATAGACGGAAGTGGGTGCTCCCTACCAGTCTGCTGCCTGAGGCAACCACTTCAGTTGGCCTCATGGATGGGCCAGCCCTGAAGATAGGTATGACCACTGAGTCGTGCATGCATGGAAGCATGCCTGAACACTGTGAAAAAAGCACACAAAGCCGTTTCTCGCCCTTTTATTCAGGCCTAATGCAGGAGAAGCAAAAATGAGGGATGCAGACCCAGCACTGCTGTGCTTTGCCCCTGCACTGGCATGTCTGATTCCCCCCCCCCCCTTTCCAATTTGTGAGGAGAAAAAGTGAACTTGTTTGAGATCATTCTGTTCCATAAACCCCACAAATGGATGGCAATGGAGACTGGTGGCTCACATTGAAAAGCCCACTTCCGGTTATCATGCCAAAAACCCGAAGTGGACTTTTTGATGTGATCGCTGCTGTTTAGAGCCATGGGGAGGCCTGCAGAGGCGGCAGCAGCAGCCCTCCCTGTCCCTTTGGGGAGCTGGCAGGACAACAAGTATGCTTTTAAAAGCATTTTGGGGTCGGGGCGGGCGCGATCCAGGAGCGCCACCCCCGACGTTGGAGCTAGCCACCCCCCCTTATAGGCCTTTCACACACTTCTGGAAAAAGTGGTGGGTCGTGACTCACTACTTTGAAAACCCCTGCCCCAAATGGTTTGGGGTCAGAGTATCTGGAGGATTGCCTCCTCCTGCATGATCTTGCCTGTCATCTGAGATCAGCTGGGGAAGCCATGTTCCACCTCCGAGCAATGTATGGTTGTTGAAGGGCAAGACCTAAATCTCAGACGAGACACTAGGCTTGGGCCAGTCCAGTTAAATTTCTATGCAAAACCAACTTGATTTATCCAAGTGGTGGAATACAAGCAGGTATGTTGGGTCCTCCCAAAGGGGAGAAGATTCAGAAACATCCCAATGGCCTTTGGTCATAAGGACCCATATTCTTTGTTCATAGGATTTATTAAAATGAATTTTTTTTAAAAAAGGTGTTATAGTTATATCCTTTCCCCTTATACATACATATGAAGATGCCTCGTAGTGTCAAACCGTTGGTTCATCTGCCCCAATATCATTATTCATTGATAAAGGCCTCAGACAGAGGTCATTCAGAAACGGCTACTTGAAATCTCGGAACCAGAAATTCCAAGGGTAGATTTTGTAACATTCAGAGCATGTGCTTGACATGATCTGCTGCCTAAAAGAGGGGAAGAAGATTTAACCTGTTAACCTATAAGCATAGGCACCACCGCCAGCCAATGATTTGTCATAATGTAGGATTTGTCACCTCCTGCCAACCTAGCAGTTCCAAAGCATGTTAATGCGAGTAGATAAATAGGCACCGCTTGCGGGAAGGTAAACAGCGCTCCGTGTTCCAGCTGCATGCTACGCGCTGCGGCAAGGAGAGTCATGCCGGCCACATGACCACGGAGGCGTCTTCGGACAATGCTGGCTCTTCGGCTTTGAAATTGGGATGAGCATCACACCCTAGAGTCGGACACGACTGGACTTAATTGTCAGGGGTCACCTTTACCTTTTAGGATTTGTCACAGCACTGGTTCAGCTGATCAATGGCACGATCCTACTCACTAGGCTTACCAGATCGCCGACCGGGATGGAGCAGCCTGCCCTTAAGGGGTGGGGCGCGGGGGCCCCCCAGAATGCGACACGTTCTGGCCCCCCCGCGCCCCGCCCCTTACAGGCAGGCTGCTCCGTCCCAGTCGGCGATCTGGTAAGCCTACTACTCACCCCCAGTGCCGGCACAGTGCATGCTGCACCAGTGCTTGCCGTCGCAAAAGCACCATAAAGCACTTTGCGAAAGCATAGCACTTGCTGGTGCTGGCGCAGAGGTCCGCACTGGTCTAGGCTTACCAGATCTCCAACCGGGACAGAGTGCTAGACCTTTAGGAGAAGGAATGTGGGCAAGTGTAGCTTGTTCAACCTTAGAGCACAATCCTAGGCATGTCTACTCAGAAGCAAGCTCCATTGTGTTCAGTGGGGCTTGCTTCTGAGTAGACATGCCTAGGATTGTCCTCTAAGGGTTTAACAAGCTGCACCTGCCCACATTCCTTCTCCTAAAGGTCTAGCACTCTGTCCCGGTTGGAGATCTGGTAAGCCTAGCACTGGCCTGTACACGCCAGCAGAAGGAGCAGTGTGGGCTGGAGAAGGTGAGTTTCACACTGAGTGGTGCGAGGGCAGAGAGGGGTGGTGTGGGGTGTAGCAGAGCGAGGGATGGGCAGCAATGCGGGTGGGGGTGGGCAGATGGGGACCGATCTACTGACTTGGGGCAAGGCCCTAAATGGCCTTATCCCAGGGCAAAGGGACAAATGTCCCCTTACCCCATGGAGACCTCCAGTAGTTGTTATTCCTGAGCAGGATACAGCATAGCCTGCGCTGGCCCCGCTGCATCGCTGCACCAGAAGTTAGGTAGGGTTGGGATGAGAGAGTGACTTCCCCAAAGCTACACAGTGAGCATCATGGCTAAGGGGTTATTTGATCCTGAGCCTACTGCAGTGGTTCCCAAACTGGGCTCCTAGGGGAGCCACAGAAACCAGTCAGGGGAGCCGTGGAAACCAGCCAGGGGAGCCACAAAGTGCCACAGAATCCTCTCGGAAACAGTGTGATGCCAATTGGCAGGCAGCAGCATAATTTAATGGGGAGCTGCAGCCAATGGCTGCCAATGGTCAAGGGAGCCACAGGTCGAAAACGTTTGGGAAACACTGGCCTGCTGTCTCATACAAAGCCAACCCTTTTTCTATGTCTTTTGTTTTGCTTCCAGTTTCCTTCCATCTTTCTTCCCCAAAACTCCCAATACTCACCAAGCAGGAATAGTCATCTTCTCGTTCTTCACAACGTAAAAGCTGAGTTCTTTGACTATATTATGAGAGACATTTCATTTTTTTACCAGCAGTGATTTACTAGGCTCTATACCCTATTGACAGTTGCTATAGTGAATATATTACTGTAATAACCATGTTCAAAGAACTGTTGCAGTCCTGCCTCAGTGCTTAGAGGATCAGAACTGTGTAAAGCTCACATTGCGACTGGAAAACAAAACAAAACACAACCTACCACCCATAAGCTTCACGTGAGGTTCCTACAGATCTGTTTTTACTTTTACATCGATGGTGGGATGTTCTGTATGGCCCCATTTATTATTTTGTCAAATGCTGAAAGCTTTGGAAAAACTGGGAGACATGTAATCAAGTGTCTTCAGAGAGAAAAGAGAAATTTGACAGGTCTGTAATAGGAGAAATGTTGGGCGGTGAGAAGCCAGCAGAGGTATTTGAAAGGTTAGCTGTGCCTTGGCATTGCACTCCTTCATGAGCTGAGAAGGGAAGGGAGGGAAACAGCCATTGCAGAACTTAGTCGTTATGTGGCTAAGAGGGATTGATGGGCCAATGATAGAGTCAATCATTGAGAGACACTTTTATGAAAGGCCTCCAGATGGCAGAAGTAATGCATTGAACCTCTTGGCTTCATCAGGCCGCTAGAGCCATTTTCTTCATTAGCAAGTAACATTTCCCTTCCTCTGCAGTAAGACCTATAATAAGTTTAAAAGAAAAGGGTTTAGGGAGAAATCCGAGCAAACCTGACTAATACGAGGGCAATTGGGAATTTCAAACCACTTACACTGTATACAGTTTGAATAGGGCTTCTCCCCCCCCCCCGCCCTTAGAAGGCCAGCCTTCTAGTCTTCAGCAATACATTTCTGCAAACAAACATCATGGTTTTGTGCAAAAATCAGGCAGGTAGTCAGGTGATCTCCTAAGCTGAGTTTAAACTATGAATTTAAATAGAGCCATTCAATTGGTAACAGAGTTACGGCTGGGTACAGGCTATATTATTATTTATTAAATGTATACCCCACTTCCCCCCCCCCCTAAAATACAAGATCAATACATAAAAATCATAAAACCATGAATATATACCGTAATATAAAATGCTTAAAAAGACATTAATACAATCTAAAAAACAGAAAGGAATAAAACAGAGAGGAGTAAAGGGCTCTTATGAGAGAGGGCTGGCCCTCTAAAATGTTAGGCTGGGCGTTGACTTCAGAAGACTTGTGTAAAAAGAAATGTTTTCAGGTCCCGCCAGAAGACCTCTAAGGAGGGAGCAGTTCGTAAATTTAGAGGGAGGGAATTCCATAAGGTCGGTGCCACTACTAAGAAGGCCCTATTTCTTGCTGCCGCCCCTCTCACCTCTGAAGGTGACGGCACTTTTAGAAGGGCCTTCTCTGATGTTCTGAGGGCGTGGACTGGATTGTATGGAAGTAGGTGGTCTCTCAAATAGCCTGGCCCCGAGCCGTATAGGGCTCTCACCCACCCCCTTAACCTTTCAGGCTGGCATGGCTGGGTCTAGATGGGAGAGGAACAAGAAGCAGAGATTTGGGGAGGCTAGGCAGAGTCGCATGTGGGTGTGGGTTTGTCTCAATATGGGGACATGAGCACAGTGGAAGTGTTTGGGGTGGTTTATGCACCCTTGAAACATCTATATGATGTGACTACAATTGGCAGCAGGCACCTGACGACTGCAGTCTGAACCTATGCATGTTTACTTGGGAGAAAGCACCACTAAAATTGGTGGGACTTCCTCCCAGGACGTTACAAGTACATTAGGATTGCTGCCTTGGAGCCAGGTCAGGAAGCTCAACTAAAATAGAGGCATGCAATAGTTTGAGCTTTGAGAAATGAGCTAGAGGCCTTTACCTGAGAGGTGTGGTGGATGAGCTGATTCTCATGGTAAAGAAAGAAGTTCTGGGAGCAAAAGTATAAATTGGGAAGGATTTAAGAGCTGGGCCTTGAAATACATGTAGGGAAGAAGTGGCAGGGATGGGGACTCGAGTCAAATTACTCGACTCGCAAGTGCGACTGAGTCACTTTTTTCCTGACCCGTACACGAACTCCTGACCCACTGACTTGGACTCGGACTCAGACTCAGACTTGTGACCCACAGGACTCGCACTTGACTCGCACTCATGGGGCTAACGACTTGCCATTTCCAAGTCATTATCCTTTAATGGCCAGCATCAACACAGGCAGACAGGCAGGCGCAGTGGAGACCTTGGAGGAGGAGGGCAGCAGGTAGGAAGGGTTTTCAAGGGGGTGGGAAAGCAAGCCTGGCTTGGAATTCCCCTCGTTTTTGCCATCTGATTGCCATTGGCCACAACTCCGAGTGTGACGGGGTGGGGAGGGGTGAGGGAAGGCGAAGCTGCCGCAGCGGTTCCTCCTCATTGACCAAAACTCGGAGCCCAAGGGATGTTTGGTTCAGCAAGGGGAGGGGGCAGGGAGGGAATAATAAATGGTTTGAATGTAGACACACTTGTTTTTCCCAAACCAGATGGGTGGTGACAAGACTGAGAGGTGAGGGAAAGGGCATAGGGGAAGCCAAGTGGGTGCTTTAAAAGCCTCAGAGGTCCCCACATATAGCCCACACAGACACCCACCCACCCTATTTTCAGGGAAGAAAGCCATTTTCCCCAAAGTGACTCGACATGTGACTTGTGACTCGTGGTTTTTGGCCTTACTCGCACTCGACTCGCACTCGTGCAAAAATGACTCGCACTTGACTTGTATTTGCCCAAAAATTTTGGCACTGACTCGCACTCGTGCAAAAATGACTTGTACTCGCACTCGTGACCTAGTTACTTAGGTAGATCCCTGAGAAGTGGCACTGTCGATGTGCAGTTCTTATGGAGGAGCATTTGTTTAAAGCAAGGAAGATGCTTCCTTTCACTTCCAAATTGTCAAATTCCAGTGGGGTAACTTGCTGCAACAGATTAGTACACAGAAAAACCCAAAGCATCTCACAATAACGGCTTTAATACATTGTGGCAGATGTTTTTGTGGGCTAGAGCCCCAGATCGTTTCAGGAGCTAGCAATGCCTCTGCTTTCTGTTTTATGCTCTGCAGCAATTTCTTTTCTGTTCTCTCTGCTGATATGTCCCATTTTCTTGTCATAAGAGGAATCACTGTTGTATAATCTTTCCCAACAAGAAACGCATATCTTGTTTGAGTCTGATTACACTGAAATGTTGAGATCTGCTTTATTCACTCTTCCACGGAGCATAAAGTGCAGCTGCTCAGCATTGCCTACACCTGATTGCCACTTTGGAAAAATATTATGAATTCCAAGGGTGCTTGCAAACGTCCCTCCAGTTCTATCTATGGTAAATATATCTTCTGCATAGTGTCACAATAATCAGACGATAAAAACCACACATATGCTGAAATGCCAGTTGATGGCCTGTTTGCGTATTCTTTGACCCCAGGGATTTTACTCTGGATGAGATCAACTGTGGGATCTCAGGCTCATGTGTTCCTGCTCTTTTTTTACCTAGGGAAACCTAATACATGAACCAGGGAATCTCATGTTGAGTTGGATGTGGGTAAAGATGTCACCTATACAGGATCATGGGATATCTATCTTACAGGAGGTATCATTCTGCTCACTATCATCTTAAATATAATTAGAGATGGAGAATAATTTCAAAAATGATAAGAGTTGGGCTGGAAATTATTTTCCCCAGTTCAGACATTCCTGGGGTATTACAAGCCAAGCCTTATTTAACTGCCTTCTAAGTTGACTCTGGCTCATAATGACTCAACATTGGCCCTCTCATCTACCAGGTTCTTCCTTCCTCCCACAAGAAGGACCCAAGCATTCTCAGAGGCCTTAATTTGTGAGAGCTGGGAACTTAGGAAGAGGTTTAGCTGGGTGGCTTGGCTGCCATTTTTTTCTCTTCCAACTCTCCCTGTAAGTTGATATGCTTGGGAGGAAGATTGGCAGCCAAGTGAACTGGTGATGGTGGAGGAGAATTCCCCCAAGAGTTCTCCAAAAATGGTCAGAAAGACCCAGCCCATTCCAAATTAAAGCTGTCTTACATGTAGTCAGGGTAGCTAGACTGGAGCAGAGGCAAGTAGTTCTGCAAGACTCCGTTACACCGGAGTCAGCGACCCCTCCCCCTTGCTGTTGGAGCCATTCTGGCGGCAAAGGCAATACGCAGGACACTCCCCTGTCGCTGCCGGAATGGTTCCAACAGCAAAGGGGAGGGGCCGCTGACTCCGGTGTAACGGAGTCTTGCAGAACTACTTGCCTCCGCTCCAGTCTAGCTACGCCATTGGTCCTTCTAGCTGAGTATGTCTACACTAAAGAGCAGTAGCACTGCAGTGTTTTAATTGGAGATACTGGAGTTGAAACTAGAACTTTCTGCATACAAAACAGATGCTCTACTCACTGGGCTTCAGCACCCAAATTGAGATGGCTGGGTGTAGCCCATCTGCAATACTTATTGTGCCCATCATATTTGATACATGTTGAACTGTTGTTCTCCCTCTGGGGTGCTTCCACCACCATGTTATTCATCCAGGCTTTTGTGTCATGATGTGGATGTTTAAAAGTGATCATTTATGGTGGATGCCATTGCTTATTAGGGAAGAACGAGCAGGAATTACATCCATACTACTTTTTTTTTTTAAAAAAAAAGTCAAAACCAACAGCATTAGTTCTTAATAATTAGTTTTTTCCGCCTCTCTGCCCAGAGTTAAGTGATTTGTCCCAAACAACTTATTCTTTATCTTGGTGTCATCTCACACCTCATGATTTGTGTTGCCTGCACTCCCACAAGGAAAGAGAGCTCATTTCTCACGTCTAGATGTGAATCCATTGTCATTAAATGCATAATGTGCACTTGACTGGCATTGAAGCTGACCTAGAGCCTGATCAGAATGCGATATAAGGTTGAAGAACAACTTGCCCATGTACTGTTGCATGTGCTATGAGTCTCATTTAACCCGGATCTTCAGCTCCTATGCATAAAATGTCAACATGCTGGCACAACACCTACCTGGACTATGAATATTTAGTATGAAATGGTGCTTGCACAGGTGAAGAAACCCAGTTTCCCAAATGTGTCACACTGTACAGTGAAGTTCTTCTTGTGTCCCAAGCATCACATTTTACGCCCATCTGTTTGATGTGGGGGCACACCCCTATATGGGGAGTATGAACCCATTTAGTTGTGCCTCTGGGTTGGCAAGGAGAGCGTACGTGTATGGCATTGCCTCTGTCTGGTTAATGGTGTGTGTGTGTGTGTGTGGAGAGCTTAGCAAAGTTGATTTAGGATAGGCAACAACTCTACTTAGGATCTTCAATATGTATGTGGCTGCTTGGATATACAGTACATTGTGGTAACATCACCATAGCAATTCTCATCTGATGAGAGTGGGCATGACTACTGTATGTATACCTACATACTTGTATTGTGTGCTACTTATGTCCCATAGTATTTCATAGGATATATTTTGGAAATGGCTCCATACAATTCCTTTCCAACTCTGTGAGTAATGGGGAGGAGTCCTCAAGTGAGGACATTTTATCTGCCAAAAATCGTACATCAATTCAAATGTGGAAGCCATATTCTTCATATTTGTAGCAAATATAGGCTGACCAACTAAAAGTGAAAAGAGATATGCCAGGATTTGGATACTCACACTGTCTTTTTACTACTGTTCCTATGAAATGATTGTACTCTCTATGCAGGATAATATGGTAGACTACAAAGACTGCAGATTAGGGAAATCCCATAAAAAAAATCTGCATTTTTTTTAGCATCTATGTCTCATTGACCCTTCCCCACCTACCTCAACAAGAACATTAGTTTGCCTGCTTGGCAGGTTTGTTGTTGATGATGATAAAATAGTTCATATTTATTTCCTACACTATCATGCATGTATCAAACACCACAGAAGAGCTGGATTGCCATAGACAAAGAGTATCATAAACCACTTTAGTTGCTCATAGCAGTTATATGACAAAACAACACTTGTCACTACAGGCAAGGCTGAGAGTGAACAGCATCCATTTCCCGGGAATTATAGTCAACCCTGCTGATTTGATAGCTGCTGAATACCTGTGTATTTGATATTTCAGAAACCAGGAGAGCAAAAAGCATGTTTTTTTTTCCTGATCCAACTGATAGATAGCTTTGTGCCTACATGTTGTTGAGCACCTTTGTCACTCAGCCAAGAGCAGCCCCGAGGATTTGTGGGAGAAGATTTGAAATGCTTCTCTTGATGTCCCCGAAACATCCATTTTTGCTTTCTTGTCAGGGATTTCCATTTGGCTGGAATTGTAGATAAACTGAAGGTAAACAAAGGAAGGATTTGGCAAGGACTAAATCTAGCTTCACCTTTTGCTGCCTCTCTGCCCAGTTTTTTTTTTTTAATATTGTAGTGAGCTTTTAATGTAAATATAATACCATTACTGTTTCCTACAGTTTGGAAATTATTGGTGTTCAATAGAGAAAGGGGGCATTCCATATCTATATTGTCATGAAAGAAGTAGTTCATGAAGTGAGCAAAATTGAAATGCTGATGCTTTGGCATTCAACAATTATTTTTTTGTATCTGCAGCTTATCACACAAATTGGGAGGTGGGATGGTGGAAGAACCAAATGTCCAAGGGCAAGCTCTGTTAAGCAGAGATACATTTCTTTTTGCTTTTAAAATACGGTCCACTAAATATCATGTGTGAACACTTTAACAGAGGAGTAACTGTCATGTATTTTGGCCAAAATTCATAACCGCAATATATTTATTTTTCACATTTTTATACCACCCTTCCTCCAAGGAGCTCAGAGTGGTGTACATATTTCCTCCCGTCCTTTTTGTCCTCACAACAACCCTGTGAGGTAGGTGGGGCTGAGAGATAGTGACTGGCCCAAGGTCACCCAGGAAGCTTCGTGGCTAAGCAGGGATTTGAACCTGGATCTTCCAGGTCTAAGTCCGACTCCCAAACCACTACACCATCCTCAGACAACAAGGTTTTTTGTGTGAGCCCTTAACCTGAGAGTAAAATGGGGTTTGGTGAACCATCCCCATTCCTTAATGTTGTTACCATAACGTCACTTCTTCCACACATTTTTTTTTTCTAGGTTAGGACTGAGTGGGTCAGTTAACATTCTATGTTGGGCAATAGAATTTCTCTTTAAGCCTCAGCTGAACTTGAACTTTAGTTGCTTCAAGGGGAAAGGGGAGGTGGGGAGGAAAAAAATATATGAAAACCTGCAACTTTGTCGGTGCCCTTGAAAACAAAATTTCATGAACTTCAAAAATCCTCTTCCATTTTCAATGAAAAAATATTTCTCGCAAAAATGGAGGACATTTGTCACTTTCTAGGGATATCTCTTCTTGCCGCCTATCTTAGCAGCAGCTCTCACCTACCATTTTCTTTCATGGAATAGGCTTTGAGCCTGGTACATTCTGAGAAAGAAAATGGTGCTTGGTAGCTGCTGCAAAAGAGGAACAAAGCTTAAAATGCTACTGCTGTCCACAATCACAACACCATTCTCAAGAAAGAAAGAAATGGCATCACACCACTGCAGGTAAGCCACACACCCCAACTCTGAAACTATTTCATTGTTTTTGTGGGACCCCCAAGAAAGATGTATGTCCACCCCCATGTTCACTGATTATTATTATTTTTTTTTTGCAAAAATGGAGAACTTTCAGCTCTGTTTGTGCAGTTTCACCTTACAGAGTTTGCAGCTCAATTATTAATCATTTTTTTTGCTCCTTGCCATACCAGGTGTACATCATATTTTCCTCCTTTCAATACACACTGGATTAAGGCTGTTCCTCAGATTTTATTGCCTGTCATCTGCCTAGACCAGGGGTGGCCAACCTTTCAACATGAATGCTGCTAGTTAGCCCTTTAAAGGGTTGCATAAAGGTAAAGGTAAAGATATCCCTTGACAATTAAGTCCAGTCGTGTCCGACTCTAGGGAGCAGTGCTCATCTCCGTTTCAAAGCCGAAGAGCCAGCGCTGTCCGAAGACGTTTCCATGGTCATGTGGCCGGCATGACTCAACATCGAGGCGCATGGAACGCTGTTACCGTCCCGCTGACGCGGTACCTATTAATCTACTTGCAATTTCTTGCTTTCGAACTGCTAGGTTGGCAGGAGCCGTCGCACGGATTCGAACTGCCGACCTTTCGATCGACAGCTCATGGTTCAGTGGTTTAACCCACTGCGCCACCCGCTGGCTCTAAAGGGTTGCATAGGTGAGGGCATTTCAGCAGGTGCAGCTGCTTTAGCAGCACCATCAGCACTTGCAGCTGCCAAGATTCTGTCTTCTACACACAACTCTTAAGAACACAGAGGCCCTAATGGTGAAAGGTTGGCCATCTCTAGCCTAGATTGAACTTTTTAAAAAAACATCTCTCTCTTGAGGTTGCCCAGTAACAACTTTCACAAGGCATCAATAGCGCAGCCATCCTGCCCCCTCCACAGCCTGTTCAGCCCCTGTCTCCCCCCTCCCCCTGCCCTATTATGCTCCCAGCCCCTGTGCCACTCGGAGTAGATCTTACCTGTTTTGGCCAGGTGTGGTCATCCGGATACAGTGCCAGTGGGATGGCGCAGGCCTTCTTGTCGGCAGTCCCTCCTCTCTGGGTGTTGCAACATAACAGGCTGACTCCTTTTAACTGGGTAAAAATGCACCTGTGAAAGTGGTGATTCTCTTATATTCAGCAGGGGGAGAGCAAATGTCCATAAATCTCATCATAGAGTCTGTCCCACTGGCTGTTTGCAGGTGTTTCCCTTGTGGTTTTGTGTTTTGAAAGACTATGAACCCATTTGGGACAGGGAACCATTTCCCCCCCCCCCATTTTTCTGCTTTGTGTACCATTTAGTGAATTGTTTTGTTGAAAAGTGGTATATTCTTATTTTTAATAATAATAATAAATAAATAAATATAGGGTTGCCACATTTCCCCCACTTACAAAACTTCTGTGTCTTTAGCAAAGCAGCAGAAGTTCAAAATGTGTCACTTTTATTGCAGGGAAAAATGCATCTACCTAGTGACCCACCCCGGAGCCCTGCCAGAAGAAGACTTGCAAGCCTAATATCTCTTTTTTTTCCCCTGCTACAGAGTGTGGAATTCTCATAACGAAGCCAAGATTAGCTTTAAGCCAGTGATTTTTACTCCACGCTAGACAAGAAATATATATCCATGCAGAAGAGCACAGCAGGTGTAGTTTTCCCAGCTAGCTCATTTTACGATGCTTTTGTCTTGTTGCAGGTAATGAGGAGCTCATTACTAGGTCCTTTTGAAAGCTTTCCAGTCCCTTTGAAATGAAAATGTTTTATTATTGGAAGATTATGCTCTGCTTTAATATCATTCTAATTGAAGGGTTAGGTCATTTTTTAAAATAAAGGTCCCCTCACATATTTCTTTTCCTCCTACAAAATACTTCTATAATGACCAGTATTCATCTCTCACCCTCTATGAACAGAGCTTTGTCCAAGACAGCCTATGTATGATCAAGGGGTTATTGTTGGTGGTACCAGGTGATCATTCAGAAGAATGCTATTAGGTGTACCATTCCAGAGTATCCAAGTGGTTCACAAGTAAGAAAAAAGGCACCAAATAGAGGACATTTCTTTGTCTTGCTCTCAGCAAAAACGTCTCCAGAGAATGTGTCTACACAATGTGTCCAGAGTCTACAGAATGTGAGTAGCATTTCCTTAGCAGATTGACTGATGGGATTTCATTGACCGTGTTAACATTGAAGCAACATGTACTGTATTTGCCGGCAAGATACAGATGGCGATTTCTTCTTTAGCTCCTTCTTGGAATCCTATATATAGAAGGGACGACATTACAAATCAAATGAACGTGTAATCTTTATGACTATCTTGAGATTGATGGTTGAAAGCAAAGAAGAGAGCTGATGTGTTGAAGGTTATATGCTCTTTTCTTCTTTTGCAGAATTGGTGCACAACATCGCCAATCCATCTGAGATTTATATAAATAAATTTTAATATTGGCTCTTATGTCATCGAGTGCGCATACTGAGATTTGGATGAAATAAGGTGACTATAGGGCTACAGGACTGGGTGAAAGTTGTGAAGCATTATGAACACTGGAGTTGAAACGGGAGGTGTCACTAGGGTTTGTCACCCCCATGGACCTTCTCCCATTCCAGACCTTCTCCCATTCCAGACCATACAGAATCCTTTGTAATGTTTTTTTGTACTAATGTTACTCGTAAATCGTAATTCCTGTATATTACTGAATGTAATGGCAGTAGTAAGGACATAAATGCCATCAACCCCTTTAAGAGTTCCCAGCATTCAATGGGGGACAGCAATAACATTGAACAGCCACCAAACCACTCACTGACTAGCTAGACTCCTTTAGCTTGAGTCAAATGGTTCAACTGGTCTCATGGCTGGCCCGGTCCTGTCTAGAACACATGACTCTGCTACCTGGGTCTTCAACACTGCTACGTTCCCTTACTGCAGTGAACCAATCTATATGGACATGATAACTTAGACCAGAGATTCTCAACCTGTGGTACGGGTATCCCTAGGGGTACGCGGACCTCTTGCTGGGGGTACGCCAAGCCCTGCTCCTTATCTGTCCCATCAGCAGCTAATTAAGTGTTAGTTAACATGGATTTTAAATTGTAATTATTTTCGGAGCCCTTCTGTCTCTCTAATTTTGGTTTTGGGCTTATTTTTGTACTTTGGAAAATGTACTTTGGTGGGATGGGGGGACGGAGGAGCTGATTTTGGGAAGTGTGACTCGGAGAAAAAAAAAAGAGATCCTTGCATGTGTGTCTCTCCCCCCCCATCACACACACAGTTAAGACATTTTTTCACATTTAAAATTGTTTTAGTACTTTTAATTTAACGATTCATTATCTAATTAATTAATGTATAATCCAATTAATTAGCAGTTAATTAGCAGGGGGTACTTCAGAAAATTGGACCGTGATAGGAGGTACCTGGGTCTCCAAAGGTTGAGAACCCCTGACTTAGACTAACCAGGGGGCATCCATTATAAAAAAAGTGTCCCAGACTTCATTTTCATAAGTGAAGGCTTGTGTGTTTCTTGTCTGTCACTATGACAACAACCATCTATCTATTTCTTCCTGCTTTCTCTTCCTGCCTAATCAGTTGCTACATATCAAACCTGAATGCTCTATAACTGCTATAGAAGATTTGCCTAATTCATGTTAGACTACCCCATGGTTATGAAGTAGTCAGTTCTGTATATCCTTCCTGTTTGTATGTACAGCATTCACTTAACACCGAAGATATACTTGAGCACTTAAATCAAATTATGCTTATTGGCACGGATAACAGAAACCCTACTATCAGAAGCCTCCTTGATCACGTTTTCCAAGCCTGTCTCTTCAGACACCAATGTCCATATAACCAGGGGTGGGCACAGAACACTCTTTCTGTCCAATCCTGAATGAGTCTCCTATTAAAGGGCAGAACTAGACTTACCTGGGAACTTGAGCTCTTTCTCCTGTTCTGTTTGATTCCAATTCCCCAACAAGCCCCCTTTTCCTGTTTCACTTTCACTGCTGTGTGTCCATGCATTGAAACCTTCTGTACTCACCCAGCGGTGAAGACAAAGTTGGCCAAGTTGGGCCCATTCTGCGGGTCCACCTGGCTAGGCTGACTCCTGAACCCTCAATTTTGGTGGCAGTAGTGGCATCCAGTGTGCCTTTTGGGGGTGGGGAAGAAGTGGCGCCATGGAGGGTGCCTGGTGCCAGCTCCACAACCTTTTTGTAACAGTCTTATAGACTATAATGGTGTGTCAGTTTTTTTAAAAAAATCCTTATTTTTTGTTTTGTTTTCTGTTCCCTTTGTTTTTATGTTTTTATATTACCTGATGGGAAACACAGTCCATTCCTATTTGGACTCTACGTCAACGTTGCATGGACACTGGTGTGACATGGCATATTCTCAGGCAACAGCATGCCACCCTAGCCCTCCCCGTAATGCTGCTGTGGCAGTAATGCTGGCATAGCCCTTCCCAGCAACACTGATGGCATCCTTGGAAACCCCAGCACAGGCCATCACCCACAATGCTGCATCCTGACATTGGCCTGTTATCAGCATGACGTTGGCATGATGTCGGTATGTCATTGGTGTGATGCACAAGGAGCCAATCACTACATCCACCCAGCCCCAGTGCCAGCTGCCAGAGAAGAGCTGCTAGGGTGAATAGACCAGGGGCAAGACCAATGAGCAGCCAGTGCTGGGGGGATTACCCCTTGCAGCCACTGGGCATGAGCAGCACAGCAATACGCACCTCCGCTAACCATGGGGAGGTGCCCCAAGGCAGAGGCGTAACCGCCTCTCTTGGCGCCCGGAGCACGGGGGGGGAGGCGCCCCTATAATTAAATAGCGTGCCGCGGCCAATAGGCCGCGGCACGCTCTGGGAGGGGGGGGGCGCGCTCCGGGAGGGGGCAACCTGGCGAGACCCCCCCCCAATCGGGAGAGCCGGCTGGGGACATCTTCCCCGGCCGGCTGCCCGGGGCCTTCCTTAAGGCCAGCTGCGCAATTTTTTGCGCATGCTCAGACTGTTACTGAGGCAAAAGGGCAGCCTCTCCCGATTGAGGGGGCTGGCCCGAGTCGGACTCGGAGACTCGAGTCCGAGTCCGACTCGCGGGTGGAGCGGCGGGGCGCCCTTCGGGCGATGGCGTCCGGAGCGCGGTGCTCCGCTTGCTCCGCCCTAAATACGCCTCTGCCCCAAGGACACCACACATGAACATACACAAGCAACACAAAGATGTTGTAGCACCCCACCTCCTTCAGGAGTTACAGTGGCATCAGCAGCAAAGGGGTAAAAGTAGAGAACTGATACGAGCCCCTGCACCCAGGGATCAAGTCATCTCTCTCTCTCTCTCTCTCTCTCTCACACACACACACACGCACACACACGCACACACACGCACACGCACACACACGAAACTAGCACACACGTCTCTCTATGGCAAGGGTTCGAGTCCATTTGGGGACATCTACCAGCTGCACAAAGGCACAGGCTGGGAGCCAGGCAAGACTGGCTTGAGCCCAGCCAGGGGATCTGCCCTCACCAGCAAAACATTCACCTTTTCCATGATGGGCCAGAAACACAGGGACAAAAGAAGAGGGGGAGGCAGGTCTAGCACTGGTTACTCCACAAAGCTGCTCTGTAACCAGCCACAGCAAGAGACAGGCAAAGAGCACCCTCCATATCCATTAGTTTACACGGCTGTACATCACCGCAAACAGATCTGTGGTGTGTTTTTCTTCTTAGCCATTCAAGAAGACTTATGAACTGAAATGCATTTGGAACCTTACTTGGATCTTTCCAAACGAGTCTATTACTAGTAATTTGCATTCCTCTAACAAACGAAATGTATTCATGCTGAAGAAAGTATGAAGGGGATAGACAGTATATGTTTAGAAGTAGTTTTGACAACTGTAAACAAAAGGCCTGTTTATTTTAGGACACAATACTTTTTTTTGGGGGGGGGGAAATCCAGCATGCTTTTGTCTGAGTTCTTTTAAGTATGTGAAAGTTTTCCCAAGATGAAATACTGTTCTTTATGGGAAAATCTGTAGGGATAGCCTGGGTATGTTTCCCTTTGAAGGGGGGCTGCATTTGATTCCCTTTGTGTTGGCACCATGGAGGTGGTCTTTGAGCTCAGTACTCATTTTTACTATTTATTTGAGGCCCACACATACATAGTAGTTTTGTTATTAACGATTCTTTGCTCTTAAGGTGGTAGTTAGGTGCACTGTGAACTGTGCACGGAGAGTTTCTGACCGTTTTAATGTGCAATTAGCAAGTTGCGATGGTATACATTGCTAACCTAATCTTGGCTTCTACGTTATGAAAACAAACAAACCCAAAATAAAATCCTGCAATCAATCCAGCATCCATAACTGAGCACACCATTTGTGGCCTCTGTGCCTGTCATATCTATGGCCATGCCATTTGATTTCTGCACATATGACTTTCCCCCCATAAACTGGCACCATTGTGAGATAGCTCTTTGAGCCCATGTTTTACAAATTAGAATTATGTTGAGTGGAAACCACACAGTCATTATCTCCTTTGCTTTCTGTATTTTCCGATCAGCTGTGGAGCTTTTCACCAGCATGTCTCTGAAACCTTTGGGGATAATGTGCAACAATATCAGTGGGGTACTATAGGATATAAATGGTTGTTTTGGTAGCAGTGTGCTGTGGGGTTTGTTACATAGCAATCCAGGCATGAACTACTAATTGTGTTTACATTTCTCCAAGCTGTGCTGTGATAAACAACTGAATTTTCAAACAGACCTACAACTCGGAGGAAGAGAGCAATGTACAGCCACAACAAACTTATCAACTGGATGGCTTTGGGCTGTATTTACATGATCCGCTCTCCTTGTGCAGGCTACGGCTAGCAGCCCCGGCACTCTGAATGATCCAGGCCTGTTGGCTGCATTCGCTTGCAGTGGTTTACTGTTTGTAGCGCTGCTGCTGTTGTGCCGAGAGCCTCTCCACCCCACCAGCCATCATCAGAAACGTGTCGTCCTAGCATGGCAGCTCTCCCACATTGTGGCAGTTACCCACATTCTTTCAGGCATAATGGCATCAGGATCACTTGCCATAAGGAGGCTGTTTGCCACAACCTCCATCTGGAGACTGGAAATTGGAGAGGGACCCATTCATTTCCAATATCAACAGGAGTTCTGTTTCTATTCACTGCTGGGGTGTATTATTTGTAGCTATAGAAACCTTGGGAGATTGGGAGGCAACGGAGCACAGGATGTTGGCATGATGCATCTATTCAGAAATGGATATTTCCCAGTGTCAGGGAAGAAGAGCAAATCCAAATCAACAGTATTCATTAGTAGAGAGCTCAACCTTCTCCCACTGAAGTTAGTGGAATCCGTTGACTTCTAAGCAAGAAGGTAAAGCACATGGTGTTGGAAGACACAGTTGTAGGAGGGGAAGAACTTGCTTGTGACCATAAACACTGATGATCCTCCCAGAGGAGGAAGAGACAAGTTCCTCCCTCCCTCACCTCAACAGTCTTCCCAGTCACAGGCCGATGAACATCTTCAGCTGAACCTAATGAAAGCTATGGTATTACACAGGATAGGTTAAGGGTGCCCTGCCACTGTAGAACCTAAATGATTCCACTGAAGTAAGGGCTTAGTCATTGTTTCTTGATATGGAAGCCAGTTAGGCTTTCTGTTAAGAACATAAGAAGAGCCTTGCTGGATCAGGCCAAAGGCCCATCTAGTCCAGCTTCCAGTATCTCACAGTGGCCCCACCAGATGCCTCAGGGAGTACACAGGTTAATAATCAAGGTCTCTTGTTAATAATCAAGGTCTCTTGTGAGACATCCTCCCAAATTTTTGTTCCCACTGGAATATGTGTCTTATTATAAGTAGGTTGACTAATTGATTGCCGAAACCAAGACACAAACTGGGACGCTCTCTACTCCTCCCCCCTTGCCCTCGACACACCCTCCCCACCCTTGACATGCCCCCTCCCATCCCCACCTCATTCTCTGCCCTGTTCCCCCCCCCCCCCACATGAACCACAATGCCAGAGGAGCTTTAGGACTATTCCCCATTCTATAGTTCAGTTCCTGATCATACTCCTGTGCACTATTTGAACTGGAAAAAAAATCAATGGTATGTTTTCCCCCAAATAAAATAACATGCAGGGGTGCAACTGGGATCAGTGGGGACAGTTTTCAAAATCCTAAAACAAACCCCATACCCTTCGCTGAATTTTCATCCCACTTCAGCCCCCCCCCCTACACTAGATAAGAGCAAAACCCAAACCAAGGAGCACCTGTGCATTCTGGGTAATGTCCAGTTTGGCCCTACAGCTGCAATCCTATGCACAATCACTGAGGAATCAGCTCTGTCAATAATACAGTACTATTCACTTTGGAGTAAACAGGCATAGGATAGCTGCATGGTCCATTCCAGTCTGATTTGCCAGTCAAGCCCCTAGATGTACTGTTGGAAAGAAAGAAAAAAAAAAGTGTCAGTCTGTCTTTTGAATTTTGTTTAGTATTGGGTAGAATTTGCCCAGTTTAATTTGCTGGGATATATTTTTGACTAGGTATGAATAAACTCTAGATAACCAGCTAAATTAAAATTGTAACAGTTTGAAGCTTCTTGCAAAGTTACTGACCTTTACTGGCATTTCATTATTTAGCATGGAAAATTGCTTTTCTTTCAGT
Source organism: Plestiodon gilberti rubricaudatus (assembly GCA_026170595.1). NCBI lineage: Eukaryota > Metazoa > Chordata > Lepidosauria > Squamata > Scincidae > Plestiodon > Plestiodon gilberti. Next base: position 181,634,405 of record JANXHW010000002.1, read on the forward strand.
TGAAGCATAGCAGAATGTTTCCTTCTCTAAGCCGAACTTTATGCATTCTTTGAAAGACAAACATAGTGAGCTATATGTAATCAAAGAAATGCATGACTAGTTCTGTGTGCTCAAGGGAGATTTGGACTTGTGTTTCTTGCACAGCAGGCCCCCATGCTGTGTGGCAAATCTCTCTTGAGACTGAGGAAAGTTTAAAAACCATAAGAACATAAGAAGAGCCCTGCTGGATCAGGGCAAGGACCCATCTAGTCCAGCTTCCTGGCTCTCACAGTGGCCTACCAGATGCCTCAGGGGAGCACACAAGACAACATGATACCTGTATCCTGCTGTCACTCCCTTGCACCTGGCATTCAGAGATAGGCCACCTCTAAAACCCAGAGGTTGCATACAGTCATCATGAGGTTGTTACCTGTGATGGACTTTTCCTCTCTGTCCAGTCTCCTTTTAAGGACATCTAGACAAGGTGCCATCACATCTCCACATCCAGTGGCAAGGAGTTCCACAGATTAATTACATCCTGAGTGAAGAAATATTTCTGTTTTTGAAATAGCAGTTTTGATATGTCATGGGGATCTGCCATGCAAATGAATTCTGGCCTTCAAGGTCCTATGAAGCTATAATGGTAGATAAAAGCAGAACAAAGGAGTAATAGGTTTAGTTACTCCTATCTTTCTTAGCCCGCATGTTAACCTTCAGTAGGTGGCATAATGGTTAGTTTAATATTAAGCGAACATCTATGCCTCCAACAATTATGAATGAAAGGATGTATTTATTCAGTAAGAACATTTATTAACCTAAGTAGCATTTATTAACCTAAGATTATTGTTTTAGGTCACGTTTTCTATGATTTTTAACCCGAAACAAAAAGAATGACTGCTGCTCCCCTGTGTTCTCGGAGAGAGAAACAGAAAGTCACTCAGGCACAGTGTAATGCTAAAACTCATTGTTCCTTGAGACTGTATGTTAAACACCAAGATGTACATTGCTCATGAGAATTCTAGTGCTCGCCACACCCACTGAAAGAGAAATTGTGCCTTGTTCCTTAACTTTTTTAAAAAAATAGCTTTCTAACCTGAACGTTGGAAAATACCCTGTATTTATCGGCATATAAAACACACCGGCGTATAAGACGCACCTTCCTTTTGGCCCTGGGTTTCAAGAAAAAAAGATTTAAAGCATTTTTGGGCCACTTGGCCACTTACTGCTTGGCTGCTTAATTAGCTAATTTACATAAATTGCACAAAATACCAGGATCTCTTTTAAAATAAGAGCAATAAGACACAGCAATAAGACACATGAACAAAATGCACCAGAATTTAAATCCCAAGTACAAAAAAAACCCAGACTCAACTCTTTTTCCCCCCACCCACCCCACCCCACGCACAGTTTCCAAAGTAAAAAAAAACATTTACCCCAAGTACAACCCCCCCAGACTCAACTCTTTTTCCCCCCACCCCACCCCACCCCACCCCACCCCACCCCTGCAGCTTCCACAGTAAAAAACATAAAAGTACAAAAAAACCAGACTCAACTCTTACCACCTTACCACCCCCAGACTCAACTCTTACCAACTCTTAAACAACATAAATCCCAAATACAAAACCCCCAGACTCAACTCTTTTCCCCCACCCCACCTATGCAGTTTTCAAAGCCTCCCAACTAGGCCCAGTTCAGAAGCTTACCCATGCTGCATTCAAGAGCAGGCCCTCGGCAGCTCAGCTGAACTGAACTGAGCACAGCGCCCTCTGCTGGCTGCTGAGAAGCTCAACTCATTCACATGCATAAATTAAACCCGACAAACAGCTGTAGATTGGATAGATTAGTTAGGGAAGAAAGCACAAGGGAGCTCTCAGGCTCCGGAAAAACGCTGTAAGCCCGAAAATGCTTTAAAACGGGCAAGGGGGGGGAAGGGATTTTTTTGTATTGGCGTATAAAACGCACCCTACTATTTTGGGTCACAAATGTAGACAAAAAAGTGCGTCTTATATGCTAATAAATACGGTAAGTCTGTTGCACTGTTGCAAAACGGACTGGTATGCACGTTGCTGAGGTACACTTATAACTGATCTGCAGATAACGGTGAGGAAAAGAAACAACGTGGACTGCAGCAGAATTCATCATCACTTGCTAATGGGACCAGGTGGTTGGTAGGTAGTTAAAGGTAGTGTCCTGTTTAGCTGAGGTGAAGGCCCTAGAATGTGGAAAAGATAAGGGCAGACATCTGTGGGAGCTGAAGGTAGAAGAAGTGTGACTCCTTGTTTTATGGCCCAATCTTATTCAGGTCTTGCGCCTCTGGAATGCAAAAGGTGACAAGCCATTGGTGTGGCCTGGTCAATAAGTTAGTGCAGGGGGTTGGAGGGAGGTGGGGTGGAGAGGGAAGAAATGGGGAAGAGATGGGGTGGGATCGGTGGCAGTGGTGCACACTGATCCAGGTCCAGACGGACTTGAGCCAACTACAGAGCTGGTGCAGGTCCGAGTAGACCCAGCAGGCCGGTGCGGGCTTGCCCCGGGGCAAGGGGACAAATGTCGAAACTCCCACACAGGATTCAGCGGGTGCCACGTTGATGCAGCTGCATTGCAGCATGGTGAGTTAACTGGATTGGGCTACCCGTGGCAGTATACATGTTCGTTTTTCAGTGCCAGCCTGCTAATGAGGTGTGGTGAAACAGGCACTGAAGGTGGCAGCATAGCAGAAGAAAGTGCATTGGCATGTGGTGCCCTTGTCCCAGGAGACACTCTAGCCCACCACTCTCCTCTCCACCACAGTTCTTCTTTCACTCTCCTCTGCCCTTTTGGGGGAGCAGCAGGAGGCCGTACTGGCGGAGGAGGTGGACTCTGGGAAGGGAGGGGATGCATGTGCATCTGGGTACCATTGAGTCAGTATATCAAGGTGCTGCACTGCCTCAGGCCGGGAGGGGCAGCATGGGCTGACTCTGCTTGTTTTGGAACTGGCCAATGCATCTTTCTCAGTTATTTTTTACAGCGGTCTTTGTGTTCCCCCCTTCCGGCAGACAGCATTTCTTTCTGACATACAGACTAGTTCATACTCATTCATTTTAATTAAGCCATGCTGTGACCTCTTTGGAATTGTCTTGTTGCAGTTTGGGGCAAATGCGTGCAGACATGTGCAGTTGGTCAAATGGGAAATGTACAGCATGTAACACATTTTCAGCACAATCAAAGGTTATGCTGACATTCCCCCATCGAGAACCGCAGGGACTGTTTTGAGCTGCCTGGTCTCTTACCCTTGCCTTTTGTGCTGTGTCAACTGTCAGGAGATCTATTTGTTTTCTGGTCCAGACACCTGCATCTTGCACTCTCTAACACTTAATGCAATTCAGTCGGCTGAGCCTTCTAAAAGCTTTGCATAGTGCTAAACAAGCTTTCCCTTTTCTCCAGTTTTCTCCACTGAGCTTTACAGTAATGACGGAATGGAATGTGCTTAACCAGACCTGGCCCCAGACTTCTGGCCACCTGAGGCGGTGTGCCAAATGCTGCCCCCCTTTATCTGGTGATATGCCAGCCTGTTCCTCAGACACTCTAGCCCACCTCTCTCCTCCACACTTCCACTTTGTCCCCCTTTACAAGGAAGGGTGGTAGACCTGGGCACCATCAATGTGTGTACATAGACACACAGACACAGACACACAGACACAGACACACACATACACACACACACACACACACACACACACACACACACACACACACACACACACACACACACCTTTTTTCCCGCCCCTTTTTTGAAAGATAAGAACCAACAGAGGGAAACGCTGTCACTGTAACATCTACCAAAGTTCCTTTGGAAGTCCCCAGAAGATGTGTTTAGAGTAAACACGAAACGTCGGGTCCTTTGTGCTCCAGGTTGTTTTTAAAGATTTCTGTTGACCGTGGGAATCGTTCAGATTACCCGGACAAACTGTAAATACTTTGGATCGGCTGGATCGCTACTTTTTTGCTTGAACTATGACCGCTTTACCCATTTTAACCTGTTCTACGAAGATTGTTGCCGGTTATAACAGTTTCCGCTCGAAAACACACACACCTATGTAGAACTTTGTTACCAGCATTTGAGTTGAGTCTAGAATCAAACAGGAAATCATGACAGCTGCCAAAGTACAGTACTGTATTGGTGTAATACACAGTCTCTGGATTGCAAGCCCTGCATTGTGCTCCAGCTGCCATTGCTAAACTGTCTTCAAGGAGATGTTCAGAAAAATAATTTTAGGCACACAGAATTGATTTGTGTTTCTAACTTTCCCAGTATGCCTATAACAAACTTCTCAGGGGTGTGCATATGTGGGAGTCAACGTCATTTCGCTGTCCTCTCAAGCAAAAAACCTGGGTTCTGTTGAACGTTATGTGCATAGATCAAATATCCAGCAGAGATCAAAGAAGATACTGAACAAGAATCCTCAGTATTATTCTGTTTGAATGTGGTCTAGGGGATTGGTTTCAGGGCACAGTGCTACAGTTTTAGTCCAAGTATAAATTTGGCATGCTATGGCTTCTTTACCCTAACGAAGGCTGCACCAGTTGTTCACCCATGAACAACATTTTTCAGGAGAAAGATTTGATTTTGGGTGCTTGAAATGTTTCGCTGCAGGAAATGTGATTGGCTTGTGCCATTGGGTGAGGTTCACGCATGTTGACATCCTTTGTCTTCCTTTGCAAGAACTACCAATGTCCACTCCTATTGCTGGGATGTGTGCACGTGCATGTGTGTGAGCGTGTGTGTGTGCTCGTGCGAGAAGAGAGCTCATGGATAGTCTTAAAACATAACCACCTGGAAATGGCTAAGAGATGCAAAATACTATGTTACTTTCTGGAAGCCTCTTGATAAAATCTTGGCCACCAGGGACAGTAAATCTGAGCTCCTATGTGGTGTAATGCTGCATCCGTACATTCTTTCAGTAACCTTCCTGCTCCCCCATGAGTGATCAACCTTCATTAACATGTACATGGTGACTGGCTGCCTGATTGGTTCGTAAATAACACCTGTTGTCTGCACCACGACTCTGTGTTCCTAAACCTGCATAATTATTAATGAGTCACGCCAGTCAGACAAATGTTCCCAAAACTCAAGGATAATAAACAGAGTTTTAATTTAATTTAATTTCATTTTGTTAGTAACTGAGAAATTGCAATCCTTCTCAACATCCCCAATTCAGTCAATGCTTGCCGAATGGCTCGTTGTCACCTGGCATCTCTGCCACCTCAGGCAGGTGGAGATGTCAGTGCACTGAGCTTGCTTTTGGGCAAAATGTTAGTTAACAAGTTGCCTGTCCACCTGCCAACCCCCTCCCTTGCTGATTGGATAGGGCTCCGTCTGTGATGCTGCCCTGCCCTCATTCCTTCCTCACGAGGGCCCTCCAGGAAAAGAGACTTTCCATTTCCTTCCTTACAAGGGCCCTGTGTAGGAAATTGTCTCCATTCCTAAAGGGACTTCGGGCCCAACCCTATCTAACCTTCCAGTGCCGATGCAGCCGCAATGCAGCCCCGAGGTAAGGGAACAAACGTTCCCTTGCCTTGAAGAGGCCTCCATGACTGCCCTCCCACCGCAGGATACAGCACACATCCTGTTGGCACAGCTCCATCGACACTGGAAAGTTGGATAGAATTGGGCCCTTCATGAGGAAGGAAGGAAGGAAGGAAAATGGAGTGGAACTACTGAGGAAGCCCTGTAAGCAATGGGGAGAAGGGCTTTGTTAAGTACTGTAGTGTAAAAGCTTTGATAACTGGCATATTTGGTTAACTGGCCATCCCCATTTCCCATGGGTGCTGTTTAACAAAGCTTTTACTGTATATCTTTAAAAAAACATAGTAGTTTTGTACAACGGGGTGGGGGGTGGAGTTTGAAACAAATAATTGTTGCTATCCACACATCCTGCAAGATCAGCTGTCAACAACCATCCTGGACAAATGCTTGTGATAATTCATGCAAGAGTCTACAACTGAAGGCTTAGCATTAGAATATAAGCTTGCATTGCGTTCGGACATGACTTTGGGTGACGTCAAAGCAAGTTAACTTTGGGAAACAGCATGGCTGTTACTATGATGGATATTCACAATGTCTTATGCTTGTGATGCTGATTTTGCGACCCTGGGGTAGGAAGATTTCCTGTGAAAGGGCCTGCTTGCTTTGTCAGATTGAGATGTCAACTCTCCCTCCCTCTTTCCTTTCTCCTGGCTTTATTGCTGCCTCTTTAATGTTTGTTTAATTTTAACTGTCACTGCTTACATAACCATTTATGTTTTGCCTGCAGTCTTCAAGGTCAGACAAAGGTTTTGCTCGAATAAAGAACTCAGCACCTGCCCATGAAGCGTATCAGCTACCCGAATATATTTTAATTAATGACCTAATAAGCACTTACATTTCTCAGCTCTGGATAATTTGTCAATGTGTACATTCTAAATATCTACTTTAAGACACAGATCCCTGTCCCCAGGAGAGTCAGTGCTGAACCTAAAATTGAGGAGAGGTTTTATGTGTAGGAGCCCAAACCTTTGCAAACCATCCATTTGATCCAGTAGCATAGCCAGAGGGGGGCGGCGGTGCCGGTGCGGTAAGCACTGCCTGGCAGTACACGGAGGTGCAAAGTGGTCCCTTCCCAACCAGAGCCAGTCCGGCATCAGAACCAGCTCGGCAGCAAAGGCAGCATTGCCTTTGCAGTCGGACTGGCTATGACAGTGAGTGGGACAGGCCACTCTGCACTTTTGTGTAACACCAGACAGCGCTTACAGTCCCCCCCCTCTGGCTATGCTACTGATTTGATCACACACTGTAGCGGAAGGAGGAGGGGTCTCTCAGTGTCCACATGCTGCTTTCAGGGCAGTAGCAACTTGGACTCAGCACTCACTCCCTTCCCTTTCCCCTCTCTTTCCCCTTTGGTTCAGGCACACGGCTTACTGGGGACACCCCCTTTGGTAGTTCCAATCCACTGCCACCAGCTCAGGAGACCCGGGCATCCAAGAAGTCCCCCTGAGCAAGGACTCCCTCCTGAGACAATACTGGACCGCAGTCCTTATATAATCCGCTCTGTCAGTAGCGCTTGCATAGCAAGAAGATGACAACACTGGTTTCTCAGAACAAGGCAACTCAATGTAGTTTTTTAAAAAATATTTTATTAAACAGCTAATATTAATTTAGAAAGTAGACTTAAAAGGAGCAAACAAAATGATTACACTGTACTGGCCAAGTACTAGTTGAAGATTCTCAGTACTTTACCAACTCTCGCCACCAGATGGCGCTGCAGCCAGAGTTTACGCACGCGTAGAGGAATTCCCCTGAGAGTCAGCTCTCTTTCCTGCCGGAAACTCAATCTGCATGATACATGGCTTTAGACAATACAGATACTAGGAAACCCAGGGAGACAGACAAATCGAAAACAAATGTAAAAGCCCTTATGATTTCTAGCTAGTTTACTTCCCTAGCTTTTAATCCCTGGGGTGGGGGAGGGAGGAGCTGATTTGGGGAAGTGTGACTTGAAGAAAAAAAAGAGATCCTTGCATCCATCCATCTCTCTCTCTCTCTCTCTCTCTCTCTCTGTTAAATAAGACATTTTTTTCACATTTAAAATTGTTTTAGTACTTTTTAATTTAACTATTAATTACCTAATTAATTGATTAATCCAATTAATTAGCAGTTAATTAGCAGGGGGTACTTCAGAAAATTGGACTGTGATAGGGGGTACCCAGACCTCCAAAGGTTGAGAACCTCTGCTGTAAACTGATCCACCTTTCCTTTTCTCCCCCACCTCTGTACTCCAACAGGAAAGGCAGTTAACACAATAAAAGATTTTGGCTGGCCAGTCTGCATTTGCATATCAGCCTGCAAAGGCAGACTGGCTGTTGATTTTAACACAGACAAGGTTTTGAGTTCAAGCACAGAAGGAAACAGACTAGGCAGAGGTGTAACAGCCTCTCTTGGCGCCCGGAGCACGGGGGGGTAGGCGCCCCTATAAGGAAATAGCGTGCCGCGGCCGACAGGCCGCAGCACGCTCCGGAGGAAGGGGTGCGCTCCGGGAGGAAGGGGCGTGCTCCGGGAGGGAGGGGCGCGCTCCCGGCGGGACCCCCCCAATCGGGAGAGCCGGCTGGGGACGTCTTCCCCGGCCGGCTGCCCGCGGCCTTCTAAGGAAGGCCCGCTGTGCAATTTTTTGTGCATGCTCAGTCTGTTAACTGAGGGAAAAGGGCCGGCCCGAGTCGGACTCGGACTCGAGTCTCCGAGTCGGACTCGGAGACTCGAGTCCGAGTCTGACTCGCGGGCGGAGCGGCGGGGCGCCCTTCGGGCGATGGCGCCCGGAGCGGGTGCTCCGCTTGCTCCGCCCTAAATACGCCTCTGAGACTAGGGAACAAAGCCTATGAACCCACATAAAATAGGGATTTCATGACACACACACAATGGCTTGAATATGCCCATAAAAGGGTGGACCTTTGTGAGCCTCGACTGCTCACAGTAACAAGAACCTTTGTGAGTGGTTCATTCACTTGCAAACATACAGGCTTTTGTGGACACATTTGCGCTCATCCTGGTTCTGCTTGCAAACATTTGAGCAATGGAGTTCAATATTTCAAGCTTCCCTCGTAGACTGCTTGCAACATCCCTAGATTCAGCTGGCTTCCTTTTCATTGGCCTACTGACACCATCTGAAGATGCAGATTTTTCTTCAGCAGGCATTCAATTTCAGCCTGACCATCGGCTTCAGTTTTGCATGGTTGTATGTTAGATCTGCTGCAGTTTTGGCATATTGTTCCCATTGTTTTACTTATTATTAGTGCATTTAATTAATATGTGAGCTGTTTAACTACTGCAAAAAGTATTGTTTTCAATTAATGTTAAGTCTCTTGAGGGCTGTATGAAGCAGAAAGTACAACTCTCACAACAATACATAAACAACTTGGCATTTCAAAATTAAAAGCTTCCAGTTGTTTCACATTGGAAACTTTAAAGATGGTTGATTCAGATTTTTAAATAATTTAACAACAATTTTCCCAGGCACCTCTACTGAGAGCTACCTATATAGGCTATGGTGACAGTTCTACCAGCGCTTGAATTACGGTGGGGAAGAGCTAGAGGGGTTCTTAATGAAATCCACAAGCTCCACTTCCTGGCTGCACCAGCTATAACCAAGTCATATTTTTCCCTTCTAAAATTGGTACCTCAAGGGGTTGCCACAAAAGTTAACGAGGGTAGCCTCCCTCTGGCCTCCCTGTAATTTGCACACAGAGTCCTCATATACTTTGTGAACTGAGATGAAGCACCCTGTACTTATAGATATGCTTACCATCCAACCCGGAATGCCTGGGACCGTTTCGGGTTCCGGGCTTCAGTCCCGGATCGGTCCCGGTGGAAGCCTCCACCGCTTTTAAAAAGTAAAAACTCACCTTTTTTTCCTGTCGGCCATCTTGGATCTCGCGAGATCCAAGATGGTGGCACCCAAATCTCGTGAGGGCACATGAAGCAGTAGTTTAAAAAAAGGGGTTATTTTATTTTATTTTATTTTTTACTTAATCAATCAATCAATCAATCAATCAATCCATCCATCCATCAATTGGGGAGTGGGGGGGTGTCCTGGTTTAGAACCAGGAAAATCTGGTAAGCCTATAGATAACAGGGTTCCAAAGTGCAGGAAGGTAACACACTCCTAGCTTCTAAAATTAGAGCCAACTGGATATATGCTGAGCATGTCAGCGTTTCTTTGTCTGCTGCTACGACTTCTTGACAAACAGCTCTTCACCTGACTGTGCCACTGTAAGTGCTAAATTAATTTGGAACTGGAAGTTTTGCAACTGAGAAGGAATCTGAAAGTCGACAATGGCTCACTTTTCACTCACAAAATGACATTAATACTTGCACATATGCTTGATTGCATTGTTGAGATTTGCGTTTTCCCCATCTTTCCTTGCTGTTTATTGACAACTCTTTTGTACTTCAAAATCAATACAAAAAAAACAACAACAAATGCCAGCTTAGTACTGTATTTGTTTCATGGCTTCTTGCAAAGTGAATATGTCTGCGTCCGCTCAAACTCAGGCTGGCCCACGTGGAACAAACAGGAACACAGGAACAAACTTCTGCTTGACACTCAGAGCAACTCTTTCTTCAACAGATGTATAAGATATACTTGGCCCCAATCCTATCCTTTCCCTCCCCTGCCGATGCAGCTGTGCTGCTGGAGCTCACACTGCATCCTCATAATCCTGGCATTTATATTGGGCAGCACCAGCACACTTGCTTAGGTAGTGTGAGATGATTTGTTATTTATTAAGAATATTTATACAGCAGGTCCTCACGGGCAGCGTGATCCTCCCTAAATATAGAGCAGTGGAGCATGCGTTCCGCCGCCCTCCAGACCCGGCACCCACCGGTGGAGGCAAGTTGTGCACCAGACGGTGCAGGGGTGGGCGGAGGGCGGATACACAGTATGTTTTGCCAGAGAAAGATCACTAGGTGGTGACTTTTCCCTTGAATGGTGAATTTAGGTGACTGGCAAACATTATTATTATTATTATTATTATTAATATTATTAATATTAACATTAATATTAATATTAATATTAATATTAATATTAATATTAATATTAATATTAATATTAATATTAACATTAACATTAACATTAATATTAATATTAATATTAATATAGTGCTGTGACTGGTCACATGAATGCAAAGAGCAAGTAGTGAGACTGCAGTTTACCATTTGGCTGACTCTCTGCGCATTTCAAAGGAAATCTAGGAGGAAATGACCTGCGTGCCAGAAAGCATTGCTGTTGCTTGAGAAGAGCTGTTGTGTATAGCATTACTACCGGTACATGCAAACAAACTCAAATGTCTCCCTTCCCGTGTTTTTTGTTTGCTGTTTTTTTCAGCTCAGCTTCAATGTCAGCTTAATAAGCAGTTTTTTAAGTGCGCACAGGTGAAACAAATTAATAGATACCAGTGAGGAACATTCATTTTATTTCTCCTAATGAAACCATTTGACCTGGTGCAGTCAGGATTGACATGTGTAAACAGTTCACACTGTTCTGGGTGTGTGAGCCTTTCAGCTCAAAACATTAGCAATTTTTTGGGATTACAGGCCAGAAAGTAAATAAGCACCAACAGTAACAGCTGAAATGCTGAACTCTGCCAAATCACAGCGCTTCATTCATAATGCTGGAACTGACAGCTTTCTGTTCTCAATAACCTCAACAGTGGCATGATAGGATTTCAATCATGCTGTACCTCACCAAGAGTTTGCAAACACTGTAACTTGGAGGATCTGGATAAGCCTTATTTCTTCATGTTTCCCAAATGAGCGGCTGCAATGCTCTGAAAATTAGGCAGGAAAGGGAAATGAGACAGATGCCTCATTTCTTTCTAAGGCACTGAAGGTCAAAAGGCACATTTTCTGTTACAGAGTATTTCTCCCAAACCATGTATAAATAAGACTAGAGGAAAATGCAATTACAGTAGTCGAGAGGTATACTGTACCTGGTTCTGATTTTTATTTTAAAAAGACTGACAGTGCAATCCACCGTAAGGATCCAGGCAGCGGCGCAGGGCCGCAGCGGCATCAGGAGTTGGCGTGTCACCCCGTGTGGGCTCGGCCGGCTTGGCGGCAGTCACCCCCACTGTCACGTCACCCCACCCCCAGGCACGTCACCCACCCAACCACGCGCGTCACCCCCCGACAGCTACGTCACCCCCCGGTACTCACCCCATCCCGGCATGTCACTGCCGGGAGCCAGCAGGACAAACCGCGTCTTCTGGAAGTGTCATAGAGTGTCATACCCCTGGTGCGTCACCCCCTCCGGGCGCCTCCCGGTGCATCACCCCATGCGTCCCACCCCTGCCACACATCAGTGATGCCACTGCAGGGCCGCCCGCCAGATCGTATTCCCGTTGCAGGCCATGCTGCTGCGGCCCAGAGGTCTACTTGGGGAAGGGGACATTTGTCCCCTTTCCCAGGTGTAAGCTGGGGCTGGCCAAATGGGCCTCCTCAGATTTCTGCCAGCCAAATAGCTGACGGAAGTAAGAGGAAGCCATGTAACGGCTGAGCCGGCCTGGCGAGGGACGGGAATATGGCGGACGCCATCCCCACCCCCTCCCGGGTCAGCTCGGCCTCCTCCCTCGCTTCCTGGACTGCCCCTGCACCACCGCGATCCTTACCTTCCTCTGGCGGCCGCAGGAGTGATCCAGCGCTGGAGTGAGGACGGCCGGCCTTCGCCCCCGCCACCCTTACTCGCAAGTCATTGCGAACGTGCTTTACGGCAAGTTCACGATGGCTTCCGGCAACGGAAAGTTTGTTCCGTCACTGTTGACTTCCGGTGGATTGCACTGAGAGTTGCCTTATGGTGCTGGCACTTGATGCTACCAGAATTGACTTGGGAGGCATTATAGATTTGCATGGTACTGTACATTGCAAGAGTAGCTTTAACTCAGACTGATATCCAAATTACACACACACACACACACACACACACACACACACACACACACACACACACACACACACACATCCCATATCCTATTTAACAGGACAGTAGGACAGTTACAGCGCAATCCTATCCAACTTACAACACTGGTATAACCAGTGAGGGCAGGGCGGGTGGCTTTGGAAGGGAAATTTAAATCTCCTTTGAATCCCCCTTTGGAGGGGATTTGAATCCCATTTCTGTTCCGGTGCCTCCCATTCTCGTTGCACTGCTGGTTACACTGGTGGTGTAAGTTGGATAGGATTGCACTGTTAGTTTGCCATTTGCTCTGTGCTATGCCATTTGGTTTTCTATACTGTCTATCAGTTAAAGAGTTTACATTTCCTTGTGCCTATTTTGATTGCTTATTATTGTTTTATTGTCACATGAAACATTGCTGTCAACAGACAGTGTTGGCTCATAGTGAGAGTATTGTATTGGCATTTTCTAGATTAACGCTGTCCTCAGAATCCTCTCCATTCTGATCGCTAACAACATAAAGCAGCGTGTCAAATGCTGTAGAATTGGCCACCTGCTTTCTATATGGAGAGTACGCATAACGCTTCGAAGAGGAAGTGGACTATAGAGATGCACTGTAGTGAAAAATGATGGACTTTTTTGTTTCCAATTTTTTTCCCATTCGGGATGGAATTTTTACAATATATCTGAAGTCAGGCTGAAGGACCCAGCAATTGTGAGAGTTGTTGTTCAGTCGTTAAGTCATGTCCAACCCTTCGTGATCCCATGAACCATATCCCGCCAGGCCTTCTTGTCCTCCACTATCTTCCTAAGTTCGCTCATTTTCATGTTCGTTGCATCGGTGATGCTGTCTAACCATCTCATCCTTTGCCTTCCCCTTCTCCTTTTGCCTTCAGTCTTTCCCAGCATCAGAGTCTTCTCCAGAGAGTCCTCTACAACAGGTAATAAATTTCTGAAGGTGAATGTTCTCATTGCATGCCGCAATAGTGTAAATGTGGACCAGGAGACTGCAATCACAATTATTTAAGGGCTTACTTTGTTCTGGGAAAGATTATATAATGGTGACCTTGTTTTTCCTCCAAGGTATGGGTGAGTTTTGCCACTAAAACTACGTCTGCCTCCACAATAGTTTCCTGTACATTGCTGTGTGCATTCTAGTGCTAAACTAAGAACGGGGGAAATATCTTCCCTCCCAGTGTGCGAAAACCTAACACCAAGATAATACACTTCTGTTATTTTATAGTGTTATATATTCCACCCTTCAGCACATACATCAGTGCTCTCAGCATGGCTCCCATATATAAAATCAAAATGCAAAACAATAGCATAACCAATCCACAGCAACAACCCAGTAAAGTCAGAAAATGTCCACCACAGAGGGCAGCAGGCAGTGCAGTAGCCAAAACAGAGGACAACACGACAGTTGAAACAAGCAATAGTGGTTTGAAGAAGGTGTCTTCACTGGCAGTAAAGTTGGTGCCAAGTAAGACTCCATGGGGAGGAGGGCACTCCATAGATGAGACATCATCATCATCGAGAAAGACTTCTCTCCAGTCACCACCCACCTCACCTTCAAAGGCAGGTTAAGCAGACAAAAGCCAGCAACAACAATTGTCATGTCCAGGCACACCAATGTGGGAGGAAGCCTGTGTCTAGGTCCAAAATCACAGCAGTTTGAATTGTGCTTGTAAACAGAGCAGGAACTAACGGAGTCTGACCTGGTGATGATTGGGCTCCAGTTAGCCTAGCAGCTGTATTCTGAACTAACTACAGTTTAGGAAGCAAAGCCCCAGTTTCTTTTGGAGCCCCCACACGATTTATCTGAGGGGGGGGCTCCTCTGGACCAAAGAGGGTCTCACTTGGATCAGACATGGCTGCTGGTGTTTAGAACTGCAACCATACTGATGACTGGCTGCCAGAAGATCTGGCAATATGGAAGTGGTCTGGAGAGGTTTGGTGAAGAAACAAGGCTGGCCGCTGAAGAGCTGGGTATAAAAAGACAGTCAGGCAAGGAGGGGAGGCAATGTTTAGAAGATGCAATAGCATTTTCAGTAACTTTCATTTCTGTGGCATATTGTGCCAACTCCATGCAATGAACGGCATTTTCTATTGTGAGGAATAATTATAAAGTATAATTATTAAATGTTGGTTTTGTAGAGTTAATAATTGTAGTAATGTTTGATGCTCAGAAGCTAACAGGAGAGCTAAGACCCAAGGTCAAGAGTGCATAAGTTAAAAAGCTGAGACACAGGTTTTCTGAAGAGGATGTGGTAGAGGGGGCCCTTGAAGGAGACACAGGCTTTCTGAGCCAGACAGGAGAGAGACCAGAATAGTTGGGACAGACAGATGAACTCGTGTAAAGAGGAAGTACCAACCAATGGTAGCCAGCTCTCTGAATAGACACAGAAGGTTGGGGGTTCGGAAAAGGACTAGAAACTAGCAAACCAGAAAGAACCAGATGAGAAAACTGGTAGTCAGCAGAGGTCAGAAAAGGGGCACCCCAAGTCAAGGAAGAAGCCCAAATATGGATAATGAGTGAGGGGAGATATGTAATGAGTGAGGGGAGATACAGGGCGGAGATAAAGGACCACGTGAAATATACAAGATGTTTGATAGGTTTCGGGAACCTAGCCAATCAAAGGTTTAGAGGAGGAGTAACGGAAATAGGGGAGGAGAACCATTTCCAAACAAGGGGAATAAAAACTGGATACTTTTTGTTTATTGTTGCTCTGATCTTTTGATCGGATGCCCGTTTCTGCAGAAATGTACAATAAAACTATTCTGCTTCACTTCTGGAGTCTGAACTTCATCTTTGGGTAAGCATATGTGATTAAGATGTATTTCTCACACTATTGCTCCCAAATGAGAAGAAACCATACACCTGGCTTTAAAATCTGGTTAGTACCTACCATGCAGGGCTGGCCTATCCATGAGGCCGACTGAGGCAGTTGCTTCAGGCAACAGGTGAGCAGAAGGTGCTCACCTCTGTCCGTCCACTTGTCTCCAGTGCTCTTTCTCTCATTCACTGGATTGGAAAAGGAAGAGGGGGGCAGAGTAGAAGAGGAAGTCTGGAGGAGAGTATTCTCCACCTCTCTAGCCCAGCAATCTCCATCCTCCTCTTCTTCCTTTTGCAATCTAGGAGAAGGAGGCAGAGGTTTGCATGGCTCGCGGCATGGGGGGGGGCATTTGGCATGTTAATTCAAGGAGGTCTTGGGCTGGTCTTGAGCCATCCTTGGCAGCTTGTCTCTATTTTTTTTATTTCTTCTTAAAAACTCTTCCCCCCCCCTTTGGGTAAGTAAATCAAGGGGGGGGGAAGCAAAACAGAATTACAAATGACAATTAAAGATAGACTGCTTGAGCATCATTTGCCCTTAGTCCAGTAACAGCCCGGTCCAGCCCAAGGCAACTGCGGTACAATTCAGGCACAATTGCAGCCCAAGTGCTTTAGGCCCGAGTTGTGCCTGAATTGTGCCTGAGTTGGGCTGCAATTGTGACTGAATTGCAGCCCGGTCCAGCACAAGGCAACTGCGGTACAATTCAGGCACAATTGCACAATTCAGGCACAATTGCAGCCTAAAAGTGGGTGTGTTGGGGGCGTGTCGGGGGTGTGACGGGGGCGGTTACGAATTTTGGTCCGGTTCCAGACACTGGAGAGCCACTGACACGCCCCCTCGAGCCCAACTCAGGCCCAAAATTTGGGCCAGCAAAAAGGGTGGACCCAAATGTGAGGAGACCCATAGGAGCCATTTTACCTTACCCACACCAGCCCTCTCCTGAAAAGTTCTAACACCCTGGGCCCGAGTTGGGCCTGAGTTAGGACCGAACAGGTGTGGCCTAACTCTGGACATGGACCCAAATAGTTACCCTATCAGCACCCAGCCCCACCCAGCCTCTTTCCCACAAAAGCCCAGCCCCAGCCCTCCACTCTCTCTCTCTCTCTCTCTGAGCACGTGGCGTGGGGTTCTGTCCCCCAGCAGCCACAAAGTGGGACTTTGAAAACTTTTCTAACACCCCACTTCTCTCTTCTTCTCTCTCCTCTCTGCCCCCCTCTAGGGCAGAGAGGGCTGTTCTGCCTGTGGCCAAACTGTTTACTCCTGTGCCTGGGCAGCTGTCTCCATGCAAGTGTTTGCTAACCCATGTCTTTCTCCCAGCCCCTCTCTCCCCCCCCCCCATACAGGCAACAACACCAGCAGGTAAGTGCAGGTAAGAGCAGGGTTCGTGCTGACATGTGGTCTGACTTCTGCCTCTTTGCATATACAAATATAGGTAGGATACATGCTTCTATACCAATGTCTTGTCTCATAGCTGCCTGCATAGCCTGCCATGATATGCCTCTATACCAATGTCTTGTCTCATAGCTGCCTGCATAGCCTGCCATGATATGCCTCTATACCAATGTCTTGTCTCATAGCTGCCTGTATTAATGTGAGCACACAATGCCATGAGTGTGGAACTGTAACCCATATGTAGACACCAGCTGTTCCCCCCCTCTTTTCTCCACAGGGTCTACCGACAGGTCAGTATTGCTAGGATTGCCATGGTTGTGACCCCCAAGTTGTGTTGTTGTCTCTCTCTTTGACCCCTTTCCCTTACAGGATCATGCTCACCGTACACCCAGGGAAGGAGCGCAGACCAGGCTATGTGTCTCACACCACTCAGCTGTGTTTGATTTCTCTCCCTGCAGACCTTTGCAACTGGCACACTGGCTCCTCTTCAATGGCGATTGCTACCACGCAGCAGCTGCCATGGAACACCCCCATGTTGTTCGTCCCCCCAGGAATGCCCACTACCACAAACCGTCCGGGGAGCACCCCTGGGCCTGCAGTCTGGTTGCCCCACGGTCACCTGCCTTGATGCTGCCAGAGAGGTCTGGGAGCCTGCCCTGCAACCCACCTCAGCTGCTGCTGCTGCCCCACAGCCCTGGCTGCCTACTTGCTGTCCCTCCCCTTTCTATGGAGCAGGCCATGGTTCCACAGGGGAAGAGCCCGCATCTCCAGGTCCATGGGGCTCGCCTGATGCTGCTGCTGTGGTCCTAGAGGCTGCTGTGCCTACCCCTGGCAGCCGCGCCCGGCCATCTCTGCCACTGTTCCAGAACAATAAAGATGCCCCTGGAAACACATGTCCCCAATGTTGCACAAGCACTGCCCCACACACCCAAACAGGCAGGCCCCAGCACACAAGCCTCTGCATGAATCCCAGCCAGGGTCCGCCACAGCCATCCCTGGGAGAACACAGCAGGGGGGCTGCCGGACCCTCTGGGACCAGAGGGGAGGGGGGAGTTGGGGGGCCTGTCAGGCAGGCAAACACTGACGGGCACTGTGGCGCACGTCCGCCACGTCCGTGAAGAGCCCTTTCAGCAACCGGGGCTCTCACCCACCCTCGGTCCGCCCATCACCGGCGTCCGTGTCCGCCCGTCACCGGCGTCCGTTTCCGCCCTCTGTCTGCCCGTCACCGGCGTCCGTTTCCGCCCATCAACGGCGTCCATGTCCGCCCTCGGTCCGTCTGCATGAGAGGCGCCCGTTCCTGCATTGCCTCCATCTGCGAAGTGCCCCCTGTGCCCCTATCGGTCTCTGCAGACCCCTCTCCCTGTATCCCTCTCCCACCAGCCGTGTTGTCTGTCTGTTTCTGACCCACCCGTGCCCCTCCCCAGCACCCCCTGTCAGTGTGCCTGCCTCCCCTCCCACTCCCTGATGATGGACGCTGGCACCCCCCATGCCGCCAGAGCGCCTGCCGCAAGGTGCCGACGTTGCCCCATCTGGGGGTGTGATGAGCTGCGTGAGCCCTTCCCGCTCGCAGCAGACAAGCCCACGGCATATCTCGGTCTTGGCCGGGGCACGGAGCAGAAGGCATGCTGGGATGCCTTCTTTGTGGGCATTGCCACGGCCCTTGAGGCCCAGGGCTTCAGGCAGCGCACGGGCATGTCCTGGCGGAGGCGGTTCCAGACCTCATGAGACCCGCCCCTTGTGCGTGCCGTTCCCACCCCCTCCTTCCCTTCTCTCCCCCGCTCACCCCCCCATGACTCCCACGTGCAGCCTCACCGTGGCTTGGGGGTGGCATCGCAGTCTGCAGGAGGGAGGGCAGTCGCTCTCCCCCCTGCGGCAGGTGGCTGATGCCCAGGGTGCCCTGGGGCAGCTGGCACTGGCACAACCTCTGCCCTTCAGCTGACTGTCAAACGTGCAGTGCCTGCAGGCCCGCCTGTGGCTGCCCATCTGCTGCGACCGCTGCAGCAGCTGTGGTAGGTGCACACAGACGGGCTGAGGAGGGGGCTCTTCGCTTCCACAAGACTGACAGCTCCCCACAGGAGCCTGCCTGCCTCTGCGGTAAGTTTTGCCGCGATCCTGGCCCAATGCTGTTGCCTCCAGCCTAACTCAGGCACAGTTGCAGCCTAACTCGGTCCTAGTTTGGGCCACAATTGGGCCACAATTGGGCCTCAACTGTGCCTGAGTTAGGCTGGACTGAGCCCTAAGTATCCTTTACAGGTAAATGGAGCTTCTAATTTATAATAGAAAAAGCTTATTTGCATTCATTTCTTAGATCATTGGTTTAGCACTTCCAAGATTGTATCCAACCATGACTTTTATAACCTTGTGAAAATTGTAGCGATAAAAGATCCTCCAGCCTCCTGCACTTTCAATCCCATTTCTTTGTTGAAAGCTGCTCATCAGCATCAATTTTCCTTTACAGAGTAATAGATAAGTCCAGAGGTCCTTCAAAAAAGGGCTTCAGCCAGGTCAATGAGACATAACAGATGAGAATCAGACTAAACATGTTCACTTTTTTTTTTTACTGAATGTCTAGGTGATAATATGATTAAACATCAAACCCAACAGGTTTTCATTTATAATCCACTTCCTTCCAAAATGTAAAGTAATTACTTTATGGGAACACAAAAAAAACCTCTAAAAGATTCAGCAAGCAAAGAGCTGAGCTCCCCAATATTCTCTGTGATGATCTGATAAAGATGACAAAGTGATAAAGTATCAACAAGCAGAAAGCAGGATAACAACCTAATTTATCCAAATATGCCTAGGGAAGGTAAGACATTCAGATAATCAGCTGTCTGGAGAAATGAAGTGTTATCTACAAAGAGTTTTCATGTAACTCCTTGTATTACCTGAGTTGCAGGTAATAGGTTCCATATTGACAAATTTTGTTTTTCTGTTATACAAAACCACAGAGACGCAAAACAAGGAAACAAACACAAAACGTTGAGAGCTGCTTTCACATTGTTTTTCTTTATTCGTCTGTCTGTCTGTCTGTCTGTGTTTTACTAATACAGTATACAACAGAACCTTCTAAAATATCATAAATTGGTCAGTTATATCAATCATGTGCCCTGTATCTCTCACAATGGCCTTATCCTCTGGTGCTTGTCTTTCTGCATTGGCCTGCATGGACCATTAGGGTGGCATGTGGATCCACCAAACGGACTCACCATTTTTGTTGAAAAATCTACAAAAGGGACTTGAAGCATGGAAGAAGTATCTTTTAATTAAAGGATTCAGTGGACTGAGTCTAGTTCTGTCTTCCCTTTTCAAAACCTGGCACTATTTTAAGTGTTTATGTTGACATGGAGGATGAGACTTAGATCTGCGTGTGATGAACTGAGGATTTTGTAGCACCTCTCTTCTCGGAGCAGGAGGTCTGGCTCAGTGGTAGACCTGCTGCCTTGTAATATCTGAAGAGATCTGAGGACGCCTGTTCAAGACAACCGGAAGTATCCGAGAGCTGTCGACACACTTCTGACAATCTGCAGAAGCCTTGGGTGAGAGCGAGGAAACGTTGCCAGCTGCACTCTGAGTGGGAGTCAGAGTTGCCGTCAGCATGAATGACGTGAATGACAGAGATAAGCCATACCATGAAGGGAACCATCTGGAATGAAGACGTTCTATAAAAGATTAGAACTTTGTATTGTAAAAAACCCTTTGGCGGTTTAGAATTGCCTGCCTATGTTCACCGCCTTGAATTAAAGTCAGAGGAGAAAACCAATGACCAAGAAAGGCAGTATATGAATACTGGTATTTATTATTATTATTATTATTATTATTATTATTATTATTATTATTTGAACTGATAATCCAATCGGTTTTTAGAGGATGGAGTTGCAAGCTAGGACATGGAAAACTAAAACATAAGATCATCAACAGCATGCAGGATGCAACTCCCACTAATAACATATGGTCTATTACACTCTACAGAGAATTCTAACTTAAGTCTAACTTCGGATCAAACTAATGCTTCATTATTCTAGGGGACTATTCAGCAGTCCTCTGCTCATATATTAGTTTGATCTCTTGACAGCTTAAATCCACTCTCTAGAATGCAATTTTGAATTGGGTTTGGTAAGCTGAGCCAAAATAAGTAATGAAATAAATATCAGAAAATGGTCTGATTTATTCCAAGCTGCATATTGTCACGTTCTCTATCACTGGCGTCACTGTAGCGTGGCGGGCGGGGCGGGCCGCCGGGGGGTGACGCGCGCCAAGGGGTGACGCGCGTCACCCTCCGGAGGCCGGACGCTCCGAGGCCGGGGAGCGTCCGGCCCGGCCGGCGCTCCAGGGCCTTCTGAAAAGAAGAGGCCCTGGAGCGCTTGCGTTAAAACGCGAATTTTGCCGATTTTCGCGCATGCGCAAACCCTTTTCTGAGGGCAAGGGCCTGCCCTCTTGCCCTCAGAAGGGTCTGCGCATGCGCGAAAATCGGCAAAATTCGCGTTTTAACGCAAGCGCTCTAGGGCCTCTTCTTTTCAGAAGGCCCAATGCGCTTGCGTTAAAATGTGAATTTTGCCGATTTTCGCGCATGCGCAGACCCTCCTGAGGGCAAGAGGGCAGGCCCTTGCCCTCAGAAAAGGGTTTGCGCATGCGCGAAAATCGGCAAAATTCGCGTTTTAACGCAAGCGCTCCAGGGCCTCTTCTTTTCAGAAGGCCCTGGAGCGCCGTCCGGGCCGGTGACGAGCGCCGGAAAAGGTAAGTTTCTGTAGGTTGGGGCGGGGGTGATTCGGGGGGGGTGTCGGGGGGGTGAGTGGGGGGGTGACGCGCGTCACCATGACGCCACTGTTCTCTATGACATCACTGGTATATAATGAAGTCTAAGTTAATTCTTTTCCATAAACCCTCTTAACTGGCCACTAAAGCCAGCTACCCATTGAGTCTGACCATTAGTGCCTCCCAGAGGCGTCGCTGGAGCACGGCAGGGAGGGCGGACCGCCTGGGGGCAACGCGCGCAAAGGGTGACGTGCGGTCCCGCGCGTCGCGCGCGTCGCCTCCCGCTCCAGGAGGAGGCCTCAGAGCGTCCGCCCTTGGCGGAGCTCCAAGGCCTTCTGAGGGAGGCCCGATGCGCGACGTCATATTTATAAGGTTTTCGCGCCTGCGCAGAACGTTTGAGGGCAAATTTGCCCTCAGAAACGTACTGCACATGCGCAAAAACCTTATAAATATGACGTCACGCATCGGGCCTCCCTCAGAAGGCCCAAGACAGCCGGCCGGCGAGGATGTCTCCAGAGCCTGCAGCAGCGGAGGGTCCGCTGCTGCCGGCTCCAGAGACATCCTCTCCGGCCAGCTGTCGCGGCGGCACGGGGGTCATTAGGGCGGCGCATGCGCCCTCGCACAGGCTGGTGCACGCCCTAGTGACTCCACTGGTCCCTCCCTCTTTCTCAATATTCAACAGTACTGTAGCTCTCCAGGGTTTCAGACAGGAATTTTCCTCTGCCCTACCTGGAAACATCAGGGATTGTACTTGGGACCGTGTGCATACAAAGCTTTTGCTACTGAGCTTCACCCTCTCCCCACTTCTTTAGAAGGTCATTGTATTAAGATG
The DNA here is from genome assembly GCA_026170595.1 of Plestiodon gilberti rubricaudatus. NCBI lineage: Eukaryota > Metazoa > Chordata > Lepidosauria > Squamata > Scincidae > Plestiodon > Plestiodon gilberti. Next base: position 181,656,655 of record JANXHW010000002.1, read on the forward strand.
ACCCAATTTCTTCCTCATGTTGAATGAGTCAGCACTTCAGCTTTAAAGGGATAATAGCCACTGTTCCAACTTGAACTAGCACTGGACTGATGCTTTCTCTAATACAGTGGCGTAGCTACACCCCCATGGGGGCATCGCCGTGATACCCCATGTGTGTCACAAGCCCCGCCCCCGGGGGGCATGATGTCACAAACCTCACCCCCACAGCGGATTTGGCGGCAGTTCGGTGGCGGTGCTGGAAAAAGCATTCCCTGGCAGTTTCCGGCTGCTTTTAGGCCATTTGCGGGGCGGGCAAATCCTGTTGCCGCAAACGACCTAAAAGCAGCCAAAAACCGCCGCCAGGGTGTGTGCTTTTTTCTGCGCCACCGCTGTATTGTCATTGAATTCGGAGGCAAGTGCACCACACCCGGGGGCCCAGTGCCCCCACCCCTCCTGACGATGCCTCTGCTCTAATATTGGGAACCTTCTTGTCTGAGGTTTTCCCTGAGTATATCCATCCAACCAGATATTTGGTTCTTCTTTGTTTTAGTCCTTTAGTCTTAGACTCGGGGAAAACACACCCTTTCTGAAAAAAACACTGGAATAACTAGCAGCTCAGGTTTCTCCTTGGCTTTCTGCCTTTTCCAAGGCTTAAGCTAGCATTTTCTCAGTTAAAAGCATCATGCTTTGGTCAACCTTTTTGTTTAAGCAGCTAATCCTCAGGCAACAACCCCACCAACCATACATTCAATGAGGGCATGAGCACTTCAGGATAGAAGTTAAAATTCAGAACACTCGTTCTTCCGATATAACTCCTCTATGCCCACAACATTCCCTTATTATAGCTCTAAAAGGCTAGACTATTCTCTGCTCCTTCTAAAGTGGCTATTACTCTGCTCAGTTCCTTTTGCTCTTTAAATATTTACTGCTAACTAAAAGATTCTAAACCGTTTTGCTTCTGTTCCATTAAAGGGTGATCTTTTGACTTTTGCTCCATCTGAACAGGGAATGAAGATCTATTTAGAAGCCCTGAGTTGGAATGGCAATAACATCTGTGGTTTGAGCTCTGAACTTTGTCTCCAGCCCAATGAAAGCTGCTGGCAGCAAAGCCAGGGGATGAACGGGATTTTCTTTATTTTTTCCTGTCATGGACACTGAATGGCGAAGCACCAAGCATTGTACTTGCAAGACAGCAGATATTCAAATCCCTCACCTTGCATCATTTCGATGTATTTCTTAAACACAGACTCAAATATATACTGTAAGTGTGCAGATCTTTAAATAAACTGAGTGATGCAAACAAATAAAATCTGCAAAATGTATGTTGGCTCCTTATGTGATCACCACATCATTTAATATGTATATAACATATGACAAGGGGCATGTATATTCTCTTGCCCAATTGATCTGGATCCTACCTATAGCTGGGCAAACTAAAGGTGGCTCTCAGGGTGCAATCCTGCCCAAATATAGGCTGGCAGAGCGAGTGGTCCGCCGGCCTAGGGTGTTGTGAGAGTGGCGGAAAGCACTTTCACAGCACCTCAGGAGTAAGCGGCTCCGGCACGGAGGTCGGCACTGCTCACTCCACTACCCTCCAGAACCAGTGCCGCTAAATGCAGATAACTGCTGTGCTGGGCAGTGGGAGGGCGTGGGGAGGGAGGGCTGAGGTGGTGGGGGAAGGGTAATTGGCTGGCCAGGCCAGGGAGGGGGCGGGGATATTGGCGGCACAATCCTCTGATATCTTAACCCCCTTCCCAGGCATGGCTGACCTTACACAGCCTCCCCAGTTGTGCACCAGCTAAATAGCTGGTGTGCATCCGAGGAGGCACATTGGGGCCATGAGGGCTCACACCAGAGGAAGGGGATGAATGTCCCCTTCCCCCGAGGTGAGCCCCATCCCCGCCAGCGCAGGACGCATCCTGCATCGGATGCAGCGGCCAGCCATTTAGGCCGGCTGGCACATCTTAAACAGGATTGGGCTGTCAGTTTGAGACTAAAACATCTTAATACTCAATTTGGGAGTTACAGATATGTCCACTGGTCTAAAGCTGCATATTTTCCCCATAGTCTTCATGATTCTCACAATTACTGTAAAATCTATTGAATACATACAGTTTGTAAGGTTCCCTATACATTATTTATATATGACAGTATTCACCGCAAACCTTACTCAATGCTTTCAGGTGTACAATGACTTCAATCGATGACACTTCTCACAGCTTAGCACAACACATTCATATCTTCTCCCAATATGCAAGGTATGTAGTGTGCTATTGAAAATTCAGCAATATACTGTATTCTGTATGACACTGCCCATGTATTAAATACTCTTTGTGGCAGACAGCATTTTATCTTTAGTGTTTCCATGGCACTTTAATTGGGATTCCGAAGGGTAGACGACATTCTGGTCCCCTTGTTCATCTAAATAATATATAAACGTGAGAGATAAATCCATCACGAAACGGTTCAACACATCCAATTAATGTTAATGATCTGTTGGTTTCAACTTAATTGGATCAGTGCTTGGGAATTAAGAAGTGGTTCAGCTCCACTGTTTCTTTTTAAATAAACACTTGGAAATCTTGTTCAAGTAATGATCCAGATTTATCGGATGCATGGCAAAGCAAAGTTCACTAGATCAGGCTACACTAATACTATGTGTCTTCTATACTTAACTTCATTAATGAAGAAGTGAGTTCATATGGAGAACAACCACCAGCCAGGCAAAAGGCTGCTATCAGGAATTAATAGTTCTGAAATAAATGCTTGTTTCACTGCCGCTGAGAAACGGTGTCATCAGAAGGGTGACTTTGGAATATATGGGACCTTTTTCACTCTGGTTAGTTTTGAACATTGCAGTTGGTTCTGTCATAGATCATTCTTCACTTAAACATACACTTTTGTGTAGATTTGATATTGATGCTAGTTGTAATGATGGACGTCTCAGTATTACGAAGACCCGTCCCTCATGCATTCTGATATCCTCACCTTGAAAGACAGTTGCGTTCTAGAGACGTGTGATATTGTTTTCTAGAAAACCTGAGGAGAACGAAGGCAGGAGGGCCACATTATAGCAACCCAAGGAGTGAACTCAAAGAACACTGGATATAATTGATGTAGGAGACCCAGCTTCAGATTTTTGTTCAGCCATAAACACCTTAGGACCAAATTAGGGGTGATACTAAGGCATCATTGTCCAGTGTGGGGTTTATTTTAAAGCAAAAATAGCAGCCTCCTGAGGCCTGATCTAGAATGATCTGTTGGTTTCAACTTAATTGGATCAGAGCTTGGGAATTAAGAAGTGGTTCAGCGCCACATGTAGCTTACCATAGTCCCAGTCGGGATAGTCCCGGCTGCCATCCCGGCCAGCCCCAGAAACTTGGATTGTCCCAGCCTTTCCCGGCCTACCGGCTGCGTATGACTGCCCGGCTGCTGGCTGGGGCTGAATACTGGCTTGCATACCTGCACGAACCTCGCTCAAGCACAAAACGCTTGGGAGCTCCATCTTTGGAATCATCCAGGACTCCCCGGACGATTCCAAAGTCGGAGCTCCCAAGCGTTTTGTGCCTGAGCGAGGCTCATGCAGGTATGCAAGCCAGTATTCAGCCCTGGCCAGCTGTGGAGGATGCAGCCAGCCAGGATGGCACAGGGGCAAGCGGTGGCAGAAGACAAGCGGCGGCAGCAAGCGGTAAGAGGTGGGGCAGGGGTGGGGGGCTTGTTCTGGCGGCCAGCCGCAAAGTAGAAAAAAGAAAAATAAATAAATAATGCCCCCAAAATAATTAAATTAAAATGGCAGCTGGCAAATTGGGGGGAGGGGAATCCTGGTTTCGGTCCAGGAAAATTTGGCAAGTCTAAAGAACCATACTGTAGAGATAGGGACTCTCTCTTTTCTTTCTTGCCATCAAACCCCCCCCCACACACACACAAACTGTTATGGACACCATTAATACTTCTCATCTCCATGCTGTGAGCCCCTGTGTGGCTCCTATTTTACTTTAACCCCCTCCCCTAGCTTAGCTAGACAATAACACTTTTAATGTCTCATCTTGTTTGGCCCTTATGCAAGCTGCAATCTCTCTGCCTAATCAGGAATGTGTGAATCCAGCACAGAATCCTATTTCCTCAATAGTGTCTATTGTTCATTTCTTTTTATGGCCCCAGATGTGTTCATGCATTTGTGTTTTACTCATATCTGTCCTATAGCAAGGGATTTGTAGTGTCAGGTTGTATAAATAGTCATACTTGCACATGCTTGATTTGATCACAAAAATGAAAATAGAATAGTGAGGAAAGGTTGTAAGATTGTGAGAATTTCAATAGTGTGACAGGCAGGAGTTAATATCAGGAAAATGCTGGTGGTTTATTGCCAAAAGGCTAATGCAAACATCTCAAGAGTGCATCATATTATGAACATATTGTTACCATGCATGTCTGGGGATAGAGATGTACATACAAACGTATGTGCACCCAAACATGAGCACATTTAGACCTTTGGTCATTGTTGTGTTGCATGCAATCATACTAATCGGTACCAGAAAGGGGATAGAGAAAGACTTCTCACTGAAATGGCTCAATCCTGACTAGGACTTGGACAGTGTGCAGAGAGGTCTACAGTACAACAGCAAAACAGCACTCTGCTGTCATAAAATGGTTGTCGATGTTGTGCACAGTGTGCTGCTAGCAACCATTTTGCCAGTGCCACTGCAAGAGGCAGCAGCGCCACAGCCTCGTCGCTGGAGCCTGTTGCCCCTGCAGAAGCCAGTATGCCAGCAGTGGGGCAGGGGGTGGACGGGACTGAATGTGGCAGGGAGGAGGAGGAACAGGGGGGAAGTGTCCAGGAGGAGCGGAGGCGGAACAGGGGGTGGAATGGGGCAGATACTGGCGGCAGCAACTTGCGCCAATACCCTCGTCCCATTTTTCCTCTGTTCCCTCTCCCTTACTCACCTCGGACCTGCGCCAGCAAAGTAGCTGGTGCAGATTGGAGGTGACCCATTGGACTAACAGAGGCTTACCCCTGGGTAAGCCATGACCCCCCTCCCACAGGATGCAGCAGCACACACTCCAGTTGCACGGCTGCATTGGTGGTGGAGATTTAGGTAGGATTGGGCCGAAAAATACTGAAGAATTAACGGTTAATTGGGAGGAATTAAACAATTGAGAAAAAGAGCGGGAAAGATAGCATAAGACTTAAAACCAATACTAACTACTGTGTATATATGGTCTTGTGGTAGGTGCTGAGCCTAGATGACTTCAAGAATTTACTAACAACTCAGTTTAACTAGCTTCAAGCAAGGAAACAAATGGTGGCTTTCCAAGTGAATCACAGAAGAAACTATCAGGGCACAGAGGGAAAATGAAAAGACAAAGACCCACATGCAAAGCAGGTCTTCTTTCAGGAGGAAATAGGACTCCTGAGCAAGGCTAGGCTTAAAATAGCTCAGTTTGGCTTTAAAAAAAGCATTATACAGGCGGGCCCCCATATCCACTGACTCGCTATCCACGGTTTCAGTTATCCATGGATCGTGGGGACAACCCCCCCCCAGGCTTTTACTTTTTTCCCAGTAAGCTTCATTTCTTCCTTAAAGAAACAGGAGCTTATTACAGGCAAGTAGAACGAGACTAAGTACTAGAGAGGCTCTGCAAGGTTAACAGAAACCTTGCAGAGCCTCTCTAGGACTTAGTCTCGTTCTACTTGCCTGCAATGGAGGCTGCTTCTCTGTTTGTTTTAAGGAAGAAACAAAGCTTGCTGAAAGAAAAATAAGAACTGGGGGGGGGAAGCATTCCTGCCTGCAGGGGAGGCAGGGGGGCCCCTCAGGAAACCATGGAGGGGGTGTTTGCTCTTATCCACGGTTTCAAGTATCCACGGAGGGGCCTGGAACATATCCCCAGCGGATATGGGGCCCCACCTGTATACCTATTCCAGAAGTGGGGATGATCTGGGGAAGACGCCTCAACTTGGGCTGCTATTATCAAGCGCAGGGATAGTGAGTCCTTGGGACAACCTAGCCAACACCTCTGCTTCAGTCAAGGCACTGTCTTTCTCCAGTTTGGTCCTCTCATTCAATTTCTCAGCCACCAGGAAGTTTAGGCTTTCATCTGAGTATGTGTTTAATGAATACATGGAAGTGAGGGATTGGAATATCTGCCGTTTTGCAAATTCAAAGCTTAATGATTTCCCATTCAGGGTCCATAACTATTGGCAGCAAAGCCTGGGGATGAATGGGATTTTCTTTTTTAAGCAAACCGAAACTAAACTTCCTGGCTCTGTTGGACTGAATAAGGTATTGGGATTATACTGATTCAGAGCACTGTCCCATCTAGCTCAAAACGCTAGCCCTCCTCCCCTGACAATATGTACTAAAAATACATAAGCTTGGCTCATAAGCAGCATTCCTCTAATGCTGTTGTGCCACTGCACAGAGAACACAGAAAGCCCTGTGTGGTGGTGTGATGATGTCACCAGATGCTCAAGGATGACATCAGACAGATTGCCGAGCTCCGAGGCGCATGGGACTCTGCTTCAAGCTGCACGGCCAGGGCCAGGCAGCGTAGAGAGGGAACAGTGCTCAGAAGCAATCGCAAAATGATTTCTGGAATGTTAGATCAGGCTCAGTAAGGTGATGGAGTCACCCTAAATTCCATTGTTAAAATGTTGGAAGCAAGTTTAAGCTGAATCTCCCTCACATATAATACGACTTTTTAACAATGAGAAAAAAACCTTAATGAAAAAGAACTGCTTTGTGAAAGATCAAGTGCTAGAATGAATAGAAAACTATAAATGAGAATAATGATTTCTGAATAAGCTGTCTATTTATTTAAAATATTTATTTATTTAAAAGATTTTTGTACCGCTTTTCCTGTGCTCAAAGCAGTGTACATCATAAAAATAAACATAAATAAGTAAAAAATATTTGAACCCCTATTTGGAGGGTTAAGGTAAAGGTGACCCCTGACATCCCCATTCCAAAGCCGAAGAGCCAGCGTTGTCCGAAGACGCCTCTGTGGTCATGTGGCCGGCATGACTCTCCTTGCCGCAGCGCGTAGCATGCAGCTGGAACATGGAGCGCTGTTTACCTTCTTGCAAGCGGTACCTATTTATCTACTCACATTAACATGCTTTGGAACTGCTAGGTTGGCAGGAGCTGGCCAAGCAACGAGAGCTCACCCTGTTGCAGATTTGAACTGCCGACCTTTCGATCGACAGCTCATGATTCAGCGGTTTAACCCACTGTGCCACCCGCTGGGTTACTGCTGGGTTACTGCTCTATATTAAAAGATCCAGCTATTATGGAAATGTCAATAGAATCCTGATATTTAGCTGCTGGTTCTTTTGTAGCCAAAAGTTATTTACACATAGGTTCCATGCACATGGTTAAATTATGTGATAATGTTCCATAAGTCTTGAGCCATGGAATGTGAAAGGAAAGAGGTCACACCTTCTCTTCACTGTGTTTGCATATCCCAAGGAAACTTTAGGTACAAGTTCCCCAATTTGTGCAATCTCTCAGAGGAATTCCAGCAAAAGGTGTTATGTCTGCAGGCAGGTAATTAGCAGGAGCACAGTGAGTAATTCATGAAGACAACTAAGATGTGAACTAGCAGAAATGAACAGCAGGACACTGCTGTGCAAGTAATGCACACTCCCTTCCAGTCTGCTTCCATTACAGACATAGGAGATGCTTGCCCGGTTGATACAGATTTGATTCTTGCTATTGTCATGCTGAAATAACATTAGAATGTGCAGTGTCTGTTTCCTGTTGGTATTGTTATGAAACATATGCACAGCTCACCAGATGATGGTGGCTGGATTTCACCTTTTGCATATTGGGTCTTTCCCAATGACCTAGGATGTTCACAGGTATTTTTGAAATATGTGTGCTGTTCCAAGTAAGGCTGCTTTCTATAGTTTGTTTGCAGTGATTTTATTATTATTATATAATAATAATAATAATAATAAAATTAAATAATAATAATAATAATAATAATATACTGCTTTTCAACAAGAGTAGTTCACAAAGTGGTTTACATACCAAAATAAATCAAATGGTTCCCTGTCCCCAAAGGGCTCACAATCTAAAAATACAGAAGAGACACCAGCAACAGCCACTGGAAAAGGCGCCATGCTGGGATGAAGAGGGATAGTTGCTCTCCCCCTGCTAAATATAAGAGGACACCACTTTAAAAGGTGCCTCTAGGATGATATCATCATCGTCGTTGTCGTCGTCGTCGTCATCTTCATCACTTTCTGGATTTCATCCCAAGAGTCTCATTCAATGTTCTGCCAGCTTTTCTTCTATACTTTATTCACACTTGCTCCCTCAACTGAAGCTTCTCAGCCAAGCTGGGAAGCACAGCAAAGCATAGTGATAACGTGCCTGTAGGCTCCAAACAAGCCAGCATCTCCTAATCTATACTGCAGCACACCAAATTGTCGAGAGAGCATCAGTCAGTCGTTCTTCCAGTACAGGTCTAAAATGGCAACCATTTCCTATATGCTTAAAATGTAAATTTATGTTGGTTTCAACGGGACTGCATTGAGGATTGCAGGTTGCATCCTATACATTTACCAGTCATTTCAGAAGGCGCCTGCATTACAACTCAAGCTTAGACCCTAACCGTTATTAGTTCTTGCAGTTGTACAGAGGACCAAGTCAAACAAAATGTATTCAAAAGGTACTGTCTGTGTTTCCTGGCAATTGCTTATGCAATGCAATAGCTCCAAAAGAAAATATGCTGAAGTTATTACATTCTGAATTCAATTACAAAATAGAGATCCAGAAAACTATTAAAACCTGCACTCAAGTGCAGCCCCCCCCCCCCAGCCTGCAGCACTCCTATATCGCCAAGAGCCCAGACAGCACCAGCATCTAAGGCAGCAGCACCAGAGCTAATCACCCCCACTAGGACTTCCCCATTGGGTCTGTCCTTTCACAACAGGCTGCCTTGGAGGTCTGAATTCACTTCCACCAGTGAGAATAATAGGGGGTAAAGACCAGATATTGATGCTTTCTGACCTTGTTGACCATACCCTACTTTTCCGTGTGCAACCAATAAGCCTCTTTCTGTAGCATATCTTGGTTGCAGCATGGTCCTTTTAGCAAAGGAAACCCCTGCCATGTCATACCCCACCCGCTTCAACATAGACCTTCCCCCTTGGGGTGAAGTGGCAAGGGCGGGGCAGCTACAATGTTGCAGTGCTTCACATAGGCATGTAGAAGTCTATTGGGCAGAGAACAGAGAGCCTATTCTGCCTCCACTCTGATTTGGCTTCATCAAGGCTATTGCTATAGGAGCGTGGGCAGAAGCAGTGTAAAGGAAGGAAGGAAGGAAGCGGTGTGGAAGAGTCACAGTCAGCAGCTAATAGAGGAATCAAATTGGTGGCGGTAGTCAGAGGTGTCACTAGGGTCAGTTTTGAGTTAAGGAAATCCACTTTTTGTTACATAAGGCTGTTATGTTTTCCTTTTCTGTTTATTTGGCTATAGCGTTCGATAGAATACTTCAACACGGTTTGCTTCATTACATTCTGCATTACATTACCTTTCCAGTGATATATAACATGATGATATCATTCATAAATACACATTTTTCAAAAGGTTTCCACAATTTGGGTCACTAGTGGTGTCACCCCCCCAGGGTGTGACACGGTGCGGTCTGCACCCTCCGCACCCCTCTAGTGACACCACTGGTGGCAGTGGTGGCAACAAAAGTGGTAAGTGGAAGTGGCATAGTTTCATGAAACCTCCCCCCCCCCGCCTTGCCAAAGAATTTGAGCCCCAAAGTAGCCATATATATTTCTACCATTCTAGGTTGATTCCGGCTTCACTTCGATGCCACACACCACCTCAGATCTCAAAGGTTTATGTCTGACCTACTTCCAGCTATTTTTAAGGCTGCAATCCTCTGCACATTTACTTGGGAGTAGGCCCCGGTGGGAAAAGCTTCTACGTAAACATGCATAGAAGCGAGCTATAGAAGCATTAATATTTCTCCCCAGAGAAAGGAAAATCCAATCCTCCTCTCACTGTTGCTTTCAGTACATGATTAGTTTGATTTCGTTTTGGGTCTAAGATCATCACAGTTCCCAGTTTTCTAAGCACTGAACAGATGGAGCTTTTTAAAAAGGCCACATTTCATTAGAAGTCTTGCTAAGTAATGCTGTAATATTTTTGTGAGATGCAGTTAAAAAGTCTTATCAAAGGCTACAAAAAAATAATGAGTTTGAGCCTTTGCCCAAAAGTATAATGTTGGGATTCTGGGCAATTTTAACATGCAGTTTAGTGCTCAGTGGGATTTCCTATTTGTGCAGGGCTGCCTATGGGCTGAGGAGCCAGAATCACTGGTAACGGAGGCTATGAGGTGACATCATCCTGCCCAGCGCTGTGCTGATTCAATCAGCTCAGCCTCCATTGCCATCAGGATGCTATGCCTGGAGTACACCAGTGAAGAGAAGGCAGACAGAGTCCGTCCAGCCTGTAATGAGGGCTTTAAAAGTCCTAGTCTATGATGAGTAGGGGGTTGCTAGAGAGCAGAAGGTGGAGGGCTTCTTCTGGCCCACTGCCTCCTGCTTTGAATGAACTCCTTAGCTCCATGAAGCAGCTCCCAGGAGGAGGAGGAGGACCTGGGTGAACATCAACCCCCTCCCCTCTGCCCCACCATCAGTCTGACCAACCTGAGACTATCTTCCTCCCAAAGTGATTTTCACCCTGTGGCTGTGCAGGCTTGGTCTGCTCTTTGCCATAGCCCACAGCTCCCCAAGGAGAAGACCTTTGCAGCTTCAGGTCCACAGACGCGAAAAGGCCACCAGCGATATGCAAGTACCACCCTATTGAAGGCATAATGATTGATCGTCCCAGTAGTTCTGATGACATGACAAGATGGCATCTAATTCTGGTGAGAATTAGTCACTAGATAGAGAGAGCGCTTTAGACTGCAATCCTATACACACTTTCCTGAGAGTAAGCCCCAAGTGAACACAAAGGGACTTACTTCTGAGTAGACATGCATAGGCTTGTGCTGCTATTCTTTTTATTTTATTTTATTCTGCCACCAATGTGTTACAGAAACACATTGCAATCTGAAGCCGAATTTTCTCACATACCTTTTCTGTACATTTCCAAGCATAATTCAAAGTGTTGGAGGTGACCTATAAAGCCCTTCATGGCTCTGAACCTAGATACTTGAAGCCCCCCCCCCCATGAATCTGCTTGTCATGTGGGAACATCTCGGGGAGCAATGTTGTGGTTTGACCTCCGTAGAGGTGTGGTTTCTGATTACCTGTGACAGAGGCTTCTCTGTAGTGGGGCCTGAATAAATGGAAGGGCAGCAATTGTCAGACTATCTGATTGTGTTGGCAGTGAGGGCATGCTCTCCCTCTCCCTCTCTCCCTCTCCATCCCCACTCTCTCTCTCTCTCTCTCTCTCTCTCTCTCTCTCTCTCTCTCTCTCTCTCTCTCATACACACACACACACACACACACACACACACACACACACACACATGAGAGAGAGAGAGAGAGAGAGAGAGAGAGAGAGAGAGAGAGAGAGAGAGAGAGAGAGAGAGAGAGAGAGATCAGAAACTGCATATATTTTCTTCGATGTAACGTTTAAGCTTTGCGGATGGGTAGAAGCTAAAGATGATCCTATTAGCCTGAAAAATGTAGGTAATAATTCCCTCAGTGACTGGGCAATAAGGAAGACAGGGCATTAGAGAACAGGATGAGAGTGAAGAAGCTCTGTGGGTCTTAATGAGAATAACGGGGTGGGGGGGAGGAGACATGGTTCATCTTCCATATATCTTGCAAATTACAGCTGAACCAAATACAGCTGAACCAAGTGGCATATGTTGGGAAATAACTCAAGGCAAGCAATAGGGGACCATAAATTTTGGGTGGCTACCCATATTATTTGTACAAGAGCTCAGCCACTGGGACTTCCTGCATCTGTCAGTGAAAAAGGACTTGTGCACTTTTAACCCAGAGAATACATCTTTATTGATATACTTGGATCAAAAGCCCAGAAAGCAACTTTTGTTCCTGTGTACTTGCTATCTTAGTTCTACTCCCTGAACCAACTCAGTATGGGGAAAAAACAACAACCTTGCACATGCTCAGAAGCACTCATTCATCTGCTGTCACTCCATACTGTACTCTCGAACTCTGGCACTGAAGACAGGTTCTGGGTATAGGGGTGAAACCTGGCAGAAACTCTACACATGTTCAGAAATACTCTTTTCTACATTGCTGCTTCAAAAGTTCCAGAGCTGAGTTCTGGCATAGAACTTAAATCTATTGATCATTTAAACCATTCAATCTATTGGTAATTTCCTAGGCTGATTCTTGGCATAAACTGAACCCTAGATTCTTCTTCACCAGCACTCCACTCCTGCTTCAGAGGCACAAAATAATGAACAGTTCACTTATACCAGCCTGGAGAAAGATCATTATGATCCTGACCAAAGATCATGAAGTCTAAACTTCCTGTCAGGTTTTTTCCTTGGAATATAAGAAGTGGGACCTGCAATAAAATTTTGCAGTGTATCCTCAGCCAAAGACAGACACATACTTGCAGCAGTGCCCAAGATATGCTTGAGAATCAGTGTGTGCTAGCCCTGAATTTGTGCATTTTATTGCTATGCAATGCTGAACGGTAGTTCTGGAGAATTGAAGGAGAAAAAGATGTCTTTCGTTCTTTCCTTCCCCTTGAAACAGGGGAGTTTTTAGTCTCATGACATGCAGTGTATCTGGTTCTAATCCTGCTCCTCCAGGATACTTACACAGGATATTTACACAAGGTTTTGGGCTTGAGCAGGCCAATACCCTCTCTTCCTCTTGTCTTTCATTTTCCACTGTTTTTAACCAACTGACAATATGGCTTAAAAGTCTTCAACATTACATATGTCCTGGAAGGGGAGTCCCCACAATACGCAGAAACCACTACCTTATTTTTGAGTGGTCCTGCTTCACTTCCAGGCACTCAACCACTTGAGTTCATTGTCAGGAGTGATTGTGTGTAAAACGTAGAAACCCACAGAAACCCACGCACATCAGACATGAGTTGTAAGATGAAATGAAAAGCATGACATTTCACAAATACAATAGTACCGAATTACTAAATCTTGCTTTTTCATATATGTACAGTATGCCCATATTAGGGAATTGTATATTTCATAAGGGAAAGGAGGGAGAAATGGCAGTTCCCCTGCCTCCCCCCCCCCCTATGCATATCTAAGAGTGCTGTAGGACTTCCTGATATTTGGAGTTCAAGAAAGGATATTAACTAGCACTGGGATTAATGGTGAAATCCTATGCTGAGCCGGTGCTGGTGCTGCGGCCTTAGCACCGGCGTAAAACGTGCCATAAAGCACATTGCAATGCCTGGAGCGTAGCCAATGCCGGCGGGAAGGCCTGCGCTATTCTGCCGGCACTGCATCACCAGTGGGTGAATACCGCTGTGAGTGGCATGGGGGCTGGGGGAGGGCAGGGAGTGGTGGAAAGGGGTGGGGGAGGACAGAAATGGGGGCAGATTGGGCCCAGGAGGGGGATGGGATCAGTGCGTGGCCTCGGCACACGCTAAATCCTATGTCCCCTCCTAGGCTTGAAAGCCCGACCAGTTCAATTGCTAGCACAGTTCCAATCGTGGATCTGTGCTAGCAATTGAACTGGCGGAGATCTGAGTAGCCCCATTGTGCAGACTGGCAGTTTACCTGCGGTAAGGGGAAAATTGTCCCCTTATCCCGAGGAGACTTCCAGCCTGCTCCTAGCCAGCGCTGGATACAGTGTGGACCGTCTTGCTGCACCAGCACTGGATAGAATTGAGCTGTAAGAAACGTTAGCCAAGGTAGGGTGCACAAAAGGAATAACGTGACCAGAAAGGAAAGGTATTCCGCAACTGGATGGGCGGATTCTTCATTTAAGGCCAAGTGATTCATGGTACCTATTTCTGATTTCAACTGAAGTAAGTGCTGAAGAGTGGGAGTTGGAAGCCTGGAAAAACTTCACGAAAGAGGGAGGGTGTTGCAAAGTGAAGCCTTTTCCCTTCTGAATGCAGACACAAATAGTTCTTTTTCTTTGTGCAGTTTTGACTTTGAGTTAAAATAAAGTTTAATCTACCTTGAAATATAGAACAGAGCTGCTTTGGGGTGAAGGAGCACAGAGGTGCATCTTGCAGACTTCAAACAAATGCTGTGGTGAGTAAATCCATAACAAATCCACATAAAATTGAGTTGGTTAGCAAGCTTTTGATGTTGCTGAAGAGCTTCACAAAACTGCCTCAACTGAAAGATTATCTATTAAGATTTTCATTGCAGACAAGCTGTTTGGTGACGAAAAGCCTCACTGTTTCTTTACGAGAGAGTGCTAGCAAATAGGTGTAAAGTGTGCTAAGGAATACATTTTCAAATAGAGAATTGGTATGTGTTTCTCTATTCAGCCATCCTTTCATTTCTTTTCTTAACAATCCCATGTTGCCAGTTTATATTCAGTTACCTTGTAAGCCAGATATGGTTGGATATTATCTTTGTGTACTAATGTGGAAGTCATAGCCGTGGCCAAATGCACAACCTCTTCTCTAACAAAAAATGTTTAACGTGACAATTTCTAAACCTTTTCCAATAAAACTAGTTTCTGAAATATCACCAGAGGCACATGTCATGGTATAGATAAATGCTAAGGGGATGTTCCATCCAAAGTTATACATTCTAAAGGCTCTACTGAATATAATGGGAACGTTCCCAACACAGACATAAATCTCTCTCCTACTGAAGTCAATGGGGCTTAAAAAGTCTTACAGCTCAATCCTATGTGGGCCTTGCGCTGCTAGAACTAGCATTCCGGTAGCGTAAGCTCCTTTACGGCCGTCACAAAATGCGACACGCCATTTTGTGCAGCCTGGCTATCACAGCAAGGGAGGCAGGGAGGGGGAGGAATGGGGCAGACCGGGGCGGGGAGGAGGATGGATCGAGGCCAGGAAGGAGGCGGTATTGGCAGCAGTGGTGCTGCTGATACCTTATCCCCCTTCCTGGCCTTGATCCGCCTTCCCAGGTCTAAGACATGTGCCAGAGCTAAATCACTGGTGCAGGCCCAGGTTGACCCAGCAGGGCAGCAAGGGCTTATCCCCTGGCAAGGGAACAAATGTTCCCTTACCCCGAGGAGACCTCCAAGACTACCCCACCTCCCCCCCCCCACACACAGGATGCACCAGTGGCTCAGCTGCATTGGTGGGGAGAATTTCAATAGGATTGGACTGTTAATTTTGGATGGACTATCTTTAAATCTCAATGGGAGATCTGTTTACTTACCATCACACAGCCAGTTTCTCACTTTCTAAAATGTATTTTTTACATTTCACATTTTTTAAAAAATCTGTGTACAAAGATTTTTACACAAGCACACCAAAATATAAATACTTCTTGGCAGCATTCACATGTTTGTATAGTAAATGGTGAGGGAGAAACAAATACCATCCCCTGGATCACATAACATAGAAACTTTACTAACAGCCCAATCCTATATAACACCCCAGGCAGTGATGTAGCTGTGCCAATGTGACTTGCACTGTATCCTGCAGAGGAGTTTCGGCATATTGAGACCTCTTCAATATGTACCGCCAAATGTACCCCCTTCCTGGGCCTGATCCACCCTCCTCCCTGTGCCTGTTGCCTCCCCATTCTGCCCACCCCTGGCCTCTTTCACACCTTCCCACCTCCCTCCTCCCACTCCTTGTGTGGCCTTACCTGCGGTGTTGGCGTCCTTGGTTCATTGTTGCACAGACCCAGCTGCTTGCTGCTCACTGTTTGCAGTGACGACCAGGCTGCGTCTGGTGTAAAGGGGTTTACACTTGTTCCAGTAGCATAAAGTCCCCTTAGGATTGGGCCACATATTATAAGTGTAAATGAGCTAATAGCCCAATCCTATCTTCTCCCACCATCTTCCACCATGCAGCCGTGCTGATGAAGCACATGCTGCATGCTATGGTGGAGGGTGTGTGTGTGACCAGATGGCCTGGGAGAGGAAAGTAAAAATCTTTTTTACTTACCTCCTGGTAAACCGCCTCATCACCTATGGGTCTCTTTGGACCCACACCAGTCATTTTTCTGGCGTGATTCCGAGGAGAAGAAGGGGGGAAAGGACATGTTGAAAAATTGGGGATAGGATCTGGCGCGAGCCTTTTCCACCACGATCCACCACCTCCAGCCTTCTTCCTGCCCCCTCTTGGCCCCGAACCTCCCCCAAACTGTCTACAAACCGCCCATGAACTGCCCATGAACCACCCCTTCTACCACCTTACCTGGGCCGGCAGACCGTCTGGGTGAGTCTGGCACGTATGCGGAGCCACTGGCCATTTCTGCCTGCAGCTCCATCGTGCCCAACTGTGGAAGCAGATCGCAAGTTCCACTGCCGCCGAAGGCCCTTGATCAAATTGAGCTGTTAGACATTTTTGTAGCATCTGGGGAAAGGGCCTAGAGCTCCTGATTTACATGCAAAAGGTTGGTACTGCTAAGAAAGGCTGGGAAAGACCCATCTGAATGCTGGAGAGACACTGCCAGTCAGAGTTGGTCATCCAGTCAGTGAGCTAGGTTGACCAATGGTCTGACTCAGCAGAAGGCAGCTTCCTCTGTTCCTAGGAAGCTAACTTGAGTAGTAAGCATTTATTTTCTTGTCCTTTGTAACAAACAAGGGACATGGGCTCGTTCTCTGGGCAGGCTCTCTTTTTGTTTGGAGAAGGCAGGGGCTATGCTGTGACCTTTCCTGTGTCTGTTGAATTCGTATCAACATCCTTTGGGAAACCACTTCTGTTGCTGTTGTTGATGTGACAGTACTGTTTGTCACTTGTCTGTGCACCCCATTAGCTTGATAGTAGAGTGGTGCCTGTTGCCTAAATGCTTGAATAAAGCTTTCAAAAGAACTCACAGCAGGTAATTAAAAGTCAGTGAGCAAAATTCTAGGGAAAGGTAAGCACACAAGACCCAGGACATAAAGTACTCAACTATGTGTCTAAATCCAACTGACCTTTGTGAAGCTTAAATGTGCTTATTTTTCTCTCTTTATGTATTGCTCCTTCTGTATTGCATAAGCCAGCTGGATTTTTAGCGTGACCATGACTGTAATTCCATGTTGTGTGACTAGGTGAGCATGTAGAGAGGAGGGGAGAGCAGACTGGGAGGGATCCTTGGGAAAACTGCATTGCCTTTGCACCCCACAATAAACATGGGAGGGATCCTTGGGAAAACTGCATTGCCTTTGCACCCCCCAATAAACACGTGAGACAAGTTGTTGGGAATAGGAATCGGGACGCATTTATTGAATATAGGCAATCATTAAGCAGAAAACTCCACCACGATCCTTTCTCCCAACTCCACCCCCCCTTCAGTGCGGGCATCTTACCTCGAGGAGACAGCTAACAACATTCTATTCTCCTTTCAGGTGTTCCCACCCTGACTCCAAGCTGTGGGCCATCAATTAACAGATCAGCTACCTAATCCTATGGTTGGGTTGTGCAGCCAGAACCTGCACTTCAGCCGCTCAGCCTGACTTATGGTGCCGCAAAATGTGATGCTTGACAGTGCGCTGCTAGACATGCAGAGTGATGCTGGCTGCATGACAGTGGACTTCCTGGAGCCTCTGGTACTGGTAAGTCAGTGGTGGAGGCAATAGATAGGCAGATCCTATCCTCTCTTTTTAAAATCTCCCCGCCCCTTTTCCCTCCTTGGACATACTCCACCAAAAGAGGAGGCGTATATCTAAGGAGACCCCTAGGCAGCCCTAGGGCTTACATGGAGGTAAGTAAGATTATTTTTTCTTACCTCCCATTTGCCCTCAGATTGCTCTCCCCACCATTGGATGTAGCACTCGCCTTTTTGGTATGGCTGCATTGGAGGTGATGGCAGGGGATAGGATTGGGACCCAAATCTATCAACAGCAACCCTGAGGGGTTGAGGAAGCTGAACTGCACTGCCTTCCCCAAGCCAGAAAACATTTGAGGTTGGCTTTGCAATCCAAGTCGGAAGAATTACCAGCCAGCCTCCCTGAGCTATATAGCATCTAGGGACCGGTACAGGCCTCTCCTCTGACTTCCCTCAGGGGGGGCACACTGAAGTCCCTACTCCCGCTTCCTGGCCCACACCATACCTGCAACATGGGAGGGGGGTAGCCTGGATCTTAGCTTTCCCCCACCCTACCAGACTGCAAAGGCCTCCCCAACAATTATCTGCTCTAGCCACACAAAAATGCACTCCATTCCTTGGAAAAAGAGTGGGCTATGAATGGAATGAATCCAGGTGGCAATTGCAGCACCAACATGCCCCAGTCACCACCATCCCCAGGTCGTAGTTAACCTCGCTTCCTGCTCTAACAACCTTACGGGCAGCCCAATCCTGCCTAAGGATCCGCCAGGTGGCCCAGGCCACCCGTTGGATCCTGTGCTCTGCCGCGGGCAGCCTCCCCCACAGTGGAAAGTCTACTTGGGGAAGGGGACACTCGTCCCCTTCCTCAGGTGTAACTGGCGCTGGGGCCGATCGGCCTCCTCAGATTTCCACCAGCGAAATCGCTGGTAGAAGTCGTGCAGCGGGGGGACAGGATTTGGCTGAGGCTGAATCCCCGCTCCCTCCTGGAGCGGCTGGGCCTATCGGCCCCCGCCGTTTGCCACCAACCTGCCCCCCATCGGCTGGATCCTTACCTGGGTCCTCTGGTGGGCAGGCAACGGCTCGGTCAGTGGAGCAGGGGAAGCCGGCTTCAGGCAGCGGAACACTCGTTCTGCCGCCTGTCACAGCACTAGGATTGTGCTGATAATTACCTATTATTTTAGCATAGGCCAAACCTATGCTGTAATAGATCCATCCAGAGTGCAATAACACCAGGGGATCCCCTCACAGAGATCCCTAACACCTTCTGCCTCAAGGACAAAACTGCTCTCTGCTCTGGCCAAAGCCAATCTCTCCCAAATGAATCACTAAAACCTGGGAGGGAGGAAGGAAATTATGTTAGAAAATTCCCACCCCATGGTGTGAGCTGGTTCCACAACACCCATGACAGCCAACATACTGGTTGCTTGAAGAATCTAACTCCACATCTTTCCCTTCAGCATCTTGTACTCCCTGCTCTCTCTCTCTCTCTCTCTCTCTCTCTCTCTCTCTCTCTCTCTGGTCGCCTAACCCTGCCCTTCCTGTCTCTCCTTATTTCACTCATGCATGTAATGAAAGATTGACGGACAATGGGATGATGAAGATGGTTCAGTGTGCAGCAGGGCCTGCACTGTGGCTGGACACTAAGGGACTTTGAGAACATCTCACTTATAGACTTTTTTTTTTTTTTTGTGGACTTGGAGTCCTTGCTTTGTTGGTCATTCTCTGTAGGCAGATACCAAATGCTTAATAGCAAGGTGAACAAATCTGACGCAAGGAAATTACAGACTATCTCTAAAATGTGTAAGAAACACAATAGGAACCATATTCTAACATAATATTAAAAGGCATGAGAATGAAATGCATCTCCATCCCCATTTCAGCGCTTGAAAATTCTACTTCATCTGAAGCAGGAACTATTTAATTATTGCTATGAGTCAACTAATGGCTTGATTAAAAGGAGTCGTTGCAGTAAGTGACATGGATTCTCCCACTATTCGTTCTGACCATGTATTCTTTTCTGCAGCTTCTTTCCTCCTTTGTTGGAGGTGTCTTCTGAGAGTTGCATATATACCTGCCAGGTAGATCAGGCAATCTTGCTTGTGCATCTTGTACAAGCAAAATTGCCTCCTTGTCGATAATTCCCAATTCAACATGTGGGAATTGCTGCACTCTAAACAATGGTTCTCACACTTGGGTATGGTGAACTTTCTTGTGTAGGTGAAGTAAAAAAAACCTATCTGGGTCTCCTCTAGTGTAACTAAGACAAAGCTTAGATTAGAAAAGTTCGAAAATGTTCATGGCCAGCAACAATGTAAAATGATACCGGATATCCGGGTTTAAAAGCCATGTAAAAAGTTTATGAGTTTGATAAATGGAAAACAAAGAATAAGATTAACATTTGCTTTTGCTTTTTAGTTTCAGGTCTAAAGACTAATAGTCTAATTCCAACCAACTCTCCTGCGCCGATGCAGCTATGCCAATGGAGTGTGAGCTGCATTCTGCGGGGAGGGGGGGGAGTTACGGGGGCCTCCTCAAGGTAATGGAACATTTGTTTGCTTACATCGGACCTGCATTGAGGCTGGAATGTTGGTTAGGATTGGTCTGAAAGGCTGTAATCCTATATATACCTACTTGGCTGGCAGTAAGTCCCATTGAATTCAGTGGGGCTCAATTCTAGGTAGGCATGCATAAGACTGCACTGTAGGTTACTATATTTGATGCCTCTATACCAGATGGATTAATTAAAGAGATATAGTTATATGAACAAAAATGCAGTCTTGCAAACGAATGTGTGTGTACTAATATGTCAGCTTCTGCTTGCTTATGCTACAGAAACAGTTAATCAAGGGACCTATATTAATCTATCCTTTTTTTCTTTTTCCAGTAAGTCATTAGGTGCTTAAGTGAAGCTGCTCCTGCCAGTTTTCCTTTTCATTAAATATTCATATTTACTAATGGATATTGTCTTGACAAATTGGTCAAATTGAGCAATTTATGAATTTATGTCGCCTTCAAAAATAATTCTGTTTTCAGAATTCCCAGTGAGCCAAAGTAATACTTAAATCATTAACACTTCATTGATTTTATAATTAAAAAGCTGGAGTGTAAATATAGCAGGCTTTCTAAATGGTATAATGACTGGATTTTTTTCCCCCCTAGGTGCTATGAATTGAGGCCCATCTCTGCTTGTGGGTATCCAGTATCCAGGCACTTTGGCCAAATTTGGCCTGTCAAAGTGTCAGTAATGGCAGAGGTGAAACAAGGGTGGAGCGAAGGCAAGTATTTGTGCAAGACTCCGTTACACTGGAGTCAGCGGCCCCTCCCCCTTGCTGTTGGAGCCATTCCAGCAGCAACAAGGGAGTGTCCTGCGTGTTGCCTTTGCTGCCAGAATGGCTCCAACAGCAAGGGGGAGGCGCCGCTGACTCCAGTGTAACGGAGTCTTGCACAACTACTTGCCTTCGCTCCACCCTTGTTACGCCCCTGATTAATGGTACCACTAGTCAGCATTGAAACCGACAGAAGGGATTGACCTGCCCAACCAGCAAAGAGAATGGAATACTAAGAGGGGGGACAGGACACCTTGTTGTTTCAATTTTGGCTGCTGTTGTGTCCCCTATGTGCTGGGAAGCTTAGAAAACAAGAGACACCATGGCCAACCCAATGTTTTATTTCCTTCATGCATATAGACAATCTCAGGAACCAGTCCCATCCTTCCCCCTGCCATAGCATACAGCCATGCCAAAACAGGGTGCACTGCATGCTGGGGGAGGGGAAGGCTGATCGGGAGACTTGGGAGGGGAAATGGAAAACATTTTCCCTTCTACCCTCAGTAAGCCCTGCAACTGCCAATGGGTCTCCTTGGACCTGCGCTAGCTCTTTAGCTGGCTCAAGTCCAAGGAGACAAAGGAGACATGTCTGCTCACTCCAGAGGAGATACCCCATGCTATAGCCCATGCCCAAACTGGGTGCCACTCCTTCCCGCCTCCTCATGCCTGCAGACCTCCCTCGTTCCGCCCTGATCCCTCCCCCACCCTGCCAATTTACCAAGGTTGGTGGGCCTTCTCCTCCCTGCCACTGTGTGCAGGACCTCCATGGCATGGTCCAGAAAGTGCACAGCTATGCATGCTTCTGGATCAGCATTCATGATGCTGTAAAGAGCATTCCGCCCTGTAACACTCGTTCCAGCGGCAGCAACGCTGCCTTGGATTGGGCGGTAATACACTCATTCAGTGCTGCTTCTTCCCAGTGCATTTCTCTTTGCCTTGCTAATTCAGTTTAAAGGTTTAGATGGATTAGCCTAAATTTAGGCTTCTCTGAAATCCCCACTAGGTTCCCATAAAGCGGAGTTAGAATTGAATCAACATTAGAGTCCCCCAGGGTAGATTTGGTGATAAGCAATTAGTCTTTCTTATGTTTGAATGCCAAACTGGGGCTTCCTGCTGTGGTGAAATGATATTAGAAGTTCCTCGTGTTCAGAGTATGGAGATGAACCTGGAGAAAAATTACACCATTAAAACATAGTAGGCATTCCTTTATCAGACAAGCGAGGACCAGTCAATATATATGGAGAGCAGAGCAGCAAAATCCTCCCCACTTGAAGCAGGATGGCCATGTTATTGCTGATGCAGAGTAACTTTAAATATTCAAAACAGGGTGGGTGGAGAGATGCAAATGAGTTGCACTTTGCTTTTGCACACTTGTTTAGAATGCCCAAAGGTGAGCCTGTGTATCAACCACCCTCGTCCACCCTGGATGAGAATATCGTCCAGATTCTGAGACAGTACACAGACCTCCCCCCCCCTTTTTTTAAGAGTGTTCAAAACCATTCTTGGTTACTCTGGAGTCGGTTCTTCAAACATTGTTTGCTGAGTGTCAGACTAGGATGGGGGAGGATCCAAGTTCAAATCCCCCGCTTAGCCATGGAATTGACTGAGCGACTGTGGGCCTGCAACTATCTCTCACAGAAACCTACCTCACAGGGTTGTTGTAAGAATAAAGGAGGAGGGAGACAACAATGCATGCCATGCTGTAGTACTTGGAAAAAGGGCAGGATAATAAAAATATGAATAATGATAGTGATGATAAATGTGTAAAGGACGAGTCAGAGGCTGAAGTGTGTCAAAATAAGACTCAGCTGCCCCTGGCATGAATATGTGCTTGAGGCCTTCCTCTCTTTCATCCATATCAACAGTCACAAATCTGCTCTCCTTGGTGGAGAGGTGTGTGGCACCTTGGCTCATGGTCCTCATGCTGTTGAATTTGGGCTTTCACTTAATCCACCTTGTTGATGTATGGGCACTTGGCTAGTGTCGGATCCTTTGCTACGTGGGGATGCTCCAGTACGTGTAAGTGGAGCTCTCTCTCTCTCTCTCTCTCTCTCTCTCTCTCTCTCTCTCTCTCTCTCTCTCTCTCTCTCTCTCTCTCTCATATTGGTAGGCTTTGAATCATGTGTTTTTTTGAGGGGGGGGAGCCTAAAATCATTTGGAACACATATACTATATCTGCATTCCTTCCCACATCTCAAGCCTATAATAGTCTCCATTTTCCTTTTGCATCTTAAGAACCTACTTAAAAGCAGAACAGCCATGGCTGCTGTCACTGAAGCCGAATAAAAACTTTTGCTTTTGTTTCCAGGAGTTCTTATCTTTTCTGTTATGATAGCCTTCTGCTCCCAAGATGTCCATTTGCCTTTTATTTCTTCCCGTTCACCTGCTAGGAAAATACATTCAGCAGCTGTAAACTCCGAGTGGGATAGCAGCCTAGTCACTATAATGCTGCAATAATAACAGAACATCGATGTATTTGTTTTGAAAGCAAAACCTGGAGAAAACCCACAATATTGTGACTCAGTGCCATGGTTTTAAAAGAAACAGGAGGTGCCTGCTATTCAGAGATAATTCGTAGCGCACGTTGATCTGATATTTTAGCCACAAATATTGCAGAAATGTCGGCCTGACTTATCAGCATGCTATTTAAAAGTGATCAAACATGGCAAGTGCTCATGCTTCCATCAAAGAGCAAAGTAAAATATTTAGCTGTAATTGATGTAGCCATGCTTTTGCTTGAAAAAAGTGATATTAATAACATACTTTAAAGTCTAAGAAAATGTTGATATTTTTGCTAATTTGGGGCTACATGAGACATGATGGGGTAGCCCCATGTATTTCATGCATATTTGCCCCATCCATATACAAAATGGGGGTGCAGAGATTTACCCTAGACACAAAAAGGAGGACAGAGGAGAAGTGCAAACCTCACTCTTACCTTACTAGCCTATAATAGTCTCCATTGTATTCCATTGCATTATGATTAAGCATTCAAAGCTGGTACTAGAGCTAGGCTGGGGAAAAGCTGATTAAAGCCATGGAGTGCATCAAGGAAAGGTGAGGGGTGGAGTTTAACTCCCACAATGCTCCTTTTCATCTAAGAGTACACTTCTTCTGCTTTACATGTAAATGGGGAAAACGCACGCACAGCGGCCTCATTCCTCCTAGCTTGGCCTTTAGCCCTTGCGTTATCAATACTGTTTTTCAGCATTTGGAACATTGTGGGTTTCCTACCAGGCCAGGTTTGCATCAGAGACGCTGGGATAAATTACTGACAAAATTGATGCCATGTTCGAGAAAATGTAGGGATTTGGAGTGGGCAGGGTGAACTTGTATGCACATCCCTGGGGAATCCAAAAGGAGATAAAACATTGCTCTGAGCTGTGTGTAGCGTACTACTGAATGCCATGGGCATGTGACCCCGTCCAAATTGACTGAAAACTGGGAAGCAACCCCCTCCCCCATCCTGGCTCATACAAAAATGGCCAGATGGTGAAAATGCACCACTAAACCCTACAAGATACAATGTAAATGTATGAGTTTACATTTGACTCTTCTTAAATATTGGGATAGTTTCTTTGTAGGTCTAAAAAACAACAACCTGTGATCATCTCAGGTTGCCATTGAACGCTTTACCAGGAACTGATTATTTACATCTTAATGGTCGCTTTACAATGTGCCTGTGATCAGAGGTTGCCTTTGAGCTGCCTTGAGTGTGATTGTCTCTGGCTTTCATCAAAGCTCAACCGGAACTGACGACTGCATCTTAATGATCTCCAGCTGACCAGCAAGCGCGCGTCTTTTAAATCTTGAAACTGATGAGACAGACAATCACCACCTTGCAGTCTGTTGCACTGTTACCTGAGGAGGTTTGTCAAAGGACGACCGAAACGTCATAATTTTAAAGTATTGTTTTTAATGTTTTAAACGGTTTTTTTTTAAAAAAAACTTGTTTTTAACTTAAAGATTTTAACTTGGTCATGGCTTTTAAACCCGTCATTTTATCTTCAACAACAATGTAAATGGCTCATCATGACAACATGTGTTCTAAATCTGGCACCCTGTGGATCTATGGTAAAGCAGCATCAAGGTGCACTAGTGCAAATGTTGGATGGGAAAAAGCTAGAGACCTGAAAAGTGTCTTGCTATTGTCTACTACTATTGTCTACTACTTATGATGGTTCCACAGTACTCCACATTCAGAGGCAGGAACACCAGTTGCTAGAGAGCAACAGTGGGAGTGTAATGCTTATGGGCTTCCCAGGGAGATCTGGTTAGCTACTGTGGGAAATGAGTTGCTGGACTAGACAGCCCTGTGGTGTAGTCTAGCAGGGCTCTTTTTATGTTCTTATGTTCCTATCCTAAGCAAGTAAGTCCTACTAATTACAACAGAATTTACTTCCTAGTAAGTATACGATGTGTAGAATTGCAACTCACTCACTGAGCCCAAAGGAGAAATAAAGCAACAGCAGAACATAGACAAATGTGAGTAAGCTTGATTTGCAGAAGAACTGCACAATGCTGGGGAAACAAGTCTAATTTGTGTCCTACTGAGTAGAGTTCTGCTGAAATTATTAACTTCAGTGTGGCTTTTTTGGTAAATAGAAAGGCCGACGAAAGCAATACGGTGAAATGCCAGCTTATTGGCAGTAAAAAAAGAACTATGGTTAGAGACTTGCTTGTACCACTATCTTCATAACGAGTTGAATAAAGATCTTCCTCGTATGACAGTGACCCAACTGCGAATTTGGGTCCTGGAGATTGGCTTCACTGCGTTTGCAGAAGAGGGGACATCACTTTTTGGCAATAATCATTCGCCTTTGAAAAGAAGAGACAGTCCTGATGGTTGAGCTACAGGAGATAGAAACACAGTTTCTATCAACAGCTTGCCGAGAGTGGGAGGTTTGCAGCAAGATATTAGTGGAAAAGATCATGGGGCTGCTGCTTGAAATTGCTCGGAATGTGCGGCTAATGGACGGCTATCTTGCTGAAGCTTTTTATAGTTTGGTGCAGCAAGAGAAAAATGCACCAGGCTGGGGAGATTTCAGTGGGTGAGTGGAGAGTCATGGGGAAGGATTGTTGTCAATTATTTTTTTGGAGCATTCCCAGTAGTGGTCTAAATGTAGCAGTCTAGAAGCAGATTGTTTAATGTGTAGCAAAAACAACTTAATCGGTCTGAAGCTAGGCATAATTGAGTACAAAATCCACGGGAAATGAAGACTGCTTCAGTATATCTGACCTAACAGCAACAAGGAGAGAAAGATGGTAGTGCCAGTGAAGCCCTGCGATATGTCAGTTAGTTAGTTACAGATTTCAGGTCTCTTGCAGCTGTTTGTTAACTGGGGTGGTATCAGGGGTCAGCCAGATTGGGCACTGGCTAAGGGTCCACATTCATCAGAAGGCCCACTTCAGTAGCGGAGAGCCGCCTGGGGTGGGGGTGGGTAGCCACTGGGCAGTATGCGGGGGGGACGGGACACAAGCGCACCGTGGCGGCAGTCGCAGAATGGCCGCGTGGCTTGAGGAAGAGCTACCTTTTAAAAAGATACAGCAAATACCTGCAGAGGATGTAAACCTTCACCACCAATGGAGAAAGTCCTACAGAAATCAGAACATTTCTCTTCTCCATGATACTATGTGTTATATATGAACAATTGCTTGGTGGACCTACAGTCTCTCACAAAAGCTTAATCTACACTGGTGCTTTCTTATGTGCAAATTGTAGATGCACATTGAACCAGACAGGTGTTGTGTGTGTGTTCATTCTCAGCTCCCTCTCTCTCCTCTCCCATTTTTTCCTTCAATCAGATTTGGAACGGAAATATAATTCCCTGATAATTCATTGCCATTACGCTCTATTGATTCTTTTCCCCTGATGTAGACAGTACTGCCGTTTTTCACTATTAAAATCAAACATTTGTCTTCAGAATGACAAAGAGTAAAAAGCGAAGATTTCTGGGAAAGTTTCTTTTGGGTTATTTAGTTCAAAATGTGGCATTTGTACAGAAATCTCTGTTTAGTGAAATTGAGTTGAAGGACACACACAAGGGAAAAGTTCAACCTTCATTTGCTTTTTGGACTACAAAATTATTATTATTATTATTTAAAAACTAGTGGCGCAGTGGGTTAAACCACTGAACCATGAGCTGTCGATCGAAAGGTCAGCAGTTTGAATCCGCGACAGGGTGAGCTCTCGTTGCTTGGCCAGCTCCTGCCAACCTAGCAGTTCCAAAACATGTTAATGCGAGTAGATAAATAGGTACCGCTTGCAGGAAAGTAAACAGCGCTCCGTGTTCCAGCCGCATTCTACGCACTGCGGCAAGGAGAGTCATGCCGGTCGCATGACCATGGAGGCGTCTTCGGACGATGCTGGCTCTTCGGCTTTGAAATGGGGATGAGCATCACACCCTAGAGTCGGACACAACTGGACTTAATTGTCAGGGGTCACCTTTACCTTTAATACAGAGTTGGACAAAGATGGCCAACTGCTTTTGTGGGCTGGATCTCATTGCTGAATGTGTGCCTGGTGGCCCTGCCAAATTTTTATTCAAAATATGCTAAAATATTTGCCTAGCTTCACCCAAAAGTAAGTGCAGTGTTTGAGCTTCATATTTAATTATGGTCCTTGTTAATAGATGGCACTGACCTTTCTTATACAGCTTACATGAGTCATGATGGCAAAATAGATCTCTGGACTCTTGATGATTGTTGGAGAATAAAGCAACTCCTAACAATACAGGAGTAGACCATCCCTGCTATAGAAATTAATATTGAAATATTCCAAACAGATATTGAAATATTCTTAAGATATATAGATTTATAACCCATGTAGTTCCAATAGGTTGAAGATCATTATTTTCAGTCATGTTTCAGAGCAATAGACAGTACAGTAAGTGTTATTGTATAAAACAAACCTAAATTGTTCAATTCAAACATTCAAACATTATACCAAGCCATGGTTAAGCCATGGTTTAGGAAACTCACCTATGGTTCATCATGATTTTCTGAATTGATAAACCATGGTTTGCACTTGGATGGCAAACCAGAGCAAGAAACTAGACTGAAGTCATTTCCAAATAATGGTTTGTGCTAAATGTGGTTTGGCATTGTAAAGGTTATATGGGGACCTCTCCCCCTAAAGAGGGAGCGAATCCTTTTCTCCTGCCCACACTATCCTCCCTTCACACCAGGGACCTGCAGTGTGTCAGGAGGTACAGGTTCACTTAGAAGTGACCACAGACAGGACAAAAGAGTCCTGTGTGGTAGAACTGCCACCACCCCTCCTTCAGCCAGTTTTCCCAGTTAGGGAATGCCAGGAGACCTCTAGGCTAACCAGCGTCTGAGTGGGTAAAAAGAAAGCCCAGCCCCCCACGCCCCTTCCTTCCCTCAGTGCTGCAAAAAACAGTAATGTTGCTTTGTGTGGTCTAGGTTTGAATTTAGCTGAGACACTTCCCCTGTTCAATAAGCACCACTCAGTGAGGTAGCAGATTATAAAAGTCTATTTAAAAGGGAAATAGGAATAGCAGCAACAATAGAACAACAGTTTGGAAGAAACACTTCACAGCAACAAAACAAGAAACCGAAGCCTATTCCTAAAAATTGCTTACATAGTTGGCCTCTCCCCAGAGCATGTAATGCCATCCTATAGCACGACTGCATCTTTCTTCACTGGCTGATGGGAGGTGAGGCATTGCTGGGGGGGGGGCATGGTACTGTACGTTCTGCACAGTTCTACTCTGTGTTGCGAGATCGCCACGTCCCCTCGCCATTAGAGCCATTCCAAGTGGCGAAGGCAATGCACAGGGAGTCTCCTATGCGTTGCCTTCACCGCTCGGAATGGCTCCGACGGCAAGGGGGTGGGGTCACCTCGTAACACAGAGTAGAACTGTGCAGAACTTACAGTACCATCCCCCCCCCCTCTAGCGACGCCCTGCCAAAGTCCAAATTGGGCCTTTTTATATGCCTTTTAGCCAATCAATCACCCTTCAAAAGGATCCGGAAAATGTAGAGTTTGTAATTCATGCTGAGTTGCTCCTCATATGCACCCTCCCAGCTTCAAAAGACCCAGCTGAGAATAATTAGTTAATCAAAGGGCCAGCACCTCCATTCTTGAAGATCAGGAGACTCTGACAACACAGCTGGCTGGTTCTTCTTTATCCTGGTGCTCTTCTTTTATGGAGTCAAACTTCTTTTCGATAAGGATTTTCCCAGGGCAGAATTTTACAGCCCTTTTCTTAAAACAAAAGGACAGAGGCCTGTGTCACTAGGATGAGATCCAGGCATCAAAGAAATGCAAATGGACTCTAAAAACTAAAGAAATTCAAGGATTACATAGCCTCAAATAATTATAAGTGTTACATTTCTGACATCAACCAATGCAAATTTTAGTTTCCTGACAGACATGTTTGAATTGACCAACCCATAATTACACAGCTGTTTTATCTCCTCTGGATATGATTGCACCAAGGGACTAGGCGGCCAAGCAAATGGAAAATGGAAGCTTATAAACAGTAAGAAACCACAATTCGCTAGTACATTTGCAAACTCAAAGCATGGTTTGGGTTCTAAATTATAACACAAAATGTAGCCTGGTGTAGGGTACCAACTGACCATTCAGATGTAATACCCAATCATGGTTTGTAAAGTCAAACCATGGTGCTTTTTTTTTTTTTTTACATCGGAACCCACATCAGCACACAAAACAGACTGTAAGGAGCTGCCAAAACAGGATATCAAATCATGATTTGAAGCTGATTTGCAAACCACAGTTTTCACTAACTGTGGTTTGTTATTTTGTCCAAATTCACAAACCATTGGCAAATGGCAAACAGTTGACTCAAGAGCAACCAGGGTGCTGGGAGTGAGTGGGTATTACACCAGGGTAATGGGAGTGAGTTTATGAAGCTGCGTGATGAGCAGGTGGAAAGTGAAAACGGACAAGCAGCTCTAAAGCATGGAGTCTCCATCCATGGGTTCTGGGTTCTAGTGCTGGGAATCTATGTTGAATGCAACCTTGGAAGCTGCCAATTTGATTGCAGCAGTGGCTGTAATAAATCACCCCTTTATTTGTATGCCATTTTCTGAATCAAGATTGCCTCCCCTCAGCTGCTGTTTGCCCTGCAGGGAAAATATATGTTTATTTTTACTCAGAGGGGCATCGGCTTTAGGGGTGATTTTGATTGCACAAGGCCAATCATTGTGCAATAATTGTGCAAAGGCCACAGTAGCTATCAAATTGGCAGTTCTGCAAGGCTGATTTTTTTAATTGTTAAATCAGAACAATTGCTCATCTCTTGTGTAACTTGTTTGACCATTAAACATGACTCTTAAATGTGAAAAAGCTTAAACTGGGTATGACATCATTGACATGATACTGTTGGTAAGTTGTTTAAAATCTTTTCTTACATGATTGACTTTAACCAGATAATTGAATAGCATATGAGCCAATATAAGGGCAAGTTCCC
This sequence comes from Plestiodon gilberti rubricaudatus, assembly GCA_026170595.1. Classification (NCBI taxonomy): domain Eukaryota; kingdom Metazoa; phylum Chordata; class Lepidosauria; order Squamata; family Scincidae; genus Plestiodon; species Plestiodon gilberti. The sequence goes on from JANXHW010000002.1 coordinate 181,687,040, forward strand.
ATTTTGCACCTGTCATGTGATAAATGCAGCTGTCACAGTTACCTGAATGTGTGAAATTACGCTCTTAGATGAGCTCCCACCAGTTATTGTCTTTCATATCAGGCAATTACCCAGCAAGACAATACGAGAGAAGGTTCATACATGCAACTTCTGTTTATTTTCTCCAAACCATCATATTCATAAGCACCTGCTTATGCAGAGAAACATCAGGGTTTCATGAGATGCACTGAGATGAGCCACTCTCCATTTCCAGAACTGCAGTTGCACTTTCTCTCTCTGGCTATTTGGATCACCAGAATTGCTGTGGCTGTCTGCTCACACCACAATAAAGTTGCACTTCCCTGTGTACTTGCATATACAGTTGAAAGAACAATTAATACAGGGGTGGGTGGGTTGCAAAGCCATATTAAAGTGATAAATCTGTCCATTTTTGCTGTCTCATTCACCATATCTGGTGGCAGTGGCATAAATGTCTAATGTATACTTGATTCCTTTTGTGCATAATACATGCTTATACTGTATTTATATCGTGATATAGCAAAAAGCACCTAGATTAGGTGCTAGATCTCTCAGTGACTGAAGCAGTATGCCAAATGCCATCCCTCTCCTACCTGGTGGAATGCCTGTCACAACCACTGCTCTCTCCCCCCCCCCCCCCCGATTTGAAAAAAGAAGGAAGTGGAAGAGGAAGTGTGGAGGAGAGGAGCACGTGACCCTGAGCTGTCCCTTGTGTTGGGTGAATTCAGGCAACCACATAGGGTCCTGCGCTTTGGGAAGCCCTGCACTTCACCATCATGGTGTCAAACATCATGCCACAGTTAAGGGGAAGGAATCGGGAGGGAAGCCGTGGGAAGCCTTGAGCAGCTGAAGTGGCAACAACAGCAGCTGAAGTGGCTGCCTTAGGTGTCACCACTGCCAGTATGGGGTGGGCAAAGTGATGAGGGAGTGATGGGGGGGGAAGAAAGCTGTGGGGAGTCCACATTGAGGGGTAAATAAATACAAAAAAGGGTAGAGGGGGAAGGCACAGAGAGGGGGAAGCTAAGGTCGGTTGGCAGCGAGATAGCTTGAGCTTGGCCTGCCAGGGCCCCACACACCACTAGGAATGGCCCTGGCTCTAGCCCTTTATATACTCCTCTCCTCCACAGTTCCTCTTCCACTCCATGTTCTGGGAGCTGTAGGCTTCTGAGGGCTGCTGCTATGAAGGTACAGTACTATACTGTACTCCTCACAAAGCCTACAACTCCCAGAAGCTCCTGCATCTACCTTTCTTCCTGTTTGGAGAATAACTCCAGTTCTGTGCTGCTTCAGAACAAGGTAAAATAGCTTTTTCTTCCTTCCTGTTTGGAGGATTTTTGTTGCTGCCTCAGTTGAAAACAACACTTACTGGTTGTTTTCAAGAATTCACAGAATTTCAGACAACCCTAAGGTTTACCCTTGACTTATCCACAGAGTAGTTGTAATTAAAAGGTACTAATTGACACATTTTAGCCTAGCCGCTAGTCATCAATGCACAAGTGCGAGTGCACCAGTGTCATGTGCCAATAGAAAGAGGTATGGTGGCGCTCCGAAAGAGACTCATTCCGACTGCATCAAGGAAAAGGCATTACTACTGTGCTCCAACGCATGAATTCAATATTCATAATTTGTTGGTTGTTGAATAAACGTTTTTAAACAAATCTGTTGTTTGCTTCCAAACAGAAAACAAAACAGATCATGTTTACACACACTAACCTAGGCTGAAGTGGCCTTTACAGTCATAATTCAATACCTCCTCATTATATGTGCGTATTTTTCTGTATGGGCTTTTTTCCGTGTGGGCTTTTTTCCTAGAACCGTTTCCTATGTGCTCCTGTTCAGAGATGAACATTTTTTCCTTCACTCTTTCTGTGAACAGGTGGAAACTGCTACGGCTGTATAAAGTGAGAGTAGACTTTTAATTCAAGTCCTTCTACTGACTGGTCTGCCACATTGCTTTGAACACAACACCTGTATCTTAAGTAGTTGGGTCATAGCAGGGACAACAGTAGTAGGAACAACACTGTGAAGAAGGTGACACCCTTTCTTGATGTTATCCCTGCAACTGATATACTCAGACTTTTATAAGGAATGTATTCCACATTCCACTTACGGTATATATCAATCACAGGAAGTGTAATAGACTAACAGCTCAAGTCTATGCACGTTTACTCAGAAGTAAATTCCACTATGTTCAATGGGATTTACGCCTAGGAAAGTCTGTCTGGGATTGCAATCCAATAGTGCATGTCTACTCAGAAGCAGAGGCGGAACTTGCGCGGAGCACGTGGAGCTGCTCCGGGCGCGGGCGTGTGGACGGGGGCGGGGGCACATTCAGCGGCAGGGGCGTACTTACCCTGCACTTCGGCCCTCCCTCCCTCCCTGGAGCCCGTTTGGCTCTGAAATGAGACCAAAACCGGCGGGGGGTGGCGTCGACGTGACGTCAAGCAGGCCCCGCCCTTGCTCCAGGCGCCGGGAGGGCCTCCGTCATTTCTGCTCAGAAGTAAGCCCCATTATGTTCGGGATTGTAATCACGTCATTTTATTTGTTGATTCCCCCCCCCCCCCATTATTTTTCTATTACATGTTTCAACCCAGTAACGGCTTCCTAGCCAACAAAGATGGATATTGGCTAAATTTTGCTCCTCAATCATTCCCTCCTACTCCCTTTGTTCTCCTCTTCCGGTGAGCTATTTATTGTGCTATTGGTTATGGCTACCCACTGTCCAAGTGACAAGGCTTTCCAACAGAGAAAAAGGGAATGCTGTTGTGTAGGTGAGTACAAGATACCTTTTAGTGCCTGGAGTTAATTGAAATTCCTGGACAGCTGCAACCAGCTATGTGAAAATGACAATGGGTGACTAATGACTTGCAGTGTTTGCAAGTAATTAGTGCCATTTATTCTAAAACATTATCTAAATTTGTTTCTGAAATACATGTAGCCATGGGGAATTTTTTTGATATGCATTGAAAAGAGTGGCATATACTTCAGTGCCCGTAGTCATTTTTGTGAACTTTTTTTTTTTTGCTTAGGCTTCAAGATCACTATCCAGCATTCTTTCATTCAACAGAACTTTTATGTCTAACAAATTAAATTCTTGGGCTGAATAATTACATGTAAATGCTGCTGGGCTATTACTCCCAAGGGGGCAATTTTCTAGCCATTTGTCAGCATCTGAATGTCAAACATATTGCATTGAGAATGGAGCACTATATGCAACATACACTTCAAAACAGAATATGAAAGACATTAATCAACATTGCAGATGTAAATTAGGAAGCTAGTTGGACCTGGCTACATGAAGTGAACATTGTGCCAGTTTTAGCAAATAAAACTTGCTGGGGGGGGGGGGGGAGGAACAGGCTCTTCATATCATGAGGTCATTGCAAGCAAATGCCATATTGCCACCAGTTCCACTTTTGTCCAGTCTCTATATTTTTGGACTAATGATTTTTTAGTAAGCCATGCTGAGGCAAAACTCCTAGTATCTGGTGTGTCCCCCCCAGATGAGTTCAATATGTTATCTGGTACTTGTTTGGAAACCCTATGATGAACTGGATATTCAAATAGCTAAAGTACATACTGTATTACACAAAATGAGTAAGGAAGCCTGGTTTGTTTGTTTGTTAAATAGTGACTGGAGTGGGCTATAAAATGGAATGGAACTGTGGTGAGGGGTGTATGTGACCTTCTGCAGTTTTGGCCAGTCGGTCGGTTGGTCGGTTACACACACACACACACACACACACACACACACACACACACACACACACACACGTTATTTCATACAGTATAGGGGAAGCGTTTCCATGATTGAGAGCCAATTGAAGCTTTCCTAAAGCCACCCAATCCTCTTGCTATGGTTTTGTTCCACTTTATGTCCTCTGGCTGCTATTTTGTTTTTAACACGTACACACCCAGCACGTACACTATCCTCTTCACCAGTCCCATTCAACTCATTGACACTTGTGCAAGTTTTCGGCTTGCCAGTCACAGAGTTAATACCGGTAACTAGTTTGCAATATCATCAAATCTTAAGGTCTCCAAAGCATTGATTGTGGCCGTAGAAGAAAACTCCTGTCTGCCCGGAGCCAGTGCAAGCAGTGATGGGGAACTGTTGCCAGCCTTCACGTCCCACTGAGGCGGTGAGTGCTGAAGAAAATCCAGTGCCACGTGGGTGGCCTTCCCCTTTCTCCTGGCCCATTTTCACCTTGGTAAATGGTGACTTGGCCAGTGGGTGGCGCAGTGGGTTAAACCGCTGAACCATGAGCTGTCGATCGAAAGGTCAGCAGTTCGAATCCACGATGGGGTGAGCTCTCGTTGCTTGGCCAGCTCCTGCCAACCTAGCAGTTCCAAAGCATGTTAATGCGAGTAGATAAATAGGTACTGCTTGCGGGAAGGAAAACAGCGCTCCGTGTTCCAGCCGCATGCTACGTGCTGCGGCAAGGAGAGTCATGCCAGCCACATGACCATGGATGCGTCTTCGGACAACGTTGGCTCTTCAGCTTTGAAATGGGGATGAGCACCACACCCTAGAGTCGGACACAACTGGACTTAATTATCAGGGGTTACCTTTACCTAAATGGTGACTTACAATTTTCCACTTGAAACGGAGTCTGTGAAGTCAAATGCACCCATTCAAGCCAGTGTCTTCTTTGATGCGATCTCCTTTTAAAGGGTCTGCTTTAAAAGCCAGTCAATGCAAAACCCCATTTTCTCCTCATAAGTTGGATAATTAATACGTTGTAATTGCCTCCCTATCCTGCAGGAAACTAACTGCTTGATATGCTAAGGATTATCTTGTTACATGTCCCCGGGAGGATATTATTCCAGAAAATTAATGAAATTAGTTCCAATCTATTAAAAAATATTGAGAAAACAATAGAGAGTTGATAAAATAACTGGGCAGAAGAAAATGCTGTACTTTTATGAAACTTCAAGGCCTAAAGCAAAAGAAGGTGTGGAAGCAGCGTATTCCACCTCTACACTCATTCTGTTCCGTTCTTTGGAAAAAAACTGTAAATAATCCCACTGTAATACAAAACAAATGCTTTTTGGATTGGATCAGAGTCTCTTGGTTTAAGAGCTTTCGACGCACACAAACCTCTTCATTAGTCTGCACAGTCCTCCTTCGTGATGTGACCGATTCATTTTGGAGAGCACATTTGGATAACCCTCAGAGTAGCTTGATCAGGACATTCATTATCATGCTGCCCTGTCAGAAAGAGAGATGCTGTCTATCTACAGTGACAAAAATATTTGCATATGTAGCCATTTTGCTCATTTCAGGCTGCCTTATGAAGAGTTCTACTCAGCTCGAAAGATTACAAAAACTTATGGCAAAAGAAGTTGGTCCAGTAAAAGATACTCCATTATCTAGTTTATATCTTTTATGGCAGAGCCGTCGCTACGGTGGGGGCGGTACTGTAACTTCTGTGCTGTCCTAGTCCCCGTTTACTCCCCAGTACGAGGTGGCCCCACCCCCTCGCCGTCGGAGCCATTCAGTGTGGCAAGGGTAACAGGCAGGGAGTCCAAAGAAAATTGGTAATAGCTAAGGCTGCAATCCCATGTACGCTTACCTGGAAGTAGGTCCCATTAAACAGAATGGCTCTTACTTCTGAGTAAACATGCATAGGATTGCACTGTAAGTTCCATTGTAGTCAATGAGGCTAGTTAGTCATCCTGATTCATGTAAGTTGCATTAATTTTAGGCTTACCAGATTGCCCCCCGACGCAAGGGGGGTGGAAGGGATGTCATCGGGGTGGGTCCTGATGTTGCCGGGGCCGGGAATGTGACATCACTGGGGGTGGGGACTTAGCCTCGCACATGCACGCGAGGCTGGGAGCACTCGGAAAGCGTCCGAGTTCACTTGGACGCTTTCCGAGTGCTCCCAGCCTCGCACAGGTGCGCAAGGCTGTCCCTGCCCCCAGTGATGTCTCAGAAAGTGCTTCTAGCCTCGCATGAGTGTGCGCGAGGCTGGAAGGTCTCGGAAAGCATCCGAGTGAACTCAGACGCTTTCTGAGTGCTTCCAGCCTCGTGCACACTCGCGCGAGGCTTGAACAAAGAAGATGAAGGTGTCACAGGGGCAGTCCTAGACGGCCGGGACAAACAGGAGACTGGCCAGGAGCCTGGGATTTGGGCTCCCGAACCGGGATTGTCCTGGCCGTATCCGGTAAGCCTAATTAATTTCTATTGGACTTTAAATGATTTACTTTCATTGGATACAACCTTGTGTATTTAAGGTAAGAAGAATATACAGTCGGACCTCCGTATCTGCAAATTAGGCATCTGCAGATTTGACTCAACGTGGATGCTTCACGGATATGGGAGCAATGTAAAAACCTTTTAAAAAGAAAAAAAAGTTTACAAAGGGCTTTCTTTACCCTTTCTCTGCAAACCGCTTTATTTTCTTGCCTGTAGAAGGGGGAATCGTGCTCCTTCAGCCTCTTCCAGGTTGCATGACTTCCCCCCTTCCTTCCCCGTCGCCCAAGAATACATTGAGTCAAAGCAGGGTCAGGACTAGTCCCAAACCCTATACGCTACCCGGCTCAATGACACTGGCTGGGAATTCCTCTGACTTGGATTGCAAAGCTGACCTCAAATGCTCTCTGGTCTGGGGGAAAGCAGTGCAGTTCAGCTTCCTCAAACCCCTCAGACTAGTATTGATAAACTTCAGCTGTCAAGTGATAGCCCACAACTTGGAGTCAAGGTGGACCCACACCGTACGCGTTCGTGTTGGTCATGTTCCGGCACGTTCCAGGAGCGTCCGGCGTGCCAAAAGTCGCTTTGGACTCCACTTGAGATGGGACAGGACACTGTACTTAACATCCCTGGTGGGCGCAGGACTGGTCGGGATGCAGAGCTCCAGGTGCCACAAACGTGTTTTACGGCATTTTTGTGACACCCTGCGCTGGCGCCATTAGCAAAATTTTTATTAGGTTTCAAAGCAACTGAGGTCTTGCAAAGATTTATGATTTCTAGAAACTCAAAGTTGTCTTGCCCAATGTTTTCTTGGATCTAGAAGGCTCAATTCTTGACAAATTACTTTCTTGCTATTAACATTATTTGGGAACTTCAGTGACTAGACCCAGGAGGTAAAGGATGAGGGAATTTGATCAATCATATATCAAATGTTTCCTGTTTAATGCAGGATGGTTGGTGGATCTGGTTTTATTTTTCTTTGTGTTGAATATTTAAACCAAACATTGATAAAAACTTTCTTTAATGTATATATGTGTGATATTAATCAAAGTCAAACCTCAGGGTCAGTTAGTTTTGATAAATTGACTTAGTTCATTCAAAAAGTGTAACAAATCAAAGGCAAGGTACCAGTTTGATTAAAATGTAAGATTAAATCAAGCTACAAAGCAAAACACTAATTGATTTGATTGGATTTGATTGAATTCACTAAGGAGTTCAGCTAATATAATACAGAAACTGTTGGTGCAAAACTCCCAGTTAGTCCACTGGAATTCCGGTGTATAATTCTATTAAAAATGGTTGCATTTGAGTTTGCCTTGAATTCTGAACTGACTTTGACTTTCTGAAGCCCTGGGATAGCTGCCGCCACCGTCCTCACCCCCGCAAAGACTCATAGCCCAATCCTGTGTAAGCATCCGGTGGGTGGCCCAGGCCGCCTGCCTGATCCTATCCCCGTTCCAAGGTTTACTCGGTCTACTCCGGGGAAGGGGACGTTTTAGCTGGCGCAAGTCTGAGGAGACCATGTAAAGGCCGAGCCGGCCTGGGAAGGGGATGGGGATATGGCGGCCGCCATAACCTGCCCCCTCTGGGCCGGCTCGGCCAATGGCCAGCCTCCTCACCACCCAGACTGCCCCCACGCCCGCCGGGGGATCACTTGCCTTCTTCGGCGGCCGCAGGGACGATCTGGTGGCAGAGTGAGGGCAGCCGCCCTCCACGGTGGCCGCCCTTACTCTAAAGTAATTGCAAACGTGCTTTACGGCACATTTGCAGCAGCTTAGAACAGCGGAGCACTCACTCCACTGTTCTAAACTTCGACAGGATTGCGCCTCGCGGGGAGAACTTTAAGAACCAATGCTTTATAAGATTGCTTTGTATATTCTTGTTTTGTGCACTCCCGTTAACATATAGATTTATTCGTCCTCTGTCCTCCCACATATATACACAGAGGATTGCAGTAAAGCTAAGGGACATTAATGTGTCTGCTGAAAGGGTTACAGAAAAGGATTGTAGAATCGCTGGGTGAAAGAGAAACCAAGAGGAAGCTATTACCTGTCATGCATCCCTTCAATTCTTCTACAGCAAATAGCTTGTCCCGGCACTATTAGCTATTTTTCAGAATAGCAGCCAGCTGTTAAAGTCATTCTTATTTCATTGGCTTTCATCTGCTCAGAAAAATTTATGAAAGTTAGTAATAGTGTCTGATTAATAACTAAGAGGGCAAAGGCATAAATCCTGTGCAACAGTGTCACTAAATGTTTCATGAGACTGCTGAAAATTAGAAAAGAGAAGTGGCAACATGCAATGTTGCAGTTTATCGTTTTTAGCAAGGGTATTCCTATGCAGGGATCCAGCCAGCCTGGAGCTGTTTGGGGCTCACACAAGACCCCCTATCTTCTCTATCATCCTAAATAAGCCCCAAGAGAGCATCAGACACTTATTTCGCTGCAGTGGGGGGAGGGGAGGAGTGAGCCACCATCTTGGGTGTGGCCATCCAGCTGACATCCCGTGACCCCCCAGAAACTTCTTCGCACATCCCGACCCCCCGGGTTGGGGAGCACTGCACTAAATAGTGCTTAAGGGCTCAGATTTGGCTGCCAGGCTTTATTGTTATACAACGGAGAAGTGTAGTACAATGTAGAGAAGACAGAGGGTTTTCCTCCCCACCTCCAGGATACTGTAAGTTGTTGGGCATTCAAGCAGGCCAATTCTCTCTCCCCCCCACCCCTAGACACCTTCAACATTCCATTGAAGATTCCTAATCTTCTGTAGACCTTCAATCATAAATTGCCTGACTTCCAGTTCCTTTAGGCCTTTTTGTTTCTTCTAAGTCAGAAGTGAGGCCTGGAGAATTCCAAGATTTAATTGTACTGGCAATTGGCAATCCCAACAAAAGGTAGCAGCAAATTTAGATTTTTTTCCTGTTTCAGACAAAAACCAGAAGTGGGTCTTGATCTCATCAGAATGAGGATCTGAAGCGTGGGGAGGCCCGGAGAGAGGGCTGCTGGTCTCCCTGCACCCTCCAAGGAGCTGGTGTAAAAAAAAGAATTTCCCCCCAGTGGCGGCACAATCCTGGGAGTGCCATAGCCGCTGCAATCTCACCCCCACCAACACTTACAACTTCTCCCACCTCATGGTTAGGCTTACCAGATTTTCCCGGTTCTAAACCAGGACACCCCCCCCCCACAATTAATTAAATAATTAAATAAATAAATTTAAATACATTTTGGGCGCCTTTTATGCCTTTTTAGTTATTTATTTAGTTAGCAAATTAATTAATTAAATTGACTTGCCTGTCCCACCGCTGCCATCATCTTCGTCGTGCCCTTCCTCCACCGCTGCCTCCTTTGCCACCGCCCGTCATCGCCGCCATTGCCGCCGCCCGTCGTTGCTGTCCGCCGCCTGTGCCGCTGCCCATCTGTGCCACCGCTCGTCTGCGCCACCGATTTCAAAGTGAGTAAACTTACCTTTTTTTCTGGGCGCCGCCATTTTGAATCTCGTGAAATCTCATGAGATCCAACATGGCAGTGCCCAAATCTCGTGAGGGAACACATCTTGGATCTTGTCAAAGAGTTTACTCACTTTGAAATCGGCGGCGGCTTCCACCGGGCCCGGAAAGCCCGGGACCGGAGCCCAGGATGGTCCTGGGCATTCCGGGATGGATGGTAAGCCTACTTATGGGAAGAGTGCGTGCGTGCGTGCGTACACTGTACAGTCTTACCTACTAGCTGACAAATCCAAACGAGAAATCTAGTATAGATTTAAAATATGCATTTAACCATCTGTGTTTGAAAACAAACACAGTTTGCTAGTTAACACATCAGCTAATAAACAGCTTATTTTCAAGTGTAGGCAATGTCTTGGAAACTTTCATCAATACTGTATAAGTAAAAACGCAAAATAAAAGAATATGACATTGACAGGTCTTGTCCTTTCTAAACTAAATTGTGAAAATGCTAATCACATCTAGTTAATTTTTTTCTTTTACACAAAAAGTCCTGCCCTTTGAACTCTAATTGGTGCTCCAACTAAATAGCAGGTCTGGAATTTGATTTGTGCCCTGAGACTCGCTCCATCTACACTGAATGCATTTATCATGGAGAGTAGGGAAGATAGGCCCTCAAATGGATTTTCATGCTTAGAACTTCAAAACATAAGCACTGTGCAGTTTAAAATTTGTTTTGCAAATCCTTATCGTATCACAAGTTATTGCTTGTGAAGTGGAGCAAAAAATAAAATCCACAGAGAGGACTTAGAAGAAGCTGCTTCCCTGTGTGGTTAGCTTAGCTGGTTTGTTTGTTTGTCTCTAAGGGCCAACACTGCTAAAAGCTTCAAAACTGCACATACAAATATAATTAGGCAATGGGTGACTCTGGATGTTATACTAATTAAGGACTTAGGATTTCTGTTGATATCTGATTTTTTAAAGAAGCATTTATCTGGGTTCTCCACAATTAGTTGCACATTGTATTATTATTTCTTAGTTAAAATTAATATTTTTACTACACGTTTCAAGGTGCTCTCAATAGTTGACACTATTAGAGTAACTTGAAATGTGTAGCAAAAATTACACAATCAAACCCACATTTGGTGCCTTAGAAGTTTGACCTATTCTTGGGTATATTTGGGGCGCAGATTCCAAAATTGTCATCAGTTTTGCCCTATCAGCTCTAGTTTTGGAGATATGGCAGAGCCACCTTGTATGCTGATTCAAGCAGCTCCCCCATGAGGAGGCTGAAGCCATGGCTTCCTCATGAGGAAGCTGCTTGAATCAGCAACAAGGTGGCTATGCATGAACCAGCGCCACCGATCCCTCCCCTCCTGTGCCTAGTACACTGCTCCCATCTCTTCTCTTCCCCGCCCTGTTACACCCCTGCCTTCCCCTAGCCCCCGTGCCACTCAGAGCAGCTCCTACCTACTCCAGTGCATGGGTGTCTGGATGCAGCACCGGTGGTATGGCACAGCTTGCTCTCCGGGTGTCACAAAGTGCTGTACAGCTTGTTTGCGGCACCCTATGTTGCAGCACTGGCACTGCCAGACCATAGGATTGTGTCGTGAGCCTAGTTACTACAAATCTAAGGTATGTCTACAGCATGTTCAATAAGAACCCACCAGAGAGCCTCCAGCTTTGTCTCTCCCGGAGACCTTAGCTGAGGGAAAGCAGCAGTGAAATCATTTGTGGCAATGTGTACTCTTCTTTGATCTTTAATTCGCTTCTAAAACAAAGTGATTTTAAAGAGAAAAATCACATGCCCTTGGGGGATCTTCAAGATGGTACAGACTTTCAGTTGCCTGAGGCAAGCCAGAGAGTTCAAACTTCAAATTTCCCCTCCCCTCGTAACGCCAGACCTTAATGCTATCGTGATCCCAAGCCCCCTCCTTCCCACTACCACCAATTCTACCCCACCCAACCCTAAATTACAACATATGAGGGAGAACAAATATTTGTTTTAGTAGTTAGGCATAGTGGGTTAAACCACTGAACCATGAGCTGTCGATTGAAAGGTCGGCAGTTTGAATCCGCGACGGGGTGAGCTCTCGTTGCTTGGCCAGCTCCTGCCAACCTAGCAGTTCCAAAGCATGTTAATGCGAGTAGATAAATAGGTACCGCTTGAGGGAAGGTAAACAGCGCTCCGTGTTCCAGCCGCATGCTACGCGCTGCGGCAAGGAGAGTCATGCCGGCCACATGACCACGGAGGCGTCTTCGGACAACGCTGGCTCTTCGGCTTTGAAATGGGGATGAGCACCACACCCTAGAGTCGGACACGACTGGACGTAATTGTCAGGGGTCACCTTTACCTTTACCTAAAGGCAGTTTGGTTTATTTACTGAATGGGTCCCTGTATCTCTAGTACAGGTGTCTCCCCATAGCCGCAGGGAACTCCTACTGTGGATACCTGAAACCGTGGGTAGCAGCAAACCCTATACTTACCGTTAGACAGGAGACAGAGAGACAGGTAAGTCATTTGCACGATGGGGGGATTTCTAAACCATGGATAAGTGAAACTGAAAATACAGGATCTGTGGATATGGGGGGGATGCCAATATTTTACCCAACAACTGTCCTTGTTTACCAGCTCCTCTTCATGGAAATTCACTGTCCCTCTTTTGTCCCTTTTCTTGTCTCTCAAGGATGCCTTGTTAAAATATTGGCTGCATTCGTTTTTCAGCTTCCAGTGTAAGTAGTGCTCGAGAGGAGTTTTTTAATCCCCTTCTAGGGTCACTTTTTTTCCCAGGTTCTAGCACGCTCGTGTTCCGTCAAACTTCCCTTTAACAATTTTCAATGCCCCCTTTAGACCAATTAACCCTCTTTTCCCTGGAAACAGATGTAGCTGTGTTAAAAAAAAAACTACCAAACTCCAGTGTGAAAAGCAATTTAAAATTTTTTTATTGCTCTAAAAGCATTTCGTAATGTCCATAGGCCCTCTCTGGGGCAACACTTATCGGGACATGGTGGCTGTCCTTGGAATTTCAGCATGTTCCATTCATGGCTGCAGAATTCCTCCGGCAACAGGTTCAGCCAAGTGTCCTTCCAGCCACAGCTCCGTACTCTACCAGTGTCACAGCTCAGTGTGTGTGTGTGTGTGTGTGTGTGTGTGTGTGTGTGTGTGTGTGTGTGTGTGTGTGTGTGTGGTAGCACCACAGAATTGTGATCTGCTGCTGCAACTGTTGCTGCTTTTATCCTCCAAAGTCCTTATCAATGATTATTGAGTGCAGCTGTGGACCACACCCACTGCACTCCAAGTCCTGGCTTCTTCCTCAAAGTCCTAATTATTGGTTGCCGCTGAGGACCCCACCCACTGCAATCCAAAGTTTTGGTTGTTAACCCTGTCCTTCCCTGATCTGTCGAAACAGGGGACCACTGCTAACACCACTATATCTCCTCACCTTTCCTGCACAATTTCCACTACAGTTTGCCATGCTAGCAATCTTTCTTTCGAGCTCAAGGCTAGAAAAGATGGTGGCGGCCATCGCGTTTTAACGCAAGTGCGTGTGGAATAAAAGGTGGCAAGACGGTGGTGCCCAGCTTCACACGGCCCACCAAAATTCAGGCTCTCCACCTACTTGGTTGGCATGTTCCCCCCCCCTCCCTGGGAATTTGGGGGCTAACTTTTGAAAAGTATTTCTACAGTAGGTTAGATTCTGATTCCAGCTCTTGGAAATAAATATTTAAAGCCACAAAAGCACCCTGAAGTAGGTTGGACGCCATTTTCGTTTCTGTGTTTTAATGAATCCAGAGGCATGCTAGAAACCTCACTTCCTGCTACTTTCTGCTTGAAAAACAAACGCAGCTATTGTTTCTGTGTTGCTGGTGTTAGTGTTCTGTAGGGCTGAGCTGCAATCCCGGATCTCTGGAAGTTAGACCTATAACAATGCAGGCCTGTGTCTGTACACTCAGATTTAGGGTAACAATGGGATTTTCCTCCCATATACGTGGCAACATGAGCAGGGAATGAATGCATCCTGTCTAGAACACATGCAAGTAAATGCAGGCATGTGAAGAGCATGCTGTGTGCACCCTATTTCACACACTGCAGCTTCTATGGTATATTTTGAACAGTTCATAACAAACTGCTTAGAGGGCAATTATGTTTTTCTAGATTTTTTTAACCAAAAGAATAGATGCCTTTGGGTTTTAAATTGGTGAACTATTGCAGGTAAACAAACAGCCAAGAAGGGTTCCAACAATATATCACAGTGGAGGAATTAGGGCTTGCAAAGTGATCTTTTGTTTAAGGATGGTATGTTACAAGCCCTTATTTTCATCTGTGAAATGGTGGTGAAATGGTGAAATGGACTGATATGTCAGTCAGAGATAAAAGTGCTACCTAAAAGTTTGTCTCAGGCTGTGTATATCAAGGGGTATAGTAAGGAATTGACATGCATAAGAAAAAGACAAACAGATTAGAAAGAATAGTACAGACAATGGAGTGAATTAATTTACAAGACTTACAGCACGATCCTAACCGGATCGGCATGACTTGGACGCTGCATTAGGAGTATCTAATGATGTCCCTATGGCACCTGTCTGTTCTTCTTCCTGCCCTTGAGGTGTGGGGTGCCACAAGGGTCAATTCTATCCCCCACGCTGTTTAATATCTATATGAAGCCGCTGGGAGAGGTCATCCAGGGGTTTGGGGTAGGGAGTCATCAGTATGCTGATGACACCCAGCTCTTTCTCTCCTTTCCACCCGACTCCAAGGGGGCGGTCGATGTCCTGAATTGTTGTCTGGAGGCAGTTGGGAGCTGGATGGGGGCAAACAAGCTGAAATTAAATCCTGATAAGACAGAGGTTCTTCTGGTCCGGAAGTCTACGACTCAGGTATTGGATCATCATCCTGCTCTGAATGGGGTCGTACTCCCTCTGAAGGAGCAGGTCCGCAGCTTAGGGGTTTCCTGGATGCGCAGCTGCTCCTGGATTCCAGGCTGTGGCCAGGGGGGCTTTTGCCCAGCTTCGGCTGGTGCGCCAGCTGCGACCGTACTTGGATCGTGCAGACCTGGCCACAGTGACCCATGCCCTAGTGACATCTAGACTAGATTACTGCAATGCATTCTACGTGGGGCTGCCTTTGAAGACTGTTCGGAAACTGCAACTAGTGCAGAATGCGGCGACCTGGGTGGTTGCCGGGGCTTGTTGGTTCGACTCATTCGGACCGTTGCTTCGGCGGCTACACTGGCTGCTGGTTCGTTTCCGGGCACAATTCAAAGTGCTAGTTTTGACTTTTAAAGCCCTTAACAGCTCTGGTCCAGGGTATTTGAGGGACCGCCTCCTTCCTTATAATCCGACCCGTACTCTGAGGTCATCAGGGGGGGCCCTGTTAACTGTGTCGCCATTGACGGAGGTGAGCGGGATGGCGGCGCAGAATAGGGCCTTCTCGGCAGTGGTGCCCCTATTATGGAATTCCCTCCCCCTGGAATTAAGAACGGCTCCCTCCTTAGAGACCTTTCAGCAGGGCCTTAAGACATTTTTATTTAGATTAGCATTCGATGTCTGACATGGTGGGCTGGCTTTTTAATAAATGGCTTTTAACAAATGTAAATATAGGTGACCCACTGAGGCTGTTTGTTTTAATTGTTTTAATTCTTGGTTTTAAATGTATATATGTATTTTAACATTTTTATTGGAAGCCGCCTTGATTGCCCTTGTTGGGAGAAAGGCGGAGTATAAATTCTTTAAATAAATAAATAAATAAATAAATAAATAAATAAATAAATAACCAACTTTCCAGTGCAGATGCAGCCACAATGCAGCCCCGAGGTAAGGGTACAAATGTTCCTGCACCTTGAATAGACCTCCATGTCTGCCTCCACACTGCAAAATGCAGTGTACACCCTGTTGGCACGACTGCATCGATGCTGGAAAGTTGATTAGGATTGTGATGTTACAGTGCAAGCCTATGCCTGTCTACTCAGAAGCAAGTCTTATTAAGTTAAATGAGACTTACTCCCAGGTAAGTGTGCATACGATTTCCAGCCTCAGAATTTTTAAATTTAGCCTTTGAGGATTCAACTCCATATTACTATTACAAACTCCTTGAGGCTATTTTATGGCAAAAGGTAGAGTACAAATGTTTGTTGTTGTTGTTGTTGTTGTTGTTGTTGTTGTTGTTGTTGTTGTTGTTCAGTCGTTAAGTCGTGTCTGACCCTTCGTGATCCCATGAACCATATCCCGCCAGGCCTTCCTGTCCTCCACTACACTGGCGTCACTGTAGCGTGGCGGGCGGGGCGGGCCGCCGGGGGGTGACGCGCGCCGGGGGGTGACGCGCGTCACCTCCGTGACGGCGCGCGTCACCCTCCGGAGGCCGGACGCTCCGAGGCCGGGGAGAGTCCGGCCCGGCCGGTGCTCCAGGGCCCTCTAAAAAGAAGAGGCCCAAAGCGCTTGTGTTAAAATGCGAACTTTTAAGATTTTCGCGCATGCGCAAACCCTTTTCTGAGGGCAAGGGCCTGCCCTCTTGCCCTCAGGAGGGTCTGCGCATACGCGAAAATCTTAAAAGTTCGCGTTTTAACGCAAGCGCATTGGGCCTCTTCTTTTCAGAAGGCCCTGGAGCGCTTGCGTTAAAACGCGAACTAAGTTTTTCGCGCATGCGCAAACCCTCGCTTTGGGCCTCTTCTTTTTAGAAGGCCCTGGAGCGCCGGCCGGGCCGGACGCTCCCCGGCCTCGGAGCGTCCGGCCTCCGGAGGGTGACGCGCGCCGGAAAAGGTAAGTTTCTGTAGGGCGGGGTGAGTCGGGGGGGGGTGATGCGCGTCACAGTGACGCCACTGTTCCACTATCTTCCTGAGTTCGCTCATTTTCATGTTCGTTGCATCGGTGATGCTGTCTAACCATCTCGTCCTTTGCCTTCCCCTTCTCCTTTTGCCTTCAATCTTTCCCAGCATCAGAGTCTTCTCCAGAGAGTCCTCTCTTCGCGTTAGGTGGCCAAAATATTTGAGTTTCAGCCTTAGTACCTGTCCTTCCAGGGAACAGACAGGGTTGATTTCATTTAGGATTGACTGATTTGATCTCCTAGCAGTCCAAGGGACTCTCAGGAGTTATGATATATAAAACATGTCACTCAATTAACAATCTGTCACTCAATTTGCATAACTAGGAAATGATTTGCATAATATGCAAATTAGACTGACTGGATTTGGAGAACTGGCATACGGCAACCCTAGTTGTATGGTTGCTCTTCCAACAATAAGTGGCACTGTATCTAGAAGTAGATAGCCAGCTGTGTAAGTGTCATTTTCATCCATGGTTAGTAGGATGCTTTGGACACCTTCTGGTCCGAACTGGCTCCTGCCAATTCAGGATGTAGTTGTGTGTGTAAAGGGGCAGTACAGAGAATATCCCCATGCAGTTAAGCACATTGACCTGGGTGTGAGGGAACCAGGACGTTTTGGAGCGTATTGCCTGAAATGGCCCAGATATTCAACCCAAATGTATGCAGAGTGCAGATTCCACCACGACCTGAGTGCATGTCTTGAGTACCTAAGTGGAGTCTCCATATATACAGCTGTATACACAGAGGGACCTTTCCAAACAATCAGGAGCTCTGTTTTGCATTCAGCTTCAATGATTTGAGAGAGTGAACAGTACTTTCATTTCTTAGCAATCCAGCTGTTTTTCAGCATCCATCTTGGCCTGCTTTCTTCTCCAGAACAGCCTGACACTAGGCATGTATTTTTGAGATTTAGTGATTCAGGACCTAACCTACCTACTGCTGCTGTGTACCTGTCAGGCATTCATTGCTCCTGATTTACACTCAAATCCAACTGAAACGGATGGA
Organism: Plestiodon gilberti rubricaudatus; assembly: GCA_026170595.1. NCBI lineage: Eukaryota > Metazoa > Chordata > Lepidosauria > Squamata > Scincidae > Plestiodon > Plestiodon gilberti. The sequence goes on from JANXHW010000002.1 coordinate 181,704,524, forward strand.
GATAGAGCCGCCGCAGAATCGGTGGGCTGCAATCCAAGTGGATTGTCTAACATTTTCCCATTTTTGTCGGGTGAGTTAATAGCCACAGAAAAGTAACACTTATCTTAGATTTAAACTTCAGCTCTTCAGGAGGCACAGACCCCATTTCTACTTCCGTGTGTGTGTGTGTGTGTGTGTGTGTGTGTGTGTGTGTGTGTGTGTGTGTGTGTGTGTGTGTGTGAAAGAGAACTTAAGAATATGGCAACTCTGCTGTGACATCTCTACGCACTGCAACAAATATATAACAGAGGCTTGTGCCAAACACAGAGGGTATGTCTTGTGTTTTGCAGCTGAAAAGGCAACATGGCTATTTACCAAGAAAATAAATATACCTCTGAGGAGTTTGCTAGAGAAAGAAATTACATTTTTAGAATTATAATAGGACAAAATAAAGCCATGTCCCGAAATAGTATATTTTGTCCATGATATTCAAGTAGATCATGCAAGCAAGAGTGTTTACCCACAGCAGTTCTGGTGAAAAAGATGGACAAGGCATCAGGAGCCAAGCCAAAGCTAGGCTCATAATTGAAACAAAATGCAGAGTGAGAGAACTGCAGGAAAAAGATGAAGAAGCAGGACTGTCACAAGAAAAGAAGGACAAGTGCGGCTACACAAAACATCACTGCCACTAAAAGTACTGGAGCAACTCTGTCATGCTGTGAGTCTTGGTGCCTGCCCCCACATTCACTAACTTTGCCCAGAAACACCAAACATGAGAATGGTGCCCCCAAATGACAAGGAACAATGCAAAGTGTTTCTGGAGTGTTCATAGTCCTTCAGGTCCACCATCGGGCATCCCAATCCTACGTAACTATCCGGCGGGCTGCCCAGGGCTGCCCGCCGGATCCTATCCCCATTCCAGGCCGCTCTGCAGCGGCCCAGAGATCTACTCGGGGAACGGAGACATTCGTCCCCTTTCCCCAGTGTAAACCGGGGAAAGCTCAATGGCCCCCCCCTCACATTTCCACCAGTTAAATAGCTGGAAGAAGTCGGAGGAGGCCGTGTAACAGCTGAGCTGGCCCGGTGGGAGATGTAGATATGGCAGACACCATCCCCGCCCCCCCAATGGCCAATGGCCCCCCTCCCTCACTGCCCGGACCACCCATGCGGCTGCCGGGGGATTGCTTACCTTCCTCCAGCAACCGCATGGACGACACGGCGGCAGAGTCATCCTCCGCAGGATTGCGCTGTCAGTCATTCTAAATGATACAGAAAGGACTGGGGTTGGGTGGAAGAACCTGGCCCAGGGATGTTCTGCAGCATCCCTGTGACAACACGCATGTATTTCAAGGAGCTGGAGAGGAAGGGAGGACAACAGGGTGGTGGTTGAAAGGAGAAAAAGAGTTTAGAGAAAGGAAGGGAAAAGACTGCTATAACTGGCATCTGAAGAAAGCATGGAACATATGCCTTTTAATGTTGCAATTTCTCGGTACATTCATGCAGTTTGTTCCATGGCAGAGAAGACATGTAGATAGGACTTTCTTTAGTCTGTCCCTACCCCTGGTCTTCATGCTGCCCCTGGATTTCTCCACCACCATCAGTGAATAAGGATCTATACTTTAGGAAATGTTGTTTTAAATATAATGGAATTACCTTTGGAGGATTATTAGTATGAACATTCTTGATGTTCAAATGTGCTGCAAGTAATTGCAACAACATAATGCATAATTTAAAAGCTTTCTTTTAAGGCTCTCTAGGTTACTTCTGGGGGCATAGCTACATTACCAATTTAAATCAGGTTGAGAGTCATTTAACTGTCATCCTTTCCCCCGAAGGATCGTAGGAATCCTAGTGTTGTGGTGCGACTGAGATTTTCTTCTGAGAGGTCTCATAGAACTTCGTTCGGCCCTTCTGAGGGCAAGGCTTTGAGCGGCGTTGTGCGCATGCGCCGCTTTAGCCTTGCCTTGGCCTGCCCTAGTCAGAAGCGGCCCAGCTGCTGAAGAGGACTCATAGCAGCGAGTGAGTGGTTAGTACCGGGCGGCAAGCGGGAGGTGACGCAGCAAGCAGGGGGTGACGTGCCGGGGGGGGGGGACTATAGTCCTTGGGCACCCCAACTATAGTCCTTCCCCCCAAGTCTGGATCCCAGCAGTTTGAGGGGCAATGAACTGGCCCCCTGCTGAAAACGTTTGAGGAGCTGTTTCTGTGGTTTGGATTCCACCACTCTCTGCCACTGCATGGTGGTGCAGTGCAGCCTTGGGGCCCACTTGATGTGTGTGGAATGTTTGTGCAAAAACCTAGGTAAATACAACGTTACCAGGAAGAATTTGCATTCCCAAAACTAGAAGAATACTGGGGGTCCTTCCTCACCTCACCTCACTTCCCGTGTAGCATATGCACAAAGGACTGGAGTTTTGTTGGTACAGAAGCCAGATGCCACAAGAGCAATCTGGGAAGCCAACTGACCAGGATGCCCCCAACTCCTCTGCACCCCTGTTTGCCCTGGGTAGTGGGATGGAGGGAGATAGCTCTGTGCTCTGAACAGACCAACTGAGTAAGCAATATGTAAAAAATATATATTTATTATTAAAATATTTACAATAATTTATTAAGAAAATAAGGATTTTTAATATTTAAAATGAATAAAAACCAAAAAAAGAGGGGGAAGGGTAATGGGAAAAAAACGACAAATAGGCAGTTGCAATTGGATTAGAACAGAGTTAGAGTCAAATGAAAACAATAATCTGACATGGATTACAGTCCAATCCTCTCTAACTTTGGAGCGGCGTACTATGCACTACACCGCTCCAAAGCATTGCAAACATGTCGTAAAGCACGTATGAGACGACTCTAGAGTAAGGGCCACTGACGCGGAGGCTGGCAGCCCCCCACTCCGCTGCCTTCCGAACCCTGCGCTCGCCGATACAAGTAAGTCCTACATAGACTGGTGCAGGGGCGGGAGGAGGGCAGCCAGGGGGGTGGCCATTGGCTGACTCAGACTGGGAGAGGGCGGGGATATTGGCAGCTCGGCCCATTCCCGGGCCTGGCTGGCCTTACACCACCTCAGATGTATGTCACCTTCCCCTTCTCCTACCCCTGGGCAGCCCGGGAACTGCAGCTGCCGGTCCTTTAGAAATGCACAAAATAGCTGACAGAAACCAACCACGTGGTGACTGACCATGATGATCTAGTATGACTCAGTTGAGCCCCTTTCATATGAAACCAGCCTAAGGCGCAGCTAGCTAGGGGAAAGGGGGAACAAAAGGATGTTTACCACAGCCTGTGACTTCCACGCTTGAATCTGGAGCATCAAAATCGATAGCGCTGAGTCACCTTATTCTTTTCAGCTGAGAAAATACAACATTATTTTTTAGAAATAAGTGTATTTCCCCCACTCCCATGACTGCCCTGTGCATCAGGAAACAAAGCAGACGAGGCCCAGCCAATTACACGAAAAAACATGATACAACGGTTAAATACAGAAAGAAAGCACTGCTGTTTCCTCCATTCACATCGAGTGTGATATAAGTCTCACCAGGCTAGCGCTGTCACTAGAATGTACACATTCTGCATAGAATGTGCACAGTAGCAGCAAACAATTAAGCTTCTGTTTAAAATGCAGGCTAGAGATTTCTTGTAAGAAAATCTTGTACAAAATGTTAAACTCCGCAGAGACACTTTTTCAAGGCAAGAAGGATTTCTGAAGACACCAGTAACAGTTCAATTTATTTAACGGAGACAGCGAAAGGAATTCTGTTTTTAAAAGTTCTAGAAACTGTCCATGGGGTACACATAAATTGGTTTAAACTAGGTCAATGCAGCTTTCTACAGAGAACAATTATGATGTGCAAGTATGCGCGGGAATTCTGTTTCTCAATGGCGAGCGCTTGTAGGGGAAAAGTGCATCATAAGCAACTCCTTTTGCTTTCTTTGCTCAATCTCTCCAAGTCTGTGAAATCTTTAGAGACCTTAATTAACAATCAGCAGAGGCAATTCTTAAGATTTAAAAAAATGGTTTAAAACATCTGTTTTTCTTTCCCAGGCTGTTAGTGCAGCTTTACATTCCTGCTGCTTGTTTTATTCAAAACTTAGAAATTGTTACAGAATGAAACAAATTAGACACGAGTATCTTTGGGATACCCTATTCACAAAGTTAATAGCAGTGTAATCCTATACTCTGTTTATACTAGATTCAGGCTACAATCCTATACACACTTTCCTGGGAGTAAGCCCCATTGGACACATGCATAGGATTGCGCTGACAGGCATCTAGGATATCGATTAACAATGCAATCCTATGGTGGTCTAATCAAAAGTACGTCCCACTGAGTTCAATGGGATTTTCTCCCAAGTGTGTATAGAATTGCAGTCTAACGCCCTTGAACTGGCAGAAGTAAAATATACACTGACATCAGAGAACTATGCTAGAAAAACACCAGGATGATGGTGGTGGTGGTTGCTACTGCTGTTGCTGTTAATAAGAATATTTATATACAGTTGTCTCCCTGTATCTGTGGGTCCTGTATCTGTGGTTTCAGTTATCCGCGGTTCACAAATCTCCCCTTCGCATTCCATCACCCCCTTGTGCTCATGACTCATCTGTCTTTGTTAATCTGTCCCTGTTTGCAGCCCTCCTATAGCTGTGTCCTGGGCTGTCAGCATGCTTACTTGAAGACTGATGCTTTCAAACCTCCCCTCTAATTGCGCTGAGTAGAATACCAAGTAGCTACCTTGCGGCTTCCAGTCGCGCCCCAGAATGCCTTGCAGAATGCCTTGCGACAACATGGTAAGTGGGGTTCACTACTATCCGTGGTTTCAGGTATCTGCAGTGGGAATGTATCCCCACAGATATGGGAGGACACCTGTACTGGTTTTCCACAAAAAGAGTTCACAAAGCGATTTACATGAATATATTTATTTTAAAGACTTACATACGTAACATACCACCTTTCCTTTGCTCAAGGCAGTGCACAACATAAGAATAAAAATACAACAGATAAAAATGTAAGAATAAAAACCATTAAAAATAGCTAAAAACATTACAGGGCTGATTAAAACATAAAAAAAACCAGCAACAACGTAAAAGCAATAACATAGAAACAGCAGTAGATGATGTACAGAAGGGTCCCTTGGAGGACATAGCAAAATAAATCAATAAATGGGCTATGCCAGTGCAATTCTCCTAGCATAGGGGCAAAAAATGCATGCTATTGGTCTCTAAATTTTTCGAGAACTTGCTTTTACACCTGGAACAAGTATAACACAACACTGGCAAAAGAGGTGATGCAAGTCAAAACAGTCCCATCACTGGCGTCACTACAGGGGGGGGGGCGCGCGGAGCTCTAAGTGTTGCTGAAATCAGAGCCTCCTTTACACAGATGAACAAAGCGGCCCCGCCCCCTCACCCTCGGAGCCTTTCAGGGAAGCGAAAGCAGGCTTTCGCTTCCCTGAAAGGCTCCGAGGGTGAGGGGGTGGGGCCGCTTTGTTCATCTGTGTAAAGGAGGCTCTGATTTCAGCAGCACTTAGAGCTCCGCCCCCCCTGTAGTGACGCCAGTGAGTCCCATTGACCTGAGTTGAGAGCCACAAACCACTGCCTCCAGCACCTCCTCCTTCTCTGCCTACACAGCCAGGATACAGCACAGGATTCTTGATAACTCTGCAGCCAATCATGGCACACCATCAACAGTGACATACAATCCCATATATCAGGTGATGATAAGGCACAGAGCAGGCCTAGCCAAGGGGAATGGCCCTTGAAGTACCATGGAAATTCTGCTACCCTCCTCTTCAGCTTAGAAGCAGAGAAGGGGAAGAGACAGTTGTGTTCCTTTTCCTAATCAGGGAATGGAAACAGGATTGCCACCACCACCGCTTCCTTTTCCCCACCTTGCCCAGCAATGCTGGAGACAGCCCCGCCCCCAACTTGCCCATCTTACCGGTATCCTCCTTCATGCTCTGCTACTCTATGTTTTGAAATAAAGTGGCAAAATGGGGCCAAAGAAGGAAGCTGGGAGAAGAGGAAGTAGGGCGGTGCTTTTCCTGGCTTCCTAGCTTCATCTAACTTTGCTGTTCTATTTTAAAATACAGAGTGGCAGAGCGAGGAAGAAGAGAGAAGGAGGCAAACGGGGGGCCCAGGTGAAGCAACCACCGAGGTGGCGAACGGCCGCCTGCACCCATCCGCCAGCCAAGCCAGTCCACTGCCCCTTAACCTCATGACTGGGCCAGCCCTGCTCTGGCCTCAGACCTAGAGAACGTAGAGCACACAAGTGAGGTGACAGCTGAATCTTCCACCGAAATCAATGAATGAAATTAAAATGAATGAGACGAATGAAAAGGGAGGAAATTCATTACAAAACGAATGTGTTTCTTTTCAACAAATCAATAACTAGCAGAATCAGTTTCCTAATCATGAAAATGAATGGAATAATGGAACAAAAACATTTCTTGCACATCCCAGTTTGGTATCAGTATGGATGGGATGAGAACCAATAAACGTAAGCGCAATCCAGAAGTCACGTTGGTGGGTGGCTCATCTGCCCAGGGAGATTTCAACTTCTGGATGGAGTTGCACTCCCCTGAAGAAGTAGGTTGATAATAGCGGGATGCTCCTACACGTAGCTTTGTTATTGGAGACCCAGGTGGCTGCCACAGCATAGAGCAGGGGTGGCCAAACTGCGGCTCCTGAGCCACATGCGGCTCTTTGACGTATGATGTGTACAGCTCTCGGAAATATGTTGGCTGAGCTCCTTTTTGCATCACAATTAATATAAAAGGAAAATAAGACATTTTCCAGCTTTATAATTATTTAACAGGTATAAACTGAGAGTCCACTGGATTAAAACATAAGTTTAATGTTCATGGTGATGAGTAAATACGTTTAAGAATTTAAATGCTTCTTAAATATTGCGGCTCTCAAACATCTCTCTTCTGACTCTTAGACATCTGAAGTTTATTGTATGTGGCTCTTAACATGAAGCAAGTTTGGCCACCCCAGGCATAATCTTTCACCAGCTGGTGTACCACCTCCTGGGCAGAAATGTCTGCATCTGAAGTATGATAAAATTCTACTGAATTCTTGTTGAGATGATCCAATGGAAAAGTCACCCTGGGATAAGATAGCTTACCAATTGACAAGTTTTACACTGTATATTGTCCCACTGAATGCTTGTCCCCATTTGTTCTCAGAACTTAAAAATCACCAATTGTCCAGTGGGAGACATCCAAAGCCTTTCATGTGTTTTCCCCATCTCTGCAGCCCGTTCTGTGGGAGCAGCGCCCCAAAAGCCAATCTTGTCCATTTGGGCAGCAAAACAGTTTCACCTCCCACCAGTGACTGTTGTAACAGGCTACACTTGTACGTAGGGTAGGTAGCTGTCGGGGTGTGTGTGTGTGTGTTACACAACTGTATTTGTAATATTCAAAAAGCAAGATTACTGTGATTTATAAAGCCAAGCCAAGGAGACTGTTTGCACACTTCTGATAGTTCAAAATATATTCATATAACAAAGTAAGAAAGGCAGCGATTCACGTCTGGCTAACAGTGACACATACATGAATAACTTTTCCCATCTGAGTAATTTGACTGGTTTCAGAGAGAACAGTTGGTGCCCAAGAATAATGCCAGTCTCCAGCAACACAGGACTCTTACATATGTATAATTTTGCACTTGGTGTGTATTTTTGACTGAAAGACCAGAAGGAAAAAGAGAAACATAAAAAGAGAGGGTTTTTTTTTTTTTAAAAAAGGAGAAACGGCCACTTGATAAGCAGGGAACAAAAATGTCGCAGTACTAGCAGGTTGGAAGCGTGATCTGAAATGGCAGCAAAGTTCAAGATGGCAGTTTTGGCTCTGAAGGACACTGTTGAGAAGTTGTGTGTTAGGGATGGAAAGAGATGCACAGCACAATTCTATGTCTGTCTACTCAGAAGTAAGTCTTACCCCCATATACCAGCCACACAGCACAATCCTATCCAACTTACACCACCGGTGTAACCAGCGGGGGAGGGCAGGGTGGGAGGCTTTGGATGTGAGAGGAGATTTAAATCCCCTTTGAATCCCCCTTTGGAGAGCATTTGAATCCCCTTTCCATTCTGGGGCCTCCTGTTCTCGCTGCACTGCTGGTTACACCGGTGGTATACGTTGGATAGGATTGCACTGTTAGGCTGCATACACCAGTACACCCTTCCCTGGGCGTAAGTCTTTTGAATGTAATGGGCCTTACTTCAGAGTAGACTTGTGCTGTATGAAAGTGTGATGGTGAAAGAAATGTTCAAGAAAGGGGAATGGTAAGAGAACATCGAAGTCCCTACAGCAACTGCCTGGTCAGAGGAAGAGTCTTAAAAGTGAAAAACAGCATTTTCTGTTCTCTGTGAATTGATAACACTGGTCACAGCAATACATAGCAACGTTAGCTGTGCAGCTGAGGGAAAAGTGGTGTTTTGTTTTTTGTGTTTTTTTGCAGAAACATGCTACTGAATTAATGCAGCAAAAAGGTGGTCGCTTGATGGTAGTCGTGGTAACTAGCAAATATGAGTAACTTCTTTATGCACAGTCTTGACTGCAATCAGCCCTAATGCTTCAAATCAAAATGTGCCAGCCAGGTAGAATTACATGATGAGTACTGAAGAAGATGGTTAGTGCCGTGTCAGAGGAATGCCAATGGCATTTCCAGGTAAAAGGAATTCAGGTGGTAGGGCTAGGAAGGTCCTCTGCTTGAGACCTTGGATGATCACAGCAAGATCACAGCAAGTCACATTAGAGATGGGAAAATTCTCCATCATTCACCTCATATTAACAATGGGGGTCTGTTCCTGGAAAGATACCCAGAGTCACTAACAGCCTCATCCTATCTCCTGTCACACCATAGCATAAAGGTTCATCAACGGAGCACACGTTGCATCATGTAATGGTGGGGAGGGGTGATCAGACGGCCAGCAAGAGGTAAGTAAAAAACTGTTTTACTTATTTCCCGGTAGGCTCCTATGAGTCTCCTCAGACCCACACCATCTATTTTGCTGGTGTAAGTCCAAGGACAGGAAGGGGGTGGGCCGGGTTGGAAAATTGGGGATAGAATCCAGCTTGCACTTTTGCCGCCAAGACCCACCCCCTCCAGCTGCTCCCCTCCACGCTGCTCCCTGCCCTCTGAGCTTCCCCTCCCCACCCTGAACCTCCCCTGAATGGCTCATGAACTGCCACCTCTGCCACCTCAACTGGGCCAGTGGAGCATCTGGGTGAGTCTGGTACGCAAACAGAGCTGCTGGCCATTTCCACCAGTGACTCCATTGCACGTAATGGCGGTGGAATCAGGGGCGGCGACAGGGGGAAGCACGCGGGGCGGGCAGCCGGGGGTGACGCGCGACCCCCCCGCACTTACATTTTATCGTTGGAGCTGGCCCCGCCCGCCCGCCCTAGCGTCCGTTTGGCTCCAAAATGAGCCGAAAACGGCGTGGGGGGGTGCTCTGGGCCTACGCGTGACATCACGCGCGGGGGCGGGGGCGCGTCATTAAAGGTGACGCGCGCGCCCCGCTCCGCGGTGACGTGCGTTCTTGTGATGCGACTGGGTGGAATGTTTGCACTGCCATAAATGGTCCATAGTATTGGGCCATAAATAAATGACTTAAAGTCAAGGTGAGCTGTTTTCCTGAACAGAAGTATGAAGCAGAGGGCGAGGCCTACTCGGGTTGGATGACTTAGGGTTTTCTCAATGAAGAAAGCTGAAGATGGCACAATGAGGCTGCCTGAGTTGCCTGAGGGAAACACAAATAGTGATTTCTTCTTCAACAACAGGACCACTACAAAAGTGGCCTTTGATATTGTGAGACCAGGCAGTGGTGGATGCAATGGTCCAGCTTCGCACCGGGAGAAAAACCGGACATAGTGGATACTTTTAAAATGAAAACATAGGGGAGTACATTAAGGGCAAATTGTATCTAAAATGGGCTGCGTGCTGGTCAATTAAATTGGTCAATTAAAACACACAATATGGAATTTATAGACTCTAACTATGAGGAAGAGTGATACATAAAATAAAGTGGGGTGTGGAGTACAAGAATGCTTTGCCCACAGAAGGAAAAGGGAGGATTTTGCTTTTGTCTTTCCCCTCCATTCATTGGACATTTTTGTTTTTAAGCTTGGCACTTGCCTGGTGCCTCTGAGACCTTGGATGGACACAGTTTCATTTTACCTTTTAATAAATCCCTTATGGCTTAATTTTATTCATAGATTTTCCCTTTTTCTCGCTGTTGCCCTAACTGGTTTTTCTTTTCCTATAAGAACCATTTCTCTCATCAAGTTTGTGGGCTTTCATTTTGGGGTTATTTTTTCTGGATTAACAATATTTTTTTTCTAAATGATCTTTCTCGTTCTTCACTAGTCAGTCCTGAGAGATTCAAGGAAGTGTGATAGCTATGAACTTGATTATTTCCCTTTAAATTGGTGGGGATGGCTTTCCTGTGTTAAATTGGGGGACTTCAAATGCAGCCCTGGTGCAGGATTGCTCAGGGCCCAATCTCACTGTACTCAAGGTGCTTTGTTTTCTGGGGAATGTGTTTGGGATTGCAGCTTGAAATTAATCTAGCAGGTTTTGGATTTTAAATACAGGGCAGGAGGAGTTTAGATGGCTTTTTTCAAAATAGTATTACAGGTGGGCCCCCATATCCACGAATTTGCTATCCACGGATCGCAGGGACACCTCCCCCCCCAGGCTTTTACTTTTTTCCCAGTAAGCTTTGTTTCTTCCAAACACTTATTGCAGGCAAGTAGAACGAGACTAAGTCCTAGAGAGGCTCTGCAAGGTTAACAGAAACCTGTGTTGCCTGTTTTGGTTTTTTTTTAACTCAATAGTACAGTATAGCCTTTTTTTTTCTTCCTGCTTAGATACCAAAACCATCAAAATTCTCTTGATTACACTTCAGAGTTCTCAGGTGAGCCCTTATTTCCTCATAATGCATTTATCAAAATGACAAAATGAGGAAATTAATTTGACTAAGGGGGGGATGACAAAACACTTTGCATGAAAATTGGCTGCAGTCCTATGCACACTTTCCTGGGACACAATGGGACTTACTTCTGGGTAGACATGCCTAGGATTGCACTGTGAGTTAGCTGTAGAAAATCCATTTTCCACTGTTCTAATCTAATCAATCTTCAATTGCCGAACATGCATTGAAAGAAAAGCACACGATCCAATTTGATAAAACGGTGTGCCTGCAAAGGGAAAGCAATTTTAAAATACTACGCCACCTGGAAGCTCTAGAAATAAGTAAAAAACGAATGGGAACACTGTTGAATCGTCAGCAAGACTTGACATTCACGAATCGGATTTGGTTGCCTGTCCTACATGGGAAATCAGACTTGGGAGGGGGAATGGAATCCGAGGTGACTGACAGTGGAGATACTGCAACTGACACTGCAGCAGTAGAACGAACTGTAACTGACACTGACACTGTAACAGCAGAACTATCCAGCATGGAAAGAAAGGGAGAGTGAAGACCGCTGGGGTTTCCCTGCGTTTTTTGGTTTAAATTTACTATGATGAATTGAGGACAGCACCATCTATGATCTTTCAAGATTCCTATGAAGAGGTTCCACGGGGCTGGAACGAAACGTTGGGCTCAGTTCCTTGGATTTTAATGTGATTTTTATTCCAATTAAAGTTCAAGATTCTTTTACTACATGGCTTTAATTCCCGTATTCCTTAAACATTGTCATTTTCCACTGTGTTTGCAAAAATGTGAGTGTTTTAATATTTGGCAAGGGTTAGGGTTGAAGAGCTGAGGATACAATGCGGTATGTTTTAGAAGTGGATGCGGCCATTTAATGGATACAATCTGGAAAAGATTATTCCAATTAAGCTGCAATATGGTACAGTACAACAATGACAGCCAATAGCTAACCTGAGACTTTGCTCCTTGCCAGCCACTGCCCAATTGCCACAGTGCAGCAACAGTTCAGTGTTCTAACTTCTACCAGGAAAGTTGCCTTTGAGGGATAACTATAAATTGGTAGCATGGGAATTGATGGCAATATCCCTACCAGAAGTTGTTGGCAGTAGGACAAGAAGCAGCCTCCAGTGAAGGTGAACAGATGAGGGGGGGGGGGCGTGGAATCCCAAGCATATGTTAAACTATTCATCATAAGAATTTCTATTTTTTTTTACACATCTCTAATAATCCTGGCAGCTTCTCCTCCTGCAATTCATGTCTTCGTTTTGTTGCACGATAAAGGTATATCGTAGTACATATACGAGCTCAGAGGGATTTGGTATCTTAATCCCAGCTGGAAGAAGAGAAAAAAAAAGACAGAGGGAGAATGATATTGGATGATGAAGGACTGGGAAGTCCAACCAGCCGGGAAAGACAAAGAGTAGCTCCGGCGTTGGCAGCCTGCCACGGGGTTTATTTTGAGAACTTCTTTCAAGAGGGCTTTGCCATATGATGTGTTTCTGTATGGGAGAGAAAGCAGGCTTGAAAATGAGTTAATTAAGGTGAGGATGTGAAGTGCCATGGAGATATCTATTAGAGATGGCATCCTGTGTTGGGATATATAGCGTTATATATGGTGGCACTTCATGGTGGCAGCATTCATAGGCGCTGAGAAATCTACCACAGCACCTAACATGAAAGCTATATAGCCTGGTAAGTTGGGGAGCAGGCTCTGTGTGGCACAGATGAGGCACTGCAGTGGAGAACCCCAAAAAGATGCAGTTAGGATTGAGACCAGGACTCCGGGTCCAGTTCTAATTGGATCTGGGGACAAGAGGTGGATGCTAGAGAGGGGCCCTGGTGGATTGTGGGGAAGAATGCCAGGAGTCCAGCTGAGCACTATGAAAGTGGCAGATTTGCAGTAGACCTCGTTTGGGGCTCAAGGTATGTTGCTGAACATCTGGTGGATATTCAGCAGCATAATTCATTTTTCCCATATTGTGCAGTCTGGGGAAATGGGGGGAATAACTGTGACATAGACCTGAGGAAAGCTCTTGTTGGTATACTACGTCTTTTTTTTTTCTTTTTTGGAATTAGCCCATTTCCTGTGTTAAAGGCGCAATCCACCGGAAATAACCAGCGACGGAGCGATAAATAATAATAAATAATAAACAATAATAAATTATTGTTTTTAATTTATTTTATGAATTGTTTTAAATTATGTATTTTTATCTTTGTTGTAAGCCGCCTTGGGCATTTGCCTTGGCATGAGTTAAGGTGGGGTATAATTTTTTAAAATAAATAAAAATAAATAAATAGGTGGCAGGAACTTCAGTCAAAGTAAATGTGAGCATCTGTTGGTTTACAATATAGATCTTTTATTATCTTTCTGAGTTGAAAATGAACATATTACTGGGTAACTCCGTCGTTTTAAAACTTTTATTCAAGTTTACATGGTGTTGTAGCAGCTTTACGTTTCGCCCCAAGCATATGTGGCATCATCACTCATCAGAAATAAAACAGCCATCGAGTAACAACTCAAATTATACTAAAAGCCACCTGGAACCCAGATGTATCTGGTTCACAGGTGCTTAGCCGGCAGCGCTGTATACAATCTAATTGGTGCGTTCTAGAGAAACCAACTCCTCCTAATTGAAAAGGTCCGGAGAGAGTGACGCCCACTAATTGAAAGAATCCGACAAAGCCTTACACCAAGACATTCAAACTATTCCCCTCTAATAAATAAAAGTGTTGACATACTTCTTGACTTGTTCCAAAATTCCTTTGGTACTGGTCCAGATGGAGTTATGGATCATAACTCCATCATATAAGTGGTCTGTATTTGGCTTCTTTAAGTACAGTTTGTTCAAGTTTGTCCGTAAATAGATGGCACAAGTTGGAGCCATGTATGTGTCCATAGCTGGGTCTTCTTTTGTAGGTAGTCTTTTTGGTTAAAAGTGAAGTTGGTGCAAAGACTAAAGTGGTGATAACTTTCATAAGTGAGTCATTGGACATTCCAAGGAACTAATTTAAAGCTTGAATTCCATCATTATGTGGTATAATGCTGTATAGTTTTAAGAAATGCAGTTGTTGAGATATATCTTCTTGATGTTATTCTGGAGTTTGTATTTATTTATCTATTTATTTTTCACATTTTTATACCGCCCTTCCTCCAAGGAGCTCAGAGTGGTGTACATATTTCTTCCCCTCCTTTTTGTCCTCACAACAACCCTGTGAGGTAGGTGGGGCTGAGAGATAGTGACTGGCCCAAGGTCACCCAGGAAGCTTCGTGGCTGAGCGGGGATTTGAACTTGGATCTTCCAGGTCTAAGTCCGACTCCCAAAATCACTAATGAATTTTGAAATGACCTTTGTTAAACAGGTAAGTCGAGTGGGCCCACAGCCCACCCGGCCTCCCATGCCTCAGAACATCTCCAGGACGCAATCGGAGCTCGCGTCTGAACACTAGAAGTGGCTTCCGATCACATCTCGGAGCTGTTCTGAGGTGCAGGGAGGCCACCAGCAGTTATGCAAGACGCAGGTTTGCCATCAGCAGATGGTCAAACCTGCGGATGGTAAAACCACGTACAGGTGGGCCCCCATATCCGCTGGGGATATGTTCCAGGCCCCTCCGTGGATAATTGAAACCGTGGATAAGAGCGAACACCCCGTTCATGGTTTCCTGAGGGCCCCCCCACGCTACCTCCCCTGCAGGCAGGCATGCCTGCCCCCCCCCCCAGCTCTTATTTTTCTTTCAGCAAGCTTTGTTTCTTCCTTAAAACAAACAGAGAAGCAGCCTCCACTGCAGGCAAGTAGAACGAGACTAAGTCCTAGAGAGGCTCTGCAAGGTTTCTGTTAACCTTGCAGAGCCTCTCTAGTACTTAGTCTCGTTCTACTTGCCTGTAATAAGCAGCCAGAGGCTGCTTCTCCTGTTTCTTTAAGGAAGAAATGAAGCTTACTGGGAAAAAAGTAAAAGCCTGGGGAGGTCCCCACGATCCGTGGATAAGTGAAACAGTGGATAGCGAATCAGTGGATATGGGGGCCCACCTGTATAATGAGGGGCCACTGTGATCAATTAGAATGGACAGTGTCCTCCCTTCGGCCTCTCCCCCCCCCCCCCCACATTCCTTAAATTCTCAGTCTCCATTCTCTTTCCTGGCTGCATGACCTAGTTAATGAATTGGCATGGAAATATGCAAAGGACTGCAAGAGTAAAAAGAAGCCTCTATTTAAATAAAAAGGTTGATTCCTATTTTAAGCTCTTTTGGGTACATAAAACATTTCAGCCACAGACACACAGTGCATATACCTAACAGTAAGATATAACTATAAAGGCTCATCATCTACTGCCCCCGAGGTTTGACAGCACCTGGGTCTCCAGCAATTAAAATCACTTCAGATGTCTACAGTGTCTCTCTTCTAGTTTTCTATTTCTTCTATCAATATAATTCAGAATCAAAACAGAGAATTGGTTCTTTTTTATACCAGGGTTGCTTGACTTCATTTTTGCAATAGAAACAGGACATAAACATACCGGTAGATTAATTTAATTAAATGACTCACTGATTTTATGTGTTGCTTTTGAGAAGACGAAGCTGGTGCCCCCACATTAGTAAGTGATAAAATGCATGTACCTCTTTCTGTCTGATCTCTGTAAAATGTCTTTCCCCAAAGCATTTCTGACTAGATTCAGAAAATGCTAAAGATAGTACTATGACAAAGATTTGAGATACACAATTTTCAAATGTGAAATCTGGCTACATCCTTCTTTATACTGTAGTAGTTGATTAGTACTAAATGGTGGATACAAATGCCCCAGAAGGCGGATGATTAAATGTAAGGATCCCAGCCATAACTTATCTGCATACATTCGTTTACTTAAATGACTTTGGTAAAACCTAAGCTTTGAATTATGAGAGCAAAATCTATTTCTAGGATTAATTTGTGTAAATCTAATCTAACTAAAACTTTTGACTGACAGCTGTACTTGTAAAAAAAATTGCAGCATTGGAGAATCGGGAAGAAAAGTTCTCAATTAAAAGTTTATATTGAAACTGTTCTGCGTCCTCCTTTCAGTTGTTGGTACAAGACTGGGTTCAGTAGGAAGCCTGCAATAACAATACATGACTTACAGCCCAATCCTATGTACCGGTAACTCCCTACGCAGCAATACAGCTGTGCTGGGTGCGCACTGTATCCTGTGGGGGAGTTTCAGGTCCTGGAGGCCTCATCAGGGTAAGGGAACATTTGTTCCCTTGCCCTGGGGTAAGCCTGCACTGGCCCACTGGGTCTACTCAGACCTGCACAAGTGATTTAGCTGGCACAAGTCCACGTGGACCCAGGTCAGTGAATCAAGGCTGGGAAGGGGGATAGGATATTGACAGCAGCACTGTTGCTGCTGATACCACCCCCTTCCTGGCCTTGATCTGCCCTCCTCCCCTCTGCTCCGTTTCTCTCCCACCCACCCCTCATTCCGGCCTCTTCCCCTCCCTCCCACTCCCTGCACTGAATTACCAGCACTAGCAGGCGTCCTCTGGCTGCTGGCATGTAGACCTGGCCACTTGCCGCTTGTGGTGGTGGCCAGGTTGCGCTGAATAGCATGTCGCACATTAGCCTAAGGCCCTAATAGGATTCGGCCATTAGATGTGTCATTTACTGTACTTAAGCTTAGGCATCAGATGTTTTCCCCCATGTTTTTCTCCTTTACCTAGGGGGGGGGGACCCTTTAATTCAATGTGTTTCATAGAGGAACATAGTTCAATTTTAAAATATTTACAGCCCAAGCCTATGCATGCTTATTCCAAAGAATGTTCCACTGTGTTCAATGGGGCTTACTCCCAGGAAAGTTTGTATAGGGTTGCTTAACCTATTTGAACTACATTCAGATTCTTTTTAAATCAAATTAATTCATTTTAAAGAGACATTCTTATTAGAATTTTTTTTTAAAGTTGATTTTTTAAATTCAACCTGTGAATAAAATATTTGGCTTGCATTAATTTTGCATTCATCATGCACGAACTTGCAGGTAAGCAAACATTCTCTCTCTGCCTGTTCTCCACTGCAAAATGCAGACAACAGTGGCCTTATACAGAGCAATATTGTTAGACAGGAATGTGCATCCATCCTGTAAGAAGTGAAAAATGGAAACAAAGGGGGCCCATTTGTTTTATTCATGACTAGTAAGTAAATGACTGCCCAGAGTCACAAATGAGTTCCAAATGATATATATTGAGCAGCCAGAACCATGGCCCTCTATTGGGGGAGGGATGTCACTGCATTCACAGATTTAAAGATCCTGCACCTGAGAAAATGAGGGAGGGGCCCTTGGTGCAAGATAACAACAGGAGTGGGTTGTTATTTGTCTCCACCAGGCACTTTCAGCATTTTCCAGCACAGCTCTCCACAGCACAGCTCTCCAATGGGTCCCCCATGGCACCCCCAGCCTACCCTGAATGACATGTTGGGTCTCTCAATGCCACCAGCACTGAGGATTCAGGAATAAGCCTGGCCAAGCGGGGTCTCTAATGGGCCCTTGGCCAGTACCCTGACCCCTGATGCCACCCCTGCCTGGCACATGGGATCTTTTATTTCTATTTGACTTCAATGGAACAGTCTTGGCTGTGTTGAAATCAATGGGAAATGAAAGATCCTGCCTGCCAGAAAATGCATGTATATCTAAAAAGATGAAGCTTGTAACAGCATACACAAAACAAATAATGAAACTTTTCCCCCTTAAGTAGCAATCTTACAGCCCAATCAAGTGTAGGACACAGCGCCTGGCCTAAAGTGCCAGACGTCGTATCCTATTGAGTTCCTGGGCTGCCCCATGGGGCAGCCCAGGAACAACTCGGGAGAAGGGGACGATCATCCCCTTCCCCCGGTGTAAGCAGCAGGAGGCCCAATGGGCCTCCTCAAATGTACAAATGTACATGAGCTCCAGAGCTGGTATACATTCATGCCGCCTGTGTAAGGCCGGGCCGGGCCTGGAGAGGGCTTGGGATATGGCGGATCTCGCCACCGATATCCCCGCCCTCTCCAGGCCCCGGGACGGCCAATGGCCTCCCTTCCTCACCACCCGGTCTGCCCTCCACCCGCCGGGGTAGCACTTACCTGCTCCGGTGAGTGCGGGGCCAGGCAGGAGCCCGGGTAAGGGCCAGCAACCTCTGTGCCGGCGGCCCTTACTCGCCGGGTGCTGTAAACGTGCTTTACGGCACATTTACGACACCCTGTGCTGGGAGAGAGAACACCTTTCTTTCCAGAATCCAGGGGAACCAAATGGACTCACTCACCAGGTCCAGCTCAGACTGAATTAATACCTGAAGCAACACCACATTTTGCGAGTGAAGTGTTTGTATCCGGCCTTGTCAGGTGGGTGGGGTTAGGGGGAACAGGATGGGGTCCAGTTTGTCTTGTGGGGTGCAGATGTAGTGATGACAGAGAGGGTTGCGGTCTACTTGGGGCAGATTGTGGGGAGGCGTGGTGGGAGTCATGTGGGAAGTGCACGCTAGGTTTTGGGACAATTTACCCCTATTTATGGTTAGTGTTGTCTTGTGTCTTATGTATTTGTGTTGTATGTTATGTGTGTTGTTCTGATTAAAGGTCTTCTTTAATAAAGGTCTTCTGCTCTGCTCAACACCACATTTTACCATCCCCTTTCTTTTTATTTCCTGCACGCATCCTGTCCCCTCTCCTCCTCATTGTCTCTGCATCCAGCTGCCCCACTGCTACAATTCTCTTCTTGGCCCTCTGGTTACTCAGCTTGGTTAGAAGAAGAGAGTTGGGAAGAGGATCATGATGATGGGGCTGGAGGATGAGTTCAGCCCCACCACTAGTGCTACAAGCCTCTTCCCAGCTTGCTCTCCTTCCCACGTGGAAAGAGACCACATGAGAAGAAGATTGTGGCAGTGGCACCCTACCTCCTCCCCCAGCCTTACTGCCGAAAACCTTGTCTTGTGGGAAAGAGAACAAGCAGAAAGATGGTTGTCTTGTGCAGTCGGCAGGAAGAGTGGCTGGGAGGGTGTCAGACCTGTAGGGCCAGCAGGTAGGTGTGGGGCACTGTGGGAAAGGGGGGATGCCACACCTTATCCAAACCCCAGAGCACCCAGCCATCCCTGCTTCTGTTCTGATGCACGTCGGGCCCACTGAATGACCAACACTTACAGTGGGTCCAGCATGCAGCTCTTAACATGGTTACCTAGTAGACTTCCCCCAGACTATCATACTTAAGTCAGGAGTAGGACCACTGTTCCTTTAGAGATGTTTTACTGGCTGTAACTACCCATCCCAGGATCCAACAGTCCAGGAATGGTGAGGTACGGTTTCTTTGCCAAACAGACCAAATCAATAAGTACTGTACAAGTTACTAGCTCAGGTCCAACTGATTAGCTCTTAAAAGATTGGCTAACAATTGGACCTCGGTTTCTTAGAGCATCAACCCACCAGTGCTGCCACCACCCTGTTATGTCAGTTCCACAATTCCAGGGCAAATTGGGGCCTTTGGGCAGGATATCAGCTTTTGCAGCTTTGGAATTCCCCTCCAACTTGGGAAGCCAGGCTTAAGCCTCTGAATCTGTTTGAAACTTCCAGTAGCAACCAAGTAGTCAGGGAGGCTGGATAGAATGCAGTTCTTTGTACTCAAGCCTTAAATATACTGTAGTTTGGTTTAGTAAATAAGAAACAAGAAGTTACCATTTAGAAGGCATCTTTTAAAGATTCTTTTAAATGCATACATATGCAAGACAAACAGTCTAAAACAAATAAGCTAACTCCTAAAATACTTGGCCTCTAACACTCAACCAATACTCAGCCTCTAGGCATAGACAAAATGTAGATCTCTCTACCTGTCTCACCAAAGTGTGGTAAGGACTGACCTCCATCTTGGTCCAGGAAAGAAGTGACTTTCAAACAATAGACTCAAGAACTCAACCTGTGGTATAGCATTAGCTTTTAATTTTTTAAATTTAAACTGCTGCCTGACAAAGGACTTATAGCTGATAAGGCACAAACTAAGATTGCTCTCTGCCAAATCTGTATATAAACCTCTTTCTAGCATTTATATCCAAGTTAGGGTGAGTAAGTTATCTGGCTAAATAGTCCCTACTTTATTACTAAAAAGAAAAAAACTTCATTGACAGTGAACATAAGAGATTCTTGTGCAACAAAACCACCCCTTCTCTTCCCCCAGACTGTGTTCCCAAGTGGAATGCAAATTAAGTGCTTTCCTACTGGCTAGTTCACTTTATATGCTGGGTTTTAGAATACATAGTTTCTTCCATTTAAAAAAGGCAGTTCTTATGGCAGATTGAGGTGGTTCTCTGCCTTCTTAAAGAAGCTAAGAAGGAATTTCATTGGTTATTTTTGGATGGGAGATCTGTGGTGATATTTTCTTTTAAAATAAAAAAGGGTGGCAAAAATTGAAAAAAAAAGGGGTGGCTAACAGTGTAAGATGAGTAATTTTAATGATTGAAATTTACATTTTAATACTTAATTTAATTAATTAATGCTAATTAATTCATTGGCACAGGGGGTACTTCAAAAAATTTGACCATGCCAGGGGGTACACTTGGTGAAAAAGGTTGAGAACCCCTGTTCTAGGCCATTACATAAACTTGTGAAATTACTCACTCCAAACCCCCTCCCTTCCAGAAGACACAGGTGCAATCGCTTGCTATTAGCATGTCCTTGAGTGAGTGCCTGAATCCGCCATCTCAGAGTGAACTGGTCAGTTTTATCAGCTCTGAGATAGCAGGCCCTGCTCGCAGCTTCTCTCTAATGAGCCTGATTTCCAGCACTTGGGATGTAATGCCTCCATTTTGAGTTCAGGCAGAGCAGAGGCCTGACTTTTAGCTAACCATTTCAAGATGGAGTCCGGCAAAGGCTTAGCCTTTCACGGGCACCCCCTGCCAGTTTGGCACCTCCCCTAGCTCACCATCAGAAGCAGTTACCTCATTCTATCTCATGAGCCCTGTCACACACACAATGCTCTTTTCAGAATCTTTCAGAGCTCAGTGTTCCATCCATGTTACAGACTCTCGGTTTGGCTATTTAAATGCAATGCTGAATTCCAGTTTTGATCAATGCTGGAAGTAGTACTATAAGAATGATCATTTGTCTATCTTACCTTGGCTTCCTTCTCAAGTGTTGTTGGGCATTGATGATGACCTGTTGACAGCTCATGTGATAGAGTTCACTTGCAACTTGTTTGCTGAACAAATGTCCTGGCCCATTTTCTGTAGACTAGCACTGGGCAATTGTATCTTCTTCTATTCACAGCAAAGGTGAGAAACAGACTCCTATCATGCAATTCCCACTGTGAAAAGTGCACCAGCAGTCTGTTTGTCAATTACTGCCTGAAGGGGAAAAAAGCACTATGGCTGGTTCCAGTGCTGGGTGGTTGACAGATCTGCTGGCAGCTTGGTACATCGTGATACATTGGCAGACTTCACTCAGTGACTGATATGAGGAGAAGCCCCAATGACAGACATGGCGTGATCCGAAGAAGAGACTTTGTGCATAAAGCACAACATCACTTGGTTAGTCTTCTGCCTGTTGACATCAGAAGAGTCTCTGTAAGAGTAGTCTGGGCAAAAGACCCATCTGAGTTGATGGCAAGCCAACTCAACTCATCTCTGCCCTGGCACAGTACTGTTGATCCTTTTTTTTTTTTTAAATCTCCCACCCAAATTGTACGTTGTTTCCACTTTCTGGTACTCACAGAAGTAGAATTGAACTGTGTTTACGTTTTCTATTGCCATATATCAGTGGTTCTCAAACTTTTTAGCACCACTTTTTAAAATGACACTCTATCAGGACCCACCTAGTTTTATGAGACTTAAAAAAGGTGATCTAGAAAGAAATAATGTATGTATTTATTTACAAGTAATATTTTATTTATTTCCAGAAAACTCAATTCATTTCTCATAATGAGGCAGCCCTAATGAATAGCCTCAAGACTTGAGGGGGAGTGGGGCTTAGTTATATGAGCCAGCCTTTACCTGCCCCCACTACCTGTCATTGACAGACTTGGGAAAAACACAACAGAAAAAAGACTCAAACATTTATCTCCCTATATTTACATATATAACTGCAAGGAGCAAACTGCAAGGACTGCAGTTTGCAGGGAGCTCAGCTGTTTGCAGGGCAATTAGCAGCGATCTGATTTTTGAATAGCCTCAGGGCTTGAGGCAATTAGAGACCCACAAGAAATCAGGTCGCGACCCACCAAGTGGGTCCTGACCCACAGTTTGAGAAACACTGCCATATATCATTCTCTTCCATTCAGCCTATGTTCTGAGACCATTGTAAGAGACCATGGTTGTAAGTAAGACCATCCTTGCTGAAGCATTGTTTTATCTTCCTTCTCAAATGTCTATCATTG
Organism: Plestiodon gilberti rubricaudatus; assembly: GCA_026170595.1. Classification (NCBI taxonomy): domain Eukaryota; kingdom Metazoa; phylum Chordata; class Lepidosauria; order Squamata; family Scincidae; genus Plestiodon; species Plestiodon gilberti. The sequence continues at coordinate 181,726,798 of JANXHW010000002.1, forward strand.
TATTTACATTTTTTTCTATTGTAACCCCTCCTATTCTTTCACAGTTTATTTCTTCTTCTTCTTCTTCTTCTTCTTCTTCTTCTTCTTCTTCTTCTTCTTCTTCTTGAGTATTTTTTTAATATTCAACCACATGCATTTGCAAAAGGATTTTTTTAAAAAGCATATGCCTGCCTGAAGGCATGAAAAAGGATAAATATTTTATTCTTGGGAATTCTTGTCACCAAATGGATTCTCTAGCAGCAGGACATTTTTAATACATTTTGGATTTATTTAATTTTGTTCTGGTAACTCTCTAATGAAGACCCAAGACAAAAAAAATGACAGATCTGGCTACAGAGTAGCTAATTGTACATCACAACATAAATTATATAAACTGCTCCTGTGCGGATTCCCAGTAAAAGCAAATGTTGATTTATATTAGAATTAGTGAAAGCAATCGGATAACAGAAGAGGCTATTTTGAGTCCTGTGCTAACCTCATTCAGTCTTCCATCAAGTTAGATTAAGACCTGAAGATACACACAGGACTCGTGCTGTTCTTCCATCGCTTCAAAAATGCCCCAAACAGCTTTCTTGTTTTGCTTCACATGTAGGATAATCAGTAGCTGACAGGCCTGTTCTCTGCCAGGGTTCAAGCAGTTTGCAAGCAGGGTTCAAGCACTTTCCCACATGGTGCATTAGCAAAGTGACTTGTTAGCATTAATTAAAGGACACATGGCTCAAAGCAACTGCCCCTCTTAGCATCACGGTCAAGTCAAATATCCATGAAGGCGAAGACTCTGCTAATGCTCAGGATATGTTCGCGACAGAATATTGTGGAGTGGTAATGCATTGCTCCAACAGGTTCAAGCACAGGCTGAAATGGGATGTTAGCGTGACTAATATGGCTTATACATTCTTTACGAACTATACATGCTTATGTGCTCAGCTTGCAATCCGCTGAGCAAATCCACTCGGGGGACTTTAAATACTAAATCCTTCATTGCCACTGCTCATGTGCTAGAGAAGAGGAAATACAGAGAATAATAAATACATGAATGTAGAAGTGGCTAGCGCTGGGATTGGATGAGGGAGGAGTGACAAAGGTCCACACAAGCTTCTTGAGTGAACAGCAGGATACAAATGTGGTCATATATATCAGTAGCTCTGTGTGTGTGTGTGTGTGTGTGTGTGTGTGTGTGTGTGTGTGTGTGTGTAAAAGAAAAAGTGCCCATTTTCAAGTAAGGGCCAAACATTACAATGAACCTGTGAGTTTGGCCCTTGTTGTTTCTTTCTGGCTTGTAACTAGTGTGGTGGAGGAACTGCCAAACACAATCAAACCCCCTTCCAGGTCCTTACAGTTTGTTGAAAAGCTTCACTTGAAAACCAGTGGAAGTTTTTTAAAAAAAAGAAAATTGCAAATAATGAGCATGAGGAGCATGTGATGGGGTCAGAACTGCAGTGGGGGCTAAGAGCTGATTGATCTCCTATCATCGAGCTTTGCAGCATTTTGCAGGGCCCTCTCATCATCATCATCATCATCATCATCATCATCATCATCATCATTATTATTATTATTATTATTATTATTATTATTATTATTATTATTATTATTATTATATACTAATAAAAGGAAAAAGAAAGGAAGAAACAAAGAAGGTCCAAACTCACACATTCTTTGCAATGTGTAGTCCGGCCCTACCTATTGGTTAAATACCACTGTATTTTCCTTTGTATGCAAGAACATATATAGAAAGATATTTCAAGGGGAAAGGGTGAGTCAAAGTGTGGGGGTTAGAGGACTAGAATTTCTACTTCTGATGTTGCTTCTAGCACATTAAAAAAATGTGTTTCCATTTGTCCTGAGTATTTGATAGTCCATTAGTTAGGTACTGGACTGCTGGATGCTGCAGACCGTTTGAGAATATGATCTTTGGAATTCAAATCTCATTGAAATGCATTTGTGTAGGCTGAACCAACACAGTCCCATTGGTGGTATGAAGCTGACATCTCAAACCTGCAATAAGGTGAGAATGTCCCACAGATTGCCTCCATTCGGAGCTCCCACAGGGCCCTTGTTTACTTAACCCCATAACCCTGTGTTCAGTTGCAGCTCAACCATTGTCCATCATGTCAATTAGAAATGTGGGTTCTGTGTATATTATTGACAGGCTTTGGCTCAAGGGCACTTCCTGTGGAACAGCTGCAACGAGAAACGGCTGGTCCCATGAGAACTCAGAGACAACTTCCAAGTCATTTGAGAAGCAACTTGACCAGAGAAACAAACAGCTGATGCTGAGGGAGAGGAGAGGCAACACTTTGCAGCCTGCCTAGGGAAAAGGAGCAGAGACCCTCTACTTACTTCATCAAGATGTGTGGCAAGATTCCTCTCTGTCTCTGTCTCTGTCTCTGTCTCTCTCTCTCTCTGCATGCTATGGAGAGAAAGAACAAGCAAGTGTACAGCACAAGCCTGCATATATAGCTATGTGAGTCTCAGATTCATATGCATACTCAGCTACAGCGCACACGGTATTTGTTTTCCTCAGACAATGCTCAGTAAGGGTAGAAGCTGATGATAGGGGTTAACACTCATTATTAAAAGGTTGTATATTCTCATATTATTTTATGTAAGAATATAAGAAAAATGCTGGTCAAAGGCCCATCTAGTCCAACATTTTCTTTCTTTCCCAACATTTTCTTTCTTTCCCAGAGTTGCCTGCCAACTGTCTTTGGGAAATGCTCAAGTGGGAGAGAAAGACATACTTCTCTCCCACTATTGACCCCCCCCCCCCCCGCAACTAGTATTCAGAGGCAAGTCACTGCTGGATCTGGAGGTAGCATATGATATAACCATCATGACTAGTAGACACTGATAGACCTGTTCTCCATGAATGGCTCCAATCCCATCCAAGCTAGTGGCCATCACTATATCTCGTGGCAATGAATTCTACAGACTCATTATGTGCTGTGTGAAGAAGTGCCCCTTTTGTCCCTCCTAAATCTCCCGCCAGTCAGTTTCATTGGAAGACTCCTGATCCTAGTATTGTGAGGGAGAGAAAGTTCACACCAATCAAAAGTTTATATCTCAATATGTTCCTCATTCATAACCTTTTCTTCAAGCTAAGAAGCCCCAAACATTGTAGCCCAGAGGCTGAGGCGATTGCCACAGGCAGGAGCTTAGCAGCAAGGCTCCCCCCTCCACCCACCCACCACTCACCACCATTGCTCCTCCTCCTCCTTCCACTTCTTGGATTGGAAAAGGACCACTCCAGCCCCCCCTCCTTTCAATCCAGAGAGTGGGAGGAGCACAGGCTGGCACATCACCAGGTAAGGGGGGTAGCATTTGGCATACCACTTTAGGTGCCAAGAGGTTTTGAACTTACCCTGGTTACCTTAGCCTTTCCTCGTAAGGAAGGTGGTCCAGTCCTCTGATTATTGTGATTGCCCTCTTTTGCACCTTTTCTCACTCTGCAATATCCTTTCTCAGGTTGGAGACCAGAACTGCAGTGCACACAGTATTCCAAATGTGAACACACCATAGACTTGTATCGGGACATTATCATACTAGCACACTCAGTCCCTTTCGTAATGTACCCTATCATGGAACTTGCCTTTTTCACAGCAACATTTTCATTGAGCTATGAAACCCACAAGATCTCTTTCCTGGTTCATTGCAGACAATGTTTTACACCAGTGTTAATCTTTGAGAGTTAATTGCAAAGCAGCAGTCTCTCTAAAACTTGAATTTCTCTTAAGGGAGATCATGCAGTGTTTATAAGTTAACAGGAAATTCTACACTCGGATTCCTCTTATGGCTGTGCGTGTAATGCTTATAAATAATAGAAAACTGCAGATTCCGGTTTCTGATTGCAACAGAAGAGTATGCATCCATTATTTGGTTACATGCCACAATGCAAGACCTGTGTAAGGCTGAGCTGTAGAGAGCCTGTAAATGTTCATAGAGAGGAAGATCCCCAGCCCCAAGCTAGGGGGTTATAATCAGTTTGGCAAGGCTTAGTCTTCTTTCTGCAATCGGATGCTTTTTAAGAAATCCATGCTGCATGTTCAGGAACGGCAGCAGCAAGAACCACTGCTGTGCACCCCCCCCCCAAAAAAAATGTCTCCCTTATCATTTTGTCTGCATCTCTTTCTGCCCTAAGCAGGCAGATGGCTCAGACCTCCTCAGTTGAACTACTTGAGCTCTCCCATCCTGCTCAGCTGTTGTTCCAAGACAGAAAGTCACAAAGACAGCTGCAACGCACACAAGACGGGCAGGAAGAGGCTGTTGAGAAGAGTATCCTTTTTCTTAGTTTAGCAAGATGAGGATGGACTTGTCTTGCCACAGCATTGTATTACCCCTGTCTGGGCTTGATTTGTAGCTCTTTCCGCAGAAGCTCGGAAGGCATGAGAGCTATGCAGCGAGGAAAGATGACCACACCGTGAAGGGGAACATCTGGAAATGAAGGGTTCTATGAGTTCCTCGTAGAAAATAATTGTAAAAACCCCATCTGTAAAAATGGGATTTGGCCAGCCTGCCGATAAATCGCCTTGAATCGTGGTATATAAATACTGTAAATGAATGAATGAATAATATTGGCTGGCGCTTCCTTTCCAGACTACTGAAGAGTAAAGAATAAGTCCAGGATTCTTTCTTTTTTTCTTTCAATGTTGTTTGGAATCCTTTGTGCAAGATTCCCGAGAAGTCTGGGTTTGTTTTCTGAACTGAATTATGTGAGACAATTTAATTCTTTCCTCCATTTCCTCCCTAGTGATCATAATTCTTATTTTTCTCCAAACTCACTTGAGTGAGATTGAGCAAACATCTTTACATTAGAAAGGAGTCTACTGTGCTTTTCTGTTGTAGAGAACAAAGATGTGTCTTCAAGCGAGCCAGTTTTAACTGGCTTAACAGTTAACAGTTTAACATCAACAGTTTAACAATTGTGAAAGGGGTAGTGGGGAAACACCATAGATGATGATAAAATAGCTGAAAATGTCTAATGCTAAAAACTCTTAGCTCATAAAGTAGTTGTGTATATATGCATGGCTTGAAGGAGTTATGTTCACTTGTCAAATCATTACAGAAATGAGTGGTGACATTATGAAATGTGCCAGTGTATTTTCACATCATTTAACTAATTTGTGTCATTTGATATGTTTGACAGAATCAGTGTCACTCGTGGCAGGTTCACAACTAGTTTGCATGTGTCAAAAGCTCTGTGCTTGAAACAATAATAGCAAGCTACATAACCTATTACAGTCTGCAACATCCCAATACTATCTTATTAAAATGCCTCTTTATTTGTGAGAAAATTTAAATTTGCTCTGTGTGTGTGTGTGTGTGTGTGTGTGTGAGAGAGAGAGAGAGAGAGAGAGAGAGAGAGAGAGAGAGAGAGAGAGAGATTGTGATGCACCAAGGTAATTCTTTATACACAGATCACAGAGGAAATGTAAAATACTTTCAGATTTTTCTCGCAGTTACACACATCATCTGGGTCTGAAAGTAAATTACGTATAGTAATACACTACGTCTTTGGAAGCTCTGGTAGCCAGAATGTGGGATTTACTGTCAACCCAACCCTAAACCACCACCACCACCCCACCGATGCAGCTGAGCCACCAGAGCATGCACTGCATCCTGTGGGGGAGCAGTCATGGATGTTTCCTCCAGGTAGGGGACCAAGCCTCCGTTACCCCAATGGGAGCACAATCCTAAACGCACTGCCCAATGGTGGTGTGTCTCCCGTGCTGGCGCAGACTGCCGTAAAGCAGTCTGTGCCAGTCGCAAAAGCCTCCCTGACACCGCGCTGGTCAGCATGCTGTCGGGACACTGGTGGGAAGGCCTCCGCCTTCCCAGCCACGCTGGACAACGTCCAGATGCACGTCAGGAAAGGTAAACTGGAGGAAAGGCGGGGGAGTGCAGAACGGGGGCAGGAAGGGGGCATAATGGGGTGGAGAGGCCGCGGGAGGGGGAGGATCCATTACAGAAGACTCGTGTAGGATCCTACCCCCCTTCCCTGCAGCCTCCCCATCCCTTTTCTCTTCTTGGACTTATGCTAGCAAACTTGCTAGCGTAGCTCGAAGGATACCCATTGCGGGCCATGAGGCTTATGCAGGTGTAAGGGGATTCAACATCCCCTTTCCCTGCAGAAGCCTCCTGGTCCCCCCCCCCCGGATGGAATGCAGCAAGTGCCATTTTGGCGCCACAGCGATGTCGGGCGAGAGGGGTGAATAGGATTGGGCTCTGAGTCACTTCAGATCTGCACCAGGTACTTTGCTGGCGCAGGTCTGAGGTGAGTAAGAGAGAGGGAATGGGGGAAAATGGAGTGAAGATATTGGCACAGGTCACTGTCACTGATATCTGCCCCGTTCTGCCCACCATTCCACCGCCGCCCCAACACTGCTCCATTTCTCCCCCTCCCACCCCATCCTACCCATGTTCTTCCCCCACCACTGGATTTCCAGCTCCAGTGGAGGCATTGGGTTCAAGTGGTGAGGCAGCAGCACCGCTGCTTGTGGCACTGCTTGTGACACAGCACTTGTGGCACTGCTTGCAAAATGGTTACCGGTGGCACACTGTGTGCGACATCAACAACCATTTTACAATAGCAGAACACCATTCCACGGTCACAAATCCCTCAGTGTGCAGGCTTGCAGTAGTCTTGCAGCCCAATTCTATACCCCACCATTGTATACGATGCAGCTATGCTGATGGAGCGTGCGCTGCATCCAGTGATGGGGGTGACCAGAAGGTCAACCAGAGGTAAGTAAAAACTTTTACCCTACCTCTGGGTAGGCCTTCTGACCGCCTATGGGTCTCATCGGACCCACGCCAGCTACGTAGGTCTGATGAGACCCATAGGCATCTCATCAGACCTACGTAGCTCCGTAGGTACGTAGAAAGAGAAAGGAGTGGGTTGGAAAATGGGAGATAGGATCTAGTGTGTACCTTTGCTGCCGAGATCCACCCCCTCCAGTCCAGTCCCTGACATTCCCCCTCCCTGCCCACAAACCACCCCTGCCGCCAACTTACCTGGGTTGGTGGAGAATCCTGGTGATTCTCCAGCTTTCTTGGAGCCACTGGCCAGTACTGCCAGCGGCCTCATTGCATGTAATGGTGGTACAATGTTTCCACCATCTCTTGACTTTTTGTGCCAGCAGATCGGTAGATGCACCGTTGCAAAAGGCCCATAGGATTGGGCCACTGGTCTTTCAAGTCTTTGTGAGAAAATCTATTTGCTTGCTATTCAAGACAGGAAAGGAGCCCCCTGCTCTTGTCTAATTTAGCAAACCTTTGCAGCTTAAATCACAAATTACATATAAACCAGTGATCTTCAACCTTTACCTTCAGGTAAAGGTTGCTGTAAGTTCTTGTAATTCGGTGGCAACGGCACTGCTGGGATCACGCCACCGGGGAAAAAAGTGGGTTTTCAGCCTACCTGAGGGTCTTGCCAGGCCTCCGGGGGGTGGGGGTGGGGGTTGGGGAGCATGCAGAGCCCTCCACAGGTCTTCCCGCACCTCAAAACGCATCCAGACCACAATCGTGACCCACTTCCAGTCTTGGGTCTTGCCACGTTTTGAGTAATACAGGCCCAAAGTCTCATTGCTGCAAGTCAAATCTAGGTACCTCTTCCTTCCACCTCCCTCCTCCTGACATGTTTAGGGGACTTTTCAAGAGTGTGATTTACATCTTCTTATGCAACCTAGGGCTGAATCCTATCCAACTTTCCAGCACTGATGCAGCCAAAATGTGGCCTCAGGGTAAGGGAAGAAAAATTCCCTTCACTTGAGGAGGTGTCTGTGATTGCCCCTGCACCACAGGACGCAGCACACGCCCAATTGGCACAGCTGCATCAGTGCTGGAAAGTTGGATAGAACTGGGCCCCTAATGTGTGCCTCCTTGTGTGCTGGCGACATAAGTTGCCTACACATCTATGGGCAAAAAAACCTCAGTTAGATATGTGGTAAACATATATCTTATGCAGCTCTCAGGGTTTGCAATAAAGCAGAAACTCTTAATTATCATTATTGCTAGTTATCTTAATTCACTACTATGAATGCCTTAATTCACTACAATGTTTCTCTGAACTTCTGATTATGCATCCCTTTCGGAGGTTCCTTGGTTGTCAATTAGTGTGACTGCAGCAGGTTATATTTTGTTGCCTTCAAAGCGATCAGAACCATTAGAGCTACAATTCAAGATGTTTTTAATTAACCTGTGAACCTTAACACAAATGATACCTGTGCTGTCCATTAAAATTATTCCCGTTAATTACTTTGCTACTTTTTGCTTTGAAGTACTGATTGCAAGGTTTGTTTTCCCTCTTAAGGTGTTTGCTGCTTGTTTACCATGCAACAAAATCTTCCCCAAAGTGATTGGTTTAATAATGCAATCAAGCACTAATCCAACCTGCCAAGAACTTTTTAATCATTTGTTTATTCATTCATTTATTTATTTTAAAACAACTTATATGGCCCAATTCTGTCTGGGCCTTATACTGATGGAACTCATGTTCTGTCAGTGCAAGGCCTGGGCTGCTGGTAATCAGCCGCAGTGACAGTGAGGAGCCACTAGTGCAAATGGCTGGTAGCCCCGGGCATGTGCCAATGGAGCACCCAGCCCCAGTGTGTGTGTGTGGGCTGTTAACAATCTAAACCAGTAGTTCTCAAACTGGTGGGTCATGGCCCACTGGAAAAACTGGAAGTGGCCACTACCCCCTTAAGAGGAATGGTGATGTGCAGTGACGAAAACTGGAAGTGGGTCTTGCTCACTTCAGGGAGCCGATCTGAAGCACGGGGAGGCTTGCACAGGGAGCTGCGGGACTCCCTACAACTTCCGGAGGGCCAGCATGACCCTCGGTAAGTAAAGAAACACCCCTTTTTTTCCAGCGGTGGCATGATCCTGGGAGCACTGCCATCAGCCCTCCCCCACAAAGAGTTGCAACTTCTCCAACTCATGGGGAGAACTTTGGGAACCGCTGATCTAAACAAAATTAAGGTTCATGTAGGATGGTAATAATTGCCTACTTGAGGAGGAGGTCACATAGAACGTGATCTGGAATATGATTCAAAAGTTTATCCTGATCCAAAGCAATTTTCTGAGGGCTTTACTGTGTGTGTGGAAGTGGAAACCCTCTGCTGACAAGTATTCAACTTGATTATTAGAAATCCATGGGTTGAGCCAACTGATAGTGCTAAGGGCCAATGTAGCTCCCCCCCCCTTTCTGAACGTGGAGGGACCACAGGTCAGTACAATACTGTGCTAAATGGACCAATAAGGCAGCGTCATGCCTTAATGTGTTCAAGTGCTTCTCCTTTCACTACAATAGCTAGAACAAAGTGATGTGCATTTGAAGGTGAATGGGAAGCTTGAGTGTGCAAAAGTTATATGCTTGCACTGTGCATAGGGCTCTGAGCTGGGCCATGCGCCTTTCATCTGAACGAAAGGAATGGAATTGTTTGAATTGTTATTGAACAGGCAGAGGCAGAATACATGGAATGAATACCCCATTCCCAACTACATAATCTATTGTACAGCTGCACTGGGGACTGGCTGGTTTTATCAGGAGGTGACTAACATGTGCCTGAACAGGTTCTTTGCCATTTGTTGTTGTTGTTCAGTCGTTAAGTCGTGTCCGACCCTTCGTGATCCCATGAACCATATCCCGCCAGGCCTTCCTGTCCTCCACTATCTTCCTGAGTTCGCTCATTTTCATGTTCGTTGCATCGGTGATGCTGTCTAACCATCTCATCCTTTGCCTTCCCCTTCTCCTTTTGCCTTCAATCTTTCCCAGCATCAGAGTCTTCTCCAGAGAGTCCTCTCTTCGCATTAGGTGGCCAAAATATTTGAGTTTCAGCCTTAGTACCTGTCCTTCCAGGGAACAGTCAGGGTTGATTTCATTTAGGATTGACTGATTTGATCTCCTAGCAGTCCAAGGGACTCTTAGGAGTCTTCTCCAGCACCACAGTTCAAAAGCATCTATTCTTCGGCGCTCAGCCTTCCTTATGGTCCAACTCTTGCAACCATACATTGCTACTGGGAACACCATGGCCTTGACTATACGAACATTTGTTGGCATGGTGATATCTCTGCTTTTTATTATGCTGTCTAAGTTTGCCATAGCTTTCCTTCCAAGGAGTAAGCGTCTTTTAATTTCATGGCTGCTGTCTCCATCTGCAGTGCTCTAGGAGCCCAAAAAAGTAAAAACTGTTACTGCTTCCATTTCTGCCCCTTCTATTTGCCAGGAATTGATGGGACCAGATGCCATGATCTTAGTTTTATTAATGTTGAGTTTCAAGCCAACTTTTGCACTCTCCTCTTTCACCCTCATCAAGAGGCTCTTTAGTTCTTCTTCACTTTCTACCATACTTGCCTGAAAAAAGGTTCCGTGGATCTTACACACTTTCACACTCATCAACAAAAATAGGACTAATAATAAATGGTATTGTTCTTTTCTACTTTATCTCCCTCAAATTGCAGTGTGGTAGCAATACAACAACATCTCAAATACTCAAATATTTTGAATAACCAACCATGTCAAGTTTTATCAGCAATTGATAGTTGTTGCAATTAATGTGTGCATTTGTATATGACAATCAGTAACTATAAGTAGCACGTGTGTGCATGCGTATGTGTGTGTGTGTTGTGTGGGTTGTGCACATTCTCTTACAATGAATTATTGTTTGTCCATCTACCTGTCACTTTACAAATACAGTATGATTAATGGGACATTGGATTGTACACTTTCTGATAGAACAATTCCTATGTTCTTATAATAGCATCTGCAATTGGGCTAGTTGGGATAAAAACTGCAAGGGCTATCCATCATTGTGATCCAAGGCATTAGCTGATAACCAGCTGGGGTCAGGGAAACATTCTCCGTGCTATAGCTGGCCAATGCCATGCGTATCATGAAGTTTTGTTGCCCTTTTCATCTGAAGCATCTCAAATAGGCCACTAACAAACATGCAGGAGAAAAATGGACCATTGATCTGTTGCAGTGCGGTTTTGCTAGAGCCCTAATGACAAAATCCATTAAGTGGAATAAAGCGGACTCTCAAAAAGAATAGAGGAAGAGACTGTCAAGTGGTTCATTCCTGAAAACGTTGCTTCATTTTTACTGGCTCATTGGCCTGAGTGCTGTACAAGAGCAGATCAAGTGTTTGGCTTTATAGACCCGGTGCTGCTTCATGCCAGGGGATGCCTTGTGCCATTTTTTAAAAAAAAATCAGGTGCCCTTTTTGGTGTACTGTGGGTGGTGGGGGTGGTGTGTTGTTTTGGGGTTATGCTGCTAGTATTTCTGATCATTGATATGGTATGTGTTCCTTTTTCACGTTGCTTCTGCTTATGGTTTTATTGCACTGCGCATGTTTTATACTGCCGCTTTTGATAGCTGTTTTAGCTGCTTTTGCTGTTGTATTTTATGCTGTCTTTTGATCTTTTAATTATTATTTTATTGCACTGCTGATATTGTATTTTATTGTATATTTTCGTATTTTAGTGGATTTCATTGCAATTTTATTGTATTTTTGTAAGCTGCCTTGGGTGTCCTTTTCTGGGGGAAAGGGTGGTGTAAAATTTGATTAAATACATTTCTCATGGCTCTGACGGGCATCTAGTTTCTCTTTCTAGTGCTGCTGCAAGTCCAAAATTGTTACTCTTAGTATAGTATATTATACTGAATTCTAGATGCTCCATTAGTGGTGTCCTGATCTATAGGATGGGGTAGGGGAGGGCGTGGGCTGCCACATCAGAGAATGTCTAGGTCCAAAAAGATATGCACTGCAATCCTATGAAATGAGTACAGCATGCCTTTGTTATTTGTGGGCTCTACTTCTGAGAATCTCAGTATCCGCGGAAACAGCCCACAAATAACAGGGTGCTGGAGTCCAGAACCCGGTGTATCCACTGCAGAAGCAGAGGTCTGTTCTACTTCACACTGGCCTGCAAAGCCCTCCAGAGGCCTCCGTGGGACTCCAAAACCCTCTCCAATGCCACCGGAAGTGACTTCTGGTCAAACAGAGGCCTCTGGAAAACTTTGCAGGCCAGCATAATGTGGAACTGGCCTCCGGAGCCCCCCTGGTGACTAATGGACACATTGGGTGCTGGAGCCCAGCACCAGCGGGTTTGCGTTATCCGCAGGAGGGCCTGGAACAGAACCTCCATTGATAACAAAGGCCAACTGTAGTGAGTCCCACACATTCCATGGGAGGCTTACTCCCAAGTAACCATGCATAGAATTGCAATCTTAATGCAGGTGTTATACAAATTACAGTGCAATCCTATACATGTTTACTCAGATATGAGTCTCAGAGCCCAATCCTATCCTTCCCCCACTGCTAAGCCTCCTGACCCGCAATGGGTCTGCTTAGACCTGCACTAGCGATTTTGCTAACCCAGGTCTGAGGAGAGAAAGGGGGCGGGGAAGCTGTTGCAGAAGGGGATAGGATCTGGTGCACACCTTTGGTGCCAGATCCACCCCCTCCCACAACCTCCCCACCCCATCACTCCCCCTCTCCGCCCCATTTTACTCCTTCCCCAGCCCTTCCCTACCCCCGCTTTACCTGCTCTGGTGGGTGTAGGCAGCTCCAGTTATGGTCCTAGCACTTCTAAAATGGCCGCTGATGGAGTTCTGTGTGCTCCGTTGGCAGCCATTTTGCAACAGCGGAAGTTCCTTCCGCTGCCGCAAAGGGCTCTGATGGGCACCAGCCCAATCCTCAATACCCAAATCCTTGGGTCCCTTTGGGAGCCGTCTTGGGTCCCTTCGGGGAGAAAGGTGGGATAGAAATATTGTAAATAAAAAATAAAATAAATAATAGTTTTGGGCCATCACTCTGTTTAATGGGACATACTTTCTAGTAAGTTTAGGATTAAAGCTTTATTGTGCATGTTGGGAAATTTTCTTCATATGCCTACTGTACGTTGGTTTTCTATTCCGAGAAACTAAAATATGTTCGCAGGTTTTTTTTGAAAAATATTTCATTATTTTTTGAAAAAAAAATTTTTGAAAAAAAACTTTTCATTACCTACTTTTCCAATTTAAAAATATGAGGATCCATTTCCTTTAAAAATATTATGGAAAGCTAATGAACACTGAATCTGAAAATAGTACACAGTGTAATGTTAAGTCCACATTATTTCAGAATACTGCAGTACTGCATTTTCTTTAAAGAGATGAAATGACTCCTCAAATAGATCGCACTGTGTTTCAGTGTAAAAATTGTACAAACCCGTAATAGTTTGTAAATTGCTATATTGTCTCACAATTGTGGGTCACCTCTACGGGTTCCTATAAATAGGTCAGCACCTTGCCAAGAGCAAAAAAGGTTGTGTGAATCTGGTATTAGTTGCGATGTTATTTGTGGAGACCATCTGGTAAACATTTGCTTTGCCTGGCAGTTCCCTGACATATTCTGAGTCTAGTATAGGACATCACACAAGTGTCAGAGTCTCTGTTCATCATGGATTGGCACGCAGGACATTCTCCTATTTTAGCTCTGCTGTGTCAGTAAAGGACCTGGCTGAGGTTACTTTCTTCCTGAAAGTCACTTCCATTGTGGCAGCAGATAGTGACTATATGCTTGGATAGTGCTGAGTGTTCAAACTCATTGTGACATGAATGCCTCTTTCAGCCATAGGATTTATCTGATGTTTCTGCTGTTGACACCAGCTGGGTTTACCTGATCTCTTTGCCCAGAGAGACTTTTCCTTAAATAACCTCTGACTTTGTTCAGGCTTTTTTTTTTTTAAATTTTCAGCAAATGATACAGAAGAAGAAGCGCCTGTGAAAATAATGACCCGACTCTTAGCTGTTTCTGTTTTCATGTCCATGTCTTGGTCATCACAAATCAAAGTGATTTGATTTGCACAGCAGACCCTGTGATAGGATAGTTTGTGGTTATTTAAGTGCAGTAAGGTAGACTTGAGTCTATTGACTCGGACTCCAGTCGGATTCGAGTCGCATCAATGACTTGAGTCGGAGATTGTAAAAGACTCAAAAGACTCAACTCGAGACTTGGAGCCATTTACGACAAGTCGAATTTTATTCAGGTTTAAACCCGTTTTCCCTATTAAATAGATAGGGACTCACAACTCGCAACCAAAGACTTGGGACTTGACTCAAGACTTGGAATCAGAGACTTGATCCACATCCCTGTTTAAGTGTGTGGTCAGTGCTGTTGTCTTTTCAATGTTGGAGCCAGATTGCTGGGGGCCCTCAGGCAAAGCCACACACTTGGCCCCCCATGCCTGCCCCTCCCTTGATGGTAATTTGGGCACTACCACTGTCACCAGTACTGAGGGTTTAGGGTCTGGCCTGGTGAACATGGGCCAGTAATGCCTGATTTGGCTGCCCCCTGATGCCACCCTTGTATTGTTTCTTCTTTTTAACTACAAAAGAGTACTATTTTGCAGGACTTTGGAAGTTCTGAGCAAACATCTTGTCCATGGAGGTTGGGCATTGATACATTGGAGGGCAGGCGTTGCAATATTCCTATTGACTATTGCTTTGGCAATAGACTGTTGCTCCGGCGGCTACATTGGCTGCCAGTTCATTTCCAGGTCCAATTCAAGGTACACCCTGCTTGAGATCAAACAGAAGAGTGCCAGTGCCAGTGTCAATGGAATCCTGGGAAGTAGGTAAGCCTGCCCCTGAGCCCTTTCTGACACTAACAGCCCAATCTTATATGGCTTGATCGCTGCTGAAATTAGCATTCCAATGGCGGAACACGATTTATGGGTTGTGAACACCAATCCAGCAGAGGAGTAGCCACGTGCTTCCAGGCCAACACCACAGATAGAAGGGAGGACTATGTGCATGGCAGCAGTGAAGAGGAGCCCCACTGACATTGGTAAGTTGGCAAGGTGGGTGGAACAGGGCGGGAGGATCAGGGCAGAATGGGAGGAGAGTCGGGGGTGTGCCAGAGGCAGGAGGGGTGGCACCCAACGCAAGCAACTTGCACCAGATGCTATCTCCTCTGGAGCCAGTCAACATGCCCCCTTTGTCTCCTCAGACTTATACCAGCTAAAGTGCTGGTGCAGGTCTGAGAAGACCCACTGGCAATCGAGAGGCTTATGGAGGGGTAAGGGAAAATAATTGTCCTTACCTCTCCCAAGCCTTCCAATTGCCCCCCCCCCCACCATAGCATGCAGTGCATCCTGTTTTGGCACAGCTGCATGCTACATCGGGGGAAAGGATAGGTTTGGCCTGTTAATTACCTTACAGAGCACCACCGGTAGGGTTTAACGCACCTCTATGGGCATCGGGAATTGTCCGTTATTTCTGAAGTCAATTGAATTTAAATCTGTTAAGTCAAGGGTTCACTGTCCAAGAACTAATATTCATTACACCTTTGGTAAACCACCAGTGATCAGCACATTAGCTGGTGTGGAAATGCCGTATGTACCAGCAAAACATGAACTTGTGTATGAACACCAGTTATTCCCACGCTTAATAAATGTTTGATGTACGTTTGAAATATGAAACGTTTGTGATCATCTTTAACCACAAATTGCTTTGGCTCTGTGAAAACATGGATTATTCCCTGAGGGTTCAGCGAGTAATCAATGCTAACCTCTTTCAGTCAGTTTATCATTAAGACTTTTTGTCAAGTGCAGGATATACCAACACGTCTTAATGAACAGTAGCTTGTCATTAGTCAGAGGATTAAAAGGTTTAAGGGAGTTAATGACAGGATAAAGATCTTTTTTAATTTTAGGTCACTGGTGAGCTGGGTCAATCAATATTGACCGAAATCATTAAGGCCTGACAGCTGTTCTTTGGCCTTCTGCATGATTTTTTGTTGTTGTTGGCCTTCGTGCACTTTTCTCCCCGATACGAATTCTATAGTAATTAGCACTGTTTGACATCCTTTTTATTCAGTGATGAGGAACTGGCTCAGAATGAGAAGCACATTAGAAATTTAGTAGCTGGAGGATTGCATTTAATTTGTCAGACTTAAATGAGCGCTTTGCATACTGCAAAAGCGATAGTTAATGTATTGGAAATTATGATTAACAGTGTCTCAAATGGTTGCATCTTCCTTCTAGCTCATGGGATCAACCCTGGGAGTATCAATGAAGAGAGAGAGAGAGAGAGAGAGAGAGAGAGAGAGAGAGAGAGAGAGAGAGAGAGGAGAATGAACAATAGTGGCTTAGGTTGCAATCTTATGTGCACATTCCTGAGAGCAAGGTTCATTGAACACAATGGGACTTACTTCTGAATAGACATGCATAGAATTGTGCTGTAAGAGACTCACAGCCCAATCCTAGCCAAATCCTATCCCCTAGCATGTAGCACCACTGACGGAGTGTGTGCTATGGTGGTGGTGGGGGGAGAGATCAGATGGCCAACAAGAGGTAAGTAAAACATTTTACTCACCTCCTGGTAGGCCGCCAGGTTGCCAATGAGTCTCCTTGGTCATATACAAGCTAGACTTACCTTACGTCCCGGAATGGCTGGGACCCTCCCGGATTTTGGGCTCAGCTCCTGGCATCCCAGGAGGTATGGCGCTATCCCGGATTGCCGCCACCACCACCGCCATTTTAAATTAAACTTACCTTTTTTCTGCGCGCCGGCATCTTGGCTTGCGAAATCTCACGAGATCCAAGATGTCGGTGCCCAAATCTCGTGAGGGCATGATGCCCTCCTTCGATTTGGGCACCAACATCTTGGATCTCACGAGATTTCGCAAGCCAAGATGCCAGCACCCAGGTAAGTTTCTTCATTATTAAAATGGAGGCGGTGATGATGGAGAATGGGTGAGCAAGCCGGCAGGGCCGGCGAGAGCCCGGCCGGCTCAGCCAAGCCGGTGAGAGCTGCTCGCCCGCTCTTGCCGGTTCGGCGAGGCTCAGAGTGACGAGAGCAGGCGAGCTGGCCGGGCCTGCAAGAGCAGGTGAGCCGGTGAGAGCCACTCGCCCGCTCTCGCCACTCGGAGCGGCGAGATCCAGTTCGGAATGGAGAGAGTGGGCGAGCCAGGCGAGTACAGCCAGTCAGCTGTGGCTCGCTCGGCCGGCCGGCCGGGCCAAAGCTTGCGCGGACCTGGGCAGCCGACGAGGAAGGAGGAGGAGCAGCAGCATGGCGGCGATGGGCAACAGCGTCGACGGGATTCAGGAGATGAGTCAATTTAATTTATTATTTATTTTAATCTAAAAATAAATTAAAAATTTCAGGCGCACTTCACGTGGCAAAGGGCCCCCTTGTATTTTTAAATTTATTTATTTATTTTCTCTTTCTTTCTTTCTTTCTTTCTTTCTTTCTTTCTGGCTTAAATAAATAAATAAAAATTTCAGGTGTGCTAAATTTATTTTCTTTCTTTCATTATTTATTTATTTAATTATTTAATTAATTGGTTGTGGAGTGAGGGTGTCCCGGTTTAAGGTCTGGAAAATATGGTAAGCCTAACACAAGCAGTTTTGCTGGTGTAAGTCTGGGGAGAAGAAGAGGGGTGGGTCTGGACTGGGAAAGGGGGATAGGATGTGGTGTGTGCAAATGCCACCGAGGTTCACTGCCCCCATTCTTGAACAGCTGCATGATTTGGCCCACTCCCCGTCCCTGAACTGCTCCCTCAGACACCTTACCTGTGAAGGAGGAATCTCTGGCCATTTCTGCCGGCAGCTCTGTAGCACGCAATGGCAGTAAGTGGCCCTTAGGATTGGGCTGTGACTTGCAAACCAGGCCTTCCCTGGTTCAACTCTCAGCTCTGCTACAAACTAAATTGATGGCTTTAGGCAAAGCTCCCTTCCCCAGCTGCAATATGGCGACAGCAATATATACTTGTCTTATACTGTTCATGTAAGTATACCAGCAACACATACGCGCACTCAGAAAGCACTATGTAAGTACTATTATTGAAATCAAGGCACGCTCCCAAATAATGATCAAAAGATTATGAGATTTATAAATACAGTATTCTGAAAGTGATTGAGAATACATATGAGTGCTGATTAAGGAGGCTGCTCGTCTTGTCCCTTTCCTACATATCTTAGGGCGCAATCCTGACTAAGCTTGGAATGGTGGAGCGAGTGCTCCGCTGTTCCAAGACGTCGCGAACATGCCATAAAGCACGTTCGCGACGCCTTGAGAGTAAGGGAGGCCAGTGCAAGGCTGGGCTCCCTCACTCCATCGCCGGACCAAGGATGCGGCCGCCAGAGGAATGTAATCGTTCCCCTGGCAGCCGCGTGGGCGATCTGGCGGGCGAGGGAGGGGGCCATTGGTCTAGCTGGCCCAGGAGGGGGCGGGGGATGGCACCCACCACATCCCCGTCGGGCGGCTAAGCCGTTACATGGCCTCTGACGTCCGCCAGCTATTTAGCTGGCGGAACTCTGAGGAGGCCTAATCGGGCTGGCCCCGGTTTACACCCGGTGAAGGGGACCAATGTCACCTTCCCCCGAGTAGACCTCCAACCCACCAGTGCAACGGCAGCCTTGGCTCAGGATCTGGCTGGTGGCCCTGAGCTGCCGGCCAGATCCTTAGTCAGGATAGCGCTGTTATTCTCTTAGATTGGAAATAGCTGGGAGGATCATGGGAGGAAACCTCTCCTCTCGCTTTCTCTTCCCTCTTTTTGTGCTCCAACATTCTTGTGTGGAGCACATGGATCCATTCTTCACTTCTTTTTCACATATACTTACAACTGCATTAATTAAGCTTGCCTTTTCTGTAAGATACTGCAAAAAGAGTACCTTGCCCACAACTCCCAAATTATATATTTATTATCTGGTTAATTGCAGCCCACTTGGTGGTGGCTGGTGATATTGTTGTTGTTGTTGTTATTATTAAAAATGTCATGGAATAATCAAACTTGTGGTAACAGGGTCCAGACTTAACAGTGAAAAATAGATCAAACAAGTGGTGAGTTACAAGTGCATGCTATTAATTGTTCTATTATTATTATTATTATTATTATTATTATTATTATTATTATTATTATTATTATTATTATTTAAGAAGATTTATATACCACTTTCCAACAAAGGTATTGCTAAAGGGGTTTACATAGAAAAAATGAATGAGGATGATTCCCTCTCCCAAAGGCTCACAATTTAAAAAGAAACACAAGAGAGACGTTGGCAAAGTGCCACTGGTTTTGCTGGGTTGAATCCATTTGGAAGCTCATCCTTTTGGAAGAGGGAGAGCTAATGTAGATAGACTGTAAAGGTAAAGGTAAAGGTATCCCTTGACAATTAAGTCCAGTCGTGTCCGACTCTAGAGAGCGGTGCTCATCTCCGTTTCAAAACCGAAGAGCCAGAGCTGTCCGAAGACGTTTCCATGGTCATGTGGCCGGCATGACTCAACACCGAGGCGCATGGAACGCTGTTACCGTCCCGCTGACGCGGTACCTATTAATCTATTTGCAATTTCTTGTTTTCGAACTGCTAGGTTGGCAGGAGCCGTCGCACGGATTCAAACTGCCGACCTTTCGATCGACAGCTCATGGTTCAGTGGTTTAACCCACTGCGCCACCTGCTGGCTCAGTATAGCCAGATAGACTGAGCTGGGTTCAAATCTTACATCAGACTTGCACTTGCTGAGCATAGTAAGTGTCATTATACTGAGTCAGATCTAGCTCAGAATTATTATCTAAAGTGACTGGTAGCAGCTTCTCCTGGGTTTCAGACAGAATCTTTTCCAGCCCTACCGGGAGGTGGTCAACATTGAACATGCCTGCCACTGAGCTATGGCCTCATGCCAAGTGCTTTAGGCAAACCATCATCGGTCAGCTCCAGTTTAACAACTGTCTTCTCTGGGTTACAATACAAGCAAATCAAAGAGGCCTGTTACAGGGACTACTGAGACAGTGCACGTGAAATTCTCTGAAGTCTCAGGGATAGTTCACCATGAATGCTAATTATTAATTTTTAGGGTCCAGCAGATTATTTCAGAAATCATAAGTAGCCACATTAGTCCATTAAACATATCCAAAAGCAAAAGCCACACCTAGTATCCTTACTAGCAGATGACTGGTGGTATCTCAAAGCCTCTTTATTGTTTTTTTTTTTTTTAAGAATTTGTGGTTTGTTTTTTAATGTGACGAAGTCAAATATTAGCTGCTTATGTAGCAGACTATCCTGCTTCATAAAACCCTGCTAAGTAAACAATCAACCAGTGCCATCACTGGGGTAGGCGAGGGGATAATTATTAGGATATAACAATGCACTGGTGTTTTTAGGTAGGAAGCTTGGCAATAAATAACTGTGTGCACTATAAATTATATTTATCAAATACTACCTTTAATTAAAAAAGGCTCATTTATGATACAGCTAGTGGCAAGTTCTGGAACTAATTCTCAATGCACCATCAATTTTGTTTGGGACCTCATGAGTTGAGCAATGTTCCATGGATAAGTACACATAAATTAAAGCATAAGCATGCCATCTGAACCACAACAATGAACAGAATAGGCTTTGAATCTTGTATCTTGTAATGGAAGTGGAGGCTTTGAATCTATCTGTGCCAACTTAAAAAAAAAAAAAGGACAAAGACAGAATGACAAGCCTAGAAATGATACATTGGATAATTACCTTGTTGTAAGGACACCCTCTATCTATTCATCTCTCTGGCCTTATAGCCTCTCACCCCTTCAGCAAATTGTTTGGCTTGTCAGCCTTTGGAATGCCAGCACTTAAAAAGGTTTGGCTGGCTGCTTACCACACTTGGCCAGAGAGACCTGAGGAGGGCAGAAACCAACTAATCCATTTTCCCCGGGAGCATTCCACCATGCAAGAGAAACAGGATGGCTTATTTTCAGGGGAGGGGGGATAGCCTGAAAGTATTCTCTGTGGAACTGAGCAAAATTAATCTCCCTGACTTGATGTTTCCCGAGTCATTCTGTTCATTTCACCTTGTTTCCTACATGCACACAAGTGAATCAAACAATTATTACAATCGCAGGGGATTAGAGTTTTCAATTTAAAGACACACACACACACACACACACACACACACACACACACACACACACACACACACACACACACACCTTTACAATTCTATACGAATGTAGTAAACAAAATGTAGTAAAAAGTCATGAGATATGTAGCTAGAAGTCCAGCGGGGTGTTGGAAGTTGATCTAAATGTCTGGTTTCTTATTTAAACTAAGAATATATCCTGCATTTTCTCCCACTAGGGGACTCAAAAGGACTTAAAACAAAATAAATTTAAACAATCAATACAAATCGTACAATAAAAGCCTCCTAAAATCACCAGTAGTAGCAACACGGCAACCAAATCAAACAGAATCAAACCAGAGGAGGCAGCAACTAAATTAAGAGAACCCAGGGAATGTCTGGGGAAAGAGCCAGGTCTGTGGTCTCTGGTGGTTCTGCACAGAATGTCATGTGTAGGGGAGTCTGTCCATTGCACTCATTGCAAAGAGCTCCTTTCGGGGGATAACTGTATTGCCTGGAGACCAGAACAGAAGAGCCGAGGAAAGCAGGCAGCTATGATCACAGCCAAAGTTCACATCAATGGGGAAATTGCTCAAGAATTAGATGGTTAAAGAGTAGAGTTAGGAACAAACTTGTTCAGGGAACTTGATGTTTGATTTAAATTCTGCAAAAGGTTCAAATAAAGTGTGTATTCACGGTCATGCAACCTGGAGTTGGGGAGAGAAAAAGAATGACAATAGCAGGCAACAACCTGGATCCCGCTCTCGATGTGCTTCAGATCTGCTGGCTAGAATATAAGTGTGTGTGTGTGGGGGGGGGGGGGGGTGAGTAGCAACTTCACCCTTGTTCCTTCTCCTCTTCAGGCAGCCACATCCTTGGACTCACACCTTCATCCTCTGTTCCCTGCAGTCACCCGGCCAGCCTCTTCTCTGGTACTTGAGATGCAGTGTTTAAAGCTTTTGCAGCCCAGCTCACCTGCGCGGTCATCCTTCTGCCTCAGGGAGAACCCGGATTGAGCATCCCAGATTATGCCCCAGCAACGGGGCTGTCCAATTGTGTTTCTCTCATGTTGCACAAGATCTGAGATGCAGCCAATGTTGCCTGACATTTTGCCCCAGGGACCCATCGACTTGTTCCATTTATCATGGAGCCATCACATATGGGGTGATCGTCCCCAAACTATGCTGGCCCCTTGTCAACTGCAGGTTATAAAAAGGCATTAGCAAGTTTGAAGAGATGTTAGCATGGTTGAATAGCATACTCAATGAATCTATACAAGGCAAGAAGAGTTCTTATTCACAAGTTGAAGACTATGAAGAAAGTTAGATGATATGAAGCTGCTTTGTATGACAGACAACAGGAAGCTACCAGACCACTAGTCAGTCCCACCCAGTGCTATCTACTCTGGCTGGCAGTGGCTTTCCATAGACTTAGATAGCACCTCCAGCTCTCTTCCCTTAGTTATTTGCAGGTGGGGGTGCTGAATTTACAGAAGAGCTTGTTGTAAAATGGCTGTCGATGGACCACAGAGTGCTTCATTGGTGGCCATTTTGCGAGCACTACCACTAGAGGTGGCAGCACGGGCGTCACTGGGGTGTGGCGGGGGGGCGGGCCGCCAGGGGGTGACGCGCGTCATGGGGTGACGCGCGTCGCCCTCCGGACGCTCCGAGGCCGGCCTGGGAGCCGGCCTCGGAGCGTCCGACCCCGTCGGCGCTCCAGGGCCTTCTGAACGAAGGCCCAGGCAGCGCGTCAATCCGGGTATTTCCCGGATTTTCGCGCATGCCCAGAAGCGGGTCTGCGCATGCGCGAAAATCCGGAAAATACCCGGATTGACGCACTGCCTGGGCCTTCGTTCAGAAGGCCCTGGAGCGCCGACGGGGTCGGACGCTCCGAGGCCGGCTCCCGGGCCGGCCTCGGAGCGTCCGGAGGGGGGGCGACGCGATGCGGGGGGGGGAGCCGGATGGCCCCCTCCCCCCGCACCTATAACGTCGCGCCCCTAGGGGGGGTGACGCGCGTCCCCGCACCAGGGTGACGCGCGTCTAGTGACGCCAGTGGGTGGCAGTGCCACAACCCTGCTGACAACACCCCACCACACCCGCCAGACCAGGTAAGTGAGGGTGGGAAGGTAGGGGCAAAACTGGGTGGGGTGATGGAATGGGGGCAGGGAGACGGCGAGAGGGGGTGGATCCAGTGGCAATGGTGCATGCCAGATCCTATTCACTCTATTTGCAGGCTCCCTGCCCCGTTCTTTTCCTCCCTGTCTCCTTTCTTCTCTGAGGAAACCCATGGGCAAGAGAAAGGCTTAAGGAAGGGAAAAGGGAAATAATTCCCTTTTCCCCTCCCAAGCCTCCTGATTCCCCCCCCCCGGATATAGTGCATGCCTTTTTGGTGTGGCTGCATCAGTGGTGGTTGTGGTGAGGATAGGATTGGGCTCTTCTTAGACATGCAAGGCTTGCGCATTACCGCTCAGTATACAAACCATGGCAGACAAAATTGAAATCTACAATGAACCAGGAATGAATTTGCTGAATACATGGGTAATGTTGAAAAACCCAATATGTCTCAAATGTTACTTTTGAATAAACGTGAATTTGTCACATACATCAGAAACAGGACATGAGTGAGAAACCATCATTATCACAGTAGACTCAAGGGTATTGAAGGAGCACTGAAGAAAGATGGAGAAAGGCAGGCAAATTGAAAGGATTCATTCCATCAATCATCACTGCAAAAGATGTTCGATGGACAGGCACATCTGGAATTTTCCTTTTTCTGGTCCTGCATCTGAAGAATGTCACCTCTGTGTCAAGAGGTGACCAAGGATCAAGTGTTCAGAACTAATTGGCAGACTGAAAAGTAATAAGTCACCAGGGGGCAGATGACACTCGTCTAAAAGAACTCAGATCTAAAATTGCTGAATTTCTCATAGAAATAGGTAACTGTCTCTCAAAACAGTTTCCTTGCTCGGAAAGTGGCCAACATCACACCAGTTTTGGGATCCAGAAAATTACAGACCTGTCGCATGAATCTGTCCTGGACAAAATGGCATTACAAAGGCTAGAATTTTAAAACACTTCAGGTCAAACTAGACATGGCAGGACCATCATTCACATGCCTGTCCCATTCACGTAGACGGCGGATGATGGTGGGGGGATCGTACTTTAACAGAAAAAGGAGCACAGCAGAGAAAGGCACAGAACTGATCTTCTGCCTACCCCTGCAGCCAGTTGCTCCAGCCACTTTTCTCTTTTACTGGTTGCAATGCCAGAAGTGAGACAGGAAGGGAGAGTACGTTGAAAAGTACGTTGACTGCTTTTGGGGGCACTATTTCTTTGGGAGCTTTTCAATGGGAATGGAGAGACCCACGGTGGCTACTACCAGATGCACGGAGCCTCTGGCCATTTGCACTGGTGGCTATGGAGCGCCTGATGATGGTGCACTTTTGCAGTGCTGTAACTGTACAGGTAGACCATCGTTATCCATGGCGGATCCATTCCGGACCCACACACCCCACAGATGATGCAGAACCATGGATGGTGGGGTTCCAGCCTTAAGGCCCACAATCCGCTGCTGGACTGATCTCATGATCCAGTGCCATAAGTACAGTGGGCCCACGTTATACGCGGACTTGGTATTCGCGGATTTGACCATCCACTGATGGCCGTGAATACTGAGTCCGCATTTTAAACTGACTCGGTATTCTCGGCCACCAGTGGATGGTCAAATCCATGAATACCAAGTCTGCATATAACATGGGTCCACTGTACTTGTGGCAGTGGATCGTGAGATCAGTCCAGCAGTGGATTGTGGGCCTTAAGGCTGCAATTTTATACATACCCGTATTTATCGGCGTATAAGACGCACCGGCGTATAAGACGCACCTTGCTTTTGGCCCTGGGTTTCAAGAAAAAAAGATAAAGCATTTTGGGCCACTTGGCCACTTACCGCTTGGCTGCTTAATTAGCTAATTTACATAAATTGCACAAAAATACCAGGATCTCTTTTAAAACACACAGCAATAAGACACATGAACAAAATGCACCAGAACATAAATCCCAAGTACAAAAAAATCCCAGACTCAACTCTTTTTCCCCCAACTCACCCATGCATAGTTTCCAAAGTAAAAAACATTTACCCCAAGTACAAAAAAACCCAGACTCAACTCTTTCCCCCCAACCCACCCATGCACAGTTTCCAAAGTAAAAAAACATAAAAGTACAAAAAAAAAACCCAGACTCAACTCTTACCCCACCCCACCTATGCAGTTTCCAAAGCCTCCCAACTAGGCCCAGTTCAGAAGCTTACCCAAGCTGCATTCATTCAACATAGGAGGAGAGCTGGGAAGACCACGCCCTCTGTAGCTCAGCTGAACTGAACTGAGGAGCACAGCGCCAGCCTCAACTCATGCACGTGCATAAATTAAACCCGACAAACAGCTGTAGATCGGATAGATTAGTCAGGGAAGAAAGCACAAGGGAGCTCTCCGGCTCAGGGAAAAACCCGGTAAACCCAAAAATGCTTTAAAATGGGTGGGGGGGGGGGGAAGGGATTTTGTAGTATTGGCGTATAAGATGCACCCTACTATTTTGGGCCACAAATTTAGACAAAAAAGTGTGTCTTATACACCAATAAATATGGGACTTGCCTAGTAGTAAGCCTAGTAGTAAGTAGAACACAATGCGATGTACTTTTGAGTAGATATGCATAGGATTGTGTTGTAACTTGGCAGTGCCATAGGAAGCAATGGGGCAGTGGGGTGGTTCACCCCTGGGCAGCAAGGGGGGGCGACAAAGCAGTCAGTGGGGGTGTTAATCACGGCGGAGGAGGAGGCCAAAAAATGCCCGCGCTGCGCGGTGGATTGGCCCACACCGCCCGGGCTCCTACGCTGTCAAACAGCAAAAAAACACGGAGGGGGTTTGCCACGACACAGCAGGAGCAGGGATGCAACTCGTGGGGCTTCTGCTATTCCATGCGGGGGGGAGGGTGACAGAGAGGCTAGCTACGCCTTTGTAATTTGGGTTGCAATTTAGAAGAAACTCTAAAGCATCTTGGAAGTAATCTTTTTTTTTCCATCTCAAAAATCTCATCATAAGCTAAAGTAGTAAATAATTTAAAGGTGAGGGGGACTAACTTGCAGCATCTGCAATAAAGGCCCTTGTTTATCTCTTTGGTTGGATTAAAAACCTTCCCAATAGTTTGGTCAGACAGCCTCTGGGGTTGCAGTCATGACTTCTTTTTCCTGACACTTGGGAGCATTCCTGATCTTGCTTACCATTCCCTAAAGACTTAAAAGCCATCCTTTTCTTCCCTTATGCTTTGCCAAACATTAATTGGAGTTCAGTATTTGGACTAAGAACTGAGTTAAAACCTTCTGCATGTGCAAGGGGGGGGGGGAAAGAGTCTCATTTTTCATTTGGTTGTCATCTCTGTAAATGCAACTAAAAACTGCTCTCATTTCCTCTTCCTTATACTCTTCATGTGACCTTTTCTAGAGGCTCAGAAAAATGAAAATGAACCCAGTGTGCATGGAATGAATACATGCCATGCTCAATTCATTCATTGCTATGACCCAATTTAGTTCACTTTTTCGTTTACTGTATTACGGAATGAATGCATACCTCATCCACCTAAGAAAACTTAGCAATTGCACAATAAGAGGCTAAAGCCTCTTAAAGATTTGAACCTGGAAGCAGAGGAGAGGAATAAACGGATAGTTTTCACACTGGATGGAAGGAACAGTGGATTGCTCCCACCCCATTATTTGAAATGGGATAAGTGCTGGGCTTTAGCTCAGTGAATAAGCATGTAAAAAGGTAAAGGTTCCCTTAACATTTAAATCCAGTCATGTCCGACTCTAGGGTGAAGTGCTAATCTCTGTTTTGAAGCTGAAGAGCCAGCGCTGTCCGAAGATGCGTCCATGGTCATGTGGCCAGCCTGACAATACGGAACACTGTTTACCTTCCCGCAAACAGTACCTATTTATCTACTTGCATTAACATGCTTTCGAACTGCTAGGTTGGCAGGAGCTGGGCCAAACGACGAGAGCTCACCGCGTCACGCGGATTCGAACTGCCGACCTTTCGATCGACAGCTCATGGTTCAGTGGTTTAACCCACTGCGCAACCCCGTGGCACATATAGAAAGCCCCAGTTTCAGTCCCTGGCATCTCTAGGTAGGACTGGAAAATATATTTTTTGAAACCCTGGAATGTCACTACCAGTCAGTGTAGATAATGCTCACGTAAATGAACCAATGGTCTGATTCATGAAGCAACTCATGGTTGATTTACCTGATTATTAAACAGTTTGCCATCAAGGGTAAGTGGGCAGTAGACCAGTTTGCAGATTACACAAATTATTTAGGAGGGTGGTCAAATCTCAATCTGAAAGGATCTGTCAAACCTGTGTGACTGGTCCATGGGGTGGCAGAGAAGGTTCAATGTGTGTACGGTGCAGATTGGTTCTGGATTCTGCAAGAAGAGCTCTATGTATGTACAGCTGTGTATATACATAGCATCTGTGCTTTTGATGTACTGAATTTATGGTGGGAGAAGGGATGGCATATGTGATCCTACTTCCTCCCCTTTTGCATGTGTATCATTTGAAAAATGCTCCTATGTGGTTCTGTCAGAGAGGTCATAGCTAAAAGGGTCTTCCAGTGGGCCACAAACTCAGGATCACTTGCAATGACAGTTAATTTTATATTTATATTTAACCCACAGTTAATTTTATATTTTCCAGGTATTATATAATAGTGCTGAAATAAGGAGAAAAACCTAGGCTACCTGCCTATTTTTCCAAGGTCCCCTTTAACAGGGTTATTGGCGTGGACCCCAGTATCCATGGATCCTCGCTATCCACGGGGAGATCCGGAATGGACCCCCTGCGGATAGCGAGGTCTGACTGTACTTTACCCTGCTAACTGGGCAAAGAGGCAATTTTTAAGTGATGCTCCTCTTATGTTTAGCAGGGGGAGAGTAACTGTCCCTCTTCACCTCTTCAAGATTGTGAGCCCCTTTGGGATAGGGAGTCATTTAGTTATTTGATTTTTTCTATAAGCCGCTTTGTGAACTTTTTTTGTTGAAAAGCAGCATATAAATATTTTTATTATTAATATAATAATATTTCAATGTGGATGTCTTTTAAAAACAATGGTGATTTTACACGGATGACATCTGTCTTTCAAAGAATGAAGTTTTATAAGCAATCTTGAATGTACGGTATATTTATGTTTTGATGCTTTTCCTTCACATTTTTTCTCTTATAGGAACTGGACAGACAAAATGAAGCTCTACAGCATGCCCAGAACATGTTGCTTGAGCACCAAATACTATTCTGGAAATAGTCTGCCTGACAGCTTCTTTATTGTTAGTGAAGGTATTTAAATGAGAAGTTTGTGCAAAGGATATTGGCCCCTGTGATGGCTATCAGAAACTGACGAATTTTGCATAGGCAGGCAGGTGACCTTTCTGCTTTCCACTCTAATTACTTTGCTGTCAGATGTTCAATTAGAATGACAGGGTCCCAAATCCCCAAAGATCCCCATTTTGTTTTAGAAGATTAAAGGGTGGCAACTATTTTTCAACATGATTATCATCATTATCTCATGGAGATTTTATACTTCAGAAGTCAAAGTCATAATACAGCAAAGTCATAATACAGCATACAGCAATTATTTGCAAATTGCTTTAATGTATTTTCCAAAGGCACTTTTTAAGCTCAGTAATTTGTTTATTTGCTAAAGCCATTAGCACACAAAAATAACATTTCAGTGAGCCTGGCTGACACTACTTTTGAAGCAGTCTCTTTGCCAGATTTACCTATTCCTCCTCCTCCTCCATCAGATTTTTTTTTGGGGGGGGCATATTATGGAAGAAATCTGAATGTTCCCCAGTTGTGTAGCTTATTAGTTGGGCAGCCAATAAGGTACCCGCTGCACCTTTTGTAGGATGGGGCCTGTGTCAGCGGAGCCGGAGGCCTCCTCGGGGTAAAGGGACGTTTGTCCCTTTACCCTGAGTAGAACCCAGGCCATCCCTATGGGTCTACTTGAATGTGTGCCAGCTATTTTGCTGGCGCACATTCGAGCTGGCTGTGTGACGCTGGCCAGACCCAGGAAGGGGGATAGAATATGGTGGAGGAGGTCAGGTCAGTTCCAAATGCAGGCAAAGGAACACATTTTAGATTGGGGGGGGGCATTGTCTATATTGTGTGTGTATGTGTATATAATATAATTCATTAAAAAATCCTTGGGGGTGTCCCAATTCGGGACCGACAAAATCTGGGAGTCATATGGGAGTCTTCACTGCTTTACCTGGAGCTAGGGATTGAACCTGTGAAATTCTGCATGCTAAGCTACACCCTTTGTTCAAGGCAGTCCTCTCTTCTGTTCCTCCTCCTTCTCCAATACCTCTCTCAGCCTTCTAAAAGTGGACTTTCCAGTATAAAAAGGGACACTGGAACACAATTACACACTTCCATTTTGCTTTTGAGGACTGCCTTTCAAAATCAAATGCTCTCATTTTGAAACTATCCTTTTTCTGGGTCTAAACACTTTTTTTTAATCTATGAATTTTTGATGTCGAGGGACTTTTACCCCACAGTTAATTTTATATTTTCCAGGTATTATATAATAGTGCTGAAGCAAGGAGAAAAACCTAGGCTGCCTGCCTATTTTTCCAAGGTCACTCATATTAAAAAAAAAGATTGTTTTTTCTTCCCCAAGAACCAGATAAATTGTTTCTAATTTATTGTTATTGCCAAGGGAATACAATAGTGACGGAGAAACATTTTCATTCAGAGACTGATCTCATCTCTTGGAATCCTGTCATTATCAGAAAAAAATGTATTTGTCAGATCTGTCCACTTTAAAATAATAATAATAATAATTGTAGCTTTTCCATGGAAGTATATTTAATAATATATAAGGGCCTCGACCTATTAATATAGAGAAAAGCACATTGCTTTGTCTGACAGGAATCTGACAGTGTTTCAAATTTACTTGTAGATCCTTCAAGATAAGTGGTGGCATTTTATAAGCTTTTTAGGGAATTTGAATGTCAATATAAATCACTTGCTATGCATTCCTTTCAATGGGTAAATTAGACTTTTGTTATCAAATGAGAATTTCTCTGATTTGATTTGGTCTGGCCTGTTGGGCTCAGCAAGACATCCTTGAATGCAAGGGTCCATATTGTTTTGTGAGCTTAACAGCCCAATCCTATGGGCTCTTCACACAGGCGGAATATGCATTCTGCCAGTGCTGGCTACTGAAAAGCAGCCATAGAGTGCACTCCAGCAGTGCACTGAGAAGCACGCTGCCCAAGTGCCGGCGGGAAGGCTGGAGCCTTCCCACGCACATTGCCGGACCGCTGGCCACCCCGCCGGAGCAGGTAAGCTGGTGTGGGAGGCAGGAGGGGGTGGGGGAGGGTGGAACGAGGTGGCAACAGGGGCGTGGGGAGGGTGGATCGGGCCTGGGAAGGGGTGATTTTGGTAGGAGCGGTGCATGCCGAATTCTAACACCTTCCTTCCCAGGCCCAATCCACCTACATGGATCAACTTGGACTTGCACCAGCTATCAATTTACTACATTTGTGAATTCAACCTCCCTGCACTTGGCTAGGATTTATGGATAGTATTAAAATGATTTTAGAAGTGTACCTTGTTGTGGGCTACATTCTCACTAGTGTTGCTTATACAACTCAGATGTACCCAAGATTTCATCTTGTTGCTCTTGGGGTAGCTCATCTATTGCCATTTCAGCATTGTTCCTGGGGCCAGGCAATGCTCTCCTCATTAAAATAGTGGCCTGGGTCACATCTGACTCAACCCAAGTTCTGCCCCCTTGTCAAACCTACCTTTCCTATTCCCAACTCCTCCCACCTATGTTTCTTGAACCTACCTCACCTGTTGATCCATTATATGAAAATGAAATGCTCTATAATTTAAATAAAAATGATGTTCTAAAATAAATACTCTCAGTGACTTTATGGCTGGAGGGACAAGTGAACAGGGAGCTTTCCGACTTATTTATGACATTATGTCCTGACTTTCTTCCATCACAGAACTCAAGGTGTTATACATGGGCTTCTCAGGCAGCCTCCATCTGGACTCTGACCAGGCCTAGACCTGCTTACTCATCGAGGTGGTTCTACCTTGTAACCACAGCCCATGTGCTAGAATGTGACTTACAGTTTCTACTTCCCTAACCCCACACTATACGAGCTTTCAAAATACATGAACTGGAAATTTCCTGGCACCTCAACATTGAACTACATCTTCAGCATACATGTACTTTAAAGTGTCGGACTGGGCTAGATTGCCAATTTGACTAACAGCGCAATCCACTGTAAGGATCTGGCCAGCAGCCTAGGGCCGCCCGCCGGATCCTGTGCACTGGCGGCAGCTGGGCCAGAGGTCTCCTCGGGGAAGGGACGCTTGTCCCCTTCCCCGAGTGTAAATGCTGGCCGGCCCGACCGGCCTCCTCAGATTTCCGCCAGCAAAATCACTGGCGAAAGTTGGAGGAGGCCGTGTAATGGCCCAGCCGCCCGGAGGGGCTGCGATATGGCTGAGGTCATCCCCTGCCCCCTCCTAGGCCAGCTGGGCCAATGGCCCCCCTCCCTCGCCTGGCAAAACGCCCCCGCCGGATCCCTGCTTACCTGGTCCGGCAGCCATAGGGGTGCTCCGTCGACGGAGCAAAGGAGGCCGGCCTCTGCACCGGCCTTCCCTGATCCAGAGCAGTTGTGAATGTGCTTTAATGGCATGTTCACGACTACTTCCTGCGACGGAAAGCTCGTTCCATCGCCGGATACTTCCAGAGGATTGCGCCGTCAAGATAGTTGGCCATGATGACTCCTTCAGAAAGCAGCATCATGAGCTACTAAGAGAGACTAATTTTCTAAGTGTTCCCTACCAGAATTTGGCCCCCACTGGAATATTTGTTTTGAAGTATTTGAGACAAAGCCAGGCTGCTTAATGAGCTCAGGTCAGGTCGTCAGGACAATACCCTGATTGGAAGAGTGTAGAGCTGTTGCATCTTAAACTCAAACTGGCACATAGCAGAGAGTGAATAAAAGTATATTTTAGTCATGATGAACCAAGTCTTCAGGGTTGCCAACTCTCCAGGATGGGCCTGGAGTGTCCAGGAAGCAGCATTACTCTCCAGATCATCATCTGACTGACTGACACAATCTTGGAGATTTTAACAAGGGCCTCTCTGGAGTAATTACATTATATTATGTTTTTGGGGGAAAACAAATCTCCAGGTATAGCTTCCGCCAGAGTTAACAATCCTAATGAAAGGGCCTCTTTTGAATATCTGGAATGTTAATAATGTGTATTTTATTTGCCTCCAGGAAATGTTGTAGTCAGAAAGAAAAGGGTTGATGAACGAGCTTATTAAATAGACTTACCAGTGATGAAAACGGTATTGATGAAAAGGCTGCAGCACACTTCAAACACGTTTATTGCTGTAATGAATAGAAGGTGAGAAAAGTCAGAATTGCCCTATGGGGGGGGGCTCCAATGAGAAGCTAGTCATCTAAAGAGGAGAAGGTTTCAGGATGGTGGGGAAAGCGGGGGCAGGGAAGGGAGGCGGGAGTTCCGATTGGCAGGGTCCAGCTCGGAATCTTCTTTTGTTTTGCTTCCCCACCAATTCTAACCACCCCAGGCTACCAGCAACTCTTTGTGTGCCATCAGGGTGCTATAACAATGATAATAATATCTTGTTTTTCAACAACGAGAAAAGTTCATAGTACAGCTTACATAGCAAAATAAATTAACATTTATTTTAATTTAGCAGGGGCTGCTAACTAAGCAAAGAGATACCTTTTAAAATGGTGGATACCTTCTCCTGGAGCGAGAGGTGACGTGCGCGACGCGCAGGACCGCGCGTCACCCTTTGTGCGCGTCACTCCCAGGCGGTTGGCCCTCCCCGCCCTGCTCCAGTGATGCCACTGGCCACACCCACCCTTTGCTGTATCACTGGCACCTGCCCCCCTTGGCTGCCAGTATGCTGGCCCCTGCCTCCCACGATGGCAGCAGGGAAATGAGGGCTCATGATCACTGAGGAGTGTCCTCCCCCTTGAAGCCCCAGAAGTCATGGAGTGAGGATGCAGCAGACCATGGGAACCCCTGCTGCAGCATCCCACCCTGAGGCCAGCTGAGGTACAGAACAATTCGGGTGGGTGAAGGGATCCCTATCTGCTAACACAGAGACAACAAGGGTGATCCAGCCAATGGTTTTATAAAAATGTATCTGTGACAGAGTAGCAATCTTAAAGAGGAACAGACAGGTGAGGTTGCCAACCATCTCCTCCCTGCAGGGCTGTTGTGCCATTGCAAGTTTGCAGAGCATGGGCCTGAGCAGAATGATTAGATCAGCATCCTCACTGAGCAGCAGCTGGGCTCCCGCTGGTCACTTCAGGTAGGCTTCCCTTGGGATCTGCATCATGTCTTCACCTGTGGGACAGCTGCCTGTGGGGATCAAGGTGAAACATAGAGAGATTAACAGGGACTTGACAACAGCATCACAAACCTTTTTATCTGGCTTAAGATGCATACTAGTTGTGTATGAGGTAGAGTAGTGACACCACAGGGTGTATGCAGTGGTGTCCTGAAGGAGGGTGACAACGCCCACTTTGAATTAGCCTAAGGCAGGGGTTCTCAACCTGTGTTACGGGTACCCCTAGGGGCACGTGGACCAATGGCAGGGAGTACGCCAGAGCCTGCCCCTTATCAGCATCAAACAGTAGTTAATTACTTGTTAATTAGAACTTAAATGCAATCCCCCCGTCTGTCTGTCTGTCTGTCTGTCTGTCTTACTCTTTCTCTCACTCACACACACACACACACACACACACACACGAGTTAAGTAAGACTTTTTCACATTTAAAATTGTTTTAGTGCTTTTTATTTAATGATTAATTAGCTAATTAATTGATTGCTTAATCCAATTAATTAGCAGTTAATTAGCAGGGGGTACTTCCGAAAATTCAACCGTGATAGGGGTACCCAGGCCTCCAAAGGTTGAGAACCCCTGGCCTAAGGTACAATCTGGAAGTCAAAACGTATGAGCCAGATTTTGTGGGGACTGAGAAACTGGTCTGAATTTCTAATACAACTGCACACCAAAGTGTGGGTACAAATGTAGGTGCAGGCAGACTTTTTGTAGTTAATTTCTTGCTAGACTTGCCAGAGGCTCACCCCAAAAACTTGGATTCACCAAGGTTTGGGTCTAATGAGGTCTGGCAAATCTTTTTTGTCCCTCCAACTGAAAATGGTTTGTTGGCTCCTCTGTAAGCCAAGCGCTCGTCAGTGTCCGTTAACACCTCATTATCCACCTCACCATCTCAGGAGTGGGTCAGCGGAGAGAGTTTGCAGTTGCTCCTCAGTGGATTAGAGGTCGTTTTGTTGAGGAGCAGCTGTGAAACTGCTGTTCAGCAGCAAGTCCATCTGCTCTTTGTTTTCCTGATGGCTGCTATGGACGGGAAGCAAACTTTCAAAATGCAAAGACAGTCCCAATAACCTGGAGCTGAACGAGGGGCCTGGGAATTGGCTCAGATGAATCATTTTATCAGCATGGAAGGGAGGAAGTTAAGAAGCCTGTCAATATTTCTTTTGAGCAGTTAAACACTTGGCAATTCCGTTTCAGAGGCAAGCTGATATAGACCATAACTTCAATCCATTATCTACGGAGTACAAATATCTCCACTTTTGTTGCTTGCTACAGAGGCGATCAAACCAAACTGGAGAGGCACTAGTAACATTGCTTGGGATAAACATAAGAACATAAGAAGAGCCCTGCTGGATCAGACCAAAAGGCCCATCTACTCCAATTTGGAGCCTTACAGGAGCAAGGGATAGCCATTCTCTCACCCTGGAATCAGCCCAAATGGCCTACGCAGCCATTGCGGCTGTGAAAAAAAGTTGCCAGGGCTGTGAAAGCTGCTGCCGGGGCCACTCCTTACAAGGAGACCACGGTCAGCACCCGGGGCACAGCCCCAGCCCTGGCACCAGCCTAGCGATGCTACTGAAACTGAAACAATAAGATACAAGACGATGTCACTATATGCTTTCAGCTTTACTATAAACAATTTAACCCATCTGGTCCCATGGTCTGCTTTCCCCAGAATCCCCAAATGTCAGTGTTTACAACATGTCTAAGGGACCGCCAATGTGATATAACCACCTTCCAAAAAATTCCCAGGTGTTCCATACACCTGGGGCAGAGGCGTTGTATTCACCACTCATTGGGTTTTAAGGTATTCACCACTCATTGGGTTTTAAAGGGACATTTTCCATTCATTCCTATGGATTGCATAGACCTGACATAGACCTGACAACACAAGATCTCAAACAAACACATAGTTGTGTTTTACACAAGCTTCTGTGCTTCAGGGGTGTTTAGGGCTATGTCTCAGCCAAGCATACCCCAAGTTACAAGTCCATTCCTTCAACGGTTTTTTTTTTATGAGCCTTCAAATCCTTGACATATTGCTGTTTTTGTTGTGAGTTCCGCACGAAAATGCTCAACAAACACAATGTTGTGCTTTACACACAGCTTCTGCGATTGAGGGGTGTTTAGGTCTATGTCTCAGCTAACTGTACCCTAAGTTTCAAGTCGTTTCCTCCAACTGGTTTTTTTAAATAATTTTTTATAGGTCCTGGCAGTTCGTTTGCTGAGACTGCCTGCCCTCTGGGCTTTAATTTTTAAAAGACATCTCAGCAGGACGCTAGCAGCACAGCACAACGCTGTTACAACAAAGGCTGTTACTCCACCCTCCCCCACATAGCTGGAGGCTAGTTCCTGAATTGAATTGCTTGAATTTCTTGTAATCAGTGGAGGCTGGAGAGATAATTCTTATCTCTCCAGCCTCAGGCTCAGCCTGATGAAGGGGGAAAGAAACCCCCTCCCCCAGCTACATTGAGCTGGCTGCAGAAATCCATTATAACAAGAGGTGCAAGCCTGCAAAAACAGACAGTTTGATGCTGGAGCCAGAATTCTTACTGCCCCAGCCTTGACCCCCCTGCACACATAAACTAGGCTCAGCCTGAAGGGGGGGGATAGAAAAAACCCCAGTAACAAACAGCCAACTTACAGGAACAGCATTAGTGTTCCCTTTAAGTTCCAATGAGTGTTTTGAGCAACGCCTGGTGTTGCTCCTGTTTACAGCTGTGTACAGCTGCTCCCCTGCACCTGAGGTGCTCCAAACAAGGTGGATTCAAAAGCCAGGGCCCTGGCCATGAGAAAAAGCCAGAAATCCACTCACAAAGTATAGGAAATGATGCAATATGATGAAAATAACTGCATTAGGTCTATTTTGTTACCCATAAAGATCCAATGAGTGTTTTGAGCAACGCCTGGTGTTGCTCCTGCTTACAGCTGTGTACAGCTGCTCCCCTGCACCTGAGGTGCTCCAGACAAGGTGGATTCAAAAGCCAGGGCCCTGGCCATGAAAAAAAAAGCCAGGGTCAGTGGGGTGACCCTAGAACTCTGAAAAAATATTTTGAAAAATAGGTTCACCTGTCTAATTTCCACCAAACAAAAATCCAGAAAAATTGGGTGTTGCTCTAAACACTCAACGGACTCCCTTTGGGTGTTGTGATAGACACTCAACGGGACCATATTTAATGAAAATGGAATGATTAACACAGTATAAATTATCTTATCTCCTCCAGTGCTGCTGCTGAAGATTTCAGTGATGATGAAGCTGGAGGTAACCATTGCTGTTTCCTTGTTGCCTTTCTTTGGGAAGAGGACCACCTCCTCCACCACCTTCTTTCCTCCTCTACTGCCCCCACTGCTCCTAAAGTGATTCAGTGGGGAGGGGTGGCATCCTGCACTGATCCACTTGGCTATGGTTGCTCCACTTGTTTAAAGACTTCCAATGTGCCTGGCAATGATGTAATTGCCAGGCACCTCATGGACTACAGAGCCTCAGTTAGGTGGTTTGCCTCAGCTAGGACAGGGCTCCTGAAGGGATGGGACTTAGGGAGGTGGGAGGATTTAAAAGCAGGGGAAGGAGAAATGGGAAGGGAGGGCTGCTAAGTTGGGAGCCAAACTAGAGTGTATTGTACAAACCACCCTTCAAGGCCAAGGCCTGGGGAACAGGGTGACCAGATACAATGGAGGACAAAGTGCCTATACTGTTAACCATTGTAAAGAAGAGGGAAATTTGGCAGGTGCAGCTTTTTGCACCGTTCCATGATGAGCTGCATCTGCCAAAATTCCCTCTTCTATACAATGTTTAAAGGTCACAATGTATCTGGTCACTCTGCTGGGGAACATCTAGTCACTGGGTCCAGACAACCCTGTAGAGCACACCTCTTGCTGTCAAGCTTGGCTGGAGTTCCGCACTGGGCACAGCCTATCTTACCAAGCTGGCCTGAGCCCCTACTACAACGGAACTCTTGGTGAGCCATTAGGGAACACAAGAGCTGCTCTTGGGAGAAACCCTGATGTAAGGGCGTTTCCACTTTTTGTGCAACCAGATTCTCAAACCCCATATTTAAGCAGCAACACCACCTGAGACTGGTTTATTGGCCCTGACACCGGCTATCATGTCCTTCCCTCCCCCCTCAACATGGAGTCATGTCAGGTTGGGAAGAGGTGAAGGGCGGGGAGGGGCACAGGAGGATACCGGGAGTGGAAGAGGTTCCTCTATTGCTTGGCCAGTTTAGAAGGAGTGGCGGGCAGTGGAGGAGGAGGGTGGTGGTGAAGGGGTCAGGACACATACGTGCTGATGCATATGCAAAAACATAGGAGAAAGTGACATTTGGGTCCCACGTCTTGGCCAGGCCTGTGTATTGTTTATTATTTCACCTTATCTCAGCATCTAAATGGAATTATTGTACAAACATACTTTTGTCATTTTTTTAAATTATGTACTTGCTTCAGATGTCAGTATTTTACCATGCACACAATGCAGATGCCATAATTTTGCTTCAGAGGTCATAATTTTACCATGCACACAACTGTAGGTGACCCTACAGTTCTTTCACCACAGGGCAAAAGAATGAGGTCATTTGACTCCATCATACCTTTTGGTTTGGCTTTAACAATTTAAATTTTAAACTCTAGAAATCTGGCTTGAAAGTTTTTTTGTTCCCTGCTTTTACTAATGGCACAGCTGGCTTACATTCTCTTATAAAGGAGCGCCCTCCCCCACTAACTTCCAGGCTATTCACTATCTCCTTTCAAGTTCTTATCCAGAGTATAAACCTGAAGTTAAGGTGACTCACTGAAAATGAACCATGCATTAGCACATGAATGATTCCCTTCCACAAGGAAGCTATTTTATCATATTTCTTTATTGCTGGTCTTTGGAGGACTGAGGAAGTGGAAGGGAAATTGGCACAACTAATTTGCTGTCTGTGGAGTAAAGTGAAGGCTTTAATTTGTGACAATTTATCCATTCTATGCCTGTTACTATTTTCCATGAAGTGCAAAAGGAAGACTTGGTAAATGAGGGAGAAAAGATGAGATGCAGCTCATTTACATTCTAAAAAAATTAGAATAGGGGTAGCTGGTGTGTGTGTGTGTGAGTGAGTGTAGGGGGATTTCCTGCAAATCGAGTAACTCTGTATGGCTTCTATTGATATTACAGTGGCTGCAACTGAAAAACACTATCATTCAATATTTTGTTTGTCTGTTTTACAGTTCAGCAGTGCTTCATAGATTGCCCCTGAAATTTTGAACAAGTGAAATTTGAAGGAAATTACAAAGTTCCTCCCAAGTAGAGACACTTGAGCATTTTCAAGGGAAGCCAGCCAAGTTTCTTTAAGACAAGTTATATTTCTCGAAGGGATTCTACACATCCATGCTTCAGAGTCGAAGCATTGTATTTTTAATGTGTCTTGAAATGCTTCTTGTGAGTCTGTGTCAGAGACAGGCAGAATTGTAGATCTAAGGGCTGAATCGTTCCTGACGAAGCCAGACATGGGCAGCCCAATCCTGTGTAAGTCCTAGAGCAGTGGAGTGTGCGCTCTGCCGCTCTCGGCCATCGCAAATGTGCTGGAAAGCACGTTTGCAATGACTTTGGAGTAAGGGCCTCAGGCACGGAGGCCGGCAACGCTCGCTCCTCTGCCCTCTGGACCCGGCATCCACCAGTGGAGGTAAGTCCTGCACTGATCAGTGCAGGGGCGTTGGGAGGGCGGGCAGGGATGGGGAAGAAGGAGGGCCATTGGCCAAACTGGGCCAGGAGAGGGCGGGGATATTGGCGGCGCGCTCCGCTGACATCTTTGGCCCTTTTCCAGTCCGGTTTGGCCTTACTCTGCTACCTCGGATGTACGTCAGCTTCAGAGCTGGCGTACATCCGAGGAGGCCCATTGGCCCCGGGCAGTCCTACACTCGGGGAAGGGGACAAATGTCCCATTCTCTTTAGGTGTTCCCGGCCCGGGCCACGCCAATGAGCTCAGGATATTGTGGACTAGCCCTTTAGGCCGGCCACGTAAAGTTGTGCAGGATTGCGCTGTTGGTTACTGTAAGGCTGCAGAAGGAGAAGCACCAAAATAATTGCGGGGTAATTTCCATAGATACGGTGGTGCAAGATAAAAGAACAAGGAGTGCAATAAGCACAGGGCAGGTGAAATGACATAGCAAAACTGTTGCAAGACAGCTGATGCTGGAAAAGTCATTTTTCAGACTGTGGCTGACAATAACCATCAAAATCCTGACCAAGTTTTATTTCACCTGGTTGTATTTTCTCTGAAACATGTCTACTACCAGGGTCTTTGCAGTGGCAATAATGCCCCTCAGTTCTCCTGTTCTATAGTTCTGAAATGCCCTCCTACAATCATAGAATATTAGGATTGAATGGGAGATCATCTAGTCCAACCCCCTGCTCTGTTCAGGAACTGCTACACTATTCCAGCCTCTACTTGAAAACTTCCAATAAGGGAGAGCTAACTACTTCATGAGGCAGACTGTTCCACTGCCAGACTTATGATTTCTACTGAGTCAGGTCATTGGTCCATCTAACTCACTACCATCTGTATCCCCTTTGCTGTCAATAACTCACTCACTTAAGACATTTTTCTTTCATTTCACTTTTTGTTAGTTGGGTGTTGTTCATTTCTCTGTGCTGATATTAATTGCTGTCTCTCTCACTCTACTTTGGACTTGTTCTTGATTGTTTGTACTTTAAAGTAGTTTTTATTTTTTTACTTTGGAAACTGCCTTGAAATTCACCTTGAAATGCCACTTTAGACAAAATTCGGTGGTAACTGAGGATCCTTGCCCCTAAAAAAAATGTCACTAGTCTTAACATAAGAACATAAGAAGAGCCCTGCTGTATCAGGCCAAAAGCCCATCTAGTCCATCCTCCTGTGTCACACAGTGGCCCCACTAGATGCCTCAGGGAGCACAAGACAACAAGATAACCTGTTTCCCGTTGACACTCCCTTGCACCTGGCACAGAGAAAACCCACTTCTAAAAAAAATAAATAAAAATAAAAAATTGATATATATATATATATATATATATATATATATATATATATATATATATATATATAGCTTCTATCGGTTATATCAGTCTAGGGAATGCTGTATGTGGATGTCACTTAGAAGTACCATCATAAGTCCTTTTCATTACTCAACGTCAGCTGCGTTAAAACAGTCACATCAGTCATGAAAGAGTCTGCATCATTAATTAAGCAG
This sequence comes from Plestiodon gilberti rubricaudatus, assembly GCA_026170595.1. NCBI lineage: Eukaryota > Metazoa > Chordata > Lepidosauria > Squamata > Scincidae > Plestiodon > Plestiodon gilberti. The sequence goes on from JANXHW010000002.1 coordinate 181,767,317, forward strand.
GGCGATACTTGTCACAAGTCTGTTGGATTAGACATGAGGTTCTGTATAAAAATGCATCAGTTTCAATCGGAAGGAAGTTCTACCACTGCTTATTAGAGACCACATTTCAAAAAGGCGGATGATTTGACAATGCAGAAAAGCTTATGGCTGGATGACTGCTTTTGGGCTATTATTCATTTTGATCCCTGGTTACGAATTTCCTAATGGTGTTTCATTGATTAATTAGAGCAGAAGGGTAAGCAGCTTCACTAGGAGAGAAATGCAAAGGCTGTTTCATCAGATTCATGTGGCTCCATTCATTAATTAGTCACATATGTAGCTCACTGAATAATTCTTTGCTATAAAATATATACACATCTGCACTGAAATCCTACTAAGCTCAGATCTTTCCTAATTTTGCCTCAGGAGGCCTTTGCTGAAGAATCTAAAGAGAAACATTGCATATGTGCTGCCCTCAATTTCATACACCCAGTATAGGCTAAAGATGGTTCTTGAAATGTTCCTTTGGATAAAGGATAAGTAGAGGGGTTTAGCTCAGTGATACAGCAATTTGGATGAGTTGAGGATAGTAGCACTTCAAAGCCAGAAGGTATCTCCCAAACTTCTAGTATCTTTGGTTTTTTTTCCTGAATTTTAATCAGAGCCACACATCCCTCATACAAGTGACAACTTTCAAAAAGGTTTATGCTTAGGGTCCATAAGAGTAAGAGTTACCTAAGCCCCCTGGAAGAAGATGGAATTGTAGCTCTGTGGTAGGGCACATGCTTTGCAATAGAAAGTCTCAGGTTTATTACTTGCATTTCCACCTCCATGAGAGTTCCAAAGATGGTCCGCGCACCTGGGGAGAGGTAAAGGAGAAGTTCTTGTGAAATGGACTATCAGACGGGGCCCTGTGAGGCAACATGGGCCCCATGAGTGTAAAATTGTTGACGAGATTAAACCTCCTGGAAACTGCAAGATGTAAGTCTCCGCATCTGGTTACTAAACCCTCACGCCCCGGGGTCCCTGAGGATCAACACAGAGACAAGGACTCCCCAGGCCGACCTCCAGCCCACACAGGACCTCCCATGGAGGTCACGGGGGAGGAAACAGGGTATGAGGCGGGTGGCAGTTCCTTTGAAGATTGTGGGTCAGATGCCAGTAAGGGCAGTATTGGGGGCATCTGAAGCACTGGGAATCCTCACAGCTGTAGTGGGGATGGCTACCAGGATGTCTAGGGCTCTACATATATAGTCCATAGATATAGATCTATGGATCCTGGACTATATATGTATACTGTACGTAGATACACGCACACGCACAAGCACACACACACATGTATTTAAAATACTTGGTAAAATAAACCTCTGCTTGATTGTCACACAATGTGGGTGTACACATCTTTTCCTCTGCACCTTTGTAGGGAAAACAGCATGTGTGAAGAGGCCATTGTAAAGATTTAAATTGGCTGTGATCCTTACACACAGGCAGGAAGAAGAGATATATTGCCAAGTATATTACAGCCAAGGACTATACAGTATAGTCTATACTGCTAAATATTCCCAAAAATATGTGTGACAAAAAAAATGGCCATATGTCCTGTAAAGTAGTCAATTTTCTTTTCTTCCTCCCAATTCTAGCTAAAGTACAAGAGCTATCAAAAAGAAATATGCAGTGTTACAACAATGGGATATTATAATCGTATTAAGCAGATCTATTCAGCAGCGAAAATTTCTAAAAAGAATCTCACCCCATGTAACTAACCTATGTTCAGATATAGAATGCTAGATTCTAGTTGAGATCTTCTTGTTTAACTGTTCATTTAATAAGATTCACCCTCTTTGATTGGGGTTCAAGTGTCTGTTCCACATAGGGTTTTGAGTCAGGGTGTGCTTGTTTGTTTGTAGAACTTTCTTTTTTCAAAACAGATAATCTTTCTCCCCTTCCTGGTCTTGCGTGGGAAAAATACAGGGAACAGGAAGGAGTGGGGAACCTAAGGGAAAGTGGAGCAGTAAACATGCATCCTCCAAATCTTCTTGTAGTGGGTGAAACCTCCGTGTAAGACCAAGACTATATTACTACCTCTTCTCCCCTTTTGGCCATGGATTCAAGTGGACAGCCTTCCCTCAATCTCAAAAATGTATCAAAGTTACAAGGTTTCTGGCCCTTTAAGGCCCAAACAATGAATCATCTCTGTGCTGGCTTCTGTATTGTGTCCCAGCAAAAAACAAAACAAAACCTTGGAATGGGCCAGCATTGATCTGACTTAGATGTTGCTTCATGTCCTCCTCACCCCTGCTGGACATTTTGGCCTGATGAAGCAGGTACCGCAGGCAGCGGATTGGCAGGAGGCAAAGTGTTGGTGGGGTATCCTGCATGCGCCCACTGCCTGCCTGCTACCTCTGCTAGCCATCTCCACCAGCCACTTCTGCCAGCCTCCACTCCACATGCCTGCTGCCTCCACCAGCTTTGCCTTTGCTTATTCCAGCCTGGCCCAGCATGGCTTAGCCTCCACTGTCCCACCCCCTACCGCCACCTCCTCCTCTTCCTGCTTCCTGCTATAAGGCAGAAGGTCAGGCAAGAAAAAGGGAATGTAGGAGACAAGAGTAATAGTAGTTGAGTGAGTCTCATAAGAACGTATCCCTAACCCATCCCTACTTCTTCCACTCTATCTTTCTTCTTCCCTTTCCCCCTGTTGATCCTTCAGGAAGGCCCATTTTAAGAGCCCCAGCTCTTAATGGTGCTCCTCACCCCCTCCAGTTTGGTGCTCCTCACCCCCTCCACCCCACTACCCCCACATTCAGTGCAGGTGAGCAGAGCAGGGAAATGCCTGGCAATCCCAACAGGTAAGTCTCAGCCCGGCAATCCCAACAGGTAAAACCCAACAGGTAAGTATTACATGTCAGAGTAATAGTTGTCGAGTAAGTCTCAGAAGAATGTAAGCCTCCAGTTTGGTGCCCCAGCTCTTAATGGTGCTCCTCACCCCCTCCAGTTTGGTGCTCCTCACCCCGTCCACCCCACTACCCCCACATTCAGTGCAAGTGAGTAGGGCAGGGAAGTGTCCGGCAATCCCAACAGGAGTACCTTGCTGTATGCCCACAAAGCCAAAATAAGGACAAATAATGGACAACCATTAACGAGGGACAGAAACGAGAAAATAGGAGTTGTCCATTATACTGTAAATGGGAACAGTTACTATGTATGTTATTATATTTCAATCCTTCGGACGTAGTTTGGCTATAATTTTGCACATTGTCCAAGGGTTATTTTTTCCCCTCTACCAATTAGCATTTTATGAAATGAGATTTGAACGCTTTTGTGGCCTGCAGCTATTTCACTTCAGTGTTTGATCATGTCATAACTGAAAAGTTAAGATGACTGGAAACTGGCCAGTTTTGGATCGGAAACCTTTCTGAGGAACTCATGAGACTGTCAGAAATGGTTGGTGATTGAAGATGGCACTCTTCCCTCTGAGCTAGCATGGTGTGAGAGTCAATGTGAGGGTGGTGAAAGTGCAAAATTTCCAAGGAAATGTTGAGGTTTTCTGGCATTTTTCGGGAGTGATAGAAGAGAGAGCTTGGCCATGTGCCTATTGATGCTGTCTTGAAACTTTCCAAGGCTGTCACTCTTTTTTTATTGTTATAAATGTTAATATGTATTGATTATATTTTCATTCCACCCTTTCTCCATGGGGCTTAGAAAGAGGTATTTGTCCAAGAACACCCAGTAAACTGGGCAGAGCAGGGGTTTTAACCTGGATCTCCCTGGTCAAAGTCTAAAGGTTTATCCACTGGAAACTAGCACCAAAAACAACAACAGCAAAACACACACACAACACCAAACCAAACCAAAACCCAAAAATGGGAGGGGGAGCTAATTTATATATGCAAGAGAAAACACATATATGCTACAATCCTGTGTAACTCTTGCACTGGTGTAACAGTAGATCCCCCGGTGTAAGAGCACTTATGCCAGTGTAACTTGCCATACGTGGACGGACGCAGGATGGACACCAGAGTAAACCCTCTCGGATGCCTCACATGCGCAGTTTGGACATGGACATGGAATAGACATCGACGCAACTCTGCCGGCTCAGGGGGCATTCTGGGGGCATTCAGACACCCCTGGAATGCCCCCTGCACTGGCGGAGTTGTGCCGGTGTTCGTTCTGCATCCTAACTGCGCATGTGAGGCGTCCAAGAGGGGTTATGCTGGTGTCCGTCCAGCATCCGTCAGTGTACGGCAAGTTACACTTGCATTAGTGCTCTTACACCAGGGGATCTACTGTTACACCGGTGCAGGAGTTTCACAGGATTGCGCCCATATTGAGTTTTTAAAAGCCTATATGCGTGTTTCACATTTTTCCTGGTGAAACAATTTGCATAAGAATACCAGCAATGCATGTTATAAACTGTAATTGTTATCAATACAGTAGGTTGTTCATCTTACTTAGAGACAGTATAATGAATCTGTACTTATTAAGCAATCTACAAATATGCTTTGATTTTGTTTGTTTTAGAATGAATTTTTTATTCTGTTTTTGTACAAGTAAATGAGTGCATGCTGGATTTTAAAAATTTAGAATATTTTGATTTCTCTTCAACCTATTAATTCAGCACCCACCCACCCCAACTTCTTTTGCTTATTGGTGAAGCTAGCACACACACACACACACACACACACACACACACACACACACACACACACACACACACACACACACACACACACACACTTTAGAAAGGATAATAAAAGGACAGCACTACTCAGCCTTTCCTTATGGAAAGGGGCCACTAGGCGAGTCATATTGGAGGCGAATAAAATTATGCACAGTGTGGAGAAAGTGAATAGAGAGAGATTTTTCTCCCTCTCTCACAGCACAAGAACCATCCAATGAACAGTGACTTTTTCACACAATTAATGGGTTTTGCTGCCACATGTGGTGACGGCCACATGTTTAGATGACTTTAGAAAGGGGATTGGACAAATTCAGGGAGGACAAGCCTATCAATGGCTACTAGTCATGATGGTTATTTGCTACCTCCAGGTTCAGTATCAGTATGCCTCTGAATACCAGTTGCAGGGGAGCAGTGGTGTGTGTGTGTGTGTGTGTGTGTGTGTGTGTGTGTGTGTGTGTGTGTGTGTGTGAGAGAGAGAGAGAGAGAGAGAGAGAGAGAGAGAGAGAGAGAGAGAGAGAGGGGTCTGCCTTTCCTGCTTGTGGGCTTCCCAGGGGCAGCTGTGAGTTGCTGTGAAAACAGGAAGGATAGTCCCTTGGCCTGATCCAGCAGAACTCTTCTTGTGTGTAATATTTCTGTGCATGGCTTAAGCCTTCTATAGAAAAAGGATTACATGTAGCAATTTCTACAGAATAGTCAGAGTTTAAAATGGCAGCATGACATTGGCCATGTCTGCATTAGCACAGGGATATGTATCTGGACAGAAATCAGATATTCCCTAATTGGTCATTTCAGCTAATTCCTTGTACGTATATGCAGTAAATATAAATTAATATTTATATAAATAACAAAACATCTCCTTGCCACTTTGAGAATTAGAGGTTTTAATATCTTCACACACATAGCTTGGAGTTCATGGAAGGGTTATTTTGTTGGGTTCCCCTTTTTAAATTGGGAGAATGCACACATTTGTCTAGACCATAATGAGCTCATAGCAATATTGCAGTAAAAAGAAATACCTCATGTGGAAAGAGATTTATATGGTGCCGAGTTTTTAATGGGGCCCTGCAAACCTGCCACAGTAATTTAACAGCCCAGGCACACAAAAAAATCAAAATCTCTAGCTATTTCTGTGAGAAAGTTAATAATGAAGAAAATATCATTTATTTCCTAATCAAAAACATTTTACGTGTCATGAGAGAATAGAACTTTACAAAATGGCTGAATGGAAATGAATATGTATAGGACATCCATTGTTATCACAGGTGAGTAACTACCAAATTATTCTTCAGACACTGATGCTGTGTTCCATCCGACTTTACAAAGTATTGAACAATAATTTACATGAAAGTTTCATTTTGTATTAAATCTCTCTGAGCTAATCAACAAGCCTGTGATTATCGTCTTGTGCTCCAGAATTTGTGATTTCATATCTCCAAACATCACTGAACAGCAATAGAGCTTTCATCATTTTCTGCATAAAGTTCCCAGATGCTGCGAGCTGTTCACTACTTTTGGTTTGTTGTTTTATGTGGCATACTATGAATTTGTTTTCTTATCATTTATGATGGGTTTCAGTGGGAGTGAGACTGGATACAAGCTTTCTATGCAAAATACTCCCCCCCCTCCATCGCAGGGAATACAAAACTGTTTGTATCTTTCATTCTATAGCTGGAGAATGGGTTGAAAATATGCCCAAGAATAGCTAGTGTCACTGGCGTCGCTGCAGGTGGGCGGAGCTCTAAGTTCCGCCGTGGCTCCGATCCTCCGTTACACCGGAGCATGAAGCAGCCCCAAGCCCTCGCCTTCGGAACCATTCAAGGCGGTGAAAGCAGCGCTTTCACCGCCTTGAATGGTTCCGAAGGCGAGGGGGGTGGGGGCGCTTTGTTCTCCGGTGTAACGGAGGGTCGGAGCCGCAGCGGAACTTAGAGCTCCGCCCCCCTGCAGCGACGCCAGTGGCTAGTGTGGTGGAGTGGAGGCGCAAGTGGAAGAGAGCAAATGCTGAGTAGGCCACCACCCTCCTCTCCTCACCCTTTATAAATCTAAACAGCATGGGTGGAGGAGCAGGGATAGTCAGGGCAAATGTGGATGCAGCAGAGGATGCAAAAGTGGCACCTCCCACAAATCTCGGTCCAGAACCCCGCAGAGCTAAGACTTGAATGCAGAACAGTGGTGTGCATGATGATCTCCGTGCTTTCGGAAGGTCTATTTCTTCCATTGCTCCACATAACCGCAGGCGATCCATATGTCTGTTTTGAAGTATGCAATGTAACCCAATGCAGAAGTCAAATATGCAGCTGTAAGATTTCCTCAAAACCCTGACCTTCTGGGCACCCAGTGCAGGTGACTCTCGTGTTACCCCACCAAGTATGCAGATGCGGAAATAATTGGCAGCTTGATGACATCATCATGCCACAGCCAATTGCTTCCGGCTACTCCACAGGGTGAAAGCTCCATAGCAGCCTCACATGCTTGTGGGAGCTTTCCTCTGCTCACACAAGCGTGAGAGGCTGCTCAGTGGGGCCTGTGTTTGAAAACACAGCCCCCCCCCCCAGGCTTGATGGTGCCTGAGCGGCCTCGCACACCTGCCAAGCGAGGCCGAACAGCAACACTGCTTGTTTTCATTGCCCTCAGCCACGATGATGCTGGCAGAATGCATCACCCCCTCACATTGTGTTACCCGGTGCAAGCCGCATGCCCTGAACCCCCCTAGTGACACCACTGTGTGTCAGTGGGGGGGGGGTTATCATCATAATGGCAGGCTCCACATGTGACCTACATGCATTCATTATAACGTGTGTAGAATGTCCCTGAGCGAACAGCTGCATACATGAAAGTTCTCTACACTCCTTATAAGGAACACACATATGAATGCACAGCCTGCCATCAAGGTGCCACTTCCTCTCTCTCTCTCTCTCTCTCTCTCTCTCTCTCTCACACACACACACACACACACACACACACACACACACGTACACGTACGTGCATGCACATTCATTACTGAATATTTGAAAAGGGTTTAGGCCTCTCACATTAAGAAAGGGGGTAAGAAATTGCTGGCACAATTACAGCGCAATCCTATGCAAATATCCGACGGGCGGCCCAGGCTGCCGAATCCTCTCCCTGTCCTGGGCTGCTCTGGGAAAGGGGACATTCATCCCCTTCCCCTGGTGTAAACCGGGGAAGGCCCAATGGGGAAGGCCCAAAGTAAGAGGAGGCCGTGTAACAGCTGCGCCAGCCTGAACGGGGACAGGGATATGGTGGACGCCATCCCCGCTCCTTCTCGGGCTGTTTCAGCCAATGGCTCCTCTCCTTCACTGCCCAGACTGCCCCTGCGCCCACCAGGGGATCTCTTACCTGCCTCCGGCAGCTGTGGAGATGTCCCGGCAGCGGAGTGAGGGCGGTCGGCCTTGCATCAGCTGCCCTTACTCCCAAGTCATCGTGAACGTGCTTTATGGCACATTTGCGATGGCTTCTGGCGGCAGAGCGCTTGCTCTGCCACCAGAAAACTACATAGGATTGCACTGTCAAAATCTTTCAGTGCTTCTGAACGATGCTACTGCCTGGGAAGTTGGAACTGGTGAGTTTTCCAGGGAACACAGTTCATAATTATGGAGCGTGTGCAAAAGCTTAACTGGTGAAGCTCAGAAGAAAAGGGAATGTCAAAGCGGGATTTGATTGCATCTTCTCTTTGGAAATTCACATCACCTCTTGATGTTCTGTGTGCATGGAGTGGGTAAAAAAGGACAAACTAAATCTTAGTAGCAGAATATGAATGGAAGAAACTTCAAGCACTTGATGTATTGACGGCGTCTTCTACCATCTAAATCTTTTTAGATTAGCACATCTATTTAGTTTCCACAGGTATGTTTGCAAGCACTAAATCATCAAATCCAATCTGTAAGCGATGGATATATATCCTTGAGCTGCTGGACATTTTATATTGTTCACCTATCACTAAGAATAATGGGAAAGAGAAGCAAGATAATGTAAGCCATAATAAAGGCTATCATATGAGCACGTACCGTCGGGTAATACAAGTATATGTTGTCAGCCCAAACAGTTATCTCAGCATTTTAAAATACGTAGAGCCCAATCCTATCCTTCCACTCCCGCACTGATGCAGCATGCCAAAAGATTGAGAAGCTTGGGAAATATTTTCTCTTACCTCCCTACAGTATAAGCCTCCCAATTGCCAATGGGTCTCCTCGGACCTGCACCAGTTCTTTAGCTGGTGCAAGTCCGAGGAGACAAAGGGGGTGGGGAGGCTGTTAAAAGAGGGAATAGGAACCAGCACGTGCCACATCGTCCCGCAGCCTGCCCGCCCCCCGTTCCTCCTGGATAGGACTAGGCTGATGCTAGTTATTTTGAAAAAAAAAATCTTTTAATTTTACAAAGGACAGTAATTGACCCGTGTGCAACCTTTCCCTTAATTGCTGTGGCAGTGGCTTTTCTAGGGTTTCAGGTAGGGATTTTTCCCAGTCCTATCTGGAGATGCCATGGAGTGAACCTGGGCTTTTCTCCATGCAAAGAAGATTCTCCAGCACTGAGCTCCATCCCCCTAACCCCGAAAGTAAGTTGGAAGTGCCTCTTTGATGTAAAAAAAGAAAAGAAGCCATGAGGTTAACACTCCCCCCCCCCGGTGCCATTTTCCTACTGAAAATCACCCAATAGCTAGTTGCCCCCTAAGCTGCTATTTGCAGTTACTGTCTTAGGCAAAGCCACTGTTTCACCTTCACTCACCATTGGAATATGGGGATATCAACACTGAGCACCTTGCAGGGTTGTTGTATGAACTGAAACAAGGTAACACATATAAAGCTTTGAGCAATCAAAAGTGCCATCTAAATATTCAATATTGAGATTCCACTCATTTTCAAAGCAGCTGAGGGTGGTGTTGTGTGTGTGTGTGTGTGTGTGTGTGTGTGTGTGTGTGATCACGCCTTACCCAAGCCTATTGAAGCGAGTTTCATAACTGAGTGAATGCGAGCTCAAATCTGGAACCACAAAATATTTAAAATGACTAAAGCATAAAATATTAAACATTTTGGCCATGCAATAAGTGTTGGGGGGGGAGGGTGGAAGGAGGGGAGGTTATTCTCTAAAATCACTGCTGCAACCTTATGTTTGTTTCTAATTTCTGTGAACAAAAGATTAAACTTGATCACTGCAACCTGATTTTCCCCGGCTGTCTAAATGTTGTTTTGCTAATGTCATCCCTAAGCAGGCTGCATTAATGGACACATTTACACATGGCTGAATTGTAGGACTGTAGGACATGCTATGCTATTCAATCCAACTCCTCAGAACAAGCAAGGAGCAACTGCAGGAGAGGTTACTGAATGTTGGGTTGTTAGCATCCCCCCCTCTGGCATTTATAATTAATTTCATCTTAAATCAATTTAAAATATAAATAATGCAGCAGCATCTAATGGGCTTGAGGCTGGTCAAGTGTTGTGCTGCATTGCCTAGCTCACTCGTCAAAAAAAACGGGAGAGGGATGACTTGCTTAGTTATGTAAGGTCCTTGTAAAATATAAATAAAAGATTCACTTTTCTTAACAAGTGTTTTAACCTGTTCTGAGCTTTCGAGAGTGTAACGTCCTCTAATTTAACAGATGCAGTTCAAAACTAGCTTTATACTCTCTCTCTCCCTCCCTCCCTCCCTCCCCCCCTAATGCTCAAAGGGTCATGAATGCTTTGCGAATGCCTATGTATTTGGAAAATGTAGCATAGTTAAAATCAAAACTTTTTGTTTTACTTTCAACTAGACATGTGGAGGACTCATAAATATCAGACGACAGAAATGTTTAATTATTTTAACTTTATCATCTACTTGCCTCAAGCCTTGCAATATTTCTATAAACATCTTGTCTCACAAAATTATTGGATTCCATCTCTGAAAGTTCTGGAGACTTTCTAAGACTGAAAATACTCAATAGTATGTCAACTCTCCTATCTCTTCCAGTACATAAGCAGCTCATTGATCACCAGTGTGGACCAGTCTGAGGACTTGCTACATGCCAGATGAATGTGTGCTTCATTGTTTAATTGTTAATGTTGTCATTGTTTTATTATACTATTTTAATATCAGCTGTTGCCTTGCTCGTCTCTTTAATGGGATAGAAAGGTGGGGTATACATGTTTTAGATAGATAAAGCTTGACTTGGTATAGGAAAGCAAAATTATTGTTGGGTAAAAAAGCTGCATGCTACGCGCTGTGGCAAGGAAAGTCATGCCGGCCACATGACCACGGAGGCGTCTTCGGACAACGCTGGCTCTTCGGCTTTGAAATGGGGATGAGCACCACACCCTAGAGTCGGACACGACTGGACTTAATTGTCAGGGGTCACCTTTACCTTTTTTAAAAAGCAATATTTTTAATAAATTAGAAGCTCAATTCTTGGCCCAATCCTATCCAAGGTTTGCAGCATCGGAACGCATATTCTGCTGAAGCAGGCTGCCGCAAACCTGCCATAAAGTGCTTTGCGGCAGTGCAGGGAGCTGCGCACTGGCGGGAAGGCTCCAGCCTTCCCGTGTGTGCTGGCAGAGCTACAGAAGCCCGCTGGATCAGGTAAGCCCAGTGCAGAGGGCGGAACGGGGAAGAGGGAGGGCGGAATGGGGATGAGATGGAGCGGGCTGGGCAGATCAGGCCCGGAAGGGGTCAGGTTTGGCGGTGGTGCACACCGAATCCTGACCCCCTTCCCAGGCCTGATCCACCTACATGTATCAATGCAGACTTGCCCCAGCGATATCTGGCGGGCTTACCTCGGGGGCAAGGGCACTAATGTCCCCTTACCCCGAGGAGACTCCCAGCAGCTTAAAATTCCCATAGAATGCAGGATAGCCCGTGCTGATGCAGCTGCATCGCCACGCGGGGATATAGTTAAACAAGTTCATTTTCCCCCAACCTCAATTCATTCAACAAAACTAAGCGGCAACAGAAGATACACGTTTGTGGGTATTCATAAAAGAGCTGGTTTTGGAACATTTCATTGCTGTCAAAGTCTATGTACATTTATTTCAACGTATCAAGTCTTTTGCTGTAGTGAGTTCTTCCATGCTTCGGCCTAGTTATCCTTTAGCTGCAATATTTGGAAACATATACAGCGTCTGTCATGTGTCTCGTTAAGATAAATAATGATTACAGGCAGCGGAGGTGTCTGATCACAAGATGGACTGTGCCCGGTATACACTTTTCCTTCTAATTTCTATTCTCTCATGGCTGAGGAGCAATTACAAGCAACAGACTATTGCTGACCTCACTGGCCGCTCATCACTTTATCTTTTTTCTACCAGAGGAATGAATCATGGAGTAAATAAGTAATGGGAGCAAATGTAAAGGGTTGACAGCGTCAACATTTTTCTTCATTGTCTGATCACTGCACTGGCAAAACAATCATTGCTATGGTAGTGAGAGCTAAAGAAATTGGACTCTTATTTACAAAGAGTGTGTGTGGAAAAAGTCAAGATAGGGTGTAAGGAAAATCCCTCCTTCTACTATTTCTTCTTTCCCCTGCCCCCAGTCATTTTTGTAACATTTTTATTACAATGGTGAAAAGTCATAGTGTAGACATAGCAAGCACAATGACTCAAATTGTACACTTACCAGTGAAATGATTGGAAAATGCTGCTATTTGCCAGTGAATAATGGAAATGAGAATGAGATTTAGCCATTGTACAAAGGTCATTTTGGTTGCCTTTAAGATTTATCATTAAATGGCAAAAAATGTATTGGGGATAGGGATGCTGCAGGATTTCACCCCAACCAGATTTTGCTATGGAATGATCACGTTCAGCTGCCTTTCTGTAGATTGGAACTTTGACATCCTGTGAATATCTACAGTGTTCTCAGTTTCCACTGAAATTTCGGTCTTGACAAACATTTTAAAATACAAGCTAAGGCTTTCGTGGTCTGAATTGTTAGAATGTCCGGTATTCTACTGGATATAAAGACCACGGTCAACAATGTTGGGATGTCCTCCTAACTGCTTTTATGCAGTTGGGCCGAGCAATCCTGCCTAACTATCCGGTGGGCGGTCCAGGCCGCCTGCTGGATCCTATCCTTACTCCAGGCCAATTGAGATCAGCCCGGAGGTCTTCTCAGGGAAGGGGACGTTCATTCCTTTCCCCCAGTGTAGCACGGTCCGGCCCCAATGGGCCTCCTCGGATTTCCGCCAGCTATTTAGCTGGCGGAAATAAGAGGAAGCTATGTAAAGGCTGGCCAGAACGGGGGTGGGAATATGGCCCCCTCCTGGGCCGGCTCGGTCAATGGCCCCCCTCCCTCGCTGCCCACTCCACCCCCGTGCCCGCCGGGGATCTCTTACCTCCTCTGGCGGCCACAGGGGCAATCCGGCGGCAGTTTAAGGGCTGCCGGCCTTGTGCCAGTGGCCCTTACTCTAGAGTCATTGCGAATGTGCTTTACGGCACGTTCGTGGCGGGTTCCGGCGGCGGAGCACTCGGTCCGCCGCCAGAAGTTTGTGCAGGATTGCGCTGTTAGTGATAGTCTGGTTTTTAAACCCCATTTTAGAGCTTTTAATTCACATTTTAGAAATCTTAGCTGAATTTTACGTTTTAAGTGTTTTAGGTGATTTTATCCTTTGATAATGTCCTCCTCATGGGAGGGTGAAATGTTAGGACAACCCAGCATTGTTTTTTATACCCAGCAGAATACTGGACATTCTAATTTTAAAATACAATTTATACACATACCTCAGCCCAATCATATCAAGCTGAGGTGGGGCACAACTCTGAACTGGGGCACAACTTTGGGGAAAGGGATGCTCATCCCTTTCCCCCAGTGTCAGTCCCACCGGCCCCAATGAGCCTCCTCAGATGCACGCCAGCTATTTTGCTGGTGAACATCTGGGGAGGCCGTGTAAGGCTGGACAAGCCCGGGAAGGGGTGAGGATATGTCAGAGCACGCCGCCAATATTCCACCCCCCCTCCCTGGCCTGGCCGGTCAATCGCCCCCTCCCATACCATCTGGACCTGCCCTCCCCACACCCTCCTGCCACCTGGCACAGCACTTACCTGCGCTGGCGACACGGGTGTCGGAAGCTGCGGAGTGAGCAGTGTCGGCCTCGGCGCCGGCGCTGCTTACTTGTTTGGTAACACGAAAGTGATTTACAACACTTTTGCGACACCTAGGCCAGCAGAACACTCACTCGACCGGCCCAACTTTGTGCAGGATTGCATTTTTAATCAGTCCACACTAGCTTCTGCCTCCGAGTTGATACATATACAATCCAATGTAGTGAGTGTTGGACTGTGGTGTTTGCTAGAAATGTGCAGACTTTCCCTGAGAAGTTAGCCCCTGCTTCATTCATTATTAATTGTTATATGTTTTAATAAACGTCCCCATTTATCTAAGCCACTGTCTTGCATGTTTATCGGGGTGCAAGGGCAAAGCCCCTCCCATAGAATAGAACCATAGGAACCTGCCTTACACTGAGTCAGACCATTAAACCATCAAGCATAATGTTGTCTACACTGTCTGGCATCAAAAGTGACTGTCCAGGCCTATCTGCAGATACTGAGGATTGAACCTGAGATCTTCTGCATGCAAAGCATATGCTCTTCTAACACTGATTATATATATATATAATTGGGGTGAGAATGGAATCATCTTAGTCATCCACGAGGTACGATCACCCCTGGGCAAAGATATAAAATAACCTCTAGCAACCATTGATTAAAAAATGGCTGTGGGGAAAGGAACATCTCCCCTTGTGAACTATTTTCTAGCCACCAGTCTACATTTTAATTCTATTAGCAACACCATCGGTCACATATACATATATCTTTTTTTTCCTGTTTCAAAGGTATCTGGCAGAAAGATGTCTCCATTCAATCTTTTTGCTGAAATACTGAAGTTTGTTTAAATAGATTTTTAACACAATTTATCAAGGTTCTATGCTAGAGGTCTGCAACCATTTAAACTGTAGCGTTTCAGAGCTGACACTAAATCTATGGAAATAAATCACTTCAGAAAGCCCATTATTTCTTAATTACAGGACATATTAGTGTCTAGATTTAGAAAATCCCCAGTGTGTCGAAAGAAGATTTGGTTTAAAGGAAAGTTTTCACTTAACCTTCCTACCGTGCCAGACATCAATGAAACATCGTTATCAGTTGAAAGCGATACAAAGGATGTAAGTGTTTAGCATTCATTAGGTCATTAACAACGCAATCCTAACCAACTTTCCAGCGCCGGTGTAGCCATGCCGACAGGGCGCACACTGCATTTTGCAGTGCAGGGGCAGTCACGGAGGCCTCTTCAAGGTGAGGGAACATTTGTTCCCTTAACTCGGGGCTGCATTGCGGCTGCACCGGCGCTGGAAAGTTGGTTAGGATTGCGCTGTAGGTCAACTAAATGGGGGGGGAGGAGAATAAGGTGAATTCTTACTTCATTTACAAAAATGAGGAATTGCAAATAAAATTGGAGCAATAAACATTTAGTAAGACAGAAGACGCAGTAAATGAAGAAAAGCTGTCAGTAAGGCAGTGTTTCCCAAACGGTTTCGACCTGTGGCTCTCTTGACCGTTGGCGACTATTGGCTGTGGCTCTCTATTACATTATGTTGATGCCTGCCAATTGGCATTGCACTGTTTTCCGAGAGGATTCCGTGGCACTCCGTGGCTCCCCTGGCTGGTTTCCGTGGCTCCCCTGGGAGCCATGCCTCCTAGTTTGGGAACCACTGCTGTAAGGGGTAGAACTATAAGTCTATCATACATTACAAGAACTATCATACATTACCAAAAAGTGTATACCAATAATGGGTGGAAGGCCTTCAGATCATACTGCACTAGCCTCACCCCTCTGTCAATGATACAGTCCCAAAGCCCCAGTCCCTATCCTCCAGGTATTCAGCATTAGTCTGCAATGACAAACACTGAGCATGGGGAGAGTTTCTCCCTGAGCACCATCCTGGTACATTCCTATACACCATAATCTCAAGTTGTGACATTTAGCACTATAGAGTTATCATGGAGCTACTGTCAGTTCAAGTTGCACTGGAGGAGGAGTCATCCACATCTGTGAGCGTACTGGAGAAAAGAGGGGTGCATAAGATTATCAAACAGGCAGGAATGCGTCCCTCTTTTCTCCATGCGCCCCTCTTTTCTCCAGTACGCTGGAGTCTCGCGCTTAAAGAATTTCAACAGACCTTTGGTAAAAATAAAAAATTTTATTGGTCTCTTCAACAAAACTTTGACATGGCTTCTTTACCCATACCTCCGATCTCGCTGCAAATTGTAACAAGCCATGGAAACCTGCATACAACAGTCCTGCTTTATTTACTGACAACGGACAGACATTATTTATTTATTGCGGACAGACATTTAACAAAGAAGCCAATGAATCTCTGTGTTATCATGTTATGAATCTGTTATCAATCTCAGATGACATGTTGGCCAGAAAAATACAGGAGTTATGCCAATTAGTCCGTCTGGGTCACTTTTATATTTAGTCTTCATTCTCTGAAGCCTTTCAAAATAGAATCTCCTACTCCCTGATTTGCTCTTTTATTCCATCATGTTTAAAACATCTAAGCCTGTGTCCAAAATAACCAACAATACATTCAATTTATTTCTTTTTGAAACAAATACACACATTTAATACTTAATAAAACTGAATGTATCTGGCCCTCCCATGTCCAGATCTTTCTATGCATGGGATATTCCTGATGTCCCCTGCTATTTTCAATCAGGAACCGAGCAGGGAGGCTCCAATAACTATCCCTGTTTGAAAGTTACAGGAACATAAAATGTACATCCTGTCTGTTGAATATGATGCTCAGTTGTTGAGCCCCAAACAGCTGGACAGCAATCAGAAGCCTTGCTGAGTAATAAGCAGCTGCTGAATATGGGTCGGCCAAATTCAATTGCAAATAAATGATGTTTAGCCCAGCAAAAGAATGCTGAAACTATTATTACTGATATTATACCTAAAATCACTAGGCACTGTACAAAATTAACAGCGCAATCCTATTGAGTGTGCTGCGGTCTCAGTGCCGGCACCGGGTGTCGCAAATGTACCGTAAGTCACGTTTGGACACCTGGAAATGAGGCGGCGCCATCCTAGGGGAGCTGCATCTAGGCTCCATGTGTGCCGGAGCAGGTAAGGCTACTCTTAGCGGCACAGGAACTGGGGGAGGGTG
This sequence comes from Plestiodon gilberti rubricaudatus, assembly GCA_026170595.1. Taxonomy (NCBI): domain Eukaryota; kingdom Metazoa; phylum Chordata; class Lepidosauria; order Squamata; family Scincidae; genus Plestiodon; species Plestiodon gilberti. The sequence goes on from JANXHW010000002.1 coordinate 181,784,131, forward strand.
TAACAGGGTGGGGGAGGGCGAGGGGTGGGAAGATCGGGCCTGGGAAGGGGGAACGAGCAGGCAGCGTCCCTTTGCTACCCTTCTCCTTCCACAAGCCCACTCTATGTTGTGTGACATGTTTCTTTTTACATACACAATCTTATTATTTCACTGTACTTTATGAACACAGTGACATTAATACATGTAATTATAGGGATATTTCCTTGGGAAAGGTTAGAGTGAATTAAATGAAGTGTGGAATGTCTGCTACTTTTTGGATGAACCTGATTAGCTCATACTTGGGGTGTTTATTTACTGGTAAGAGAGTCTGGGAGATTTACTGCAAATTAATACACAGCACGTTTCTGCCTTTCCAGTGAACATGTTTGATGAGCCTTATTTGCCTTGGATTCTGAGCTTAAATCTGTGGAAGCACAAATAATGGTTCGAACAGTAATGTTCAAATATTTGATGTTGATGAGTATGCAGGGAAGTGAGGAGGAAAGGGCAATTGCTCTTTTCCTGAAGTGGCTACAAAGCAATTTGGATGAGTTGAAGATAGTAGCACTTCAATGCCAGAAGGTCTAGCTCAGTGTTATCCAAATGACTTATACTTATGGGTTTTGTTTGTTTCTGAATTAACTTTAGAGGCACACATCCCTCTTGAAGGGACAACTTTCAAAAAGCTTAGAATCTGTAGAGGTAAGAATGCCCCCCGTCTCCCCCCCCAAAAAAAAACACTGGGGATAGGACTGTTGCTCAGTGTTGGGGGGTATTCTTTGCATGTAGAAGGTCTCACATTCAACCCCTGGCATCTCCAGGTAGGGCTGGGAAAGACCTCGTGTCTGAAACCCTGGAGAGCTGCTCCCAGTCAGTGTGGACAATAGAAGGAACAATGGTTGAGGGCCCAATCCTATCCAACTTTCCAGTGCTGATGCAGCCGCCCCAACAGGGCGTGTGCTGCATCCTGTGGTGGTGGTGGGGCAATCACAGAGGTCTTCTCAATGTAAGGGAACATTTGTCCCCTTACTTTGGGACTGCATTGCAGTTGCATCCGTGTTGGATTGTTGGATAGGATTGGGCCCTGGGACTCAGCAGAAGGCAACATCATATGCTCAGTGGAGTTCATTTGCTGTGTTTCTGCTTGAGTCACTGATCTGGACAGCCTCTTTATTGGCATTCTTCTTTGAGGGCAGTCAATTCTGCTGTGTCTTTTCAATGGGAGCAATTCAAGAATTCAGTCATGCCCAATACAGGCACACAGCAGAACTTTCTCCCCCCGCATAGATTGATTAGAAGGAGGTAAGGCTAGCGCAGTGAATCAGGAAGAGATGCAAGAGGCAGTTTCCTGTGCCACCATCATGCGCCCAGTACTTTCGGTTTTGATTAGTTAGTTGATTTCTTGCAACACACTAACAGTTTTTTCATAGCATACAGCATGCCTCAGAATAATGTCTGGGACTTGTGCTTACAGCAAGAAAACAAGGCACGAGCGACACCATGTTATGGGTGAACAGGCCACAACTTTATTGTTCATTACAGATTGCAGAGGCAAGTTAAATGTGACCTTCTGGAGGCAGGAGCCCCACAAACTGCAAATTAGACTATGGGCATTCTTATCTCCGTCCCCCTCCCCCCACCCGTCTGCTGGTGGTGCTTCTCAAACTGTGAGTGTCTCAGGTGGTCTGCCAATGTGCATCGACCAATCCCTTTGCCTCCTTTGTCCCCAAAGCCCCTTGAGGGGGGGCACACTGCCTAAGTGGTGGGGGATGGATCTATTACTCACCAGGGGCATCACTGGAGTGTGGTGGGGGGCCGCCATGGGGTGACGCGCGCCATGGGGTGACGCGCGCACCCCCTCGCGCGTCACCTCCATGACGCGCGTCACCCTCCGGACGCTCCGAGGCCGGCCCGGGAGCCGGCCTCGGAGCGTCCGACCCTGTCCGCGCTCCAGGGCCTTCTGAAAGAAGGCCCAGGCAGCGCGTCCATCCGGGTATTTCCCGGATTTTCGCGCATGCGCAGACCCATTTTGAGGGCTTTTTGGGGTCAGACGCTCCAAGGCCTTCTCCCGGGCCGACCTCGGAGCATCCAAAGGTCGACCCGACGTGACGCGGGGGGGGGGGAGCCGGGTCGCCCCCACCCCCCCGCACCGCGATAACAGAGCGTCACTAGGGTGACACGCGTCCCCTGCCCCGGGGTGACGCGAGTCCTAGTGACGCTACTGTTACCCACCCACCTTTTTTTAAGGTCCCTGCCTGATATCCCACTGCATTTGTAGAGAGAGAGAGAGGGGGGGGGGCAGGCAGGCAGGCAGGCAGGAAAACGGAATACCCAATATGCAACATACAACATCACAGAAAGTCACATTGCATTCACATTATGAATCATCTTAAATCATCTTAATGTTCCCATTGAAAACCACATTGCTATAAGAAGGGCAAAGACTCTGCACCCATATGACCAAGTAGTAATGCAGCTAAAGTTCCTTCCCAGCCCTGTTAATTGGCAACGGATTGCACCCTTAGCAGAAGAGGGTCCAAGCAAAGAGAAGGAGGGTGGGAAGGTCACAAATAGTCACAAATAGTGACCATTTGATCCATTTGATGTTGCCGTTGCAACATACACAGGCAATTATACACTTATAGAACCGCATACCTTCCCTCATGAACCCCCAAGTTTACCTTTGTTATTCCATAGAGAGCATGGTCATACTGTTCCTCATTCTGTCTGCTTGGCAGACACTCAGTATTTTAATGTTTCTCACAGCTGACATCATGAACATCTTTTGGGGAGTCTTTGGACTTTTTTTGGTTGAATCAAAAAAGAGCAGCCCAATCCTATTCAGTCCTCCCCACGGATGCAGCTGTGCCACCAGAGAGTGCGCTGCATGGGGGCAGTTACAGAGGTCTCCTCCAGGTACGGGAACATTTGTTCCCTTGCCTGGGGCTAAGCCTCCATTGTCTGAATGAGTATACTTGGACCTGCACCAGCAATTTTGCTGGTGCAAGACCAAGTGGTTCTGGGAAGGCAGATCGAGGCTGGGAATAGGATATTATTTGCCCGTGGCTCTTCGCCCGGTGGATCGGAGACCACGCAGGCGAGAACACTGCTTCTAGCGACTGAGCCCATCCAAGCTGCTGAGCCCATCCAAGCTGTTATCTAGTGGGTCACCATTTACTACCAACTGTCAGCCCTCTCCCTTCTCCATGCACGCTGTTTGTTTGTGCATAGGACACCTTACGGAGATTGGAGTTACCATGTCAGCATCGAGAGAAAGGCTGAGTGATTGATTTTTGTATGTGGGTGAGGGTTAGTGTGTAGGTTGAGTGTGTGGTTAAGTTGGGACTTCTGTGAATGGTTTAGGGGAGTGCTTAACCTAGGTCTCGGTGAGAGGGAGGCCTAGGGGGGGACGAGTGGGACCTCTGCCCCAGTGAGAGGGGGGCAAGGGGTGTGGGGTGCAGTGACCCAAGCCTCAGTGAGAGGGAGGCGGGGGGGTTTCTGGACAGAAGTGGTTGGAGTTTGGATGAAGTGTTGTTAGATAGTGGGTTGTGGATTGATTGGGGAGGGTGGTAGTGACAGAGTGGTTGGAGTGTGTGAGTTAGGTTGCGTGGTCTGGAAGTAGGCTCTGCTGAAAGGCTATGTGTTTGTCACCTCGAGGGAGTCTAGGGGAGGGGCGGGCGGCCACCATTAGCAGAGTGACGGGTCATGGAAGATATGGCGGTGGGGGCTGGGCAGGCCGTTTCAGGAGAACGAGGGTCAGTCACAGGCAGACTGTCCCCCTTTCTGGCCCTTCTCCCATCCCTCTGACCCTTGGCGGTCTGGGCAACAGTCCCCTGAGTCTGAAACTGCTGCTCTTGAACGCCAGGTCAGTCAACAATAAAATCAGCCTAGTCCAGGATTTAATCCTGGATGAAGGTGCTGACCTGGTGTGTATTACGGAGACCTGGCTGGATGAGTCGGGAGGGGTAAGTCTCTCCCAGATGTGCCCGCCGGGTTTCCGGGTATTGCAGCAGCCACGACTACAGGGGCGGGGAGGTGGAGTTGCGATAGTCTATCGTGATACCATCCATCTCACTGGGTATCCTGTCCCGCGGTCCACTGGGTTCGAGTGCCTCCATGTCGTGCTGGAAGGACGAGACAGAATAGGGATTCTGTTGGTGTACCGCCCACCATGCTGCCCAACAGTCTCCCTGCCTGAGCTGACCGGGGTGGTCTCGGCGTTGGCGTTGGAGTGCCCTCGCCTATTGGTGTTGGGGGACTTTAATGTCCACGCTGAGGCCCCGAGGACAGTTGCGGCTCAGGACTTCATGGCCGCCATGGCAACCATGGGTCTGTCTCAGAGAATATCTGCCCCGACGCACGATGCGGGACACACGCTGGACCTGGTGTTTACTGCGGGGCCGGTGGATGGTGATCTGGATGTGGAGGAAATTAACATCACTCCTTTGTCATGGACAGATCACTTCCTGGTGGGATTTAGGCTTGTCGCAGCTTACCGCCTCCGCAGTGGTGGGGGACCTTATTCTATGGTCCGCCCCCGGAGGATGATGGATCCGGATGGATTCCTGAGGGCTCTGGGGGATTTTCCTGTTGCCAGAGTCGGCGACTCACCCAGCGCCCTGGTTGACCTCTGGAATGGGGAAATGACCAGGGCCCTGGATCTGATCGCTCCTGAGCGTCCTCGACCTAGCCGCAGAGTCAAAGCGGCCCCTTGGTTTACTGAGGAGCTGCGGACGATGAAGCGGCAGGGCAGAGGCCTAGAGCGACGGTGGCGGAAAACTTGTGCTGACTCCGACCGGGCACGGGCTAGAGCTCACTTCAGAGCCTATTCCGTGGCGGTGGCGGCAGCTAAGAAGGCTTTCTTTTCTGCTGGCATCGCGTCTGCGGAGAACCGTCCAGCTGAGCTTTTCCGTGTGGTCCGGGGCCTGCTCCATCTGGCCCCCCCAGGAGATGGGGAGGAACACACGGTGGCTCGCTGTGACGAGTTTGCAAAGCACTTCGTGGACAAAGTCGATCGGATTCGGCATGACTTGGACGCTGCGTTAGCAGTATCTAATGATGTCCCTGAGGCACCTGTCTGTCCTCCTTCCTGGGATTCTTTTCAGCTTGTAGAACCTGAGGATGTGGACAGGATTCTTTGGAGTGTGAGACCATCCACTTGCCCGCTTGACCCTTGTCCGGCATGGCTGATTAGAGCTGCCCGGGCGGGGCTGGCTGAGTGGACGGGGAGGGTGGTAAATTCATCTCTGAGGGAGGGGGTGGTGCCGTTGCCTCTGAAGCAGGCGGTGGTGCGTCCCCTCCTGAAGAAACCCTCCCTGGATCCCACTATTTTGAATAACTTCCGGCCAGTCTCAAATATCCCGTTTCTGGGCAAGGTGATCGAGCGGGTAGTGGCGTCTCAGCTCCAGAGGGTCCTGGAGGAAGCTGATTATCTGGATCCATTCCAGTCTGGCTTCAGGCCGGGGTTCGGGACAGAGACGGCCTTGGTCGCCTTGGTGGATGACCTGCGCCGGGGACTGGACAGGGGGAGTGCGTCCCTGTTGGTCCTGCTGGACCTCTCGGCGGCTTTTGACACCATTGACCATGGTGTCCTCCTGGGTCGGTTGGCTGGGTTGGGGCTTGGAGGCACCGTTCTGAGGTGGTTCCGCTCCTTCCTGGCTGATAGATCCCAGAAGGTGGTGCTGGGGGATGCTTGTTCGGCACCCTTGCCCTTGAGGTGTGGGGTGCCACAAGGGTCAATTCTGTCCCCCATGCTGTTTAACATCTATATGAAGCCGCTGGGAGAGGTCATCCGGGGGTTTGGGGTAGGGTGTCATCAGTATGCGGATGACACCCAGCTCTTTCTCTCCATTCCACCTGACTCCAAGGGGGCGGTCGATGTCCTGAATCGTTGTCTGGAGGCAGTTGGGAGCTGGATGGGGGCGAACAAGCTGAAATTAAATCCTGATAAGACAGAGGTTCTTCTGGTCCAGAAGTCTACGACTCGGGTACTGGATCATCGTCCTGTTCTGAATGGGGTTGTACTCCCCCTGAAGGAGCAGGTCCGCAGCTTGGGGGTTCTCCTGGATGCGCAGCTGCTCCTGGACTCCCAGGTGGCGGCTGTGGCCAGGGGGGCTTTTGCCCAGCTTCGGCTGGTGCGCCAGCTGCGACCGTACTTGGATCGTGCAGACCTGGCCACAGTGACCCATGCCCTAGTGACATCTAGACTAGATTACTGCAATGCGCTCTACGTGGGGCTGCCTTTGAAGACTGTTCGGAAACTGCAACTAGTGCAGAATGCGGCGGCCCGGGTGGTTGCCGGGGCTTGTCGGTTCGACTCAGTCGGACCGTTGCTTCGGCGGCTACACTGGCTGCCGGTTCGTTTCCGGGCACAATTCAAAGTGCTAGTTTTGACTTTTAAAGCCCTTAACGGCTCGGGTCCAGGGTATTTGAGGGACCGCCTCCTTCCTTATAATCCGACCCGTACTCTGAGGTCATCAGGGGGGGCCCTGTTAACCGTGCCGCCATTGACAGAAGTGAGGGGGATGGCGGCGCGGAATAGGGCCTTCTCGGCGGTGGCGCCCCAATTGTGGAATTCCCTCCCCTTGGAATTAAGAACGACTCCCTCCTTAGAGGCCTTTCGGCGGGGCCTTAAGACGTTTTTATTCAGGACTGCTTTTAATGTCTGACATGGTGGGCTGACTTTTTAACAATTGGTTTAATATATGTATATGCTGGTGACCCACTGGGGTTGTCTATTTTTAACTTAAGTGTTTTAATTATTTTAATGTGTTTTTAAATTGTTTTAATGTGTTATGTATTTTAATATGTTGTAAGCCGCCTTGAATGCCTTCGGGAGAAAGGCGGGCTACAAATTCCTGAAATAAATAAATAAATAAATAAATATTAGCGGTGCCACTGCCTCCGATACTGCCCCCTGCCCTGGTCTCAGTCCACCTCTGCCCTGCCCTGGTCTCTGCCCTGTTTCTCTCCCTCCGGGCCCTCCCTGCCCCATTCTTCCCACCCTCACCTCCCTCCCCCCAACTTACTGGCAGCAGGAATTGTTGCGAGGCCACTGGCGTGCAGCCATGGCCGCTTCCCACTTGCAGCAGCAGCCTAGTTGTGCAAAATGTTGTGTCACTGTTTGCAAGTGCAAGTGCAAGGTTCCTCGACGTTCTCTTAAGAATTTTCTCCATGTGGTTTTTACAGAACAATGTGTATTCCTTCCGGCTACAGATATCAGAACTGAAATCTGAACAACATGCAGATGTGCTTGTCATTTTTCCCCCTCTCTGCCACAGCACATAAAAGAGGTTTCTAGTAACAGCATTCGATTGCTACCAACTGAGCTCCGTTTAGACAGAATAAATATACAGTCAATTTTTTGACTACTCTCTGCCCAACAAATTATTACATAGTTTTACATGTCTCCTTAGTTTACATGTCCCCCTGTGCATTTAAAAAATAAGATGTTTGCAGCATGGAATCCCCCTCCCCCCACACTCTTATTCTATGGCTCCCTTATCAGAAGTGGTAATTACATGTTGTCTTTCAAATTGTGTTAACACATGTTCAGTTTCTTATCCCTCCAATGTGGTTCATGTTCTGATTATACTTCTATAAACAACCAGAGGCAACTTCCTGATAAGCTAGTTCAGATATAGCGAAAGAGCTCCCCCCCCCCACACACACACTACAACTATGCACATTGATCCATGTGCTTTAGTAAAGAAAAGAAAAGTTGAGGGATTTGATGTGCAGTCTCTTCAGAATTTGTAAGAAAAAATTCCCCTGAAATTTGACATCCAGTCTTTTCTAATATCTGTTAAAAATCCTGTAAGCCTCAAACTTCTTTTTTTCCTGCCAAACTGGATGCTCCCTTAAAGCACAGTTCTTTGAATGTTGGAACATAGACTGTCAGATGGCTGACAGGCAGTAACAAAGGGGATGGAAGATTTGTCACCAGGTATGTTGCCAGAAAGGATATCAGCATATGAAATACTAGGCACACAGTGGCAGACCTACATTTATGGGGCCCTGAAGCCCGAACTGTTATCGGGGGCCCTTCGCAATCAGCAACCAATTCTGGGTAACCACTATCTTCTTCAATGGGGTTGTTCCATGACAGATCACCACAATTTTTTTTTTTAAAAAAATTAACCACTACATCTCAGGTTTTGATTGAAATTGCTGTATTAGATTATCTCACATGTCAAAGTCACTAGTGTGAATGTTACATTTCTCCTAATATAAAGGACTGGAAGCTGAGCTTTAAATAGTAATATACTGTACTTCATGGATCATTGCCTTGTCATGGTGAAGGGGCTTGCGTAACTCAATGAAGCCATTAGCTATGCCATGCAGGGACACCCAAGACAGACAGGTCGTAGCAGAGAGTTCTGACTAAAAGTGATCCACTGGAGAAGGAAATGGCAACCCACTCCAGTAACTTTGCCAAGAAAATCCCATGAACAGTACCAAAAGGCTAAAAGATATGACGCCGGAAGATGAGACCCTCAGGTCGGAAGGTGTCCAATATGCTACTGAGGAAGAGCGGAGGACTATTCCAAGTAGACCCAGAAAGAATGAAGCGGTTGGGCCAAAGCCAATAGGACGTTCAGCTGTGGATGTGTCTGAGGTTGAAAGGAAAATCCAATGCTGCAAGGAGCAATACTGCTTAGGAACATGGAATGTGAGGTCTATGAATCAAGGCAAGCTGGATGTGGTCAAAAATGAGATGATAAGATTGAACATTGACATCTTGGGAATCAGTGAACTAAAATGGACGGGCATGGGTGAATTTAAGTCAGGTGACCATCATATCTACTACTGTGGGCATGAATCCCTTAGAAGAAATGGAGTAGCCCTCATAGTCAATAAAAGAGTGGGAAAGGCAGTACTGGGGTGCAACCTCAAAAACGACAGAATGATTTCAGTTCGAATCCAAGGCAGACCATTCAACATTACAGTAATCCAAGTGTATGCCCCAACCACTGATGCTGAAGAAGATGAAGTTGACCGGTTCTATGAAGACCTACAACACCTTCTAGAACTAGCACCCAAAAAGATGTCCTTTACATCATAGGAGACTGGAATGCTAAAGTAGGAAATCAAGAAATAAACGGAACAACAGGCAAGTTTGGCCTTGGAGCGCAAAATGAAGCAGGGCAAAGGCTAATGGAGTTCTGTCAAGAGAACACGCTGGTCATAGCAAACACTCTTTTCCAACAACACAAGAGGCGACTCTACACATGGACATCACCAGATGGTCAATACCGAAACCAGATAGATTATGTGCTTTGCAGCCAAAGATGGAGAAGCTCTATACAGACAGTAAAAAGAAGACCTGGAGCTGACTGTGGCTCAGATCATGAGCTTCTTATTGCAAAATTCAGGCTTAAATTGAAGAATGTAGGGAACACCACTAGACCAGTCAGATATGACCTAAATCATATCCCTTATGAGTATACAGTGGAGATGAAGAATAGATTTAGGGCATTAGACCTGGTAGACAGAGTGCCTGAAGAACTATGGACGGAAGTTCGTAACATTGTACAGGAGGCAGCAACGAAAACCATCCCAAAGAAAAAGAAATGCAAGAAAGCAAAGTGGCTGTCAGATGAGGTTTTACAAATAGCTGTGGAAAGAAGGAATGCGAAAAGCAAGGGTGAAAGGGAAAGATATAAACAACTGAATGCAGATTTCCAGAGAACAGCAAGGAGATATAAGAAGGCCTTCTTAAATGAACAATGCAAGGAAATCGAGGAAAACAACAGAATGGGGAGGACTAGAGATCTCTTCAAGAAAATTGGAGATATCAAGGGAACGTTTTGTGCAAAGATGGGCATGAAAAAGGATAAAAAAGGCAGAGACCTAACAGAAGCAGAAGAGATTAAGAAGAGATGGCAAGAATACACAGAAGAACTATACAAGAAAGATCTTAATGTTCCTGATGACCACGCTGGTGTGGTCACTGACCCAGAGCCGGACATACTAGAGAGTGAAGTCAAGTGGGCCTTAGGTAGCATCACTAACAACAAAGCTAGCGGAGATGATACTATACCAGCTGAGCTACTTAAAATCCGAAACGATGATGCTGTGAAAGTGCTGCACTCAATATGCCAACAAATTTGGAAAACTCAGCAGTGGCCAAAGGATTGGAAAAGGTCAGTTTACGTTCCAATTCCAAAGAAGGGCAGTGCCAAAGAGTGTTCAAACTACCGTACAACTGCACTCATTTCACATGCTAGCAAGGTTATGCTCAAAGTCCTACAAGCTAGGCTTCAGCAGTACGTGGACTGAGAACTACCGGACGTACAAGCTGGGTTTCGAAGAGGCAGAGGAACTAGAGATCAAATTGCCAACATGTGCTGGATCATTGAGAAAGCACGAGAGTTCCAAAAAACCACCTACTTCTGCTTCATTGACTACGCAAAAGCCTTTGATTGTGTGGATCACAACAAACTGTGGCAAATTCTTAAAGAGATGGGGGTACCAGACCACCTTTCCTGTCTCCTGAGAAACCTGTATGCGTGTCAAGAAGCAACAGTTCGGACCGGCCATGGAACAACCGACTGGTTCAAAATTGGGAAGGGAGTACGGCAAGGCTGTATATTGTCACCCTACCTATTTAACTTATATGCAGAGTACATTATGAGAAATGCAGGGCTGAATGAATCGCAAGCCGGAATCAAGATTGCTGGGAGAAATATCAACAACCTCAGATATGCAGACGATACCACCCTAATGGCAGAAAGTGAAGAAGAACTAAAGAGCCTCTTGATGAGAGGAGAGTGCAAAAGTTGGCTTGAAACTCAACATTAATAAAACTAAGATCATGGCATCTGGTCCCATCAATTCCTGGCAAATAGAAGGGGCAGAAATGGAAGCAGTAACAGATTTTACTTTTCTGGGCTCCAAGATCACTGCAGACGGAGACAGCAGCCATGAAATTAAAAGACGCTTACTCTTTGGAAGGAAAGCTATGGCAAACTTAGACAGCATAATAAAAAGCAGAGATATCACCATGCCAACAAAAGTTTGCATAGTCAGGGCGATGGTGTTCCCAGTAGCAATGTATGGTTGCGAGAGTTGGACCATAAGGAAGGCTGAGCGCCGAAGAATAGATGCTTTTGAACTGTGGTGCTGGAGAAGACTCCTGAGAGTCCCTTGGACTGCTAGGAGATCAAATCAGTCAATTCTAAATGAAATCAAGCCTGACTGTTCCCTGGAAGGACAGGTACTAAGGCTGAAACTCAAATATTTTGGCCACCTAATGCGAAGAGAGGACTCTCTGGAGAAGACTCTGATGCTGGGAAAGATTGAAGGCAAAAGGAGAAGGGGAAGGCAAAGGATGAGATGGTTAGACAGCATCACCGATGCAACGAACATGACAATGAGCGAACTCAGGAAGATAGTGGAGGACAGGAAGGCCTGGCGGGATATGTTTCATGGGATCACAAAGGGTCGGACACGACTTAACGACTGAACAACAACAACATACTGTACTTAGCAATTACAATGGCATGATCATATGTCAACAGTTTTAAGATCCCAATCGGGGAAAGTCCAAGCAAGTGAAAATCATTTAAAAGAGACAGGGTTTGCTACAACATCTACACTGAGACTTTCGGAGGATCTACAAGTAGGCTTCCAGAGCATCGTACTCTCCAACTTTTCACAGGGAAAAAATAAGGACACTCTTGCCACAATGGTGGCTCCAATCTAGACTCAAATCTGCCACAGGCAGGAAGCACAAACTAAAAGTACATGCAAGCAGTGATGTAGACTTGAGTCTATTGACTCAGATTTGAGTCGGAGTCAAGTCGCGTCAATGACGTGACTCGGGCTTGACTCAGCGATTGCAAAAGACTCGAAAGACTCAACTCGAGACTTGGAGCCTTTTACGACAAATCAAATTTTATTCAGATTTAAACCCATTTTCCCCATTAAATAGATAGGGACTTGCAACTCGCAACCAAAGACTTGGGACTAGTGGAGGTGGATACCTGGGTTGGTGGATACTCGAGACTTGGAGACAGAGACTTAATCCACATCCCTGCATGCAAGCCAGGTGACAAAAGCCAGTGAAGCATGTTACACACTACTCATCAAGTCAAAACGTATATAAGACACATATATACAGTATTTTTTATCATAGATGATATAGGTGTCATTTCACAGCTGAGGAATACTGAGGCATAGTAATAAATGACAGGCTGTAGATCAAGTGAATCCATGGCATATTCTTGCACAGCCAACAGTTTTTTTTAGGGCTGAGTTCTGACAAGTCCTGGTTCAAATTAAGTTCTGCATTTCACAAAACTGGAAATCAGCCAGGAGCAGAAACCTAAGGTATTTATTCTTCAGACGCCTTGAAGGCAGAAAGAAGTATCTTAGAGCAATAAACATTGTGAAGCAGAAGCATCTGCCTTAGGTTGTGACAGGCAGGGCAGACTAATCTTGGCCTCATGTTCCTGTTGCGCTGTTGTGATTGATTGAGTGCTGTAAATACTTCATCTTGCATTGATACATGAAACCTTGATCTTTTGGCCCAATATTATGAGTGACATAAAGTTTCAATGCTTATTCGAGCATTTTGTTCTATTTTCCCTCACTGGCTTTTTTCTTTTTCTTTTTGGTCAGGTCAATCCAGTTGAGTATAATACTTAGATGTAGCATGCTTGTGTTTAGATCCACTAGATATTTTCAAGAACAAACATTCCAGAGAGAATCACTATCCTGTCTAGTCTGCTAAAAAACAATATATCTATCCCAGTATTTGCTAAAAACTGAGATGTACTTCGGGCATTTTAATTTTTGGGTTGGTGGATACTAAAAATTCATTGGTATTCAATTTCTGCTTTACTTTTACATTTAATGTGACCCTTATATAAATTATTGGTTCGTCTTAGCTAAGAGGAAAAGTGTTCAACACATATAAACTAGGTAACTTGTCAACATGCATTTAATTCACCAATAAGATCAAGCAACAGTGAGCAACCAAGGGCTGGTATCGTAAAATAAATACTACTTTTAAGCAGTATAAGGCATAGGTCCAGGTTCATGATCTCTTGACCTGCTGACATACTAGCATCTTGTGTGTTGAATGATCCCCCCCCCCTCGGGCCTTCTTTAATTCACTATAATGAGCTACATACAGTAAAACCTTGGATTGCGAGCATAATTCGTTCTGGAAACATGCTTGTAATCAAAAACACTCGTATATCAAAGCGAATTTCCTCATAAGAAATAATGGAAACCCAGATGATTTGTTCAACAACCATTTAATCATATAAAAATGATTACAGTAATACAAAATACAGTATAAAGTCAAAATAAAACAAATTAACCTGCACTTTACCTTTGAAAGGAATTGTGGCTGGTGTGAGGGAGACGAGAGAGAGAAGAGTAGTAGTGTAGGACGTCTATCACTAACGTTATTGTGTAGGACGTTATTGTGTAGGACGTTATTGTATAGGATTGTGTAGGAAACGAGAACATCAAAATATCATATTGAAAGCCTTTGTGTTTTAGGACTTGCATATTATTCATCCTTCCTGACAGCATGGATAGGTACATTTGAGCTGTCTTCAATTATTCCTCTGAATGAGTGTTATAAACCACACCATTTTGCAAAGAGATTTTGTGGTAGAAATCATCGAAGAGTTCTGTCGACATGATTTTGAAGAAATACATGCAGACATTTGCATAATATCATTGAAATTGCTCTCCCAATCACATGTAGAGATGCCAGTGCGACTGAGTAGTTTTAAATAACTTCTGATGACTTATAAAGGAAACTTGCAGGAGGTAGTTAGCTGCCATTGGGGGCATCCTGAAGTCCTGATATCATCAGGTATTTCCAGAATGAAAGAAAAGTAAAACAATCACATTCTCAAGTGCTCTGGAAATAGTTTTTTGTTTTTCAATATATTCAATGTTGGGTGAAATTATTTGGATTGTTCTAGAGATTTGAGTTTCAGGATTTGTTCTGAAATATAGAAATTGCCCTTTTGATTTAGTCCTATGGATCACTGGTGGCTGCTCGAAAATGGCTGCCAGCAATACATTTTGTGCATCATCGGCAGCCAATTTATGACAGAGAGACAGTGTCCTGCTGTTGTAAAGCGGGGAATAGGACTGGGCCGTTAATGAACTAATGAACTAATGGGAAGGGGTGTCCATTAATGCCAAAAGTCTGCATTTAAATACTTTATTTCTTACAAATGCATTAATGACAATGCACACACTCATGCACAAAACATATATGACTAGTCTTTAATGAAGCAGACAGTGTCAGTTATTTTCTATCAGTGCAATCCTATCCAATGTACACCACCGGTATAACCAGCGGTGCAGCGAGAACGGGAGGCCCCAGAACGGAAAGGGGATTCAAATCCCCTTTGAACCCCCCTTTGGAAGGGATTTGAATTCCCTTTCCATTCTGGGGCCTTCCGTTCTCGTTGCACTGGTGGTTACACCGGTGGTGTACGTTGGATAGGATTGCTCTGTATGTCTGTTAAATTGAGGTCCATTACATCAAGGGTTCATTGTATGTGTTTGTAAGAAATAAAGTATTTCTTACAGGATGTCTGGCTCAGTTGGTAGAGCGATCGTCTCACAAATGCCTGAAGATCTGAAGGACAGCAGTTCAAGACGGCCGGAAGTCTGTCGGAGAGCTGCTGGCATGCCGAGCTGATAAGCTGCAGAGCCTCTGTGGGGGAGTGGAGCTGCAGCTGCACTACTTGAGAGTCAAGGTTGCCTGTGTCAGCTGAAGCGTGTTGAGGCGAATGCCAGAGAGAGAGAGAGAGAGAGCTGGACTGTGAAAGCAACATCTCGAATGAAGGGTTCTACGAAAGATTAGAATGTTATTATATTGTAAAAAAACCCTTGGGGTTTAGAACAGCCTTTCCATGTACACCACCTTGAATTAAGTCGTAGGAGAAATCCAATGACCAGAAAGGTGGTATATAAATACTGTATATTATATTATTATATATTATAAAATATGCAGTTATACAAAGGAGTTTATTCCAATAAAACGTTATGAGCTGCTGTTTTCTAGAGTCCTTTTCAGGAGTACAGAATTCATGGATACTGTACTCGGGTACAGCACCCATGCTAGCAAGCTCTGTCCCTGAGCTGATAGGTCTTAAGCTACACACCCCTCTATCTGGGCTTTACAGCATTTATCTGCATTTCACCATATCATGGGAAGTATCTCCAAGTACAGTATTTGTCTCAACAGACATACACTCTATGTGTGAACAGCAGGGGGGGGGGGTTGTGATTTCAGAGCACGTTGGCCTGGGGGGGCAGAGTTACTAATGCGCTCCCATGAGCTATACCTGGGCACCATCTCCACAAATTCTGCACATCTGGTTAGGGCTTTAGCTTTACTGAAAACCTCCTTATTCACACCTTATGAGGAACTGTGAGAGAAGTATCAGTTCTGCTGCCACTTACTGTACACCTCTGTCATAACTCTTCCTATTTATCTACTCGGTGAAAAAGACTGTTTTTTTTAATTCTCTTCTCAGATTGAAATCTATTTATGCCTCTAATCATTTTTGCTTCCCATTCCCAGGCCCTTCTTATTTCTGTGATGCCTTTTTGAGTGAACTGGACTGAGCAGAGTTCTCCAGGAGAAGATATACCATTCACTTATACAATGACAGTTTATTATTTCTGGCACCATTTCCTTTCGACTCTTTCGACAGCCGAAGGTTTTGTTGGCTTTGATTTCCACCAAGCAAAGGAATTCTTGTATTATTGAAAGATCTATAGCTATGCTTCTAGTCCTGCTACTGAGTAGGGGTACAGTTAATTTAAAACCTAGCCATTTGTGTGAAAAGTTCACATTACAGTATTCTTTCCAAAGTACAATTTTTCTTGACGTTATCAGTTCAATTTAATCTGCCATGAAGCTAGTCAAACTCAGTCCTTTCTTATGAACTTCTGAGATTCTTCATGGGACCCTTTACACTAGATTTCAAAAGGACACAAAGCTGTTATTGTCCTTTTAGATTGCCCTTCTCTTTTATTATCTTGACACAAGTAGGATCTACAGATTTTTCAGTCCACAGGCTTCTTACTTATGTTTTATTTAAGCCCTTTTATGTACTTAGTAGTCTTCCATTACTAAATGCCCAAGAAAGAATTTAATATTTTTGATGAATAATTGAAAGGGATTAACGGCCCAAAGCTAACAGGGCCTTATGGTGACGAATCTTACAATTTGGCAGCACAAGCCCAGACAGCAGCAGACCACCAAACCACTGCTAGAGCAGGTAGGTCAGTATATCTCTGTACAGCTCCCTCCATTAGTTTCATGCAGCATAGGTAGGCTTACCAGATTCCCGGTATTCGCCGGGACAGTCCCGGTTTCTGGGTCCATCCTGGCCAGGCAGCTGCCCGGAGTCCTTGCGGGGGCGGGGCCAGCAGCAGTGGTGATCCCAGGGATCGCCACTGGGGAAAAGCACCCCCAAAGCATTTTCTAACTTACCGGGGCGCGGGAAGGCCTGCACAATCCTCTGCAGGCCTCCCCAATGTTTAGATCGCCCAAAAACGGCGATTTTAGACCACTTCCGGTTTTCGCGAAAACCGGAAGTGGCCTAAAATCGCCATTTTCAGGCAATCTAATATATATATATAGTATTTGTTTATGTTAATTTTTCCGGCCCCGTGACATCACTGCCCCCCCCCGGGTCCCGGAAAATCTGGTAAGCGTAAGGGACACCATGGGCAAAAGGCATACAGTACATGTCCCCAGAACCACCTTCTGAAATCTTCCCCAAAGAAAGAACAGAGCCACTGTTTTTAGAAAGTTATTGTGTGGGGGCCACAATTTGGCTAAAATTGGAGACGTTGGCGATGGAGCATGTGAATTTCATTTTAGATTCCCCACCTTTCTCATTCATTATTTAAAAATGCTTTTCCTCCCTCCTGGCACTGCTGTCAGTTCGATATAATCTTTGCATACAGGCTGATGTCATGTGTGGGAGGCCTGAGATGACTGACCCCATACTGATTGCCATGGCAATAGGGGCAAGCCCTAGCATGGGCAGAAACTCCTAGAATACCAGGCACAGTTTGAGAGTGGCAGTTAAGGCAGGGAGCAAAGGCAGATGCAATCTCTCTGTGGCTTTTGAGCCAGGACCAATTGGCAGCCTACCATGACCCAGCCCTCAATCAGTCTATCAGTTGTAATCGACATTGTGTCACACGTCTTATAATTCCATATTGTTTGTTACCAATGTTAAAAAAATACCCGTAAGTATGCAAATAAGTGTTTCATGTGGCCCTGAAGATTATCTTACCATCAAAATTAATATGTGGCATCAAGTTGATTATTTGTCCCTTAACCAAGGTGATTATCCTTTAACCAAGGGTTTTTTTGGGGGGGAGGGGCGCAGGATTGCATTGTTACTCTGGGCTCTGTTGGGATGTACTTTAATTTTTTCCCCTTTTCAAAAAGAGAGGTTGAAAAATTCTGCATTGTAATAAAATGCTATTCTTAGAAGAAGAATGGACCAAAACTTATTATTTATTGCTATACTTTTCATCCAAAGACACATAATGACTGTTAAAATTATTTACCCTAGAACAATGATTTTCCCTCCCTCAGCAAATCTCCTTATTCATAAAGCAAGAAGAAGGGGGGCGGGGCTGTCCTGGATGCCCTAATCCAATCCAAGCTCTACTCTGAATGCACAATCTGCTCGTGGCAGAGGTTCAGACTGCAGGCAGAATAATAAACTTTCAAAGTTCTCTAGCCTAGCGCTATCAAGGCAGAAGCAGATACTTATGTACTGATTTACTCCTCTATGCTGCTTCCATAATTTGACTTTTTCATTTCCAGTGGCACATTGAAATTCTGATTTGCAATGAGCACTGTGCTGATTTGCACAAGGCAGCCTGTTTGTGGCTTTTTGCTGAGGTGATAATAGTTCAAAAGCCTAACAGGTAAAACAGTTCTGACTGCCCCCCCCCCCGCTCCATAGACAGAAGAATTACTGAGAAATTGCCATTGTTCCCCATGTAGAGCCAGCTCCATTGATAGGAGCTAGCAAATTGATATATGACTCTTTTCTACAGCCATAAACATTTGTTCTATGGCCATGTGAACATAACCATGCTCATTTATTTGCACAGATGAAAGTTTGCACCGTTTGAAGTTAGACCACAGGATGAACAGTGGCACAGGGAAAGATGGACAATTGATAATGGAAAAATGGTGCTTGTGCTCCATGTACAGTGGACCCTTTGCATCCGCGGATTGGCCATCCGCGGATTCGAGTATCCACGGATGACCGTCCACGGAGGGAGGGAACCCACTGGGGACGGGGCAACGCCATTTTACGGTTTTTACCTTATTGAAGAGCTGCGCAGGTCCTCCATCTGCTCCTTCCCTCCTGTGCCAATGCAGGCCCAATCCTGCGTACGATGCGGTGGGTGCCTTATTTGTGCCACTGCGTCCTGCTAGACAGGATTGGGCTGTTAGTGTCTATTTGGACATTGTTAATTGCAGGTAACATTACTATAGTTATACGCATAGCAACAGAGTGGAGAATAAAATAGATAGAGCTCTAATTGAATCACCATAGGGTTACATGGATAACAATATTTTTCTCCCATGTGTTTTAAATTATGGTGAAGAAAGTGATTTACATCTAGTCACTTGTTTTTATCTCTTTTGTGTTTTAAAGAACCTGGTGATCCAGACCTTCAAATGGATTCCTATTTGGTGGTTATGGAACTTTAAACTCAGCCTTTTCCATTGACGGCAAACTGGAAACAATTCCTTGCAGACAATGGGAACGTGCAAAAAGAGCTGTCTTGACTTTAATTTAATTGCATTTAAAAATGTGTTTTAAGTTTCAAGAGGAGAAGCATCAATAACTCCGTTTGGGAGAAAATGCATTCAATATGCATAGTGTAATCTATTTTTTCTTAATTGCACTGTTCATGATTTGTAAGCTTTTGATACCAGTTGCAGAATTATTTTAGCACTGACTTTAATCTTAAAAGCTTTGGGGGCTGTTTATAAAGTACTAGGTAATTTGTAATTACTTCAGATTCTTTGATATGCTTGTGACTGATGAAAGGGAATAGGATTGCTTTGTCCATTCCAAGCAGCAGCTAGCTAATTACTATAACCAGGATTAACTGACTATGCATTCATTATTTATGTTCAACATACATATACAATCCCTCAAAGAAACTGGCTAACAGCGCAATCCTACGTAAATTCCAGGCGGCGGAACTAGCGTAAATTCCAGGCGGTGGACCGGAATAGTTTTGGTGTAGCTAGCCCAAAATCTAGTGGGGGCCCACCCTCAAATTTGCGCCCCCCGTTTTTCGCCCTCCCTCATTTTCACCCTTCTACACTCCTGGACGCAAAAACTGGGGGGTGTAAAAATCGTGTTTTATTCATGTATTTCCCCCCCTGTACTCCCCAGCGCTTTCCCCGCCCTTTTTTACCTTCTTTAATGGCTGCAGCATTACCATTCCCCCTACCATTCAACGCCGCTGCTGTAGCAATTGCTGAGTTCAGTAGTTCCCAACCTGTGCACCAGGTGGGCACACTTGCCTGAAGTGAGGGACTGCCACAGGAAGGAAATGAATGAAACAGGAACGTAGGAAGCTGCCTTGTACCATCTAAGCTCAGGACTGGCTAGGTGCAGCTCTGCAAGGTTGCAGGCAGGGCTCTTGAGAGACATAAGGATAGAAACTTCACCCTTCTGCAAGCAAAGCAGGCATTTTACAGCTGGTGCCAGAAGACAACTCGCGCTCCTTAGGAGGGCAGTACTTGTTACTCTTACAAGCCTTAAAAGTAAACCTTCCAAAGAGAGTGAAGCCTGCCTCCCTCGAATGAGAAGCAAACTGCATCAGCAACAGAATGTGGAGAAATACAGGGATGGACCCAGTTCAGCTTTCTGTGCCAACTAAGGGCTCTGCGCTCCAGCTTCGAGTCCGAGCGTCGTTGTTGAGGCGACGCGCACGCCCAGCGTCATGACGCTGAGCGCGCGCGCGTCACCTCAATGATGACGCCTCACCTCGGACTCGGAAGCTGGAGCGCCCGCCCACAGCCATAGGGCCGGGACTCTCGCCCGCAGCCACAGGGTGCCCGCAGCCACGCCTCAGAGCGGCAGCTGCTGGCGCTGAAGATGCCCTTTTAAAACTTTTTCTGGTGCGAGCGCCCGTGAAATGGCACCCCCCGGAAGCAGCGCGCTCACTTGGCGCCTGGGCCCCAGGGCCCCTACCATTCAACGCTGCTGGTTGCAAATGTGCCATAAGGCACGTTTGACGACTACTTTAGAGCCGGGAAGGCCGGCGCAAGGTCGGCTTTCCCAGCTCTGCCAGCCAAGGACTCGGGCGGCCACCGGACCCAAGAAAGGTAGGCTCCGGCGGATGGCTCCGAGGCTCACCATAGGGCCAGCCATCCCGGGTGGGGACGGGGACATGGTGTCTGCCATATCCTGGTCTCCGCCAAGTTCCGGAGAGTGGCTGGGTCGTTACATGGCTGCCTCTGACTTCTGCCAGCAAAATAGCTGGCGGAAATCTGAAGAGGCCTACCAGCCCCAGCCGCTGTTACACCCTTCCTCGAGTAGACTTTCCACCGCGGGCTGCTTGCTGCAGGCAGCCCACGGTGGAGCACTGGATTGGGTGGACGGTCTCGGGCTCCCACCCAATCTTTAAGTAGGATTGGGCTGTCAATTGCAGTGATGCATGAAATGCTCACAATCATTGTCATAACTTTGTGAAGCAACTGATTCAGCTGATGTTGTGGAACACCCAAAAACATTCTAGCCACTGAGAACAATTTATGAAACCATGACAAGTAGTGTAGCTGACGGAAGCAGAAGGTTAGCTGGGCTGAGAATGAAAACCTCTGGCAAAGTCAGGGGGAGATGTGAGATGGTGGATTGCATGAGGTCCAAGGAGCCAAAGAATATAGACATGGTCCCCAGGACACAGGCTGAGGGCATGTGATAAAGGCTAATTAAGACCAAATCCTATCCCCCACCATCTTCCGCGAGCAGTGTATGCAATGGAGGAGGGGCAACCAGTTGGCCTGGGAGAGGCAAATAAATATATTTTATACTTACCCCTCCATAGACTGCCAATGGGTATCCTCGGACCTACACCTATTAAGTCTACCTATCTACACCTACCTATTAAGTCGAAGGAGAGACAGGGATTGTGTCAGACCAGGAAAATGGGGATAGCATCCTGGTGTGTGCTGCCACTGCCAGGATCCACCTCCTCCCACCCTTGAAATGCCCCCCTACCTGCCCTGCTCCCCTCCCCGATTCTCCCCCTCCACCCTTGAACCACCCCCTGCATCACCTCACCTGCTCCAGCATAGCGTCTGGGAGCTGCTATTGCATCTGGGGGGGGGGACCCTCTGGTCATTTGTGGCAGTAGTCCCTAAGCACACAACAGAAGCACACCTTTTATGATGCCGCAGCAGCACTTACAGCAGCGGACTGCGAGTTCTGTTGCCATAAGAGCCCAGTATTGGGCTGTAGGTCTAGAAAAGGTCAGTGCCGGCATTGGTGACCATCTGGGAATCCTATGCATAGCACCTTGAGTTCTCTGAAGGATGAAACATGGGATATAAAGAATACCTGTAGGAACAAGGTCCTGGGCATTTTTTTTAATGTGCCTGAGTAGGTCTTCCAAATCATGGACATTTTCATTTTTACTGAACTTAAATTCCAGGAATTACTCTATTGTAACTGCAACTTCTCTCAGGTACGAATTAAACTAAGCTGGAATCCATAAGCTGACGATATGCAAGTTCAAAATAAAATAAATAACAGCACTATAACAAGGAGTTTTAAATAATAACAAAAATGATGAGATATACAACTAGACATGGGTTTTTCATCCATTCTAAACAACCAAGGAATGAAATGACAAATGGATGTAGGAATATGGAGAATAGGAACTTGCAGTCATTCTATCCATCAAATTGTTGTGGAACAGTTCTGTATTTATAGTAGATGCGTTAGCAGCTATTTCCACAGCTTCTTCGCATAGCATTTTGGTCACATCTCTCACAGGATTTTTTTTGTGCAGATTATCCAATAGAGCAAACAGCCATCTGCTGTTATTGGATTTCCTTCAGAAAGGATCAAGTTATGAGGTTATGGCAATTTATTTAAACACTGATTTATTCTAATGAGACAATATTTGACTCAGTGGAAGTTGCTACTGTGTGTATAGTGTCTGTCATTGCGGGAGCTCTTGGCGGGTTCCAGGACTCAGAAGCAGGAGTTTCAGCAGGACACAGGGCAGGTGTACACACTGAGAACTAGGGACTTGTTAGGAAGATTTCAGCAGAACTCCAGCTTAGTTTTCTCAGCATAGGATGGGATGATCAAGTGCTTGGGTAGTTGTGTTCCAAGAATACCACACAGGGGGACAATGTCACACCAGCAATGTGAACTGTAGGAACCATTGCTACTTATAGTTCTCTGGTGCTACCTTAGTTCTATGGACTGCCAAGATGTCCAAGAGAATTCGTAAGGTCACACTCCCCCCCCCATACTTCTCCCACACCAGACATTCATTAAGTCAACCCCAAAGCCATATCAGTTCCAAATCCAGACCAAAACTCAATTAGATGAACCTCTATAATCAGTGTCATCCAGGAGTATCTGGACTTGTATGGCACCCACTTGCTCAAGCATCTTACCTAAAACGCATGTATTTGTGATCTACTGATAGCTCGAATAATCCTTGGGGTCTGTAGTGGAAGAAGATCCAGAAGACTGGCAGGAGCCAAGTATGATGTCAGCAGTGGACCCTTGTTGACAGATCCGGGCAGCAAGGAGTTAACAGATGAAGACTGGGACTTTGACAGGACTTTGACAGCCAGGGGTTAACACCCAGGACTGCGTGGGTGGAGGCACATCTGTTGACAATAGGGTGTGTTTCACAGGTGTTACTAATAATTAGGGCTTTAAGGAAGAAGTCAGGAGTTTGGTGCAGTGATTGCCAGCTGCAGCCACTTCGCACTAATTGGGACTTAAGAATATAAAAACAGCATCAGTAGGAGCAGAACTTCACTTTACCAGGGGATTGAATGCTGCTGCCATGCTGATGGAGCACGGAGCTATGACTGGGTTGCTGTAGGAAGCTTTGCAACACCGAAGGACCTTGGACTAGAGATGAGCAATGGAGGAATTCTACCACCAGCCATGGGAAAAACTCAGCTGCCAGGATGCTAGCAGAAAGACTGATTGGGGGGATTTTTGGAGGGAGACTGTTATTTCTGTTTGTAAGACTGGGTTAAGCAGAAGGGTTTCTGCTTTGGGAGAATATATGGTGATAAGGGCTGCTTGTAAAGCAATACATTTTGTTAACTGTCTGTCTGAGTTGAGTTTTCCTTTTTGCGCACAGCAAACTGACTTGCAGAGTGCTAATTAGCCGAAGTGGCAAAGGTAAGGGAAATTAGAGGGAATTAAAGGGAACAAACGTAGCTCCTAGGAGTGGAGCTTGGATCAGGACAGATTGGATTTAATGGGACAGGGTTTAGACAAGACACTTTTAGGAATGGGCAAATGACCACCTCCTCTACATGGTGGCTGATGTACCTTCAAGGTAAAAAAGTGAATCAAAGCCAAAAGGGAAATAGTTGAATCAAATACCGTATCTGAATCAAACTCGTCTTATCACAATCAAAGCCATTTTTCTCTCCATGTGACTGGGAGATTCTTATTTGACCTGTGACAGTGGAAGATTCTTATTTGACCTCCACGATGCATTTATTTATCTCAGTTTCTTATATTCCACATCAGTGGCATTGCTGGAGGAGGTGCAGCACCGTAAGCGATGCACTGTGCCTTGCAAACTGGTGTAACACGGCCCCTCCCACTCACCCCCGGAGCCATTCCAGTGCCAAAGGCAACATTGTTCGTGCAAAGCATGTACACTAGATCTCTGGATGAGAATTTCGCTCTTTCCAAATGGTGATCTCTGTACTGCAGGGGGCTTAGACTGATTATGATACAAATTGATCTCCCTGCATGTGCAGACTATTTGCAAGGATGTCATGCTTTGCCTCGATAGCCAACCTGCTGTCCTTGCTAGTGAATGACAGCTCAGATGGAATATTTGTATTTTTCTTCGATTTTACACTTAGTTGAGAGTGGAAGGCTTCTTTCCACAAGAAAAATCAACAGCTCAGGCTGTGATTAATATGAAATAACTAATTGAACCAACCCCCTAGAGAAGCCACTAAGTCTCAAAGATAAGAGCAATGCAAATCTCTTGTTTGTTCTTGCTAAATTGCAGACTACTACTGTTTAAATTTCTTCATATTTGCATGCTATATAGACTGTAGCAATTTTTTTCTCCTTTTCTTTGGTGACAAAGGTTTAAAGCAGTGACCTTTTGAGTTACTTAATGAATATGCCAAGTTCTTAAATATCAATCAAATATTTTCTGAAATAAAACATTGATTTGAATTAAGCTTGTCTTATGCAAAGAGGAGATGTCAGTCCAATGACCATCTGGAGTAACGAGGGCAATTCTAAGACAGAATGACACTCTGGAGAGCAATGTTTTTGATGCTAGTACGGGGGGGGGGGAATAACTGCTGGTTTGCTATCCGTGGACTCACTTATCCGCTGATTATGGGGGGCCGCCCCTCCCGAGCGCAACCCCCCGCCTCTTTTCAGCAAGCTTCGTTTCTTTCTTAAACAAACAGGATAAGCAGCCTCCAGCTGTGTAATGAAGCAAGTAGAATGAGACTAACGGCGCAATTCAGCACAAGGATTCGGCCGGCGGCCCATGGCCGCCCGCCACATCCTGAGCCCCGGCGACCATGCTGCTGCTGGGCCGGAGGTCTACTCAGGGAAGGGGACACTCGTCCTCTTCCCCAGGTGTAAATCCAGGCTGGCCCGATCGGCCTCCTCGGATTTCTGCCAGCTAAATAGCTGGCAGAAGTAGAGGAGGCTGTGTAACGGCCTAGCTGGCCCGACGGGGATATGGCAGAGGCCATCCCCCGCCCCCTCCTGGGCTGGCTAGGCCAATGGCCCCCCTCCCTTGCCCGCCAAACCGCCCCTGCCGGATCCCGACTCACCTTGTCCGGCTGATGCATGGTTGCTCTGGCGATGGAGCAAGGGAGGCCGGCCTCTGTGCCAGCCTCCCTTGCTCCCGAGTAGTCGTAAAGGTGCTTTCTGGCAAGTTTCATTTCTGGCAAGTTTCATTGCAAGTTTCATGATCTTCAGGATTGCACCCTATGTCCTAGAGAGGCTCTGCAATGATTCTGTTAACCTTGAAGAGCCTCTCAAGGACTTACTCCTAGAGTAAAAATGTGGGGGGCAGTCATGTGGAGGCCTCTTCAAGGTGAGGGAACATTTGTTCCCTTCCCTTGGGGCTGCATTGTTGCTGCACTGGCACTGGAAAGTTGGTTAGGATTGCGCTGTTGGTCCTGTTCTATTTGTGCAGCTTATCCTGTTTGTTTAAGGAAGAAACTAAGCTTGCTGAAAAAAAAAGTAAGAGCCCGGGGGAGACGCTTGCGCTGGAAAATCAGGCCATGATGCTTCAATGGTGAATAAAGTCTAGATTTAGAGATGCTTCTGTGGAGCAAAGATGTCATTGTTTGGAGGTCCAAATTAGACTAGATGACTCTGCCCCACTTGCCAGGAGCAGTTCTGGTCTCATTGCCAAGACAACGGGAGCACAGCATGACTCCTGCTAAGCCCTGGATGTCTCACAAGAGGCTAGAAGTGTCTCATGTGCATGCATGGCGTGTATGCATGGCGTGCCACACTGTATCTGGCAGTCTGGGGCAGGTGGCTGAAGATAAGACAGCTCTATCCTTCTACTCTATGGTAATGAGTCTGGGCAGAGCTGAGAGAGGAGGGGCTAGAAGGCGCTAATCGCCTTCCCTCCCACCCAAACAGCATAACACAAATGTTAAGTTTGTTAACACAAACAGCTTGGGGGTTCTCCTGGATGCGCAGCTGCTCCTGGATTCCCAGGTGGCAGCTGTGGCCAGGGGGGCTTTTGGAGGACCCACCCGCACCGTAAGCCGGGAAAAGGCCCCGAGATGTCCCTGGTTGCTCCTCCTACCTGTTCTTCTGGGTGCCACCATCTTGGATCTCATGAAATCTCGCAAGATCCAAGATGGCGGTGCCCAGAAGAACAGGTAGGAGGAGCTACTGGGGACATCTTGGGGCCTTTTTCCAGTTTGTGGTGCCTGCCCGCACCGCAACCCGGAAAAATCCCCTTCAGCAGCTGTCCCTTATCAGCTGCTGATCGCAGCAGCTGATAAGAGACAGTGTCTCTCATACCCCTGGCCTGCGCTCCACATACCCGTAGGGGTAAGCATACCACAGGTTGGGAATACCTGGTGTAGACTGTTGGGATTGTTAGCTTTGTGACGGATGTTCGGATGTTAAATCTAGTTCTGGGTCCATTTATAATCCAAACTCCTTGACTCATGTCTTGGTTGCGTATGTGGGGAACTACAATATCTTGATCTGGAGTTCATGAATACCTTCATTTATCGTAGCAAATCCAGGATTGGTGGGTTTTTTTTTTTCCAGGCTGCTGCTATTAAATATACAAGTTCTGGGAATAAAACTAGAATTGCTTTCTGAATCCTTGCAGACACTGGCAAAGTACTTGCAGCCAGTGAACCATAAGACAGCAAACAGAATTACATTAATTTTTCATAAATTAAAAGCTAAAACAGGTGATGAGTCACTACAGCTGAAGTTATTGATTTTTTTTCCCTCCAGAAATAACTTCTTTGGTTACACAATGGATTGTTCAAGTTCTTCCTGTGAACATCTTCTGTTCCAAATCCATGCTAGTTTTTCCCCCTTGTTTGCTTAAATGCTGTTGCCATGCGCGGACATGGGCTTGGTAGGGAAAGCCACCTTAGCTAGATGAAGCCTCAGGTGCTGGTACAGTCCATTGCTTCTTTGATTAAACTCTGCAAAAGCATAATGAACTGGAATGCTTCATTATTTTCTTGGCATTGCTTAGTACAGCTTTTATCCAGAGAAGCTTCGTTTCTTTCTTTTTTCTCTCTCCACACATTAGAGTCAGAGACAACACATGCTAGATTGAGAAAATTGCCCTCCTTAGGATATGAAAATATTTGTGTGAAGAATCCAAGTTTCCTTGCTGCAAGGATGATACATTTGTTACAGTGCACATACTTAAGGGTAAACTTTGGCTTCTTAAGGGTAAACTTTGGCTTCCTAATCATTATCCCTGTGAAGAGTGGAATATATGAGCTGCTCTTCCAGGCATTTTATAGAACTAACAGCCACTGGCGTCACTAGGGCGAGCGCCGCCCTGAAGTGAGGGCGCGTGCGTCACCCTAATAATGACCCCCTGCAAACCCCAGGAAGTCTTACCCCCGCTGCTTCCGGAGGCTCCGAGGCCGGGAGAAGGCCTCGGAGCGTCCTCTTCGGTTGGCGATCCAGGGCCTTCTGACGAAGGCCCAATGCATCGATACGTGAAGTTTTAACTTTTTCGCACATGCGCACAACGTTTTCTGAGGGCATTTTGCCCTCAGAAACGTTCTGCGCATGCGCAAAAATTTAAAACTTCATGTATTGATGCATTGGGCCTTCGTCAGAAGACCCTGGATGACCGACCGAAGAGGACGCTCCGAGGCCTTCTCCCGGCCTCGGAGCCTCTGGAGGGCGATGCGGGCAGTGGAGGTGACGTGCGTGGGTGCGCGTGTCACCCTTCTGCGTGCATCACCCTCCAGCGGTTCCCCCCCCCGCCACGCTACAGCAATGTTGATGCTAACAGCCATATCCTAACCGGGCATTTATAGCAGTGGAACACAGTTCCGCTGTCATAAATGGCCATACAGTGGTGCACACAGCGCTCTGGCAGTGGCCATATTTCAACAGATGTTGCAAATGGCGGCAGTGTCGGAGGCTTGCTGTTGAACACAGCTACCTCTGCCACTGAAGGTAAACTGGCGGCAGGGGTGGGGGTGGGCAGAACAAGACAAAATCAGGGCCTCTGGGGGTGTGGTGGGCTGGCAAAGGGTGGATATTGGTGGCAATGGCTCCATTGAAATTCCCCACTCCCACCCAGCCTCAACACCGTGCTCGGGCTCTACTCAGAGTTACGCCATCCAAAAAGTTGGCAAATGAAACTTTATCTTACTTACTTTTCTGCCTCAACATGTTCCCTGACTGCCAACAAGATGCAACGGAGCCTGTGCCAGTGCCACTGTGCCCTGCAGGGAGTCACTAGTTAGGACTGGGTTGCAAATATGATTCAGCAATCAATGAATCGCCAGTCATTTCTGGGAAATATGCTCTGCAGAGCACACACAAAATGGTTTGCACCATTCAGTTTTCATTGTTGGGCATCCCTCTGAGTGCACCTTTGGGTGTCTGTTTCGTTGGACTACTTTCCACAGTCTTCATCCTCTACTACCCTCAATACATAATAGACAATATGAGTAGTAAAAATAAACGTTGGTAGGACATTGTCCTCTGGTAGTCCTTACCTCAGGCGCTCACCACAAATGGAAGAGAAGGAGAAAGTTCATGTTAATATGTTAACTGACTTCAACTGCCCCTTCCCCCCTACACACCACCACTCAATGAAACCTACCTTTTCTGATAATTCTCTGAGAAACCTCAGAACGCCCAATCTGAATGAGAATGGGTGGGTTTCACATGTCTCTACACAAAATCAGAAATGTTTTCCCTGTGCTATGGAATTCCTCCATATCAAGGATTCAACACATGTATTTTAGCAATGGTGCTGGGCAATCGCTGGGTATTTCAGAGAGTATATTCTTGCTTTTTCCACTACTAAAACTTTCCCAAACTATGCCTTCTGGTTTTGCTCCTCAGGAGGTTTTGCTACGCCACTACTTAGCCCTTGGGCAAGTCTCCTTTCTCTCCAACTGCACACTCTGTTTCACTAGGAATAATTCAGGCTGACAACCCTCGGAGAGATTGCTGTGACAAGCAGAGCTGCCGTCCCCAAAGTGTTCCCTGCTCATGTGTCATGGGGATGAGCGGTCTAGAAGCCTGAACTGAATGCAATACCTTTAAGGCAGAGTTGCTCACACTCTTTCATAGGAGGCACTTGTGAGAAAAACCATGTGCTATGGGAGTTATTTATATCATTGCCTTGTCGTGGCGAAGGGGCTTGCGTAACTCAATGAAGCCATGAGCTATGCCGTGCAGGGACACCCAAGACGGACAGGTCGTAGCAGAGAGTTCTGACTAAAAGTGATCCACTGGAGAAGGAAATGGCAACCCACTCCAGTAACCTTGCCAAGAAAATCCCATGAACAGTTCCAAAAGGCTACAAGATATGACGCCGGAAGATGAGCCCCTCAGGTCGGAAGGTGTCCAATATGCTACTGAGGAAGAGCGGAGGACTATTCCAAGTAGACCCAGAAAGAGTGAAGCGGCTGGGCCAAAGCCAATAGGACGTCCAGCTGTGGATGTGTCTGAGGTTGAAAGGAAAATCCAATGCTGCAAGGAGCAATATTGCTTAGGAACATGGAATGTGAGGTCTATGAATCAAGGCAAGCTGGATGTGGTCAAAGATGAGATGATAAGATTGAACATTGACATCTTGGGAATCAGCGAACTAAAATGGACGGGCATGGGCGAATTTAATTCAGGTGACCATCATATCTACTACTGTGGGCATGAATCCCTTAGAAGAAATGGAGTAGCCCTCATAGTCAATAAAAGAGTGGGAAAGGCAGTACTGGGGTGCAACCTCAAAAACGACAGAATGATTTCAGTTCGAATCCAAGGCAAACCATTCAACATTACAGTAATCCAAGTGTATGCCCCAACCACTGATGCCGAAGAAGATGAAGTTGACCGGTTCTATGAAGACCTACAACACCTTCTAGAACTAGCACCCAAAAAAGATGTCCTTTACATCATAGGAGACTGGAATGCTAAAGTAGGAAATGAAGAAATAAACGGAACAACAGGCAAGTTTGGCCTTGGAGTGCAAAATGAAGCAGGGCGAAGGCTAACGGAGTTCTGTCAAGAGAACACGCTGGTCATAGCAAACACTCTTTTCCAACAACACAAGAGGCGACTCTACACATGGACATCACCAGATGGTCAATACCGAAACCAGATAGATTATGTGCTTTGCAGCCAAAGATGGAGAAGCTCTATACAATCAGTAAAAACAAGACCTGGAGCTGACTGTGGTTCAGATCATGAGCTTCTTCTTGCAAAATTCAGGCTTAAATTGAAGAATGTAGGGAACACCACTAGACCAGTCAGATATGACCTAAACCATATCCCTTATGAGTATACAGTGGGGGTGAAGAATAGGTTTAGGGCATTAGACCTGGTAGACAGAGTGCCTGAAGAACTATGGACGGAAGTTCGTAACATTGTACAGGAGGCAGCAACTAAAACCATCCCAAAGAAAAAGAAATGCAAGAAAGCAAAGTGGCTGTCAGATGAGGCTTTACAAATAGCTGTGGAAAGAAGGAATGCGAAAAGCAAAGGTGAAAGGGAAAGATATAAACAACTGAATGCAGATTTCCAGAGAATAGCAAGGAGAGATAAGAAGGCCTTCTTAAATGAACAATGCAAGGAAATCGAGGAAAACAACAGAATGGGGAGGACTAGAGATCTCTTCAAGAAAATTGGAGATATCAAGGGAACATTTTGTGCAAAGATGGGCATGATAAAGGATAAAAAAGGCAGAGACCTGACAGAAGCAGAAGAGATTAAGAAGAGATGGCAAGAATACACAGAAGAACTATACAAGAAAGATCTTAATGTTCCTGATGACCACGCTGGTGTGGTCACTGACCCAGAGCCGGACATCCTAGAGAGCGAAGTCAAGTGGGCCTTAGATAGCATTACTAACAACAAAGCTAGCGGAGATGATAATATCCCAGCTGAGCTACTTAAAATCCTAAATGATGATGCTGTGAAAGTGCTGCACTCAATATGCCAACAAATTTGGAAAACTCAGCAGTGGCCAAAGGATTGGAAAAGGTCAGTTTACGTTCCAATTCCAAAGAAGGGCAGTGCCAAAGAGTGTTCAAACTATCGCACAATTGCACTCATTTCACATGCTAGCAAGGTTATGCTCAAAATTCTACAAGCTAGGCTTCAGCAGTACGTGGACCGAGAACTACCGGATGTACAAGCTGGGTTTCGAAGAGGCAGAGGAACTAGAGATCAAATTGCCAACATGCGCTGGATCATGGAGAAAGCACGAGAGTTCCAAAAAAACACCTACTTCTGCTTCATTGACTACGCAAAAGCCTTTGATTGTGTGGATCACAACAAACTGTGGCAAGTTCTTAAAGAGATGGGGATACCAGACCACCTTACCTGTCTCCTGAGAAACCTGTATGCGGGTCAAGAAGCAACAGTTCGAACCGGCCATGGAACAACTGATTGGTTCAAAATTGGGAAGGGAGTACGGCAAGGCTGTATATTGTCACCCTGCCTATTTAACTTATATGCAGAGTACATTATGAGAAATGCAGGGCTGAATGAATCGCAAGCCGGAATCAAGATTGCCGGGAGAAACATCAACAACCTCAGATATGCAGACGATACCACTCTAATGGCAGAAAGTGAAGAAGAACTAAAGAGCCTCTTGATGAGAGTGAAAGAGGAGAGTGCAAAAGTTGGCTTGAAACTCAACATTAATAAAACTAAGATCATGGCATCTGGTCCCATCAATTCCTGGCAAATAGAAGGGGCAGAAATGGAAGCAGTAACAGATTTTACTTTTTTGGGTTCCAAGATCACTGCAGACGGAGACAGCAGCCATGAAATTAAAAGACGCTTACTCCTTGGAAGGAAAGCTATGGCAAATTTAGATAGCATAATAAAAAGCAAAGATATCACCATACCAACAAAAGTTCGTATAGTCAGGGCGATGGTGTTCCCAGTAGCAATGTATGGTTGCGAGAGCTGGACCATAAGGAAGGCTGAGCGCCGAAGAATAGATGCTTTTGAACTGTGGTGCTGGAGAAGACTCCTGAGAGTCCCTTGGACTGCTAGGAGATCAAATCAGTCAATCCTAAATGAAGTCAACCCTGACTGTTCCCTGGAAGGACAGGTACTAAGGCTGAAACTCAAATATTTTGGCCACCTAATGCGAAGAGAGGACTCTCTGGAGAAGACTCTGATGCTGGGAAAGACTGAAGGCAAAAGGAGAAGGGGAAGGCCAAGGATGAGATGGTTAGACAGCATCACCGATGCAACGAACATGAAAATGAGCGAACTCAGGAAGATAGTGGAGGATAGGAAGGCCTGGCGGGATATGGTTCATGGGATCACGAAGGGTCGGACACGACTTAACGACTGAACAACAATTGGCTTTAAACTGTGGTCCGACCAAGAGGAATCATATTAAATATAAAGGGCTTCTGGGTCGATCGTGTACTTTAAGGGTTTCTTCTTCAAAACAATGACAGGAGGCTTCTTCTTACAGAGGATTACTGACAATATTTTTACTGCTGGTGTTTTTTTCCTGTGGTTCCAGTGGTGAGCTAACTATGTCTGGGGGTGTGGGATTTCAATGTTGTGGCAGGTGGAAGTGATGAGGCACTGAAGACCTCCGAACTGGAGACAAGTTCTTTCTCCAATTACTTTCATCCAAGTTCTCTCTCTCTCTCTCTCTCTCTCTCTCTCTCTCTCTCTCTCTCTCTCTCTCTCTCTCTCTCTCTCTGTGCGACACACACACACACACACACACACACACACACACACACACATGAGAGAGAGAGAGTTTCCCAGGGTTCCATCACTCTGGCGGTGCCCACTAGCCGAGGTCCATGCCCTAGCAGGAACCTGCTGCCAAGAGCCTTCTAGCTCCTGCTGCTCCTTCTCCTCACTCCTGGCATTGCTGCTTGCTCCCCTTCCCTTTCTTACCCAGAGTGGACAAGTGGGTAAGTGCAGATGGCAGCCACCCCCTGGGCCCTGGCCATCTCCAGCTGATTGTATCCAGGATAGACCTGACCTCCACCACTGTGCAGAGGGTGAAACAACGGGCATGTGATCGCTCTCCCTTTTCCTCATTCTTGCCATTCCTACTCTCTCAGGGAAACAAGAGAGAAGCAAGAGCAGTGAGGAAGAGGTGGCACAACCACCACTCCCTGTTCACTCACCCACCTACTTGCTTCCTTACTGGTAAATGGACGAGTGGAGGCAATGGTGTGACAGTGGCGAGGAAGATGAAGAGCAGCAGCAGCTGCCATCGGTTCTCTGGCTCGCCCACAAGATCTTGACCAGGCAAGGAGCAGATGGTAGTGAGGAGGAGGAGAAGTGTCCGCTAATGGCAATGACAGCGAGGAGGAGGACCCACTGGCAGGGAGGAACTCCACTGAGGGAGGAGGGCCCAGCAGTTCTGAAGAGATTCCAAGACAAGCACTTTCTGTTCGGTACTGCCCTAGTCTGAAACTTCCTATCATTTGGGAAATTTGAAGAGCACAAACTTTTCAAGGGGCACTTTGACCTTTCTGTTTGAGTGAGGAAGAAGAGGGCAGAACGAGTGAGGAAGAAGAAGGAGAAGAAGAAGGGAGAGAGAAGGGAATGAATGGAGGAGACAATCCATGGGTGACAGGAGGAGAGAGGGGAACTTCAGGAGGAGGAGGGTGAACTTCAATGGAGGCCAGGAGGGGAGCAAAGAAAGAGAATAAGGACAGAGGAGCAGTGGGGCAGGTGGAGGGGTGAAGGTCTTGGAGGAGAAGGGCAGAGAACAGGCATCAATGTGGGAAAGGACCAAGGGAAGGAAGAGCCAGGAAAAAAAGAGACATCCCTTTGAGGTAGACTGTGAAGCTGCAGGTGGGGGGGGGGGGGTCTGACCAGCCTGCTCTCCCAAGGCAGATCCCCTATTGTTGTACCCCCTCCCACATCTCTTAATAAACAAGCAACAAAGTCAATTGGCCGGAATGAAGTGTGTGAGTACATCCCAGCCTAGAAACATTGTTTCCAAGTCCTTATGATGTGAATCTTCCCCTGTGGGGGGAAGTAGAGGGAGGCATTTATAGACACTCTGCTTCTTCCTTTTTTTCTTTTTTTCTTTACTTTTCATTATAGAGAACATTCCAGATTTTTCAAAAATCCACATGAATGATACCAGGACTCAACACTTTCTGTACAAGAAGATATTCAATAAGTAACCTGATTATTCATGAATATATATAGGAGCAGTTTTCTGTTTTGTGTGCCTCTCAAATATTTGCAATTAATCAGAAAGGCAAAACAATAATTTATTTGATTTGTAGCTCATTCTGTTCCCCAAGCACCTTTGCAATTCTCTCTCTCTCTCTCTCTCTCTCTCTCTCTCTCTCTCTCTCTCTCTCTCTCTCTCTCTCTCTCTCTCATGCACACCCTTCTGTTTTGTTGCTACAAAAATTGGTCAAATGCTAGTCCCCCTCCTGAGTCCTAAATGGCTTATGACCAAAGCATCTCAAGGACTCCTCCTCCCCCCCCCCATTTGAGTTTGCCTGCTCTTTAAGACCCTTTCACGCAGTTTTCAGTGACTGGCAAGAGAACATTCCCTGTGCTGGCCCCTGCCCTATGGAGATCCTGCCCCACAAGGTACAATAGTCTCGCTGTTACTCTTCCATCACTGGTTGAAGATCTCCCTTTTTCTGCAGGCCTTTTCTGCATTGCTATAAAGGCTGCCTAATTTGTGTGTTTAGCTGTTTTATTTTTATAGGTTTTTTTTTTTTTGCTGCTGCTGCTGCTGCTGCTGCTGCTGCTGCTCCTGATTGTTTTAATTGTATGTATAAATCGATCTCATGGATAAGTTGAGGACAAATTTTAAGTCAAAAATCATGGAATTTGCCCATGGATACGTCAAGGATAAAACTTAGGGTTGTATGAAATTCTTTGAATTTTTGAAAATTATCAGTGATTGTTCTGAGGCAGCAATAGAAATTCTCCAAACAGGAAGAAAGAAAGCTATTTTACCTTGTTCTGAAGCAGCACAGAAACGGAACTCTTCTCCAAACAGGAGGAAAGAAAGGTGAAGGCTTTGTGAGGAGTACAGTATGTACTTCCATAGCAGCAGCCCTCACAAAGATTACAACTCCCATAAGCTCCTTCGCCTTTCTTTCTTCCTGTTTGAGGGAAGAGCTCCATTTCTGTGCTGCTTCAGAACAAGGTAAAATAGCTCTTTTTTTACCCACCCCATGTGTCCTGCTTCTCAGCCCAGTCTCCCCCCTCCTACCAAGCATTCTTAGAAACCCCATGTATAAGTCGACCCAGGTTTTCAGGGTAAATTTAAGGCATAAATTTTAGACTTATACATGAGTATATACTATAGGGTACTTAATTGAGTATACTGTAGGCCACTTTGGGTCTGAAAGGACAAAGGTGGGGTACAATGGTAAAAAATAAATACATTAAAAGAGCAGATAATCTTTAAGGTACCCAGATCCCAAGCCATTTATGGCTTTTACACATATGAATCAGCAACTTACAATGAGCCCAGAAACAAATAGCTAACCTGTGCAGGTCAAACAACACTGGATTGATATACCTACTGAACAAATCTAAAAGCAAATGCTTCTGCCTTGCCCAGCATCCATGGTTCTTTTGCAGGTTACAGCCATGGTGAAATTTGAGGGCAGCCCTCCTTATTTTGCTTTTCAGGGTCTTTCGGACAGTATCCCTGCAGAATTTGCTTTTGTGTTTATGAACATGGCACCATGTCAACCAAATGGCAACCCATGCCGCACCTGCTCCTCGAAATTATATTATGGCATATCATGATTTGTCTAGCCACTGCTGTGCTTCATTCCTTGGCTGGCTTGTAGAATTGTTATAATAACCTTTTGTTGCAAGTGTGACAAATATCTGGATTGTTTCATGCCCCAAATTTAACCAAGTGTCTCCTATAATAATGGAACACATCTTCTGTTTTTGGTTTTAGGTGACGACACAATTGAGTCTCACCATGTTGCTAACTACTAATGTGTCTGATCAATTTTGGACCATGCGCTAGCGCTCTGCATTGCCAACACTCTTGTTACTGTTTTCTACAGATACGTTCTCTGTTGGCTTGACATGGACAGCATGTCCTGTCAATTTAGATTGTTCTGCAAAAGCTTGATCAGGTTCAGGTTCATTCTTGAAGCCTTCCCATCAATGCTCAACTTTTGTCAACTTTTGGCACTTCGTTTTCTAATTTTGAACCCAGAGGCATTTTTGGCATTTCTCTTTTCCCTTCTACAGAAAAAAAAGCTGGATTAGGGCCAAAATTGAACGCAAGGGTACAGAAAGTTTAACAACTGCCAGCGGCACTAATACTTCCATCAGCTACTTTTGATTTAGAGCAGAGGGGAAAAAAATCCAGAAATCACAGCAGGGTCACAGTGATTAAAACCCTCCCTATTTCATACACAGTCTTTTGATTTAGAGGTTTCTCATGGCGAATGGTGTACGCAAGCACCTAGGAAATGTTATTTTCGCATTTCTGCTCAGCCTAGTGATAGTGGTACATTATGGCAGGCAGTTGGCTTTCTTCTGACTAGCTAGGGGGAGGGCAGGTAGGCAGGAAAGATTTCAAACGAAAATAACTCCCTAACTGAGAGCCCAGTCCATATGTTACAACATTGTTCTCTTTAGCAAACAGTCCTTCCTTTGATGTCCTTGATTGTGTCTTTTTGTTCCCTGCCCTATTATTTTGGGCATATTTTTGATCTGCATATATGGCACTGTTTGGAGGTAGCTGACTATGGTGTTGCATCTTTCAACTTAATGGTATTGTGTTGCTTTGTTTCCAGCATATTTTTACAAATGATATCATAGGTGCCATTTTCCTACTTCTGGGTTCTTTCACCATGTCTAATGCCTGTGGATGCACACGCGCGTGCACGCACGCACGCACACACACACACAAAAACCTGCCACAAAATGTCACAGTGTATCCCCAGCTCCTGTTTAGGGCTCCATCCAGTCTGGACCAGTAGACTTGAAGTGCTGTTTTGGCCTATTCTCAAAACACAGTGGCAGCAAATAAGTCATGCAAAAAGAAATTTTCCCCCTTTGTATGTGAACTTGCCAACCCCCCCCCCCCCCCCGCCATTTCAGAACTTGCAGCTCAGCCAAATAACAATAGCACATGCTGGAAAGGAGAGTGGACCAGCTATGTACAGGACATGATGTTTTGCATGCCTCTTCTCCTTTGCTGAGCCAATAAGCCAGGTCAGCAGTCTTAAAGTGTATATCACTTCCAGGAGGATCCGTAATAACTGCAGGGGTTAACTAGATTTCTAGAAGAACTGGTGCCCACAGAATAATCAAGCAGTGAAATTAGGTGAGAACGGGATAGGGATTAGGGACTCTAGCAAAACTAAGGTCATAGGGCAGTGTTTCCCAAACTTTTTCGACCTGCAGCTCCCTTGATCTTTGGCAACCATTGGCTGCGGCTCCCCATTACATTTTGTTGCTGCCTGCCAATTGGCAATGCATTGTTTTCCAAGAGGATTCTGTGGCACTCCGCGGCTCCCCTGGCTGGTATCCGCGGCTCCCCTAGGGTGAATAGAAGTCCTTCAAATGCTGGAGCCTCCAAATTCTTTGATAAGGGAAAGACAGACATGTGTCTGCCCCTTGCCAATTGGAGGTTGAGGGTAAAAATGGTGCGATGTTTGACCTCTTCACAAATATAGCCTTCGATCAATTCTGAGTACTGAGTTCAACTCATACACAAAAGTCCCCAGAGACCTCACTTCAAATTCTTGTGGGGCTGATTCTTCAGAGTGCCTAAAACTGTTTTCTAGTGAAGGAATATTCACCTTGACTTCCCCTCCCCCAAAAAAACCCCCACTAAATGTTCTTTTAAAATTATATTAGGGTGCATGAATTAGTTTAAATATTTTATGTTAAAGCATAAGGACTGAATGTCTCGATATCGATGAAATGAAAAGATACAGTATCTTCCCCACATACAATTTGACATGGTCCAGGACTCCAGTTATCCTTTGTTCTCTTTGGGATGGAGACGTTCCCTGCAAACAAATGCAGCAGCAGGTCACATACAATAATAACCAAAAGTGTTCACGAGCAGCTTGAATGTGTGACACCAGTGCTGTGAGAACGTCAGTACTGTATCTTTCCTTATTAAGAACATAAGAACATAAGAAGAGCCCTGCTGGATCAGGCCAAAGGCCCCAGAGGCATAGTCTGTTGGGGCAGGGGGCGGTGGGCCCCAGGGCGTAGGGCACTGAGGCCTCCGGGGGGGGGCGGACCTCCTTAGGTTTTGTTTTTGAAACCTTTTTTTTACCTTTTTTAACATTTTCCCGGGGTTTTTAGTGTTAAAGGGGCCTCTGTGAGTGTAGTGTGTGCTTTCTCCCCACTTACTTGTTATCTCTAAGCTGATCGGAAGTGCCCCGAAGTTCGGGCTCCCGGGGCGAACTTCCTCCGGCAAGTGCCCAGAACTTCTTCGTTCTGCACTTGCGCAAGTCCTTGCAGTTCTGCGCCTGCGCTAACTGCACCGGGCACCATCTGGAGGCCAAATTTAGGTTGCTAGGTAGGAAGCTCAAATCCAGGACCCCAAAGGTAGCGTTCTCAGAAGTGCTACCTGTTCCACGCACAGGGCCAGCTAGGCAGGCGGAGCTCTGGGGTCTCAATGCGTGGATGAGACACTGGTGTCAGGAGGAGGGGTTTAGGTTTGTTAGGCACTGGGGAATGTTTTGGGACAAGCCACTGTGGCCTATAGTTTCCCGGGTCCCCTCTCTTTCCTTTTTTTAAAGATTGGTGTGACATTAGCTATCCTCCAATCTTCAAATATGTTAGAAGCAGGAAACCTGTCAGGGAAACGGTTGGTCCGCTGGATGGTGAGGGAGAGAAAGGGGTGATAAAAGGGGACTTGGAGACTGCAGAGAAATTAAATGAGTTCTTTGCATTTGTCTTCATGGCAGAAGACCTCGGGCAAATACCGCTGCCGGAACGGTCTCCCCTGACTAAAGAATTAAGTCAAATAGAGGTTAAAAGAGAAGACGTCTCAGACTTAATTGACAAAATAAGATCAATAAATCACCAGGCCCGGATGGCATCCACCCAAGAGTTCTGAAGGAACTCAAGAATGAAGTTGCTGACCTCTTGACCAAAATATGCAACTTGTCCCTTAAATCGACCACTATGCCAGAGGATTGGAGGATAGCTAATGTCACGCCAATCTTTAAAAAGGAAGGAGGGGGGACCCGGGAAACTACAGGCTGGTCAGCCTAACATCTGTTCCAGGGAAGATGGTGGAAAGTCTCATTAAGGATAAAATCTTAAAATACATAGAAGAACAAGCTCTGCTGAGGGAGAGTCAGCATGGCTTCTGCAAGGGGAAGTCTTGCCTCACAAACCTGTTAGAATTTTTTGAAAAGGTCAACAGGCATGTGGATGCGAGCGAACCCGTGGATATTATATATTTGGATTTTCAGAAGGCGTTTGACACGGTCCCTCATGAAAGGCTCCTGAGAAAACTCCACAGTCAGGGAATAAGAGGACAGGTCCTCTTGTGGATTAGGAACTGGTTGAAGACCAGGAAACAGCGAGTGGGAGTCAATGGGCAATTTTCACAATGGCGAGAGGTGAAAAGTGGTGTGCCCCAAGGATCGGTCTTGGGACCGGTGCTTTTCAACTTATTCATAAATGACCTGGAGTCGGGGACAGGCAGTGAGGTGGCCAAGTTTGCAGATGACACTAAACTTTTCCGGGTGGTGAAGACCAGCAGGGATTGTGAAGAGCTCCAGAAGGATCTCTCCAAACTGGGAGAATGGGCAGCAAAATGGCAGATGCGCTTCAATGTAAGTAAGTGCAAAGTGATGCACATTGGGGCAAGAAACCAAAATTTCACATATACGCTAATGGGTACTGAGTTGTCTGTGATGGATCAAGAGAGAGATCTTGGGGTGCTGGTGGACAGGTCGATGAAAGTGTCGACCCAGTGTGCGGCAGCTGTGAAGAAGGCCAATTCCATGCTCGGGATCATTAAAAAAGGGATTGAGAATAAAACGGCCAATATCATTATGCCTTTGTACAAATCGATGGTAAGGCCACATCTGGAGTATTGCGTCCAATTCTGGTCACCACACCTCAAAAAGGATATAGTTGAATTGGAAAAGGTGCAGAAAAGAGCGACCAGAATGATTCGTGGGCTGGAGCACCTCCCTTATGAGGAAAGACTACAGCGTCTGGGGCTTTTCAGCCTAGAAAAAAGGCGCCTGAGGGGGGACATGATTGAGACGTATAAAATTATGCATGGGATGGAGAGAGTGGATAGAGGGAAATTCTTCTCCCTCTCGCACAACACCAGAACCAGGGGACATGCACTAAAATTGAATGGAGGGAGAGTTAGAACAGACAAAAGAAAATATTTCTTTACCCAGCGTGTAATTCATCTGTGGAACTCCTTGCCACAGGATGTGGTGATGGCACCTGGCCTAGATGCCTTTAAAAGGGGTTTGGACAGATTCATGGAGGAAAAGACCATCACAGGTTACAAGCCATAAGCAACCTCCTGGTTTTAGAAGTGGGTTTTCTCTGTGCCAGGTGCAAGGGAGTGTCAACGGGAAACAGGTTATCTTGTTGTCTTGTGCTCCCTGAGGCATCTGGTGGGGCCACTGTGTGTTACAGGAAGCTGGACTAGATGGGCTTTTGGCCTGATCCAGCAGGGCTCTTCTTATGTTCTTATGTTCTTATGTTCCTTTAGCGCAGGC
Source organism: Plestiodon gilberti rubricaudatus (assembly GCA_026170595.1). Lineage (NCBI taxonomy): Eukaryota > Metazoa > Chordata > Lepidosauria > Squamata > Scincidae > Plestiodon > Plestiodon gilberti. The sequence continues at coordinate 181,824,779 of JANXHW010000002.1, forward strand.
GCAGAACTGCAAGGACTTGCGCAAGCGCAGAACGAAGAAGTTCTGGGCGCTTGCCGGAGGAAGTTCGCCCCGGGTGCCCGAACTTCGAGGCACTTCCGATCGGCTTAGAGATAACAAGTAAGTGTCGCCAGGCCGGGAGAGCCGGCTCGGGGACGTCTTCCCCGGCCGGCCGCCCAGGGCCTTCTGAAGAAGGCCCACTGCGCGAATATTATTTATAACGTTCTTTTGTGCATGCGCAGACCGTTCCTGAGGGAAAAGGGCTGCCCTTTTGTTTCGAATGTCAGAAGGCCCCGGGCGGCCGGGGAAGATGTCCCCGAGCCGGCTCCAATGATTAAAGGGGCAGGTGCGGCCTGGGACCGCGCGTGCCCTAGTGACGCCACTGTGGCCTATAGTTTCCCGGGTCCCCTCTCTTTCCTTTTTTTAAAGATTGGTGTGACATTAGCTATCCTCCAATCCTCTGGCACAGTGGCCGTTTTAAGGGACAAGTTGCATATTTGGGTCAAGAGGTCAGCAACTTCATTCTTGAGTTTCTTCAGAACTCTTGGGTGGATGCCATCCGGTCCTGGTGATTTATTGATCTTTATTTTGTCAATTAAGTCTGAAACATCTTCTCTTTTAACCTCTATTTGACTTAATTCTTTAGTCAGGGGAGTCCGTTCAGGCAGTGGTATTTGTCCGAGGTCTTCTGCCGTGAAGACAGACGCAAAAAATTCATTTAATTTCTCTGCAGTGTCCAAGTCCCCTTTTATCACCCCATTCTCACCGTCCAGCAGACCAACCATTTCCCTTTTTCATTTCTTTTTTTTAGGCAGAGGAAGCTGGAGCTCCTATCATTGCTAGCTGTGTCAAAAGAGAAATGCTTTAACTTTCATGGAAAAGTTTATAAATGCTAATAAGTATGGCTATAAAAAGAATGCTGTCCCAACTTAACTTTTGTTAATCAGAGAACTGGGTTAGCTACTTCAGATTTGGAAATACGAGCCAAACTTACAATGAATAACTATAGGATATACTTAGGATAAGTAGGTTTACCAGAGTCCCGGTACTTGCCAGGACATTACCAGTTTGGTGGCTGCCATCCGGGCCAGGTGGCCGCCATCCCAGCCGGGATGCCCGATTGTCCCGGCCTGCCGGCTGCATTGTGGCAGGCTGGAACTCATCTGAGCCTGGCTGGTGTGTTCTGCCTGGCCAGGGCTCCTCACGTGCCTGCATGAGTATCGCACAGCGCACAACACCTCTCTCCCAGGCGTTGTGCACTGCGTGCTGCTCGCGCAGCTGCGCGAGGAGCCCTGGCTGGGCGGAATGCACCGGTCAGGCTCAGAAGTGTTCCAGTCCGCTGCGATGCAGCCAGCGGGCTGGGAAAGTCCCGGGCCGCCAAGGGGCAAGCGGCAGAATGAAGGGGCGGGATGAAGGGGTGGCGGAAGCAGCAAGAAGAAGGATGGAGCGAACGGCGCGAAGGACGACGCCAGGAGTGGCTTTGAAAAGGTAAGTGGTGGCGGTAAAATAGCCATTTTCGGGGCCATAAATAAATAAATAAAATGGCTGCCCTTTGCTAGCACAAATCCGAGGAGAGAATGAGGGTGGGGAGGCTGCTGTTGGAGGGGATAGGATATGGTACACACCTTCGACCTCAGATCCTCAGCCTCCCTCAGCCTCCCCATCCTGTTTCGCCCCATCCCCGCTGCTGACTTTTCACGCTCCGGCAGGTGTAGGCCGGTGACTCCGGTGACTGTCCTGAAGCGCTGCTGTCTTGCTCCTAAAATTTTAGTGCTCTTAAAATGGCTGCTGATGGAGCGCGACAGCAGAATTGCCTTCCGCTGTCACCAAGGGTTCCACGTGCTGGCCAAATCCTATTGAGGATTGAGCCGTTAGTATCTGAAGGGCCGTCACTATACAATTAACAGCACCCAGGGGGGTGGGGTAGGATTGCCTGAGAGAAACTGCACAAGGAAGACACCATTGCTGACTCAATCTGCTTTGTTCAGCACAGTTGCAATCCCACCGCACACATATACACAACTGGTGGCACTCATTTGCATACTGTTTTTGCTTTCCTCCAGGGATATTAATTATTATCTGATTTGCAATTAGGCAAGAGAGCAGTGCGCAGCAGTGTGGAACGCCAGCCTAGCTAAGACATAATAACGTTAGTTGCTTGGCTGGAAACCTTTTGTAAACTCAGAAAATGATGGGAAGTGCTAGTTAGAGATTATGAAAATGAAAGCTAGGAAACAGTTAGTCACTTGGCATTTGGAGACTAATGAAGCAGAGTCAATGTGGTTTTGGAATACAATATAAGTCCATTTTCCAAATGGGAAGTATGCACAGTCTTGACTGTTTGGGAACGTGAGAGTGTGTAGTACAATAATGTCGTGGTCTTTTTTTTTTTTTTTCATAAGCCTTCGATCTCTCTTCCCTCCTGAATTGGTATTCTCACATTGGACCTCTTTGGCAATTATTGCAAAATATTGGTAAGCCATACCACCTGGCAAAAGTGTTGTATTTTATAAAACCCGCCTATATTAAAACTGAAAAGTTTGCAGCGCAATGAATTGCTATCACATTTCACCAGTAAGGTTTGCATTTTGCCAGAAATGTCTGTGTGTATGTTGATTGAGCAACATTGGCTGAAAGATGAAAGGTATTTCATTGCAATTAACAACCAGCTGGATATGGGTTCTTATTCCAGATGGATGCTCACGATCAGAACTTGCCCTGCGTATGGTGGCATTTTGCTATGGAGAGCCGCATAGAAAAAAACACAGCATGTTCTGTTTTGTTGGTACGGAATCACTTTTCTAGTACTTCAATCTTTTCGTAGGTTTTTAATAACATTTTTGCTCTCCAGGCCACGTGTTCCTGTAAGAAACAATATAAGCTAGTGTCTGTTTGGGTGTCTTATTCAAGGTTGCTGGGTCCCACAATTGCATTTCAAGTCTCATAATATGTGATTTCTTTAAAAAGATTGCTTTGTCTCCAAAATGAGAAGTCCGCTTTTCCCTTCCTTCCAGAAATATTTTGATATCCTTTATTGTTGGAGTGACTGTTTTAAGAACAAAGCAGCAGAATAAAGATTTTGAAACAAAAATAATAATTTTGTTTTTGTTCTCTAGTCTGTTTCTAAAGATGGTCAGGCTGGGGGTTAAAGAGAGTCTAGCAAAGACAAACCACATATAGAACAGTTTTCATATCTGCCTGCGCTTCAGGATTGGGTCCATGCGTGAAAAAGTGTTCTACACAGGAAAAAAGTCCACATTCAGAGCCCAATCCTGTCCTCCCCCCCCCCCCGGCTGATGCAGCGTTCTGAAAATGGCTGCCGACGGATCGCTCTCCGCTTCATTGGCAGCCATTTTACAGCAGCGGACGAGACTTCTGCTGTCATAAGAGGCAACCCAATCTGCTCAGTCTTTGGACTGGTCAGTCTTTGAAGGCAGACATGTAAAGTTCCTGTACCCCTGTAGAAGACACACTGAGCAGAGGATGCAAACTTCTTGCAACCCCCTGAAGATGCTTTTCACAGCTGAAAGCGAAACGTGGGGATCACTGGCGTCACTGTAGCGTGGCGGGCGGGGCGGGCCGCCGGGGGGTGACGCGCGCCAAGGGGTGACGCGCGTCACCTCCGCGATGGCGCGCGTCACCCTCTGGAGGCCGGACGCTCCGAGGCCGGGGAGCGTCCGGCCCGGCCGGCGCTCCAGGGCCTTCTGAAAAGAAGAGGCCCTGGAGCGCTTGCGTTAAAACGCGAATTTTGAAGATTTTCGCGCATGCGCAAACCCTTTTCTGAGGGCAAGGGCCTGCCCTCTTGCCCTCAGGAGGGTCTGCGCATGCGCAAAAATCTTCAAAGTTCGCATTTTAACGCAAGCGCTCCAGGGCCTCTTCTTTTCAGAAGGCCCTGGAGCGCTTCCCGGCCGGCTCCCGGAAGGTGACGAGCGCCGGAAAAGGTAAGTTTCTGTAGGGGGGGTGAGTCGGGGGGGTGACGCGCATCCCCCGCTCTGGGGTGACACGCGTCACAGTGACGCCACTGGTGGGGATCGAATCCTACATCGAGTTTGTGGCTCGAAAACTCAAGCAATGTTTTAAATTATGTTTTAGATTTACCCAGTCATGAAAGCCTAGTGTGTTTGTGAAGGCACACATACTCAGAGACCAGCACTGGTTCCTGTGACAGTGCTGATTGTTCACTGGGGGTGGATGATGGAAAGACTGGCTCCAAGCACTCATCCTCCCCAACAAATAAGAAGTGTTGGATCAATATCAACAGCACCATCATCTATTGATTAGGAAATCCTTGTATGCTGAGAGCAGCTACCATGTTCTACTGCTGCATACACGTATCACTGGATCAGGGCTTTTGTCTATATCCACGTATTCTAGAAACCTGTTGTACATCCAGTGGTTTTCTAGTTTCTCTAACAGCCCAGTTCTATCCCCCACCCTCTTGTGTCATGCAGCCTTGTTGATGGAGTGTGCACTGCATACTATGTGTGTGTGTGTGTGTGGGTGGGGGAGATCAGACCGTCAGCGTAGGCTGCCTGATTGCCTATGCATCTTCTTGGATCGATGCCAGCTATTTTACTGATGTAAGTCCGAGGAGAGGAAGGGGCAGGATGGATTGAAAAATTGGGGAAGGGATCTAGCATGCACCTTTAAGGACATAAGAAGAGCCCTGCTGGATCAGGCCAAGGGCCCATCTAGTCCAGCTTCTTGTATCACACAGTGGCCCCACCAGATGCCTCAGGGAGCACACAAGACAACAAGATAACCTGTTTCCTGCTACCACTCCCCTGTACCTGGCACAGAGAAAACCTACTTCTAAAACCAGGGGGTTGCTTATGGCTTGTAACCTGTGATGGTCTTTTCCTCCATGAATCTGTCCAACCCCCTTTTAAAGGCATCTAGGCCAGGTGCCGTCACCACATCCTGTGGCAAGGAGTTCCACAGATGAATTACACGCTGGGTAAAGAAAAAAAATCTTTTGTCTGTTCTAACACTCCCTCCACTCAATTTTAGTGCATGTCCCCTGGTTCTGGTGTTGTGCGAGAGGGTGAAGAATTTCCCTCTATCCACTCTCTCCATCCCATGCATAGTTTTATACGTCTCAATCATGTCCCCTCAATCAGATGGTATATGACTGGGGCACCTTTTTTCTATACCTCAATCAGATGGTATATGACTGGGGCACCTTTTTTCTAGACTGAAAAGCACCTTTGCCAACAAGCTCCACCCCCTCCAGGCTTCTCCCTGCCCTCCTTTGTCCCCACCCTGCACTCTCTCAAACTCCCACAAATTGCCCACAAACCACTCCCTCCACCACCTTATCTGGGCCAGTAAAGCGCCCAGAAGAGTCTATTTAAGACCACTCTTCCAACCTACTAGAAAAATAGAACAGGTTCTGCGTAATGAAAAAGCCCCTAGACACGCATGGGCTACACCGGGAGTATACAGGATTCCTTGTAGCTGCAATAAGGTTTACATTGGAACAAGAAAAAGGAGCATTGGTACTAGGATAAAAGAACATGAAGGACACTGTCGTCTACCACACCCTGAAAAATCTGCTGTTGCAGAACATGTTCTAAAGACTGGACATCGTATGCGGTTTCAGTTCACGCAGGTGCTTTCTACTGGTGGAAATTATCCACAGTGTATATATAACCGTGTTCCTTTACCAAAACATAAGAACAATATTAACAGGAAGGAAGAGACGTTGAATATTAGCAACAGTTGACTACCCACACTTAAAAATACAAAAATCCGCAGTTTCAATAGCACTCTGGTGGATGAATAACCCATTGTCAATTTCATGCCTATTTCACTTTAAGATCAAATTTCTTTCCATGTCAATTTCACTTTAAGATCTGCAAAGCTGGTGGCTAATTAGATCATGTGCAGCCAAGTGACATTTTTTTGGCCACTAAGCAGGTGTGCTGCATTCTGCTTTTCTCCAGAGAGAGGACATTTGGTGTGTGATCTGTATTACACACTACCTTTGACAAAGCTCATTGCGGATATGAGCAAAATGTTAGGGATAAAAACTCTTTTAGGACTGTGGCCATTTAACTGGGAAAACTCTAACTTTAATTGGAATATATTAAGAGCAACTTACGATCAGATACATGGAGGAAATAAAACCAACAATTCTGGCATTGCTTAAACCATATAGATACTCTTCCAGATGGTATATGACTGGGGCCCCAAAGCTTAATAAAATTAATGTTTATTACCATATGCTTTCTAAATACATATTTTGCTTTCCATTGAGGCTGCCATAGCAGCATGGACTGGTGTACATTGCTAATCAACAGACCAAAAAATAATCTTTTCATGGTATCCTCAACCACAACTCCAATACGAGTCAAGGTAAGTCTCTATGCCAGAGGTTCCCCAACTTTCTCTGTTCATGGTACCCCTAGGCCAATTGTAATTTTTTCACGATGCCCCTCACTGTGTTTCCCCTGAAAATTTAAAAGATCCCACGGTGCCTTTAAAATATCCCACAGCACCCCTGTGAGTTTGCTGGGGCGCCACAGTGCACAGTTTGGGAACAGTGACTCTATGCAAAAATCTGACAGGGAGCTAGTTCCTTTTGAAGCAGATATGTATTTTGTGCAAATCGCTAAACCATAGATATCCATAGCCAGACAAAAAACAGCAGCCTTCTAGTCAGTTTAATTGATTAGCATCAAGCTGTGAATATTCCACATCAGTGCAGAGGCGTAGTTAGCCTCTCCGGCACCACCACCCCCGCGCCTAATGGCACATCTCCGCCCCCACCATGTCGTGTCAAGAACCCCCCCCCCCCCGAGCAACCCATGAGAAGGCCTTTTCAGTGGTGGCCCCCACAATGTGGAACATTCCACCCTTGGAGTTGCAGCTGGTCCTCTCTCTGTATCTTTTTTGTCATCAGCTGTAGGCTGGCTTTTTTGCCTAGACTTCATATGTTTCTTACAATTTGTCGCCTTAAAAATTCTATATCTGACAGCCCAATCCTGTTCAGGACCGCCACAACGTGCAAAAGCACACCGTGCCAGATCCTATCCAGGATTAGACCAGCGCCGGTGCAGCTGGAGGCCTCCTGAAGGGAAAGGGACATTTGTCCTTTTCCCTGGGGTAATGCCCCAGCTGCCTCTATGGGTCTCCTCAGATGTGCACCAGCAAAATGGCCAGTGCAAATCTGAGGAGCCCATGTAGGGTTCACCAGGCCTGGGCCATGGGATAGGATTCGATGGAGTGCACTGCTGATCCCTCCCCCCTCCGGGGCCCAGTGAGCCGATCACCCCTCCCGTTCCAGCTGCCGCACACACACCCGCTGCCAGGCTCAGGACTTACCTGTATCCGCTGCCAGCGACAGGATTGGGCCGCTTATTTTCCAGGTGCCTTATGGCACGTTTATGACAACCAGGAGCAGCAGAACCGCCACTGGCCGCAGACAGAATTGTGCCACCAGTTCTATTGTTTTTCTGTTCCTTTGCTATTGTTCTGGTTGTTAATTGTATTGGCTTTTACATTTTTTTTCTAGGAGTCCCTGAATTGCTGAGAAGGGCAGGCAGGATATACATTTCTGCATAAATAAAATAAAAAATACATGTCTTTTAACCTCAGAAACAGTGTGTCATGCCTCTTGGGTGTTATGGTTCTTTGGATCTTGGCCACAAGATCCTAGTTTAATTTTTAGGTCAGTATATTTAATGGTTTACACCAGGAAGATTCTGAATGTTTACCAGACACAGGTGCAGTGAACGAGCAAAGCCAAAGGCCATCCAGACCATTAATTCCAGCTCATAAACTCCTCAAATTATGCAAAATGATAATAGAGACTAATAGCAGTGAAGGAAAATAAATCATCGTAAGCACACAGAATAAAAGTTACTTTTTTTTAAAGTCTGCTAAAGAAACGACCAAGCAAATATATCAAGAGACAATGGGGTCAATAAAAGGGCCTTTGATGATTCCTGGCCCTCACAGATTGGAGGGCATGCAAATCTGTGAGTCTTAAGCCTGATTCACACTACAGGAATCTAGGCATGTTACGGATCTGTGGAGTGTAGCGCGGAGCTCTTTTGGAAGCTTGCGGAGCAGCTGTGAGCTCCGCAACGCAGAGGCTGGAAAAATGGCTTCCCCTCATCTTTTGAGGGGGTTGCCTTCGCGGAGCTGGGAGGGTTCGCAGAACTACTGCAGCCTACCAATCGGGGAGAGTGGCTGCATGCCAATCAGAACTACCTCTAATCACCTTCACAAGAAGGCGGGACAGCAGGAGGACTTCCGGCTAGCTCTGTGCGCTGGGGCAGGGGCATCCGCGCCTGGAAAAGTGTAGTGTGAATCAGCCCTTACTTGACATGTTGCACTAGAAGCACAACTCACATTTCTGCCTTTCTTCTTCTATGACTGAAATGATCTGACCAATTATTGGAATCTGCCCCTACAGTAAGTAGCAGATGAAGTAATAGCTGCAAGTGTGCCTTTTTCAGTATTTGACCTCCTTGATATTCTCTCTCTCTCTCTCTCTCTCTCTCTCTCTCTCTCTCTCTCTCTGCTTTCACTCTGTAGTTTGTTCTCTACCAGCTCTTCACTTTTCTCTGTTGTATCTAAGACTGTTTAGGTCAGCATGCATCGTCACCCTTTTCGTTAATTTTCTTTCCATCAATTCTTCTTACATTTTCTTAATTCATAGTATCTTTCTTATTTATTTGTTTTCCTTTGTACTGATGCACTTCATGTATTTTTCTCCACTTCCTTATTTCTCTCTTCTATTTTGCTTGCTGCCCATAAGTGTGTTTTCTAGAGTCAAACTTTTTTTTCTCTCCACAGGAGTTTCTTGCTATTCATATATCTGTTTCACCACGTATTTCATGCATCTCCTTTTAATTTCTGCTCTCGATCTGTAATGACTCATTTACATACAAGAAATGGGCCAGATCAGACAACACCTTGGACCATCATGTGGTGAGAGCTGTCCCTGGCCACCAGGCACAAGGTTCTCACCCAGTGATGAGTCTATTGACTCGGACTTGAGTTGGACTCAAGTCGCATCAATGACTTGACTCAGACTTGACTCGGCGATTGTAAAAGTCTCGAAAGACTCGACTCGAGACTTGGAGCCTTTTATGACAAGTTGAATTTTATTCAGGTTTAAACCTGGTTTCCCCATTAAATAGATAGGGACTCACAACTTGCAACCAGAAACTCAGGATTTGGGGGCAAAGACTTGGGACTTGACTTGAGACTTGGACCCAGAGACTTGGGATTTGACTCGAGACTTGGAGTCAGAGACTTGATCCACATCCCTGCTCTCACCCTTCTCTCATATCCATACAGGAATGCAAGGTATGATTGCCACCCAACTGCATTGATTGAATACTTTTATGTAGTAAATCAACCAGACCATTAGGTGATGGTCAAACATTCTGTCTCCATGTACAGCTTCCACGAAGCTTCCTGGGTGACCTTGGGCCAGTCACTATCTCTCAGCCCCACCTACCTCACAGGGTTGTTGTGAGGACAAAAAGGAGGGGAGGAAATATGTACACCACTCTGAGCTCCTTGGAGGAAGGGTGGTATAAAAATGTGAAAAATAAATAAATAAAAATACAGATTTGTCTGGTCTTTCCTATTCCTATTGGGAGGTGTGAGGGATTGAACCTAGGACCTTCTACATGCAAAGCAGGTATTCTGCTACTGAGCTACAGCTCTTCCCATACAGGCAAAGCAGAGACAGTGTGCTGGGTGAGTGAGGATACACTTCTTTCCATGTGTTGAACTGATGTTTCATCGGACCCAGTCCTTCTTTTGCAGTCATCAGTATTAAATATGCATATGTGAATTCAGTTTTAGAAAGAATGTACTCATCTAATTTTTCAGTATTGGATTAATTGGATTAAAGTCAATACACATACCCTAGATTCTAGAATACATTGTTTTAACAATTGCAACCTTAGGGAGTAAATTCATTTTACTGTATTTCTTCAATTCTAAGACGCATGTTTTTTCCCAATTAAGCATTTCAAAAAATGGGGTGCGTCTTAGAATCGAAGGTCTCCAAAAAGCACCCCAAAATGCTATCTTCTTACTTACTGGGGCTTGGGGGAGCTTCAGGGAGGCTTGCGCAACCCTCTGCAGGCCTCCCTGATCTTCAGTTCGGCAAAAACCGGTGATTTTCAGCCATTTCCGGTTTTCGCAAAAACCAGAAATGCCCAAAAATCGCTGTTTTTCGCCGAACTGAAGATCAGGGAGGCCTGCAGAGGGTTGCGCAGGCCTCCCTGAAGCTCTCCCAAGCCCAGGTAACGAAGGAAATGGCACTTTCTGACGGGGCCAGAAATGCTATGCAAAGGCAGTGCACTCAGTCATCCTCAGCTGCAGGAGACATGCTGGGGAGAGTTGGTGGTGAGCGGGTAGGTTCAATGAAGGGAGGTGAGTCTTACAATCGATGGATTTTTTCCCCCCTGCTGGTGGTACTGAAAGTAAAGGTGCGCCTTAGAATCGATGGCGCCTTAGACTCGAAGAAATACGGTAGTTATTCCTGCTACTGGAACAAACTGTCAGACAACCAACATGAAATGCACTTGCAAAATCTGTGCAGTCTGTAACATACGACTGTTATGAATACAAGTAACAGCTATGCCTTTGGATGCCCAGCCACTTTATTTCCATTGCCAACATTCACTTTTGACACAAGTGCTGCATTGTGAAAGGGCAAGAGGTCCTAGTCATTTTATACCATTATGCTATCTTCTAGCTGTCTTTGATACCTCTGATAGCACTAACGAGATTTCTGCTGAGAAGAGCAGTTGTGATTTAACAAGGCTGATTTAACAAGGCAGGAAAGAGTTTGAAACAGGAGGTTTTGTTTTTTTCCCTAAGACAAACAACAAGCTACGAACACACAGAATGGCCGTACAGTATTTGCTTCCTCTAAGGATACTGCAGCTGACAAGTGACCATGGGTTAATTAAATTCTTTTAATGAGAGATCTTTCTTGCGCTGTGTTAATTAACCTCCCTATTACGTGCTCTTATTACACCAAAGATCAGCTTTGTAATTGTTTGGATTACTGTTCCTTCTTTAACAACTTACCATTCACTCCAAATAGGAGACATTTTTTTAGTTTGTTTGTTAAGAATAACTATCCCACTTTCCGAATTCAAAAATTGAACCGCTCAAAGCAGTCAACATAAATAGAAATCAAATATAATTTAAATAAGCAAATTAAAAAGTAAACTAGTGAGTCACTGATAAAAAAAATATGATTAAGGGCCAATCCTATCCTCCAGATACGGTGGCATATCTCCAGATATGCAAGCCAACAACAACCCTGCTGGTGTAGAGGTCTGCCCTCTGATAAATGCGCAATGGATGCCAATGCGGTGTCCGAAAAACCAGTGGCGTCGCTCTAGTGGGGTGGAGTCTCCTTGCGCGTTGCCTTTGCCGGCCTGAATGGCTCCGACGGCGAGGGGGCAGGACCGCCTCGTGTTGGGGAGTAAGGAAGGGTTCAGAGCAGAGCGGAACTTAGAGCTCCGCCCCACCTAGAGCGACACCACTGAGAAAAATGCTGCACTGTCGTAATGCCGACATAGCTCGGACACCAGTGCAACTCTGTCAGCAGAGAGACCTAAACAGGGAGAAGATTGGGATGTGACATGGGAGGGATGTGGGAGGAACAAGGAGGGATTGACATACACCATATCATACTGTGTCCTCAGACAACGGGCACACCCCTGATGCCAGAAAATGCTATGCGAACAACAGAGCTGGCACAGGTTATAGTAGCCCCATAGGGAATAATGGGGCAGAGAAAAACAGCAGAAAAGTGCACCATCCACCACTCCCTGGCCTACCCACTTCCTAATGACAGAGCATAGGATACAGACTACATTTGGTAGCCAATCACAGCACAGCAACTCTAGTACTAAAACTAGGCTTACCATCCATCCCAGAAATACTGGGACAGTCCTGGTTTCTGGAGCCCGGTCTCAGCCATCCGGGCCTGGAACCGGATCTGTCCCGGTTTTCCGGGTCTGCCTCCTCCCGCCGCCACCACTTCCATGACTCTTCTAGGGGTTCCGAAATTTCTCCTGGGTGCTGCCATCTTGGATCTTGCGAAATCTCGCGAGATCCAAGATGGCAGCACCCAAATCTCATGAGAAATCTCATGAGCTTGGCGCTGCGCCACTCCACACATGTACTGGCACTCTGGGGCTCCTTGAGTCATCATGCATGTGCCAGTGGGGATCCCCAATACTCTGTTTAGAAGTGTAAAGGGCTCTGGAGACCCAAACGTTTGAGAACCGCTGCTCAATATAGAAACATGCTTGATTGCAATAAACGGTGCGTAAGAGTGATTCCTTCTGGAAAATGGGGATTTACACAAGAAATATAGTTTTGCGCAATGAAGGTGTGACATAGTTACTTAGAACTGCAAATTGTGAACGATGCCTTGTTCACAGTATCATCTTGATCACAGTGATTGCTTCAGGTGCATTAGGGTGTCTCAGCACAATTTAAGAGAACGATAAAGCTCAAAGTGTGGATTACTATACCTACTCAGCTCATTGGGTTGAGAGAGCATTGATTGTTTCCTCCTCTGGGGTTCTGCTCCAAGCAGCAAAATGCTTTGGAGTAATTAGGGTCAACTGAGGAGGATGTGTCATAGCAACAGTCATTAGGATCCAGCTGCTTCTGTCCATCAAGATGAAATAGAGAGGATGCAAAATGGGACATGAGAGAGTTGGGCAAATGTTCCTAAGAAGACAACAAGAAGCAGAGCCCCCCACCCCTTCCCTGGACAGACCAATGATATGCTTAAGGTGCCTAAAACGATGGAGTGAAAATGTAAAACAATGATATTTTGTGCTGAACACTGAAAAGAGCTTGAGTTCCATGCTCTTGTGTTCTCTTATACGACAATTACAGGAAAGTTTCCAGCTGATTTTCCTATCTTCACCTATGAATGTCCATCCCTGTCGCAATGTTTGCCCAAGCTGCCTCCTTGTGTGTATACCACACATACAGCAGCATGAGTCTGATGGCAGCTGAAGAATGCTTCCCATTGATCACCGTTAAAGAAACAAATGATGATTAATTACCTCTTGCTCATTCACTGTGAAAGGTGTGTTAGAATCGTTAATGCTCAGGATGTCTTTATTGAAACTGAAGGTTCAGGTCCAAAATCAATTACGGAAGGAGCCATACGAATGAAATATAACTAGTTCTGCATTCATTATTGATTGATGACAAGTTCCCCTTCCAAATGAGCTTTGTTAATGACCCTGGACATTTTGTCTTCTACAACAAAATATGGGTTTGCCCACTTGCTGAAGTCATGTAGATGGTTTTGTTGCCTGTTGTTTTATATAAGCTTGTTGTACATGGCGCTGAGTGCATGCCAGGCAAGCATGTCCCAGGCCAGACATGTGGCACTTTGAATTGGACTGATGGCAAGGAAGCCTCAGGTCCCACAGGCCTTAGGGAAAAGGCCAAATTTGGGTTCTGCAGAGCAATGTTCCCACACTCCCCCCCCCCCCAGTGGCTGGTTTAGAAGAAGCCTTTACTTCTCTTGTTGGGAAATTCCATGACTGGCCACACCTTGCTAATGCATCAGGTTTAAACCTGTAAAAAAAAGCCATATTCTGAGAGCTTCCTGACATTGGAGTAAACAGAGTTGTTAGAGACACAAAATACATGCCTTTAACGTTAGCTTCCCTCACCAACGTCATGGCAGAATTTAATCAAGAGTTGCAGGCTAATTGAGGCCTGGACCTATCTTCCCCCTAAGGGGTCCATGCCGCTGCACAGACCCCTTTGGTTGCTGCGTGGCGGCGTAGCAATATCTTCCAGCATTCGGTGATGACATCATGCATCATTGTCAACTTCCAGTTCAGCTGACCCGAGCTCCAAGCTGCCCGAAGCTTGGCATTGAGCTGTACAGCTGGGCGGATGTGCAGCTTACCAGGGACACTGGTCTGAGCCCCCTGATTAATCAAGAAGTCCGCAGCTGCACCTTTGGCACCTATTGTGAGCCAGGCATGAACCATCAGGGCCATCAAGACACAAAAGAAAGGTCCTTGATGAGTTCGCTCCACAATAGCCTCTAAGTTTCCCTGTGGGGAGTTTGGATTTAAAAAAGCTGTGTCACAGATCCCTTGACTTTGCTGCTTGCTATTCAACTGCTTTCATTTGCCCGTACTCGTGAACTGCTCACTGGTGCTGCATTCAGCTCCCCCATTCTCTCTGCTATCCAGGACCCTCTCTACACCCATGATAAGTATCATTCTGCTCTCTTCCTTTTCTACCTTCCGCGAGTGCTACCACAAGCCATTGTCCAAGCACCATCTGAGCTACTTTCCTTTTGCAAAGTGCTGCTCCAGTGCCAGCTACGCTGCCTCTCAGGAACAATTCCCCTGAAAAACCAATCTCGGCTCCCATTCCCTGCTTCCCTCCCTGAAACCAGCAAGGCAACTGCTTAACCCTCTTGAGTTTGCCCATCAAGCCCTTTTCGCTATGTCTTGGCACCTTAGCCCCACAATCTCTGCAATGCTACAAGCTCACCTCAGTGGATACGGATAGGTTACATTGGCATTTGGCAAACTTGACTACCCCCTCCCCCGGTCTTGTCTCATATACAGTCAAACTGATGAGACACTTTTCCTCCTTCGTGTGAATATGGTAAGTGTGTGGGAGTCTAGGTCTTCTTGGTCTACCTTTTACCATTTCAGTGGAAGTGCACAATTTCCCAAATAGTCTATCAAGAGCTCTGAGAACAAGGAAGAATCTCCGCTACCGATACTCTTCTCAGAGACTTGGGACACTGGTTGGGAGGAATCGGGCGGTGGGCGAGGCATGTTTTCCCCATCACAAATGAGTGAAGTGTTTCCTAGCCCACTGAGAAGCTCGCTCCTTGCCTGTAGCCCTGGTTTGGGCCTCAAATAACAAAGATTCAGCCACAGTCTTGTGCTGCGATGTGAACCTTGGTGCTTTCCTGCTTCTTCTTTTTCTATCCCCCTCTCCTCCTCTTCCCCTCCCTTCCCAATACCTCAACTCCCTTGGTTCTTCAACTGTGATTCCCCCAGGTAACCCTCTTTTCTCCCCTCCCCCATTTGGGCATTACATGCTGCCTTTTCCTTGTACAGATTTCCTCCTCTTTTGTTCTGCTTAAATCTCACTGACATTTAGGACCTAGTTGTAAGCTTACCATCCATCCCGGAAAACCTGGGACTGTTCCAGGTTCTGGGCTCCGGTCCCAGATCAGTCCCGGGCTTTCCAGGCCTGGTGAAGCCTCCGCCGCCACCACTTCCAAAAGGTGCAAAAAGGCACCTTTTTCGGTTCCACCGTCTTGGAACTTGTGAAATTTTGCGTGATCCAAGATGGTGCCAGCGGGAAAAGGTGCCTTTTTGAATCTTTTGGAAGTGGCGGCAGCGGCGGCTCTGAGGGGGCAGGAGTCCTGGCCAGCTTGGATGCAGCCGGCAAGGCTCCAAGCAGCGGCGACGATGAGGAGGACAGCAACAACGAGGGACAAGATGACGATGAGGGACAAGATTGCGATGGTGAGGACGGTGTCGGTGGCAAGATGGCAGAGGCAAGGATGACAGTGGCAGTGGCAAGATGGCGGCAGTGAGGACGGCGATGGTGGCAAGGAACGATGACGCAGCGGCAATGGTGGCAGGACAGGTAAGTGGCAGCGGCGGCAAAATGACCATTTTAATGGCCATAAACAAACAAACAAACAAATAAATAAATAAATAAAAATTTCCCACACACACAAAAAATTAAATTAAATTAATTAAAAATGGGTGTTTGTGTCCTGGTTGGAAACCGGGAAAGTATGGTAAGCCTACCTAGTTGTTCAAATGATTGTGGTGTACATTGCATTACATTTTGTTTTTTGATTCCCAAATAATTGTTTTCTTATCCCCACAATAAAAGCTACCTCTTGCTGTACTTTTAACTTCACCCCCTCCCGAATTCATGCCATTACACTGAGTTGTGTCATGTGTCCCCTGCACATGCAATAGATTCCCCCCCCCCCATGTGAAACACGTTACACGTGTTTTAAAAGCACATTCAGTAACAGCTTCACAAATCATTTGTTGATTCTTTCCAGTTGTAACGCTGTAATCTAGATGCTAGGCAATGTGGAAATGGACAAACATATTCATGATTCTGAGGTAGGTCAAAGCATTGGATGAGTTTACTTCCCAAATGTACAATTCTATAAATATCTATGGAAAGTTAATGATGTAACTCTACACTTCCAAGCTTTTATAGAGGATCATGCATGGATGCCATATGTCAGTCAACACACTATTTAATTGGACTGACTTGGTAACAGCTCCATTGCTGGAAGGTTGCCAGACACTCTAGGCATAGTGATGAATCTAGGAGGGGCATCCTACGCCACAAATATTTTCATGTTCAAAGCTGAAAGAGGAACAAAGATCTGATATGATGCATATGAAACTAAAGATGTTGATCAACCAACCACTTAAAACTCTTTCCTAGATTGACAATGTTGGTAAGCATCAATAGAAAGGCTGGGAGGGTCAGCATTCAATGGGATCAACCACTGCAAGTTTCTGTTTCTGTCCCTCTGTCTCAGAAGGTATAAGAAATTGTTACTCCCAAGGCATAGAAAACCTGCTGCTCTCACCAGCAGGAAGGGTCTGTGTACTATATTCCATATATCCCCCTCAAGCAAAGCCTCTGCATTCATAGGCCATCTGAACTGAAACTGTTCCCAATCATTTTGAGAAGTGAGGGTCACAAAATTCAGAATTTGATCTTTTTGATTTTATGCAGAAAAACCATCGAGGATACATGAGCCCCATTTTCAAAAATCATTCACCAGCAAGTTCATTATAGATTTCTTTTGACGTATATCATTCTTCAGACAGCCTTGCTTTTCCATCCAGGAAAGGTTATGACTATGTAAACAGATAACGTTGTACCATTAAAAAAAAAAGGGAGGAAACAACCTCAAGAGTATATGGGTTACTATAAGAGGAATATATTTGCCTACTGAAGAAGACAACTTCAATCACTGTCCAAATTAGTGCTATTCCTCCAATCAACATTTGGCAGGTACTGATGTTACAGATATCCATAGTTGCAAAAACAGGAATTTCCAGGATAAACTAAAGATTGATGCCAATTTAAGAATACTGTAGGGGAGGGGGGGGAGAAGTGCAATCAATCTAAAGCTGACTTCTCCATACAGTTCTCCTTCCCCCAAAGCTAACTATCCTTGGTTCCTTTATTCTACAGCTGGTTGCCTTGAATAATATTGATTCTTCCCCTCTACCTCTGTTGCATTGTTTCACTTTCTGACTTCCTTAAACTAATCCTGCTTATTCAGATCCCTCTTGACAGCTATTAAGTTTTATTTCCTCTTCTCTCTACTTGGATTCCTTCTCAGCGCTTCATTTAAACTTTTCCATTTGAGGTTAAAGTTGCATGTGATTTGGCTGCACTGATCACTTTAACTAGAAAAGAGGCTTCATGCCCGTTTTTCAAGGCTATTTCCCACTTTGAGGCCTGGAACTTCTCATTGCAGCCTTCATATTTGTTCCAGTCATCTGCCTTGACAGAGCATGACCGTGGTTCTGCTTTCCTACATGTTCTTCCATTTGCACGTCCCCTTGCTTTCATGTGACAAAGCATTTGCTAGCGCATAAAATTTAAGCATAGAATAGATAATATTGTACTCAATCACATCTTGTTATTTGTCCTCTGTGATGAAGACCGTCGTTGGAGTAAAAAAAAAAAAAGTGAATAGATTGGGTACGCTCCTGTCACAAGCAAGCAGTCCTCTCCTGAGGAAACTCCCCCTTGTTTCCCTAAATGGCAGCACTTTGTATTCACTGAGGCTGACCTGGGATTTAACCTGTCACATTCTTCATTCTGTCCAGAGCTCTGGGTAATATATCACACATTCAAGTCTACACTCTTCAAGTCTTCAAGTCTACACTGCCCCATGTCTGTCTGCTTTTCCTGGAGAACAAGAACCCTGACTGAAACCTTCCTGGATCCCTTAGCTTCCTTAGCTCATACCTGGCCATTGGTCCAGTTTGCTCACCTGACTTGAGAGCAGGAAATTTGAACATCCATTAGCTTCAAATAAGTCTATCAGAGCAGAGGAGGGCTAGTCTCCCCAAAGCTGATCAAAGACAGTTGAATGGCTGTGTTAATGGGCAGGAGGTCTGGCTTAGTGGTAGAGCTGCCGCCTTGTAATGCCTAGAGATCTGAGGACGCCAGTTCAAGACAACCGGAAGTATCCGAGAGCTGTCGACACGCCTCTGACAATCTGCAGAAGCCCTCGGATGAGAGCAAGGAAAAGCTGCCAGCTACACTCTGAGTGGGAGTCAGAGTTGACGTCAGCCGAGCGTGGGAGGTGAATGCCAGAGATACGCCGGACCATGAAGGAAACAATTTGGAATGAAGATGTTCTAAGAACCCCTTCGAAAGGGTTAAAATTGACTGCCTATGTGCACCACCTTGAATTAAAGTCAGAGGAGAAATCCAATGACCAAGAAAGGCAGTATATAAATACTGGTGGTGGTGGTGGTGGTGGTGGTATTATTATTATTATTATTATTATTATTATTATTATTATTATTATTATTATTATTATTATTATTATATCTGGCAGATATGGGATGTAAGTTGTGCATTGCAAGATGAAGATGTCAGCCAATCTAGGATGAAAGCAGTGAGTTATGAACAGAGTTATGAACCCAGAACAGAGTTATGGCCCAATCCTATAGGGTACTTATGATGGCAGAACTCCCGGTCTGCCACTGTAAATGCCACTGTAGCATCATAAAAAGGAGCGCTTCTGTTGTGTGCTTTGAGGCCGCCAGTGCAAATGGCCAGAGGCCCCGCATATGTGAAAGCGGTTCCCGGACACCCTGCTGAAGCAGGTAAGATGCGGAAGGGTGCGGTTTGTGGTTGGGAGGGCAGAGGGCAGTTTGGGACAGGGAAGAGTGTGGATCTCTAGGTGGCAGTGCATGCCAGATCCTAACTCCCTTCCCTGCCTAGACCTACCTCCAAGAGTCTCCTCAGGCTTACGCCAGCTAAAAAACTGGCATAGGTCCAAGGAGACCCATTGATGGCCAGGTGGGCTAATTATGGAGTGGTAAGTTCACATGCTTTTTACTTACATCTCCTAGGCTGTCTGGTCACCCCCACCATAGCATGCAGCACACGCTCCGTCAGCAGCCCTGTATGCAATGAACTGGTGGGGGGATAGGATTGGGCCCTTGATTCCTAAGAGAATCCTTCTCTCTGATGCCAGGAGGATGCCTATTGTAAGTGGTTTTCTTTCAGCCAGGGAAAGGGTTAGTTAGAATCTGTTTTTACTTTATTTTGAATATTGCCACTTGAACTCAATTACTGTATAGAAGTTGACTGTCTGTCTTGTCTGTTTATCCCGTATCCCTTTTTAAAATACTGTAAACCTTTTCCTTTTATTTGATTAAAACAAGCCTGCCTGGTGCTTTAACCATTACAGAGATTAGTCTCCACATCTCCTTAGCCTTATATGCAGCCATCCAGAGATGTTAATGTATGGGAATGACAGGGTGAGAGAAAGAGAGAAGCTAAGCAGTAGCATTGGTAGAATCACTTCACATACGCCCCCTTCCTCCTCTTCAGGGAACTCAGCATGCAGGTTGTTGGTGGACAGCCAGACCCACAACTGGGGAGAAGGCTTACTTCGTGGCCTGTCTCATAGAGCTGGTGGCAGGAAAGGAATTGTGCACATGTGAATGGCAGGGGCACGTTGTATGACAGAGTGTGTGGCATGTATGATGACATGATGTAAAAGTGGGGAGGGGAACATGGTCCTTCTCAGCATGACCCTGGAGATTGCCACAATTCCAGTTTTCCATTTCTTAACGCTACGAATGGCACCGATATATAGCCAAGCATGTGCTATTATTGTACTTTTTATTGAAACACCGTAAAATTCCAGTTGTGTCTAGTCTCCTAAGCTTTTGATGCTGACACCTAGGATTTTTCCTCCATTTCTGCACAGGATAGGCACTTTAAAATGTGATTCCAGTGCTTAGGAGTTTGATATATTTTTCATATCCTGCCTTGTATTATTTCACATGAAATTAGTCTCTTCTGGTCTCAGACTTGGACTCTCCTCTCGATCAAAATCTAAATTATGAGCTGCGTTGCAGCGATCCTTTGCCTTAAATTGAATGTGGTAGAACTTGCTTCAGTGCTGGGGCTGGAGAAAAGTGACCCGTGAGATGATTTTGATCCCTCTAGTCTAGTAAGTTTAATGGCTCTGAGTGCCATTTTTTTTAAAGAGTTGAGTATGAATTCTAGCAAGGCAAACATTAACATGCAATCATACTGACCAAGAAGGCTCAATAACTACAGGCAAATAAAAATAATTTAAAATATATGTAAGAAACAATAATAATAATAATAATAATAATAATAATAATAATAATAATAATAATAATAATAATAATAATAATAATAATAATGAGTGAGTTATCAACTTAAAGAATAAGGTAAAGGTTCCCCTTGCTTGAAAACCAGTCATTACTGACTCTAGGGGCGGTGCTCATCTCCGTTTCAAATTTGAAGAGCTAGCGATGTCTGAAGACGCTTCCGTGGTCATGTGGCCGGCATGGCTCAACACTGAGGCGCATGGAAGGCTGTTACCTTCCCGATAAGGCGGTACATATTAATCTATTTGCAATTTCTTGCTTTCAAACTGCTAGGTTGGCAGGCGCTGGAGCCGAAGATGGTAGCTCACACCGTCACGCGCCACTCAGGTCTCAAACTGCTGTCCTGCCTACCAGTCTGTAGTTCAGCATTCACTAAGCCACCGCGGCCGCAACTTAAGGTGCTTGATGCTAAATTTTTCCACAAAATGAATGTTGGGCAGATATTCATACCCAAATTATTCTTTTTAAGGGATAAATCTAAAGAAGTATCACAAATTGAAGATGTGTAGAGAAGACTATTATTATTATTATTATTATTATTATTATTATTATTATTATTATTATTATTATTGAATTTCTATCCTGCCTTTTTCCCCCATTGGGGGACCCAAAGAGGGGATTATAGGGGGAAATAGTAGATAGGTAAAGCTCATCTCCATTTTAAAGCCGAAGAGCCAGCGTTGTCCGAAGACGCCTCCGTGGTCATGTGGCTGGCATGACTCTCCTTGCCGTAAATAACTGATCCGAAGTGGATTACATGCAGTGAAAATGTACAAAGAGGCAAGAAGTTCTGAACTTCTCATCCAACCTTTCCCTGCAGCCACCATTGTCCACCAGACGGTTGAAATGTAGCAAATGCAGTCACAATTCTTGAGAAAGGCTACACAGGTGATAATGGATTCTGAACATGAAAATATGCATTAAGACATATGAATGCATACAAATGGCTGTGTAAAGGAACACTAGGCTTCACAAATCAATGTGATTTTGAAAGAACAGCAGAGTTGCCTCAGGGAAATCAGATTCCCTAGGTCAGAGACATCATATTTGAATGTTTCTTCCACATAGGCAAGCAGCAAATCAGTTAAAAGATTTGGCAGGAACCCTTTCCCCAGAGATGCTAGTCTTTACAGACTGGATGCTTTGGATGCAGAAGAATATTCAATTTTCTGATTACTTCATGGTGTTCTGAAGGGTCCATATGGGATGTGGATCAAGTCTCTGACTCCAAGTCTCGAGACAAGTCCCAAGTCTCTGGGTCCAAGTCTCAAGTCAAGTCTCAAGTTTTTGCCCCCAAGTCCCGAGTCTCTGGTTGTGAGTTGTCAATATTGCCTCTATGCTGACTGGAAGTGGTTATAGAGAGGGGTATTTTCCAACTCTACCTGGAGATACTAGGGACTGGAACTGGGGCCTTCTGAATGCAAAGCTGGTGCTCCACCACTGAGCTATGGCCCCTAACTGTAAATTTGTCCTTAGTATGCGTGGAGTGTTGTGGGCTGATGAAAGAATCTTCAAAGATAAAGGCCATGGAAGCTAATGACAATAATGGGACTATGTTTTGGGGAAAGAGCCGGGTGGAGTGTTTCAGACTGCATATTTATTTGGCCCTCTCAATAAAGCACAATTCTCAAACACATGCACTATAAATTGTATTGCACTGTATTGTAAAAGCCCTGTTCCAGCCTTCCTGTCACTATTCCATTGTTTCTCAAAGTTCTCCCTGCAAAGAGGAGAGAACTTAGAGTGTTCGTGGGAATGGGTCCTACGGGAGCGGTGATCCCGGAGATTGCCACCGCTGTTGGGAAAAAAGGTTAGTAAACGGGGATATTTGACTTACCAGGGCTTGGGGGGTTCGGGGAGGCCTGTGGGACCCTCTGCAGGCCTCCCCGATCTTCAGATCGACAAAAAACGGTGATTTTTCAACCACTTCCGGTTTTCGAACTAGAGAAGGGCTGACATCTAATACGAGACCCACTCGAAAATTACCCAGGTCTTCCCCCTTACATTGGAAAGAACTCAGATAATTGGTTGAGCCACTCTGAGATAGCTTGAATAAATTCTCCTCACCTTTCTCTACCAGACCTCCACCCTCATTACCAGGCATGCTCTGAGATATGTGTAACATTCACACACAGGGGATCTAAATGCATTTACAGGGACCTCAGTGCAATAGCTCGTGACACACCTCAATAGACTCGCATTGAATGATGAGATATATGAGTGCATATCTGAGCCATGCATTCCAGCTGTGGCAAGAGACCATGACTTTGGTCAGAGTTCACTGTAGCTTAGAAATGTGGCTACACTACAGGCAGGGAGTGAGCCCTAAAGAGGCCATAAACAACTTCACTGACTTGCAGAGTCTCCCCAACTGTGCGATGCTTCTTAACCAGCGCTACAGGTGCTAGAAGGATGCCCTTCTACTACTGGGCATTCAAGTCATTTGAGCCTCTCTTATGACCCAGACCAGCAAATCAGACAGTCACACAGGCCTTTAATATCAAATGCAACATGAATACTGTATATCAGGGGTGGCCAACCTTCCACCATTAGGGCTACTGTGTTCTTAAGAGTTGTGTAGAAGACAGAATCTTGGCAGCTGCAAGTGCTGATGGTGCTGCTAAAGCAGCTGCACCTGCTGAAATGCCCTCACCTATGCAACCATTTAAAGGGCCAGCGTTCATGTTAAAAGGTTGGCCACCACTGCTGTATATGGAAGAGTGGTGTTGATTGAGATCCACACCTCCACAAAAGCAAGTGCCATTTTTGTTTATACCAAGTCCAACATTTGATATGTTGGAAAGTGACATAAATACCTGATCAGAGTGCAAATTAAAGTCACGAAACCAAATACTTTGATCCATAATTCTTGAGAATTTCCAAAGAAAACTTCACTAATGTTCTTCTAGCAAGTACCATGTTGTGTTGGTAACTTGTCAAAAAGGTGCTTCAGACACTATCGATTATAGAAACTTCAGTTTTCTTCATTGCTGTTCTTTTCCCAGGAGAATATATACAGCTTCTTTAAATCTTTCGTATCTGTTCTGTGTTTGCACTGAACTATACCAGGAATAATTGCATCATTATTAAAGCAGAATGCTGTACCAAATATACCACTTCAAATAAGATCTAAGCAGTGCCTTACATTGCAAGAAAACATCCCCACTTGATTGATATGGTATTTCTTGTAGCAATAAAAGCCAGACTTTTTTTCTGCTGCAGCTGCACTTTGGAATGAAGGCTTTATGAATTCTTTTACAATAACTCCCAAATCTCCCTCCTCATAAGTGTACATCTCGAACTGTCAGCCTTTGTTTTTTCCCAGCTCTGCTCTCTGCTTCCTTTCCTATCATCAGATCTTGATTTTTTTTCAAAAGGATGCGATTATAATACCCCGGTATTGATTACAGCAGTACCACTGGGATCCAGCACCTTGCTTTTAACACATTGTTTTTCCATTCATCTGTACCTTAATCTGAATCAAATGTCCACCAACTTTTTATGCAAGGGCAAATTGTAGGGACAGATTGAACTTCAGCTTCTGAGTTTAATTTCCCATATTAAACTTGGAAAGGATGACAGTTTCTCTCTAACATTCTGTGTGTATAAAGTTAAAAATCATCATCCTCCTGCTGACATGCTCATTTTCCTTCTTTTTCTCATGTAGTTTCACTGATGTTAGCTCTTTTGTAACTTCTAAACTTACATTTGTTCTCCCACTTTATTTGCGTCCCTTATATGATTTACAGTAGTGTAGCAAGGGTGGGGTTTGGTCCGCCCCGGGTGCAGGCAGTAAGGGGGTGCATTTGGGCACAGGATCAGACTGCACATTTTAACCATACTGCAGGAAAGCATGGAGGGGGAAAAGGCAGAAGAAGAATCAATCATGCTTCTCATTCACTCACAATTAACTCACCCCCTGCTTGGAAGTGCTCAGTGCCTGCACAGAGGGGAGCTGTCGAGACCCTCCTCTGCCCTCCATGGAACATTCCAGTGTTGAGAGCCCTGGTAGTAGGAGCAGTAGCAGGGGACAGGGCTAGCAGCAGCCAGGAAGGAGATGAACCCCAGCCTTCCGAGGAGGAAGAGGATGATGAGGGGGCAGAAGCCAGTGTGGCAGCTCCCAGTGGCAGGTCTGTCTCCGCTCCCTTCCCCCCCCCCCCACACACGCTTGCCTGCTGAAAGCACCTGGCGGCAGGGTGGAAGGATTGTGGGAGAAGGAGAGAGCAGGCACGGGATGGGCGGCAGCAGAAACTTGGTGGTTGGAGGGAGGGCAGCTTAAGTGGGGGTGGAAAGGGGACCTGGGGGGGGGTTAATGATGATGGGCAAAAAGGAAGCGGAGCCTGGGTGAGGAAAGCTGCACCTACTGAAATTATGTTCCCTTATGTTCTTCTTTCCTGTTTGTAATTATTATGAAATTCTCTTTTCTACAAGTCTGTAAGAGCTAAGGGAGTTCTTTCACATCAGTGCCCTCCCCAATAAGAGTGGATAACTAACAGCCCAATCCTGCGTAACTCTTTGACCAGCACGCTCTGCCGGTCTTGGTTGTTGCAAACGTGCTGTAAGGCAGGTTTGCATCACCCGGTGAGGAGACCGCACTGGCAAAGAGGCCGCACTGGCGCTGCTCTCCCCAACCCAGATCCATCAGAGTGCCCACCAGGGAAGGTATGTTCCTTGCCGGGCGGCGGAGAAATGAGGGAGGGCAGAACGGGTTGTGTGATTTGTCAGCCGGGGCTGGGAAGGGGGAGAGATCGGCAATAGTGGCTCCTCCAGAATTCTATCCCCCTCCCTGGGCCTGGCCACTGCTACATGGGCTGCTTAAATGTGCACCAGCAAAATAACTGGTGCACATCCAAATAGCCACATCGATGAGGCTGGGGCTTTACCCAGGGGAAGGGAACAAATGTTCCCTTCCCCTGAGGTGACCTCCCAAGCAGCCTTTTTGTGCCCTGGATGCAGCGCTGGCTGCACTGGCCTCGCTGCATCGCAGGGCACAAAGTTAGATAGGATTGCACCATAAGACTGCAATCCTATGCACACTTAACTGGGAGTAAGTCCCATTAACTACAATGGGATTTCTTCCTGCGTAGATATGGATAGAATTGGGCTCTTAGAGCTGCTTTTGTCCCTAAACCTATCCTCAAGAATAGAAATGGGTTGGCAGGGAAAGAGACAAATTTGAGTATGATGGAAGGTGGTGGTGTTAAAAAATGATCTGCCCTGGGTGTAAAATATGCTAGGTATGCCACTGATACTTTATACCTATTTCCATATATTTTTAAAATCTTGTGGATTTCATTTTAAAATTTTATACATTCACCTGAATAGTAAAAAGGAAAACCATCAGAGGTATGTACCATCTGGTTGCCTCAGTTTTTACTTGCCCTTTCTGGATGCACATGAGATTTGCTTGCCTGAGCAGTTATCTACCTCCTGCTGTGTCATTTGTACAGGACAAAAATTGAGGCGCATCCTCAGATTTGAATTCCTAGAAACTCTGTGAGGGGATTCTAGGAAAAGAGCACCCAATGCATCATGCGAGCTCAGCGGGATGAAGAGAATTGGAGAGCAGATATGTAAATACAGCATAATGTACTGTGTTGAACATGAAGTAATGAAAAATCCATATCTGCCATCTCAAATGTTCATACATATACAGGCAGCTCTCAATTTACGTGGGGGTGATGTTCCTGGAAAATCATACATATATGAAATACACATAAATGAAAACTGGCTTTCCCATAGGAAACAATGGAATTAGCCTGGGTTAGAGGACAAGTCGTTTATACTCATGTGCTGATGACTGGTGGCCTCTGCTTGCTCAAGATGGCATGGGGAGGGGTTGGGGAGGGAGGCTGCTGGGGGTGGGAGTGGCTACTGATGTCAATGGCTGAGAAAGCAAGGAGGGAAAACAAAGATACCGGAAGGAAACTGAGAAAGCGGGAAGTGGCAGAGCTTCGTCCCAGGACCTCTTGTCAGTTATTTTGAGGGGAAAAAAAACTTGCTGCTTCTGCAAGAGTCACCCACAGGATGGCAGAAGTCTCTCTCTCTGTCTTTATTTGTCCCCACTCAGAAGAGTCTCCCTTTGCTGCCTTCCCCAGCACTTATCTCTAAACACCAACAGGCTTTCCAGCCTAGTCCTTCTGCTTGGAATTGTGCAAGAGGTGCAGCCATAGTCTCAGAAACTACGTGAAACTGAAAGCATTTTCATTGTCTCTTTTTTACCTTCTGGCTTAGACCCCCCCAAAAAAAAACACTGCCTGTCTCACAGGGTTGCTCATTAGCAATTAAGTAATTAGCAGCTAATTGACTGCATTATTTCAAAACCCAGTCCATGCAAATTGCGCTTCCGGTGTTAATTTGTAAATCACCCAGTCCATGCAAATTGCGCTTCCGGTGTTAATTTGTAAATCACGTTATTTCAAAAACTTGCAAATGAAGACAGCATCAAGAGCTGCTTGTAAATCCTCAAATATATACCGTATAGCCAAAGGCCAGGTTTTGGAAAGGTCCATGCCCAAGTACAAAGAACTTCAGTGTGTAGATAGGGAGCGGATGGTTTTCCCTTTTCGGGGCAGCCCCTTGTGCCTAGGGATCCCTGCTAACTTGGCAAGAGGCACTTTTTCCATTGGTGCTCCTCTTGTATTTAGCAGGGGGAGAGTAACTGCCCCCCTTTCACCCCAGCATAGTCACTTTTCTGGTGACTGTTTGCTGATGTTCTTCTGCATCTTTTTAGAATGTGAGCCCTTTTGGCCCATTTAACCATTTGATTTTGTCTGTAAACTGCTTTGTGAACTTTTTGTTGAAAAGCGGTATATAAATACTGTTAATAATGTTAATAGGGATGCTGCTTTGGGTGTAACTTTATGCTGCTGATGAAGTAAGTAAAGAAGTCCAGTAAGTAAAGAAGTAAGCCAATTGTACGGGGTGATGGGAAGAGATGTGGTTGAGATACGTAGAGAAGGGCGGAAAAGGGACCCCAGAATGTTGATGTGGCCAGTGATTGTGTAGGAAAGGGTATCAGATGTATTTTAATGTTTATCCCATCTTTTCTGAGAATTTGTTTTCCTGCCGACACTTCTTACATTTTTAAAATGTTTCTCTTGATATTTACTAAGTCTATATAAATAAAGTGTCAGTTGTGGCTGTGTGTGTGTGGGAAGGGGTCGAATGTGACGGAGCAAAGGAATTTACGTTGGAGGGAGAAGCATGGCATGAATTGTGCCCCTTAGTCATTTGACCACAGCAGAAGAACAAATTAGTGCTATTAATTGTTGCTTATTATGCTCAGTGGGAAAGCTATCACTAAAAGGTCTTGCACTGAAACTCGATTTGTATCTCAGTAGAGCGGCTTTTACACTTGATGATTTCCCAACTAATTATGAAGTGGCAGTTGTAAAATACAATGATGGATAAAGGGATGAACCCATGCTGGTGAAAATAATAACCAGTCAACTCGGACTGGAGGCATATGATTATGTGTCTTTACAATTAGCTTCGAAGATGCCAGCAATACAGCTTAGTCTGATTTCATGAACTTCATCTTCAGTATTTTCCTTTGGCTGCTTCTTCTATCAATTTATAATCTGTTGGAAGTTGTATTTTTTCCCATAGGTACTCATTCTATGCAACACAACAGGGGAAATGTTTATTATGCCACTATCCCCTCCTTAAATTGGTTTTGGTACGGAAAAAAAGAGACCCACAGACAAAGAAATCACCTATGAAACACTTATTATTACAATCAAATAGGATTACGCTGTGAACTGTCGGAGTCCTATTGGATTTTTGATGACAACTACGTGGCAGACCAGAAGTATACATGCAAACTTCCCAGCTTGAGGGAGCCGACAAGTGGACATCTTCCTATGGAGCCTGTCAAACATAACGTACTGCAAAACAGTGGGAGAAGCATAAACAGGAAAATTGTGCGGGTCTCCGGAGAGAGCAGAATTGTCAACAAGTTCATATTTGTTGGTACTTGCTCTACTGCTAATATAGGCAGTAATTCCAGAACCATACAGAACTCAACACGCTATAGGCACACTTTTCTTCATAATCTCAACAAACTGACAGATTCAACTGCCTTTTGATTTGACAGGAAAAGAGCAGCGATGGTTTATAAATCAATTCCTCGCTTTGCAAATGGGGATGATGGGCTCAACGTCTCTTTAATCCTGTGGCTCATAAAACGTTTACAATCATGTCCACGACAAGAACAATCTCACATTACTATATGAGTACAACTTTGACAGAACGTTTTGATGTATTTAGTGGCCATCTGTGAAACGCTGGCTTGTTTTTTGTTTTTTTTCCTGTAGTCCCGTCTGGCATGAATACTCTGGATAACATCCAGAGGGACACACACCCAGTACCTAGCACAATGGTTTAAAAAAAATGCAGAGGGGAGTCTTGTTACATTGGGCAGAGTGCATGCTGGTATGGAAAAATTGTAGACAGTGACCTTCACACTGCTGCTATGCCTCACTCTTCAGGTCCAAGCCAAGCAGGAAAAAGACAAAAATAGGAGCTACATACTTATAATAATTCCAAGGCTGTTTTCTGATCAACGCATACATCCGATCCATAGTTCAAATCAAGTTGACCTCAGTTACAAATTGATTTCAGGACCACTGGGGGAGATAGTTACACAATTTCCCCAAGTTGATCCGGATGTCATGAATTTATACAGATTATAGCCAAGGTTTTAGCAAGTAGCACATTAGGCGCAGTTGAATATATTACCAAGGAAAATACATGCTGTGCTGAACATTCATGTTATTTCACTGCTGTTGAGTTACTTCCCTTGGTTTCTTCTTTGTCATTTTCTTCTTCTTTTTGCCCTCCACCAGGGATGTATCTAAGTAACTAGGTCACAAGTGCGAGTGCGAGTACGAGTCATTTTTGCAAGAGTGCGAGTCCGAGTGCAAGTCAGTGTCAACATTTTTGGGCAAGTACGAGTCAAGTGCGAGTCATTTTTGCACGAGTGCGAGTTGAGTACGAGTAAGGCCAGAAACCATGAGTCACGAGTCAAGTCACTTTGGGGAAAATGGCTTTTTCCCCTGAAAATGGGGTGTGTGTATGTCTGCGTGTGGGGTGTGTGTGGGGACCCTCTGAGACTTTTAAAGCACTCACTTTCAGAGAAGATCACTGAATCCCATGAATCGTCAGCAAGAATTAATCTACGTGAATAAAATCTGGTTTCCCATTCTAAGTAGAGCAGGACCTTACACAGGAGTAAAGGTTATTCCTGGTCAGCACAATAGGATGCGTCCAGATGCAATCAATTAAGTAATTAGCCTTCCCCGTGCTGCCTGCAGCAATGTTGATTTAAACCTGCTAAGCACATCACCAGGTACAGACCATCCACCAGCTGAGACTGGTGCTATTGCTCTGAAGAAAACCCAAGCGAGGGTTGAACTGTCAGTTTGAAGTTATTGCCTGTGGTTCTGCTTTGGATAATACTGAAGATACTAGAGCTCACAGTTGCTACCTCGTCTCAAGGAATTTCTACAGACCACTGGTTTTAGTAAGAACTTTATTTCTTCATTCCAACTTTACATGGCTGAAAATCCCATAACTCTCAAATTGTTGCAAATTTTTCTATAGTGTTGCAAAAGTGCCATGAGGCATTTTTGTGGCACCAGGAGAGTAAGCAGTGCTGGTGCAGAAGCCAGCACCACTCACTCCGCCACCCACCTGGACCTGCGCTGGCCGAACCAGGTAAGGGTCAGTGCAGGGGCGTAAGGAGGCGTGTTGGTTGGTGCAGGGATGTAGGGAGGGTGGGCTTGGGTGGTAGGGGAGGGGGCAAATTGGTTGGCCCAGCCCAGGAGGGGGTGGGGATATCAGCAGCAGCTGGCTCTGCCATATCCCTGTCACTTTCCTGGGCCAGCCTTATATGGCAGCTCCAGAGCTGGTGTGCATCCGAGGAGGCCCATTGGGGCCTCCGGGGCTTACACTGGGGGAAGGAGACGCACCTTCACCTGAGGTGAGCCCCGGCCACACCAGCTCGGCCCTCCTCCTGACTAGGATGCAGCAGCCAGCCCTTTAGGCCTGCTGCCACATCTTAGGCAGGATTGAGCTGTCAGTCTGTACCTAAAGTTGGTATTTATTTCTCTTCACACCTCTTTCGAAAAGCTGGTAGTAGATTCAAGTATTAAAAAATTGAAAGCACCAGCAGAGAGAATTTAAAGTGGAAAAAGTATATATAGCTTTCAATCTTACTTTGCTGAATTGCACTATGACCTCATTCTCAAATGGTCAGCTGTTAGAAACCAGCATGGTGTATGTGGAAATAAAACAACATCAGATAATCTTCCCTATTAGGCACTCTTGCAATTTCTGAACATTAAGGATCTGCAAAATGATTAGTGCTAGAATAACATTGTACAGATGCCAAACGAATGACATACAGTAAAATGGAACAAATGGCCCTTGAGTGTCTACCAAAAACAAGTAGTAGCTAGCTTTATTGTTATACAACCATAAGTCATAACCATTTCCTAAATCCATAACAATTTTCTTAAATCCATATGCTTTTGTACACATGTTTCAAACCAAAAATCAATACAAACATCTCTACAGATAAGAAAAACAATTAGGTATCACCATAACAACAGACTGTTATTACTTACAAATTTCTATTGTATCTTAGCAGCTGCTACCGCAAATACAGCAGAGCTTCTTTAGGCATACTTTATATGTCACTGTTTGTCAAAAGAGAGCAATTTATGAATATGATCGGTCAGCCATGAAACCTGGAAAATAAGGTTATAATTGCAATAGCTCTTCTGTCATCACAAAATTGGTGCTATCTACTGTACATTATCCAGCTGTTATGCATCTTGTCTATCATTGCCCCATTCAAAGTTAGGGAGTGAGAAAGTTTATACTCTTTTGCTTTGACTTCTCAGCATTGCTCTGTTGTATCTGCTAGACAGAGTGCCGCAGATGCCTTCCTAAACATCTGTTCGCATGGCAGGTGTGTGTTTGAATCAATCTGTGTTGACTTCCAGCTGTGTATTCTAACTGCTGAGGTAGTTGTGAACTACTTTTTGTGGTGAGAGTAACTTGACAAATGCTGTCAGCAGCATGAAAAAACAACAACAAACAGATCCACACATTCTTCCTAGCATGGCAGCATTCTCACAACCACTGCAGGATATGGTACCCTTGACCTGAAGTCAACATAGGGTGACTCATAACTGTAGCTGAGATGGACATGGGTGATCAAGGCAATAATCCAGAGGTCCTTACCTTTTGTGCCTCAAGCACCCCCAGGGAAATTTTACTGCTCATGCACACACGCACACACCCAGTTTATTTATGTTATTTCAATTATTATTTGGTTTCCTGAAATGAACATTAAACATATCAGGCAAAAAGTAGAACTTCAAAAAATTAGTAAAACAAAAAGTAGTCAGAGCCAAATAAAAGCTGACCTCATCCTGTCAAAAAAGTATGTAACAAGGCAAACATTTTTCTTAATTCTGGGAGTACCACCTGGACTCTCTTCATGCATCCCTTAGTGGTGCAGGTCCCATAGGTTAAGAACCCTTTGAATAAGCAATAACGTTCAGTTGTAACAGGTGTAACCCTGTGCTGCTGTTAGCCCTCCGCAGCGGTGTTGCATTGTGCTGCTTGTGCTGGCCTAGAGTGTCACAAATGTGCTGTATAGCACATTTACAGCACCCAGAGAGCAAGCAGCACCAGCAGGAAGGCCTGCGACATCCTGCTTATGCTGAATCCAGGCCGCCACCACCCACCACCACCACCACCACCCTGTGCGTCAGAGCAGGTAAGGTCAGTCCAAGTGGCTCAGCGGCTGGGGGAGGGTGGAGGATGGGCGAGAAGGGAGTGTAACAGGGGGAGGGTGGGGAGTGGGCAGATAATAGAGAGGCTCCCGAATATTAAACAGGAAGCAGGAAACTTTCTCTCTAGTATGCAGGCTGCTTACCTGCTCTGTGCTATAAGCCAGCACACTGACTTATAGAGTTTTGTTTAAGGAAGAGATGCACATGCTTGAGGCCAGCGCTAGACTCCTAATGAAGGTAATGGGTGCAGGGCGCACGGGGGAAATCCCTTTCCAATTCCGCGGATTATCTGCGGTGGGGCCAGGAACTTAACCCCAGCAGATACGGGGGGTCATGCTGTATTCAGCATCCTATTACCGGTAAGTGTTAAAGTTGATGAGGAAAATGTTTCAGAAGTTCTAGCATCACATAGTGAGGTTTAGTACCTCAAGCTGTTGGAGGACAAATTCGGGCAGCGCAATCCACACTAAGTAAAGAACGGCAGAGCACGCGCTCCACTGGTCTAAGCTGCTGCAGATGTGCTGTAAAGCACGTTTGCGATTACTCTAGAGAAGGGCCGCTGGCGTGGAGGCCAGCAGCTCTTACTCCACCTCTGGATCGTCCCTGCGACCACTGAAGAAGGTAAGGGATCCCCCCGCGGGCACGGGGGCAGTCTGAGTGGTGAGGGAGGCCAGCTGTTGGCCGAGCCGACCTGGGGGGAGCGGGGATTGCGGCTGCCATATCCCCATCCCCTTCCCAGGATGGCACAGCCTTTACACAGCCTCCTCAGACTCGTGCCAGCTAAATAGCTGGTGGAAATCCAAGGAGGCGCATTAGGACCTCCCCGCGCTACACCAGGGGAAGGGGATGAATGTCCCCTTCCCCCGAGTAGACCTACAGGCTGATCACAATCAGCCCGGAATGGGGATAGGATCCAGCGGGCGGCCCAGGTCCACCCGCCGTTTCTTTGGTGTGGATTGTGCTCTTAGTTAAGTCAATAGGTACACTTTAATACGAAAGGGCTAATGTAACACTCAGAAGAAAAGAGCAGGAAAAGCAGTTAGAGCTGAGATGTACCAGAGAGAGAACTTAGAAAGCAAAGTCCAGCAATAAAATTCTCATCATATTAGGAAACCTTCTGGAAGCTTCTGCGGAGGCTCTATATAATATAAGCAGCCGGCTCCCTGGACTCGGGGTCCTTGCTTGTTTGGGGTCCTGACTTGATCCTTGCTGGCTCAAGCTGCTGAAGGTTGACATCTGAGAGGAACACAGAAAGAACACATCTGAAGGTTTTTCCATGCTGCTGCCAAGGCTGAATAGAGTTACAGGCCCAGAAAGAGCTAGGAAGGGGATTATCTGAAAAAGGGGGGGGGGAGTTGTATGGTCCGGTGGCTTTCTTAGGATTTTGTACTTACCTGATAATTACCTGTGTATCCTTGTCTTATCTTCCTTACCCCTTCTGCCCCATCTGTTGTTTAATAAATTCAGTTAAAGTTTAACTGCTCCATTGGTATCTGTGTCCTTCTGTCTGGCTCTTTAGGGTCTCTCTCTCTTATACAACGGCAAAGTCCTGGGACGTTGGGACTTTTACAAAAAGCTTTAATTGCAAACTATGAGCAACTCTCTTACATTTCACCTGTTTTTCCACTGTCCCCATGTGTTTTTTCATCTTTTTCTGTTCTTCAGGACCCAAATTCACAGCTACCAGGGGGAGAAATCCAAAATTCGATCCGACCTGCTGGAACTCTTTTCCCAGGCATGTAAGGCAAATTTGTCCCCTTCTGTGTTGCCAGAACAAAGCAGAGGGAAGGTCTACGCATTGGGTAAAATGGGAGGTAGAAGTTGCTTCCACGAGGGACCTGGTCCTTCATCCTCCCCCACCACCACCGCCATACCTAGACCTTATATCAAAGGTCTACCTTATATCAAAAATCTTGGTACGGATAAAGAGGAATGGTCTCAATATGTGCAGTATGGATACATGAAAATCTTTATAGCAAACATACTGATAAAGAGGAAAGAGTGTCTTTCCTCCTTTCTTCACTCTGTAGCCTTAAGTAGCTCACAAGAAAGGGAAACCAAGCATGGACCAGGAGGCTCCAGGTTTGAATATGAGCTGATCCTGACAAAGCAAGGGACATTCAGTAGGTCTGCTTTGGCTAGCACATGTTAGCATATGCCTAACTAACTGTCTTCTTTCAGTCAGGCTATGTAAAAACATTTACAGCCCATTCCAACCCAACTCCTCTCCAAGTCAGGCATAAGTGTGGCCTAAGTGCAGCCTAAGTTAGGCAGAAGTTATGCCTGAGGTAGGTCAGTGTTATGCCTGAGTTAGGCAGGCTGCAGTTTCTGTGGCCCAGCACCACCCCAGGATCCAGGCAACACTTACCTCCCAGGCAGGCAGGCTCTTCTCCAGGCTCCGTGTCTGGCTCAGGCATGTGCAGGCCTCTGTCTGCATGTGTCAGCGTCCATCCATGGCAGCTGCCGCAGGGTCTGTCGCAGCCCGGTCGCAAAGGGGCTGACCGCAGGCATGGGGGTTGCGCCAGTCATGTGGTGGGCGCAGGGCAGGTGACAGGTGAGCAAGGTGCCTGAGCCCAGCCGCCACAGGGCACCCTGTGCATCAGCCACCTGCTGCAGGGGAGAGTGGCCGTCCCCTCCCTCCTGCAGAAGGCGATGCCACCCCCAAGCCACGTTGAGGCTGCACTGGGGGGTGAGCGGGGGAGGGAAGGGGAGGGGGGTGGGAACGTCACACACAAGGGGGGTCTCATGAGGACTGGAACTGCCTCTGACATGACTCGCCCGTGCGCTGCCTGAAGCCCTGGGCCTCCAAGCCCAGGGCAATGCCCACAAAGAAGGCATCCCGGCATGCCTGCTGCTCTGTGCCCCGGCCAAGACCGAGAGATGCCTTGGGCTTGTCTGCTGCGAGCGTGAAGGGCTCACACAGCTCATCACACCCCCAGATGGGGCAACGACGGTGCCTCGCGGCAGGCGCTCTGGCAGGGTGGGGGGTGGCCAGCAGCCATCATCAGGGAGTGGGAGGGGAGGCAGACACACAGGCAGGCAGACAGGGGGTGCTGGGGAGGGGCATGGGTAGGTCAGAGACAGACAGACAGACAACAAGGCTGGTGGGAGACAGATTCCGAGAGAGGGGTCTGCAGAGACCGATAGGGACACAGGGGGCGCTCCGCAGATGAAGGTGATGCATAAACAGGCGCCTCTTACGCAGGGCCTTCTCGGCGGTGGCGCCCCAATTGTGGAATTCCCTCCCCTTGGAACTAAGAACGACTCCCTCTTTAGAGGCTTTTCGGCGGGGCCTTAAGACGTTTTTATTCAGGACTGCTTTTAATGTCTGACACGGTGGGCTGACTTTTTAACAAATGGTTATATATGTAAATGCTGGTGACCCATTGGGGTTGTTTTTAATCTCAAGTGTTTTTAATTATTTTAATGTGTTTAATTGTTTTAAAGTTGTTTATATGTATTTTAATATGTTGTAAGCCGCCTTGAGTGCCTTCGGGAGAAAGGCGGGCTACAAATTCTTTAAATAAATAAATAAATAATAGACTTTGGGCGGAAGTGGCTGCATTACAGGCGGACCTTCGACGGAAGCGCCTTCATTACGGGCAGATGCCCTGGCTGTCACTGTTTGCCTGTGTGAGAGGCCCCCCCGACTCCCCCCTCCCCTCTGTGCCATGGGGGTCTGGCAGCGCCCCTGCTGGGTTCTCCCAGGGAAGGCCGTGGCAGTCCCTGGCTAGAACTCATGTAGGGGCTTCAGTGCTGGGGGCTGTCTGTGTGTGTAGGGCAATGCTTGTGTAAACACTGGGCACATATGTTTCACTGGGGCTCTGCCCGAGGGGCATCTTTATTGTTCTAGAACGTTAGCAGAGATGGTCAGGCGAGGCTGCCAGGGGTAGTCACAGCAGCCAATCTGAAAGCAGCAGCAGCCCTGCCCCATGGACCTGGAGATGCAGGCTCTTCCCCTATGGAACCACAGCCTGCTCCATAGAAAGGGGAGGGGCAGCAAGAACAACAGCCAGGGAGGTGGAGCAGCAGCAGCGCCGGCAGCTGAGGAGGGTTGCAGGGCTGGCTCCCTGACCTCTGGCAGCAGCGAGGCAGAGGACCGTGGGGCAACCAGAGGCAGAGGACCGTGGGGCAACCAGACTGCGGGCCCAGGGGTGCTCCCAGGAAGGAAGCTGGTAGTGGACGTTCCTGGGGAGACAAAAAACAAGGGGGAGTTACATGTCAGCTGGTGGGTGGAAGCAGTTACCATTGAAGACAAGCCAGTGTGTCGGTTGCAAAAGCCTGCAGGGAGAGAAATAAAACACAGCTGATAGGTGTGACACACATAGCATGGTCTGAGCTGCTTACCTGGGTGTAAGGAGAGCATGATCCTGTAAGGGAAAAGGGTCAAAGAGAGAGACAACAACACAACTTGGGGGTCACAACCATGGCAAACCTAGCAATACTGACCTGTCAGTAGACCCTGTGGAGAAAAGGGGGGGGGAAACAGCTGGTGTCTACATAAAGGCTAACAGTTCCACACTTGTGGCATTGTCTGCTCACATGACTACAGGCAGCAATCAGACACAACAGTGGTAAAGAGGCATGTATCCTATATATCATAGCAGGCAAAGCAGGCAGCTATGAGACAACACATTGGTAGAGAGGCATGTCATGGCAGGCTATGCAGGCAGCTATGAGACAAGACATTGGTAGAGAGGCATATCATGGCAGGCTATGCAGACAGCTATGAGACAAGACATTGGTAGAGAGGCATATCATGGCAGGCTATGCAGACAGCTATGAGACAAGACATTGGTAGAGAGGCATGTCATGGCAGGCTATGCAGACAGCTATGAGACAACACATTGGTAAAGAGGCATGTATCCTTCCTATATTTCTAAATGCAAAGAGGCAGCAGTCAGACCACATGTCACCACAAACCCTGCTCTTACCTGCTGGTGTTGTTGCCTGTGGGGGGGGGGGAAGAGGGTCTGGGAGAAAGACATGGGTTAGTAAACACTTGCATGGAGGCAGCTGCCCAGGCACAGCTGTAAACAGGTTGGCAACAGCCCTCTCTGCCCTAGAGGGAGGCAGAGAGGAGAAGAGAGAAGTGGGGTGTTTGTGAATTTTGCCCTCCACCGACAAAGTCCCACTTTGTGGCTGTGGGGGACAGAACCCCACGCCACATGCTCAGAGAGAGAGTGACTGGAGGTCTGGGGCTGGGCTTTTGTGGGAATGAGGCTGGGTGGGGCTGGGTGCTGATAGGCTCCCTATCTTAGGCATAACTCTGTCGGTTTCCAGACCTAGCAGGTCCAACTCCGCCCTAACTCTGACCTAACTCAGGAGTAGGGTGTTAGAAATTTTCAGGAGAGGGCTGGCTTGGGTAAGGTAAAATGGCTCCTATGGGTCTCCTCAAATTTGGGTCCACCTTTTTGGTCGACCTAAATTTTGTGTCAGCATTTGTGTTGGAGGGGGCGTGTCTGTGCTTGCCAGGGTCTGGAATCCAACGTTAATTGGTTGCCGCCCCCCGTTACACCCACGGTCCGCCCATGTTCCGCCCACTTTTAGGTCAACTTTAGGTCTGACTTGTGCTGCTTAGCCGTTGGGTTGGAATGGGCTGTTCTTAGTCAGTCGGTCGTAACTTTGACCTAACTTCGCCCTAAATGGTTGCGTTCCAGACCTAACTTCGACCTAAACGACTTAGGCTGACTTTAGGTCTGACTTGGGCTGCTTAGCACTTGGGTTGGAATGGGCTGTTAGGTATGTTACAAAGCACTTTTTGTTTCTTGGCCAGGTGGAGTCTTGACATGCAAAAGATATCAGTGTGAACTAGAGCATAAGATCTCAGAGGTTTGATTTCTTTTCCAATAGTGATCACAGGACCCAAAAAATCAATTAGTGATAAGGAATTTGCACCGTTGGTACAAGTTGTTTGTTTTTGACACAGTGGTGATGATGAGCCTTCTCAATATTTACACTCCACTGAATCACAAAAACATAACATCTAGGGAAGGTAGATCATTATTATTTTAATCAGGCCTGCTGTGGAGAAAATGTTTATTGCTATGTATAAACAACATCGAAAAATTGTATTTTTATTGTAGTGTTTGAGTTCCAGTACTATGACTTATTTTCCCCTTTTTCTTCTATATATTACTATTGATTTACAGATAAACTTCTGAAATGGAAATGGATTTTGTTTTAGATGAAACTGTTTATAGTCCAAACTCACACATTTTACCACTTCCAAGAATGTGGACCTAATTATCACATCTTGCACTGCAAGCCTATGCATGTGCATTCAGAAGTAAGTCCCATTGAGTTCTCCCAGGTAGGTGTACATAGGACTGCAGCTGAAATCTGTTTCTAAGCTATTTAATTATCCAGACATTTTGGCCCCAATCTAGCTCACACAAGAACTAGTGACTCTACAGTGAAAATACTATCGAAAGATGCATTCGTCCAGTCGTGACCCACCTCCTGCTCCCGGCCCTGGATGGCCTCCAAAGGCCTCAGAGAGGCCTCCCAACGCAACCGGAAGTCACATTTGGCAAAACCGGAAGTGTCCCAGAAGTCACTTCCAAAGGCCTACTGAGACCTTAGAGGCCATCCAGGGCCAGGAGCAGCTGCAAGAGATGAGTCGCGACCTGGGTGTGGCCTCCAGTTGCTACAGTTTGGCTCCAATTTGGAGCCAAATGGAGGCAAGGGACGGTGGGCGAGCCCAACTCATGACCCACCTCTGCATTGGACTGCGATGCAACCCACAGTTTGAGAAGCCCTGCAGTAGATGCTGCTGCTGTGCATTCAGATCCACATTTGCATCTGCACCAGCTGTGAACACCGACACTTGCTAAACCTATAATGAATCAGGGCCTATTTATTTTAAGATAAATGAGCAGTTGCCAAAATACAGTCTGTTGGCCTCTTCTAGCCCCCTCCATACTTCCCTACATGGTTTTCCAGGTTGTGTAGTGTGTGTGTCCAACATCCCTCCCAGTGACAAAGGCAACATCTTCTAATGCAAAGCACTCTAGGGACTACGTGTCCTGTAATTTTGCACAGCAC
Source organism: Plestiodon gilberti rubricaudatus (assembly GCA_026170595.1). Lineage (NCBI taxonomy): Eukaryota > Metazoa > Chordata > Lepidosauria > Squamata > Scincidae > Plestiodon > Plestiodon gilberti. Next base: position 181,864,086 of record JANXHW010000002.1, read on the forward strand.
AACACCAAGTCAGAAGAGGCACCTTGTGCGGTGCTTAGCCGTGGCTTTTAATCCAGAAGAACTTTATGCAAAGTGACCAGATGCCGCAGAGTTCTGCATTGTCCCTCTCCTTTCAGTGACAAAGGAAATGGGATGCCCTGGAAGTTTTGGCAATGTGGAGGAGGGCTTTGTCACTATCTTCTCCATTTGTGCTTCGATGACAATCCAGCCCGGAGGGATCAGATCTTCCTAGTCAACTTGCACAGGGAGGAGGAACATGAGCAGTGATGTCTTGATCAGGATGTCCAGTTCCCAAGGTATCCCGGCTCAAATGTTGAAATATACTGTAATTATTAAATACTGTATTGTCCCGAGTATAAGACGCACCTGATTATAAGACGCACCCTTAAAGTTTGGTGCTATTAAATTTTTTTAATTAAATTTAATCACTGGCATTATTGCAACAGCCTGATTATAAGACGCACCCCTAGTTTAAAAACTTAAATTAGGAGAAAAAAGTGAGTCTTATACTCAGACCAATACGGTATTTACCCTTCGCATAGTGAAAACTGAGATTTGACTGAAACCACCATGAAAAAACCATTGGAATTGTTAATGGAGCGAGGGGAGGGACATTTATGTGGATTGATTCTAGAAAAAGTCTCAAATGGGTTCATTCTTATTAAAGCTCCTGAAAACATTAGCTTTAAAAAGGGGGCTCTCTTTTTTGCTCACCTCTGCAAGTATCAAAGAAGAAAGTGGGCAATGAGTCTGCATCCCATGAAGCCAAAAGTAAAACTCATGTTGACTTAAATGGATTGAGATTGCACCCAGAAGCCTCAGTTACTGAGCTCTCATTATTTTTGCAAAACATACTGCAGTATAGTTGCTAATATATTAGGAACTTATCATAAATAATTGACTCAAACTGCAGTCGTCAAAGCCAAGGAACAAAGAGTATGTAGTAATATATTACAGCAGCTTGCTTTTTAAAAAGCATTCACTTGCTTGCAATACTGACTATTTCACAGAGGGCCTATGATTTGTTAGTAGAGCTAGCAGTTTGCCAAACATTACCCCCCCCCCCTTTTCTCTCAGGCAGACAGGCCAAAGATTAATGTCAGGCCATTTATGGATGGTTACAGGGCTCTTCCCTTTCATTGCCGGGCTCTCCTTACAGCTGAACCTTGCTGTACAGATGAAGCAGATCCCAACAGCCCAGGCACACTTTTCAAGAATTGGCAGTCTTTTGACCATCACCAACCCCCACTCAGGTTTTTGAATGCAGTGGTGTTCCTAAGGGGGGGGGGCGTACTTTAAGTTGCACACAGGTCTACTCAGCATTACACGGTGGCCCCGCCCACTCACCTTTGGAACCATTCCGACGGTGTGTGGGTAGGGCCACTGTGTAACGCTGATTAGACCTGTGCGCAACTTCAGAGGCGTAACCGCCTCACTTGGCGCCCGGAGCACGGGGGGTAGGCGCCGGGGGGTGTAGGCGCCCCTATAGATAAATAGCGTGCCGCGGCTGACAGGCCGTGGCACGCTCCGGAGGGGGGGGCGTGCTCTGGGAGGGAGGGGCGCATTCCGGGCGCATTCCGGGAGGGAGGGAGGGGCCCTTTTCCCTCAGTTAACAGTCTGAACATGCGCAAAAACTTGCTCAGCGGGCCTTCCTTAGAAGGCCCCGGGCAGCCGGCCAGGGAAGACGTCCCCAGCCGGCTCTCCTGATTGAGGGGGCCGGCCCGAGTCGGACTCGGACTTGAGTCTCCGAGTTCGAGTCGGACTCGGACTTGAGTCTCCGAGTCCGAGTCGGAGACTCGAGTCCGAGTCTGACTCGCGGGCAGAGCGGCGGGGCGCCCTTCGGGCGATGGCGGCCGGAGCCGGTGATCCGCTTGCTCCGCCCTAGTTCCGCCTCTGTGCAACTTACAGTACCCCCCTTCTAGGAATGCATCTGAACTGGCACATCTGTTAGTGAAATTCAGCGAGATCCTATAGAGTGACTTTTTGCAGTGGCATCATTGGGCCGTGGTGGGGGGTGGGCCGCCGGGGGGTGACATGTGTTGATGCGATGTGTGTTACCCCCGCGGCCGCTGCGTCACCCTCTGAGGCCTCCGGAGTCTCTGCGCGTCACCCTCTGAGGCTGCCGCCGGCTCCGCATCACCCCCTGAGGCCGCCTGGTACCAGCCGGGAGAGGGTCTTGGACACATCCTCTTATGAGGGCCTCTTGCCCTCAGCGGCATTGTGCACATGTGCGAAAATGCTGCTGAGGGCCTAGTCAGAAGAGGCCGTGACACCGGCCGAAGAGGACGTGCCCAAGACCCTATCCTGGCTGGTACTGGGTGGCCTCAGGGGGTGACGCGGAGCCGACGGCGGCCTTGGAGGGTGACACGCGGAGCCTCCAGAGACCCAGTGAGTGACGCGGATCTGGAGGAGACCCCGGTGGGTGACGCGCGGTGGCAGGGGGGTGAGGCAGGGATGAGGGGGGTGACATGGCGACCCCCACCCCCAGGGTGACATGCACCCTAGTGACGCCACTGACTGTTTGCCTTAACTCTGTTTAGTTTGGGAAAGGATATTTCTAATAGCATGTAAAATGAGTGAACAAAACCATTGTCAGACGAGATAAAGGCCAGAGTATTAGCTTATCAGGCCTGGTTATGTGCTTTCAGAACTGATCTCTGACAGTAGAGGCTTCCACTTTGTGAATACCTATGAAAATGTATGAGCATATTTTGATCTACTGGTCGAGTTATTTTCCAGCATACAGTCATTTATCAGAACCCACATAAAAATGAAATTCAGTTAATCAATCCATACAATGAGCTTGTCCCTTGCTATTTTTCTTTAATTTTCCACCCTTTGCATAAATTCATAATTGTCATTGCAAAATATCAAATCGGAATCACATAACAAATAGCTATGGATTTGTAATTAAACCTAATAAAACCGGGGCTGAAGCATTAAAAAGCAGGGCACTAAAATCCAATTAAAACTTATTATGAGAAATACAATACAGTGCTGAGTTTCTTTTGCACAGAGACCAACATATTCCAGTTTGTGACAAAACAGATTTTTAATGGGTTGGCTAGTGTAAATGAAGGTGTGACTCAACAAGCCGGAGTAAACAGCTAATGGCAAGAAAGGACAATGAAATGTGAGGAAGAGTCAGGTGCAGATCACTTATCTCCCATTATAATCACAGCCAGGTTGCAATTATTTCCCAGTGTGCACGTGATGTCACTTGCCTGTAAGTAGATATTAATTTTTACCACCTGTGGGGCATCTTGTATTACTTTAGTTAATTTTAGTGAGATGACAGTTGCGCTGTACAGAATAGCTTGTCTTATTAGTATAGTAATCACTGCTAGTGCCCTAATGGGAGGAAGGAGGCTTGTAGGAAGTTGATTATAAGAATAAACTATTTGTAAAATGGCTTGTAGGAAGTGGAACGGATGGCCCTGACAGTATCAGGAGAACAGCTGCCCCTGGAGCTATGACTGGAGCTACAAGAAGACCAATTCAGGCATCACGCAAAACCATGGTTTAATCCTGGTTCCGTGCAATGGCCACTAGCCCCCAGTGGCTGCATTCCTTCTACTTTTTGCAAGCAACGGGAGGAAGTATTCGTTTTCTGTTCCCGTTTTAAAACAAACTATGCCCATTGAACCTGCTTGGGGAGGGTGCTCCTTAACTGAGGCACTGCCACTGAATCAGGGCTCTCCAGTCTCCCCCCCCCCCCATCACCGTTGGGGATAGAAGGTCATAATTTAGTGGGAGAACATGTGCTTTGTATGCAGAAGGTCCCAGATTCAATCCAGGGAGGACTGGGAAAGACCCGTATCTGAAACCAGGAAAGCCACTGCTGGTCCTTGTAGACGATACTGAAGTCAACGGACAGAGCTATCTGACTCAGGATAAGGCAGCTTTGTTTGTTCACTTCTGAAGGCTGGGGGCATCCCAAGGAAGACGTCCAGCACTGAACTTAAATTGCCGGCATGGGTCATATAGGCAGACTTGTTCAAGTCTCTCGGAGGTTTTGAGTTGAAAGGAGACATGCGTGAGTTATCGTCATCAAGGAATCTGAGACCCCTTAGGAGTTCTTACTGGGGATCATTACCCAGTCCCCAGATACCATCCCTGTGTAGTTTGACCCCTGTATTAGAATACAATTGAAATGAGAATTTCCACTAAATTGAAGCCATTGTCAGACGCACCTCACTTTTAAAAACTGTGAATCAGTTGGGTCCTTTTTGACCCCAGTACAGTATTTGATTAGACTAGTGTTTTCTACAAACGTAGAAGTGTCAACAGGCTGTCTAATCTTCCTTTGGCCTGTCCAGAACACTTACAGCCTTAGCTTTGAACAAATTTTATTTACGGGTTCAGAGACCATGGTCAGGATTAAGAGCGCAACGTTTCATCCAGATTATACTGGATATTATCAAGATGGCGACTCAGGAAACCTGAGGTACGCCTGATGGTAAGAGTCAACTTGTACTTCATATGAACTTAAATACTGCAACAAGTACAAGTTGACTCTTATCATTGGGCGTACCTCAGGTTTCCTGAGTCGCCATCTTGATAATATCCAGTATAATCTGGATGAAACGTTCTTAATCCTGACCATGGTCTCTGAACCTATAAATAAAATTTGTTCAAAGGTAATTGTTGCAGGCCATGAAAACCCACAAACTTACAGCCTTCTTTTTCAGCGGCCCCTCATTGGCAGGCATACAACATTTGTCTTGTCACTGTCTAATCTTCTCAGGTTGATTTCAAATGTTACGTTATTCACATGATAATTGCACTTATCACTTGCTAACACATAAAGCTGCTAGAATATGTCTTCTCCACACACAGTGACTCATAGCTACTTATCATCTCAGGGAAACACTCCAACCTGGGGGCTGAGCCTTTGAGGGGTAAAAGGCAACGATCTGTGATGTCTCACTATGTAGTGATTGAAATTAACCTGGTAGAGCAATTTCAGAAGACATGGGGGGGGGGGAGTTGAGTCAAGGAACTTAGGCCTGATTCACACTACACTTTTCCAGGCGCGGATACGCCTGCCCCTGCCTCAGCACGCAGAGCTGGCTGGAAGTCCTCCTGCTATCCCGCCTTCTTATGAAGGTGATTGGAGGTACTTCTGATTGGCATGCAGCCACTCTCCCCGATTGGTAGGCTGCAGTAGCTCAACGAACCCTCCCAGTTCCGCAAGCGCAACTGTCTCAAACGTTGAGGGGAAACCAACTTTCCTGCCTCTGCATTGCTGCTCCGCAAGCTGCTCCACAAGCATCAAAACAGCTCCGCGCTACGCTACGCAGATCCGCAGCGAGCCTGGAAAACTGTAGTGTGAATCAGGCTGTAGACTTAGCTGTCTATAACCTGTGTACTATAAACGCATAACCTTATTGCAACAGAAAAACATATGTGGAGGTCAGGGAAAGAGGGACAGAAAGAAAGCAGTCTAAGACCGCAGATTTCTCCTGTTTGTTAGGGCCAAATTAGACAACATGCCTATTGCATTATAGGACCAACATACTTGATTTTATTTTTTTCTAATAGTGTGTGCTTGGGGCGGGGTCAGTCTAGATCAGGGCTGTGATGGGGGGGGAGAAGGGTTAACCCTCCTCCCCACAGTTTTGTTTAGGGTTGCCTACTCTGACTGATGCGATTCCTGGAGATGATTTCCCCAATATGATCAGTAATATGGTCAGAAAACTAAGGAGGCCCTGTTGAAACCTCTAGCACTGCTTTCAGTAGTCACTTGGAGATTGATGCTGATTCCTGAGGACTCCAGGCCAATACTGGAGAGTTGGTGCCTATAGAATTCCCCCCCCCCGAAAAATAACAGCTGAGAGGAGCAGTGATCTGCACTGAACCTGACAGTTAATCCCCCGCCACACACCCACCATGATCCCAATTCAGATTGCCCCCTGTGCATGCTATAAACGTTATAAAAAACAAGCATGCAGGCCCTTTTCATGCCCTCAGAGTATTGTGTCGTGTGGCCCAGATGGGTAGGCCTCCAAGTGTGCTGAATAACATAATTTAAGAAGGCTAGCAGCTACAAAGATAGCATGTGTAGGCTTACCATTCATCCCAGAATTTCCGGGACGGTCCTGGAAACGGCCCTCCGTTCCTGGAATTGTCCCAGAACGGTTCCGGGCCAGTTGGTACGCTCCACTGCTTCTGCCGCCGCCTCCATTTTAAAAATTGAAGAACTTACCCGGGCGCCAGCATCTTGACTTGCGAAGTCTCGCGAGATCCAAGATGTCTGCGCCCAAATCTCATGAGGGCATGGATCTCGCGAGATTTCGCGAGCCAAGATGATGCCGGTGCCCGGGTAAGTTCTTCAATCAAGATGGCGGCGGCGACAGCTGCGAGCGGGTAAGCCAAGCGGGGGAGAGCGGCTGAGCCGACGACAGCCTCTCATCGGCCCGGCCGCTCTCCCTGGCTCGGAGCGGCAAGAATGGCCGGCTCGTGAGCCGGCTCGGAGTGGGGCTGGCGAGCTGGCCGGGCGGCTGGCGTGCAAGCTGGCCAGGCGGTTGGCTTGCGGCTCGCTCCTTGATGCAGGAGGCGCCAGAGGAGCAGCAGCACGGCGGTGACGGGCAACGCGGGCAGCAACGAGAAGGTAAGTCAATTTAATTAATTAATTTACTGTAAAAATAAATAATTAAACATTTGGGGCGCACTTACGCACGGCAAAGAGGCGCTTTGCGCCCCCCAAAATAAAAAATAATTTAATTAATTAATTAAATTAATTAAATTAATTGTGGGGGGGTCCCGGTTTTAGACCGGGGAAATATGGTAAGCCTAAGCATGTGGGAAGAACAAATATATATTTTTTGTGGGACCAGTACAGCAACCATGACATAACATTGTACTTTTTCAGTTTCTGAAGTTCTTGTAGAGCAGGGGTCGGCAACCTATGACCCATGGGCCAGATGTAGCCTGCCACCCAAAGTCATCCGGCCCAAACAGAGATGAGCAACCCAGAAGTTTGGCAATGACATGATGATGTCAGTGCTGAAAATCTGGCCCCTTTGCCCGAACAGGTTGCCTGACTCCTTTGGTCATGCTTTGTCGTCTTATGCACTTATGAACTGATGCATTACGCCATAGGATCAGGACATTCTATTCAGAAGCAGATTTTTTTAAAATTAGAAAATGGAAAGGGAAAAAAAAAGAAATGTAAGTGACTGTCAAATGCTATACCAACACTGAGAAATATAACACTTTCAATCATGTGAGGAGAATTTAGATGTAACAATCTGAGCACAAACTGGAGGACAAACTGAGCACAAACAATTAACAAACTGGAGCACATCTTATTACCCTTAGGGGGGTGGCTGGAAATGTTATGGGGGAACTGTGTGATCCCTCCCTTACCTATGGGTTTGACATGACTCAGAAGCTCAGCCATTAAAGTGCTTGTGTTTTGAATGCCTTAGGAGGTGGCCAGAAGCAAAGCAATTTAGATGGCTTTAAAATGCTTTTAAAAAACAGTAATTGTGAGTATTTGGTGGTGTTAAAGCACTTTAAGCCTTTTAAAGATCTTTAACTGCCCTGATGAGAATGACAGGTTCTCCTTTCATATGTTGCTAGTCACACCATCATTATTTTCTTACATTGATCAAAAGCTCTGTAACACTTGATTCTTCTCCGCTAATCGGAAGAATCCCTCAACTTAGGTCTCTTTCCTTTTAAAGAAAAATCAACAGAAAATGTTCCTCTAATAATATGCTTCAGTCTGGTTTCCATTTTTATTTCTTGCAGCACTAATGCACATTTGAAGAAAATCCAACCATTTATTCCTAAGATCCATTAATTTTATGTGAACCACTCAGTGTTCTTGCTGTAATAATTTCTGTTCATTTGAATCTATCTGTTCCCTAGTTCAGTTCTCTGAGCGGTATATGGACCTATTCCACAATAAGAGGTGTTGAGCAATCTGAATGTATGCATGTTTACTCAGAAGTAGATCACACTGAGTTCAATGGACCTTTCTCCCAAGGAAGACTGCAGCCAGCAAGGCTTAGAGAGGGTGTGTTGTCCCCAATGGCAGCAATGGATGGAAGATGACCATAATAATACATATGTTCAGGCACATTAATATCATGCAGAGCTGATTCAATTGTTTTGGAACAACAGGTGCTATATTCCTTATGGGCCTATATCATCTTGAAATACAGGTAGAAGACTGCTTGTTTAAAATTGGGGAGGGGAACGTTCACCCACACCCTTTGGCATTTCAGTTTTCTCCATTAAAATGGTTTACAGCACAATCCTATACATCAGCAGTTCCCAAAGTGTGAATTGTGACTCCTTGGGGTGCGATCGCAACGCGACCTGGAAATGCGCGGAGTACAGGCTTGGCAGGCAGAGCTCCGAGCACGACATTTTCATCACTTGAAAAGCCCGTCTGTCCTCCCACCCTGAGCCTCTTAGCACAGATTTCCAGGTCATGGAACTGGAAGTGGCAGTGATGTCGTCATGTCATGCGTCATCACAATTATTTCTGGGGTCTGTGACCGGCGCCAGCGGGAGGAAGTGCGTTGCGATGTCAGTAAGTCTGGGAACAACTGCTATACATGTTTACTCAGCAGTAAGTCCTACTGTATTCAGTGGGACTTCTTTCTCAGGTAAGTGTGCATAGGATTGCAGCCCTCTGCTACTATCACAAATGTCCCATATCACACAGGTCTCAAAACAAGCAAAGAAAAATCCAGTCAGTATACATAAAGCAGCAAGCATTAACTAGGGCAGGGGTTTTTAACCCCTTCCCAACCGAGTACCACCTCCAGCGCCACTCTCCTGCTGCCACTCTCCTGCTGCTGACATCATCGCCAGTTACGTCTAGGTTTTCAGGGTTTTGGAGGCCAGAAAACGCAGGTAGGAGGCTCTGGGCAGGTGGGAGGGCTCTTCTCAGTGCTCCCAAGAGACTCGACCAAAAGCAGGAGACTCTCGAGAGTGAAAATGCCCTGCTGAAAGCGCCACGTCAGAGCGGGATTTTGGTGGTCTGGTGGTCCAAGTACCACCAGCAGTTGGCTGAAGCACCACTGGTGGTACTAGTACCACTGCTTGAGACCCCTTGAACTAGAGAATCTTCAGCAGGGCCTAGATTATATGCTACACGGTCTGGAGGAAAATGGCCAACCTGGGTCTTGCTTCACTACCTTGATAATGGTAAGAAGAGATATTGCAACTTGTTAGCTCAGCCAGATATGGGGGAGCCAATAGTGTTCTTGTTGGCCTCATAGAATTACTATAAGATTTTGATCCCTTGTCTGAGCTAGAGCAGCTGCTTTACAAACTTGGATACAGACTCATGTTGCCTGCTTGACTTGAACCATGTCACTTGCCTAGTTAGTCATAAGTTAAAGAATGAGTTAGACCAGCGCTTCTCAAACTGTGGGTCGCGACCCACTTGATGGATCACAGCTCGATGCTGAGGTGGGTCACCAATTGGGCCCACCTGCCTGCCTTTGACTCCAAATTGGATGCAACTGGAAGCCACTTCCGGGTCATGACTCACCTCTGGAAGCTAATCCTGTGTCCTGCTGGGCCCCGGACAGCCTCCGGAGGCCTCTGCGGGCCTCAGAACAGCTCCAGATGTGACTTCTGGGTCATTTCCGGTTTTGCCAATGCGACTTCCAGTTGCATCTGGGAGCCATTCTAAGGCCCGCGGAGTCCTCCGGAGGCTGTCCTGGGCCCAGTGCAATGTGGGAACATCTTCCAGAGGTGAGTCGTGACCCACCGCCAGAGGACGAGGTGGGTCACGGCTCGGGTAAGTTTGAGAGCCACTGACTTCGACTATAACTCAGTGTAGTGTCACAGTACAATAATGGCATGGTGAAAACCCTCTCATCCCTTGTGATTACAGATACAATAGTCAAGAATTTCCTTCATTGCTTTGGCTGGTAATAATGGAGAATTCCACGGGGAGGACCCAGTAAACCCATGTAGAAGGTTTACTAACCTCCTTTCCTTATCCTCTCAGCTCCTTGCCACTTCTTTTTAAAAAAAATAACAGAAAAGGTAGCATCTGCCAGCACTGCAGACAGGCTTTCTTTATAGTCCTTTGTGAGGCATTCAGTGCTTCCATTTCAGATATGAAATCAAAATAGCCTTTTATCAAAATAGCAATGTTAAGGTAGGTAAGCTTAGAGGGCTTAAATCCATGGGCCCAGTGGTGCAGTGAAATTGAAGAAAAAAAGGTTTATTAATAGGACATCAGAATCACATGGGATCCTCACACAAAGAGAAGGAGGTTGTTTAAACTCGGGTACAAAAGCAGGTTTTATTGGTGTCAAAGTGGTAAAGAGGACAAGGCTCATTCTTGCATAGTTGCAGGCTTCTCTCAGTTAATAGCCTATTTTCCACAACCATAGCCCAGGACTAAAAGCCTAGCCGCCAGTCTACGTCATGCCCCGACACATACTCTCGGAAAGAATAAAAGGAGCACAATCAATGAAGTTGGTTCTATTACAGTTACTCACAACTCAAGTTGTATCAGCAAATCTCAATATCCCAGGGAACCAGATCTCACCCTTCAATAGGGTAAGCCTTCACTTGTGGGCATCCAAAAAATGTCAACATTACACATACCAATGATGAATTACTGAAAAGTATGCAGAGCGTCTGTCCAAGGGAGGGTTTGTGAACAAGCAGAACTTGTGAAGACAATGGACATCATACCTCTGTGCTTAGCAAAAGGATTAATATTTCAAACATGCAAAAAAGGCAGATGCTTAGAAATCACATATTTCCTCATAAGGACAGGTCAGGGGAAAAAGTATTACAAAAGTCTTGTTTTTAGGGTTGCCAACTCAGACTGAAGCCATTTCTAGAGATATTTTTCCCCAGCATAGCAGCTCGATCCTTGTAACTTTTAGGCCAATGGAGCTCTCGCTCCGCCGGTCTAAAGCATCACAATAGGATTGGGATTACCAAGAATTGAACTCCCTCTCTCATCTTTGCTGGTGCCTTAGCCAGCCTCCCCCTTCCCCAATCAATAATCCCATCTCTGACTATATCTTCCACTTTTGCTGCTGCATCTCTCTCACCTCGTGCTTCCTGCCTGCTCAGCATCCTGGGTGCTGGAGAAAAGCATCTCCTGGATGCTGGAGATGACATGCACATAGGCAATGGTGATGTCATCAGCGCTCCCTCTACCTCTAGAACTGGTGACAGTGGAGTTGGCACAATGACTCAGAACCGAGTCTCCAGAGTGTGAGAGGTGGCCACTAGAAGATGTGCTAGTCTCCCAGAATGCTTTTGTTGGTTCCCGGGACAGCGCTACTCATCCTGGGAGAATTCTGGAGGAAACCTTACTCTTGCTGTTTGTTGAACAAAGTCTAGTTGCTTACCTTTGACTAGCTTCTATAATGAAATTTGGACCTTAGCTAGTAAGGTTACGTGACCAAACATTAGAAAGAAGCAGGCCAGGTATAGGCCTGTTTCATGACAGGCCATATATTCATGATTGCCTGGTTTGCACATTACAGTATATTTGTCTACACAAGTGTGTGCCTGAGAAAATCCAGGCTAGATATAGTGAAACAAACAAAACCAAAGCCAAGTGTTGACTAGTCCTGGAACTCACTGTTGATCAAAGGTTTAAATAGAAACTAAGGGCTGGTTTACAGATGTGAGTACAGTTCTCTAATTTTATTTGTTTATTTAACAATTTCTACCCTGCCGTTTCCCCCGTAAGGGGACACAATACAATAAAACAATGTACTTACCTGACACAATACAATAAAATAATAAAATACAGAATAAAAATACAGTAATAACAGCAAAGTAAATAACGAACAAAAAACAGCAGCATAAATAAAACAGACAAAGCAGCGGCATAAGATATAAATAAAAACAGTGGATCAAGTGCAGGTAAAGGCAGCATAAAAAATAACCCAGCACAGATAGAGGCCATAATATAATGGGTGCATATAAACAGCAGCAAAAATTAGCAGCAAGTCCCCCCCAAAGTGCACTCACGCACGCACGCATGTGCATGCACCCCCCCCCACATGTAGGAGAGCCCCCTTAGATGACCTCAGTGGGCAGGCCAGTATATGTAGAAGAAGATGGTCCCTCAGATACCCTGGTCCCAAGCTGTAAAAGGTTTCAAAGGTCAAAACCAGCACCTTGAATTGTTCATAGAAATGAACGCACAGTATAGGTGTAGGAGCAGTGGCCTGATAGAATCTAACCGCTGAGTTCCAGTGACCACACGGACCACCACATTCTGCATTAATTTCAGTTTCTGGACAGCATCCAAGGGCAGCCCCATGCAGAGCATGTTGCTTTAATCAAGTCTTGGTGTCAGCAGGGCATGAACCACTGTGGCCAGGCCACCAGGTCATCTGGCCACCTCTGCTACCTGGTGATCTAAGAGCAGCGGTGAATCAAAGAGAACTCCCAAGCTGCAAACCTGCTCCTGCAGAGGGAGCGCAACCCCATTCAGGGAAAGTTAAAAGTCTAATACTTGCACCATGGATTTCTGAACTAAAAGGATCTTTGTTTCATAGCATTTCTACAAATTGATGTATTCAACGTGTACAATGGATTAAAAACAATAAACAGTAAAACAGCACTGAAAAAGGCTGCAACAAAATAATAAGGCAATAAATAAGAAGCCTTATTAACAGCTTGCCTAAAGGTGGGACAAAACGAGATCTTCTGGATTTCTCCCCAAAATGGTGCTCCACACGTGGAAGCACTCAGTGTCTGACAGGGATGTGGATCAAGTCTCTGACTCCAAGTCTCGAGTCAAGTCCCAAGTCTTTGCCCCCAAGTCCTGAGTCTTTGGTTGTGAGTTGTGTCCCTATCTATTTAATGGGGGAAACGGATTTAAACCTGAATAAAACTGGACTTGTCATAAAAGGCTCCAAGTATCGAGTCGAGTCTTTTACAATCGCCAAGTCCGAGTCAAGTCATTGTTGCGACTTGAGTCCGACTCGAGTCCGAGTCAATAGACTCAAGACTACATTACTGGTGTCTGATCTCTTGAAAATCTATAACTAGAACATGTGAACTGTGTCGGTTGAAGCCAAACATGCAAATTGTGGTTTCGAGGTGGAGCAAGGCGATGTGAAAGCTCTGTAGTATTTATCTTCGATCTTTTTTGCAGTTGTAAGTCATCACTGGACACTAACCATGAGAACATACATGTGTGAACTCAGTCTGCACGTGGCCTCTCTCTTACTACTAAACCACCTGTTAAAACTGGCAGTGTATTGTCCACAAACATACATTGGCCAAGAACGTGAGGTAATCCTAATAATGGTGTATTCTCTCTGCTATCGGCTTTCCAGCTGTCTTGAAGTCTCGCTTCTTAATAAATAGTGATTTTGCAAACTAAGCTGGTGCCAACGATCCAATTAAACCCCTGTGACTGGCAGTTTTCAAAAATAGGCCAGCCCTCTAGTGGAATGAAAACATAATGACAAACTCTTGCTGCACAGTTAAATGGTAGTACTTGCTAATAAACAAACTTGGTGTGACCCTATTGAATTCCCAATGCAATGCTGCAGGCTTACATAAAAGCAAGTAGGTGGCATACAAGAATTTAAAGGCTTGCTTTCTAGACCTTGACATTTTAAATCATGAATATTGGGACAAGGAAGTTGTTGTTGTTGTTGTTGTTGTTTTACTGCTGTTAGATCTACAATCATAATAATAGTTTGGCTGGCTTTGCTCCCTCCCACCCTGGCCACTGCTGTTGCAAATGCTGAAGACATTAAACAGTCTAAAGAGTTTGATTTTTAGATTTTTAGCTCGGTTTTAGGAATGATTAGATCTCATTGAGTCCTTCTGCAGTAATTGATTCTGGGTTGACCTCATAGTATAAATTGGTCATAAAGAGTCTAGTTGTGACAGTAAACCTGAGTTCCAGCCTCAGTCCATTTGGAGGAAGATCCAGAAGTTTGACGGTTTTATCTCTACATCAAGGATTCCTACATTAATACATGTCATGGAAGTTTAAATGAAGGTAGTAAGTCATTGTAGGTTTAATCACTTCCCATTACTGAAGACTCCAGACTCCACTTTTGTCTATTTGAAAAAGCTGTGAATATAGCTCTAAAATCATTGGAGACTTATATAGAGAACTCAAGCAAACTATTAAAGTTAGCATAATAAAATAGTTGTGTAAGTCACAAGGCTTCAAAACAGTACATTTCTGAAATTGTACATCTATCTATATCTATATCTAGGCTTACCAGACATCCCTGTTTGACCGGGACAGTCCCAGTATTAGGGGTTCTATCCCGGGTGGGGTCCCTGGAGGCCCCCGGCGGCCCCATCTGAAAGAAAAAAAATTAAAGAAAAATGGCCACCAAAAATGGCTGCCAGCCACGCCGTGCACCTACAGGCTTCAGACTTGCTCAATTCCCAGCCACGAATCGGGCAAGTCCAAAGCCTGCAGCCACGCAGGCACATGGCACGGCTGGAGGCAGAGGCGTCGTCTGACCTGGGGCGGTGGGCCCCAGGGCGTAGGGGCGGAAGGGCTCGGGGGCGGAGGCCTGCCTAACTTTCATTTTTGTCTAAAAGTTTTTCCATTTTTTCCAGGGTTTTTAAAAGGTTTTTTTTAGCGCTCAGGGGGCTTCTATGTGTACGTGTATGCTTTGCGCCCACTTAACTTGATTCTAGGAGCCTCCAGCGACGATCTCCTCCACCGACGATCTCTTCCAGGAGCACAGATCGCTCCTCTGCCGCCCCTGGCGCGAACTCTGTAAGTGTCGCCGCTATACAGAGTTCACGCATGCGCAGGACGATGATGTTTCCAATCGTCGTCCTGCGCATGCGTGAACTCTGTAAAATGCTGCTGGGCGCTTTACAGAGTTCGCGCCAGGGGCGGCAGAGCAGAGGAGCGATCTGCGCCCCTGGAAGAGATCGTCGGTGGAGGAGTCGAGGAGATCGTCGCTGGAGGCTCCTAGAATCAAGTTAAGTGGGCGCAAAGCATACACTTACACATAGAAGCCCCCTGAGCGCTAAAAAAGCGCTAAAAACCTTTTTTAAAAAACGGAATCCCCCCAATAAAACTGTCAAAAATAGGTTTCGAAACCGAAACCTAAAATTTTTGACAGTTTTATTGGAGGGGCGTTGGGGTGCCGCCCCAGCTGCGTGGGCACCTGGCGACGCCACTGGCTGGAGGCTTCAGACTTGCCTGATTCCTGGCTGGGAATCGGGCTACTCAAAAGCCTGCAGCTGCACAGGTGTACAGCACGGCTGGAGTCTTCGGACATGCCCGATTCCTCGCTGGGAATTCAGTGAGTTAAAGGCCTGCAGCCATGCAGGCACAGAAAACTCCCCTCCCGGCAAGCGCGATGAAGACACGGCGGCGACCCGCGCACAAGTCCTGGCTGGCCAGATGGATGTAGCAGGCTGGCCATGATGGAAGCAGCAGCAAAGGGCAGCAGCAAAAGGCAAGTGAAAGCGGCGAAAATGGCGGGGAAAATTAAACAACAACAACAACAAAACAGGAGAGCTGAAGAATCCAGAATCTAAAACAATTCAAAAAAAAAATTGGCGGGGTAAAAAAAATGGGGGAGGTCTCCCTGGGGAAAGCCCCAGCCCCCAATGGGTCTACTCAGACCTGTGCCTGCCACTTGGCTGGCACAAGTCCATGTGCCCCTGTATTGGCAGATCAGACCCAAAAAGGGGGTTAGGATATGTGTGCCAGCACCACCGATTCCACCCCTCTTGGGCCCAATCCGCCCACCCTTGCCCCGTTCCACCCCCTACCTACGGGCCCCCACCCTTCCCCCACCCCTGCACTGCTCAGTGCAGCACTCACCTGCTCCAGCACACGTTCCAGCTTGCACTTGTGCTGGCGGGATGGTGCAGGCCTTCCCGCCAGCACAGCTGTTAGGTGTGCCGGTGCAAACTGCTTTTTGGCAGTTAGGCAACAGCTTGTGCCAGCAGAGTGCATGCTCCGCTGGTGCAAAGGCACAATAGGATTTTCAAATGTACTCGATATCAAAAAATATCAATGACCTTGCCATGCATTTCTCAAGATGAATTGTTCATATTTTCTGAGAACAAGAAAAATATATTTATGAAACTGTATTCCTTGCATGAAAAAGATAGACTCACTGCCAGTAATGATATGAAATAATTAAAAATCATAAATGAACGGTATAAGGATATAATTTTTTTTAAAAATGTGGCAGAGTTGAATCATTATTGGTAGAATACCATGAAGTATAAAGATAGACCATTCTAAAACATAGATGAAAGGAATGGCTGATCTGTGGAAATGCAAAGACAAAGGCATTGGTCCAACCATAAGCATTCACACATGTGGGCACCATTAAGCATGAGGATCAGTGTTTTCTATCTATCTATCTACCTACCTACCTACCAGGGACCCTCTGTTTAACACTGCATGCACAGTCCTGATTCACTGCCCAATCCTATCTGGGCCTTGTGCTAACAGAACTCATGCTCCATCAGCACAAGGCCCAGGCCACTGATGTGACAGTTGCTGCGACCCCACACAAGCAACAATGGAGTGCCAAGACCCCACCGGAGCAGGTAGGTCAGCCAAGGGAGCATTCCAGGGAGGATCAGCGTGGGTAATGGGCCAGGCTAGGTGTGTGTTGAGGTGTGTGCTGTGGCCGGATAGCAGCCGCAGCAGCGGCACTGATATTCCCCTGGCCTGGACTCAAAACAACGCCTTGGACCCACTTGGGTTTACACTGACCAAGGAGCAGGCCCATTGGGGACCAGTCGACAGCAGAGTAGGTAAGTTAAACAATTTGCTAATCTTTTTTCAATGTTAAACAAAGTAATGTTACAGAAAAGTTTAGTTTACTCCACAAAAGTCTATTATTTTGTGTACCCAAGTATTTGTGATACAACTTGCTTTGGGTTCATCCTAGTCTCTGCTTTTACTTTCCCATCCCAAGTGATGGTTTGGAAGTTAATTCTACCATGCCGTCAGCTTCCCTCTCTTACATGGTTACTTGACTGACCAGCTAGGCTAAGAAGAAAAGACCTGGTCCCCTGGTGCTTTGTTTCCTTCTCCGAATTAAAGTGGGCGAAGGCGACGTATGCAACGTGAAATTCCACATCTGTAGTCGTCTCATTCTCAAGTATCTTTAGGTTGCTGGCAATAAAAGAAAGCACAATCTTTTGAGACTCCCCCCCCCATTTTTAAAGTCTGTTCAATTTGATATAAAAATAAGGTATTCATTTGGCTGCTGTCCAGAGCTCGATAAATCCTTTCTCACCTTTATGAAATGGAATGTGCTCAGATTGGAAATGCACATAATGCTTATTGGCATAAGGAGAATTCTAAGTAGACTGAGAGAGTTCCAGTGACCTCCTATAAACCAAAATCAAGTATATTGGAAGGAAAATAAATCCGTGAATGTATTTTGTTTGAACATGTGCTCATCTGTTGTATGCATCCTCAATGCTACTCCTCTGCCCCTAATTAGTTATCTCTCCCATTATGCAAAATTAGGATGGATTTACGCTAGTGCTGAGGCAAAAACTGTTTTTACCCATTATTAAAAACACCTTTCTTCAACCAGTTTCTGTACTCCTCTGCAAAAGGGTGCAAAAATGCTCACAAACAGACAGGTGGTGGGAGAGGGAACACATCCTTGTTACTGAGGGACCAGTGATCCTTGCCCTAATCCAGGTGCTGTGGTTTACTATTTATTCTGGAGATTTTTATTCCACCTTTCAGCCTCCGAAGAAGCATCAAAGGTGACTCAGATCCATTAATGTATACAAATATAATGATAACTATAACATCGTTCTTTTTTCTCCCCCCCCCTCCTCCCAGGAGAAGCTGGTGTTTCTATGGCTACTGTGACAGGGGAGGGGCACTGCCCAGGCAGGTAGACATGGCAATGACACTTCTTTGCCTTGCTGATTTTTCTGTCTTCTTCTCGTCTTCCTCACAAGGCTGCTGCTGTTTCTGATGCCACTGTGAGGGGAGATGAGATGCAACAGTATGTGGAACAGCATCTGATCGGGAATGTAGCCCATCCACACTGCATTACTTTCCTTGCCATTCACAATCCAGTGCACATCCAAATGAGAGTTCCATCTTCCACAGTGATGCAGCGATAGTCACACACATCCGTGAATAGAGCTGGATCCAGTGGCAAAAATCTAGTTGCACAGTGCTGGCAGAATGAAGTTACCAGCTCAGTAACTTGCTATAGTATAACAGCATAGTAACAAGTAAGACAGGGAGTACTGAAATGATTGGTTTGGTCATGGGACATGTTCCTTCACCCTGCTCAGAGCAAGGTCGTGTGTGGGCTCTTCATTTCTCTTCATTGATGCTATCAAGTAGCCAGACGTTATTGCCTGTGTAGCAGCATGTCATGACATAGGCTAACTTTTTGGACTCGCGCCTCCCTTGACCTCCCTCGCCATTAGCCGTGGCTCCCCATTAAAGTGCACTGAAGAGACAGGCACTCTTTACATGCTCAGAGGCACCCTTTCTAATATGTATATGTATATTCCCAAAATGAGCCCTAAAGTGGATTTTCCATGCTTCTGCTGAGCAGCAGCTAAGCCAGGAGTGCACAGGGCGGGGTTGGGATACTGCCCTCCATCCCTTGGCAGGCCTGGGGTGTCTATCAGCAGTCTCCAATGGGGGGGGCTGTCCCAGCAAATAGAGTGGGAAACTAACTTAGAGGTGGCTCAAAAAGGAGGAAGGAGAAAGATCCTAATACTTAATCAAACAAACAAACATAGCAGCTGCTACCGCCTCCTTCCTCTGGCTTAATTAAACAAGGTAGACATTTCTACAGCTCACTCAACAGCAAGCAACTTACTTATGCCTCTTCTACCTCTCTTAATCACAGAGTGAGAAATCAAAGTCTTTAAAGCTTTCTTAAAAACATTCAGCAGCAAGAAAATATTTTACCAATTTGCAAACCTGCAATAAATAGAATGCTGCCTCCAGCACTTGTTTCAGTTTGCAGGGAGCCTCAAGCTGCAGCGAATCTCAAAGTGCTTAGCTTATCTATTGAGTTGTTAATTGTTCTTTGATGAAGATAAGCAAGGCTCTCTGCTCACTGCTGTTAAAAACAAAATGTGGTGCTGGCTGCAAACCTGAAATCTCTTGAAGTGAACTTTGAGTGACCGATGTGAAGAGGCAGGTTTTCCAGGTCTTTGTTTTTGCCTAAATGTCTCTCTTGCAAGCAAGAATATATGGTAATTAAAAGACTAATGCGATGCCCCTGGCTGCATTCCATGATGCACTTGGGAGTCACGCTGAACACTTTGGGAACTTCTGGGCTATATGATCCCTGATTGGCTGTGACAATGCAATGAAAAAGAAACTCTTTTTAAAAAGTGCTGAAGGAGCAGCAGACTGGGACTGTGAGCTGACATGAAAAATACTACATGAAGCCACATAGGCAGGTGTTCTGTCCAAGGGTCCACCTATCTCTCCAGCCCGCTTTGGACAGTAAGAACTTGTGTGGCCTGGGTCTGGTGCTTGGTAGCATATATCCAAAGGGGTTGTAGTCCTGCCATGGCTGTAATGGGGCTCAGAAATGCAGGAATGCCAATAACATCATGAAGGGTGAAGGAGAAGATTTTATGTCTTACTATACTCCCAGTGCCTCCAACCACCACCACCACCAAAGGTATTGGTCAGCTGGGCCCGGGAAGGGAAAGGGCTCAACGGTGGCATCTCTGCTGAGAACCCTATCCCCCTTCCAGGGCCTGCCTGGCGTTAAACCACCCTCTTGAGTGTCTGCCGGCAAAATAGCTGGCAGACATTCGAGTAGACCCATCGGGGTGACTGGAGCTCTCCTCAGGGTAAGGGAACGAATGTCCCCTTACCCGAGGAGTCCTCCAAGTGCATCGATGTTGGGTCCTAACTGGCTAGGATGCGGTGCAGGCTCTACATACGCGCTGAAGCTTAGCTAGACAGGATTGGGCTATGAGCATTAGGACTTCCCTGGTTTAAATTTTACCATGAACTCACCAGGTGGCCCTAGGCAAGTTGCTCCCTCTCAGCCTTAGCTCCACAGCTGCAACATGAAAACCGTAACACCACTAACCATACAGGGTTGCTGTAAGAATCACTGTCAAGATAATATACAGGAAGCGCTTTGCCCACTCAGAAAGCATGCTACAAATGCTGAGGATTATTATGTGTGTTTCCTGATATGCTGGGATCACCCATGGAGAAAGCTGAGAGAAAAATATTGCTGACACAGCAAGAGAAGGGGAAAAATTAAGATGAATGCACCTGACTGATAAAGCAATGAAAAGTTGTTTTAAACTTTCTGGAAGACTACTGACTGTAGTTCTACATGTCACACTTAGGTACACAGAAAACCATGTTTACTCTATATCATCATTATGCTGGCACTTTTACGGTACCCTTTTAATTGGAACCTTATGGCAAATTTACATCAGTCTAACACCATTGGCTTCAGCTAATGAATTTGTAAATCACCCAGAAGAAACATAAATCTGATGTCTTGCCTGCAACATAATGTTTTTTTCCCCTTTCCTTTTTTAGAGAAATGCAGCCAAAATACTTAAAGTATTGTTTTCTTCTGGTCTCTTTTCCTTCCCCTCTCAAAGCTCCCTGACATGTTGGGCCAAAGTGACATTTGGGGGAGTTCTCAAACCCTAGTTCATTCACGAGGCTAGGAGCCAATTCTGAAATGTGCTGGTGGTGTCACCTTTTGGAGTGTTAATGGCACAATTCTATGGCAGGAAACATGAGTCCCTAGTCACAGCTCTTCAACTCACATAAATCAGGGCTGGAAAGCAGACTTCTGGGCTTCTAACAGCCCGGTCCAGCCCAAGGCAACTGCGGTACAATTCAGGCACAATTGCAGCCCAAGTGCTTTAGGCCCGAGTTGTGTCTGAATTGTGCCTGAGTTAGGCTGCAATTGTGACTGAATTGGGTTCAGGCACAATTCAGGCACAACTGCACAATTCAGGCACAATTGCAGCCTAAAAGTGGGCGTGTCGGGGGCGTGTCGGGGGTGTGACGGGGGCGGTTACGAAATTTGGTCCGGTTCCAGACGCTGGAGAGCCCCTGACACGCCCCCTCGAGCCCAACTCAGGCCCAAAATTTGGGCCAGCAAAAAGGGTGGACCCAAATGTGAGGAGACCCATAGGAGCCATTTTACCTTACCCACACCAGCCCTCTCCTGAAAAGTTCTAACACCCTGGGCCTGAGTTGGGCCTGAGTTAGGACCGAACAGTTGTGGCCTAACTCTGGACACGGACCCAAATAGTTACCCTATCAGCACCCAGCCCCACCCAGCCTCTTTCCCACAAAAGCCCAGCCCCAGCCCTCCACTCACTCTCTCTCTCTCTCTCTGAGCACGTGGCGTGGGGTTCTGTCCCCCAGCAGCCACAAAGTGGGACTTTGAAAACTTTTCTAACACCCCACTTCTCTCTTCTCTTCTCCTCTCTCCTCTCTGCCCCCCTCTGCCCCCACAGGCCTGCCCCCACAGGCAGAACAGAGAGGGCTGTTCTGCCTGTGGCCAAACTGTGTACTCCTGTGCCTGGGCAGCTGTCTCCATGCAAGTGTTTGCTAACCCATGTCTTTCTCCCAGCCCCTCTCCCCCCCCCACAGGCAACAACACCAGCAGGTAAGTGCAGGTAAGTGCAGGGTTCATGCTGACATGTGGTCTGACATCTGCCTCTTTGCATAGAGAAATATAGGTAGGATACATGCCTCTATACCAATGTCTTGTCTTATAGCTGCCTGCAATGCCTGCCATGATATGCCTCTTTACCAATGTCTTGTCTCATTGCTGCCTGCAATGCCTGCCATGATATGCCTCTATACCAATGTCTTGTCTCATAGCTGCCTGCAATGCCTGCCATGATATGCCTCTTTACAAATGTCTTGTCTCATAGCTGCCTGCAATGCCTACCATGATATGCCTCTATACCAATGTCTTGTCTCATAGCTGCCTGCAATGCCTGCCATGATATGCCTCTTTACCAATGTCTTGTCTCATTGCTGCCTGCAATGCCTACCATGATATGCCTCTATACCAATGTCTTGTCTCATAGCTGCCTGCAATGCCTGCCATGATATGCCTCTATACCAATGTCTTGTCTCATAGCTGCCTGTATGAATGTGAGCACACAATGCCATGAGTGTGGAACTGTAACCCATATGTAGACACCAGCTGTCCCCCCCCTCTTTTCTCCACAGGGTCTACTGACAGGTCAGTATTGCTAGGATTGCCATGGTTGTGACCCCCAAGTTGTGTTGTTGTCTCTCTCTTTGACCCCTTTCCCTTACAGGATCATGCTCACCTTACACCCAGGGAAGCAGCGCAGACCAGGCTATGTGTGTCACACCACTCAGCTGTGTTTGATTTCTCTCCCTGCAGGCCTTTGCAACAGGCACACTGGCATTTCTTCAATGGGGATTGCTACCGCACAGCAGCTGCCATGGAACACCCCTGTGATTTATGTCTCCCCAGGAATGTCCACCACCACCTACCTTCTGGGGAGCACCCCTGGGCCCGCAGTCTGGTTGCCCCATGGTCGTCTGCCTCGATGCTGCCAGAGGTCTGGGAGCCTGCCCTGCAACCCTCCTCAGCTGCTGCTGCTACATTCTGAGTGGCTGCTGTGCCTACCCCTGGCAGCCTCGCCTGGCCATCCCTGCCAATGTTCCAGAACAATAAAGATGCCCCTTGGGCAAGGCCCCTTGAACACCATGACCCCAATGTTACACAAGCACTGCCCCACACACAGAGAGACAGCGCCCACCACACAAGGCCCTGCATGAATCCCAGCCAGGGCCTGCCACAGCCAGCCCAGGGAGAACACAGCAGGGGCGCTGCCAGACCCTCAGGGCTCAGAGGGGAGGGGGGAGTTGGGGGGCCTCTCAGGCAGGCAAACAGTGACAGGTGACATGGCCCACGTCCGTGAAGAGCCCTTTCAGCAACCGGGGCTCTCACCCACCCTCGGTCCGCCCGTCAACGGCGTCCGTTTCCGCCCTCAGTCCGCCCGTCAACGGCGTCCGTTTCCGTCCTCAGTCCGCCCGTCAACAGCGTCCGTTTCCGCCCTGGGTCCGTCTGCATGAGAGGCGCCCGTTCCTGCATTGCCTCCATCTGCGAAGTGACCCCTGTGTCCCTATTGGTCTCTGCAGACCCCTCTCCCTGTATTCCTCTCCCACCAGCCTTGTTGTCTGTCTGTTTCTGACCCACCCGTGTCCCTCCCCAGCACCCCCTGTCCGCCTGCCTGTGTGCCTGCCTCCCCTCCCACTCCCTGATGATGGACGCTGGCACCCCCCACCCTGCCGGCGCGCCTGCCGCGAGGCGCCTACGTTGCCCCATCTGGGGAGTGATGAGCTGCGTGAGCCCTTCCCGCTCACAGCAGACAAGCCCAAGGCATCTCTCGGTCTTGGCCGGGGCACGGAGCAGAAGGCATACCGGGATGCCTTCTTTGTGGGCATAGCCACGGCCCTGGTGGCCCAGGGCTTCAGGCAGCGCACGGGCATGTCATGGCGGAGGCGGTTCCAGACCTCATGAGACCCCCCTTGTGCGTGCCGTTCCCACCCCCTCCTTCCCTTCTCTCCCCCGCTCACCCCCCCATGACTCCCACGTGCAGCCTCACCGTGGCTTGGGGGTGGCATCGCAGTCTGCAGGAGGGAGGGCAGTGGCACTCCCCCCTGCGGCAGGTGGCTAATGCCCAGGGTGCCCTGGGGCAGCTGGCACTGGCACAACCTCTGCCCTTCCGCTGACTGTCGCACGCCCAGTGCCTGCAGGCCCACCTGTGGCTGCCCGTCTGCTGCGACCGCTGCAGCAGCTGTGGTAGGTGCACGCAGACGGGCTGAGGAGGGGGCTCTTCGCTTCCACAAGACTGACAGCTCCCCACAGGAGCCTGCCTGCCTCTGCGGTAAGTTTTGCCTCGATCCTGGCCCACTGCTCTTGCCTCCTGCCTAACTCAGGCACAGTTGCAGCCTAACTCGGTCCTATTTTGGGCCCCAATTGTGCCACAATTGGGCCTCAACTGTGCCTGAGTTGGGCTGGACTGAGGCCTGAGAGGCATTGGCCACTGTGGGAAACAGGTTGCTGCAGAGGTGCTTCTACGGTAGGGGCGGTACCGTAAGTTGCGCCCCGTCCTATTCCCCGTTTACAAACTGGAACGAGGAGGCCCTGCCCCCTTGCCGTCGGAGCCATTCCATGCGGCAAAGGTGACAGGCAGTCCCTGCCCATCGCCTTTGCCACGCGGAATGGCTCTGACGGCGAGAGGGCAGGGCCTCCTCATTCCGGTTTGTAAACGGGAAATAGGATGGGGTGCAACTTACGGTACCACCCCTACCGTAGAAACACCTCTGGGTTGCTGGACTAGGTGGATGGTCCAATCCTGAAGAGACCTTCTTATGTTCTTAGTGGGGTGTAAACAGGGAGAAACTGGCTAGGTGGCTTCTTCCTCCATGTAGGTCACTCTCCATTGAAGAACTGGCAAATGCTAGAGTGGTCTGTAAGCTCCTCTTTAGACTTACCATACGTCCTGGAATGCCCGGGACACTCCCGGATTTCGGGGTGAGATCCCAGCATCCCAGGAGGTATGGCGCCATCTCAGATTACTGGGCCGCCGCCACCGCCATTTTAAAAATAGAGTTACTTACCCGGGCGCCGGCACCTTGACTCGCGAAATCTCGCGAGATCCAAGATGTCAGAGCCCAAATCTCGTGAGGGCATGATGCCCTCACGAGTTGAGGTCAACCTCGAGGGTCGAGGGCGGGAAAATATGGTAAGCCCACTCCTCTTCCCTCTGGCGGGTGAGGGGTTGTTGCGAGAGGGGCACGCTACCCCAGGCCAGATCTTCCCCCTTCCAGCGAGCAGTTAAAGTTGGGTACTGCCTGTCCCAATAGACCTCAGAATCTGAGGTGGGGCGGGGGACGGGTTATAGAACTTTTAGGCCTCCACAGGCCCAGAAGCTCCTTCCCTGGGAACCTTACTGAATTATGATTTATCACTTGCCAGATTAGGGTCAGGTAGTTAGCAACACTGCAAGATCATTTTTACACTTTTGTGATCCCATTGTTTGCTATTTAATTCACCCTCACGATTACTCTAGCATTTATAGATGCTAGGCTCCTGCCAGTTTTCCCCGAGCATTAGTCTATAAGGAATTTTTGATTTGATTTCCGCAAGCTATTATTCAGAAAGCCTTTTTCTATTATTTTGTTGACACTTTGGATTTTGCAGGGTTGCTTGCTGACAGATTGCGTGGAAACAGCAACATCTAAATGCTGCATAAAACGTCGACACTGACAGCATAAGGAGCCATTTCAGCTGTTTTCATGTTAGTGTGTCTAAAATATGGGGGAGGGAAGAAATCACAGTTTGAAATGAGTGCAGTTTTGCAGTGTTGACCCGAATGTAGCACTCCAGCATATGATTCAGTATTGCAGACCCTCCAGCAGAGGAACAGAGGTCCCATTACAATATTTGAGAGAATGACTTGTCATCATGCAGGGAATTAGCATAAAGAAATCATTTCAATGGAGGTCTGGTAGCAGACCCATTCCACTGATTTGGAAACCTTAATTTAATGTGCATGCGATTTCTCTACCATCTAGAAAGCTTGTTAAACATTTTAAACTAATGTGTTCCAGATCTTTCACATTTTCACACAAATCTAGCTTCCAGATACTGTACATTTAACAATTACAAAGTATACGTTGCAAACATGATAGACCCATGCCAGAGCAAATATTTGACAGGTGATGGTGACCCCCCCCTTCCTTGTAAAATATATTATTTTTCTGTTTAATGAAGTTTACCGCATTCCTGCTTGCTTAAGGCTATATGTATTCACCTCTTCCCTTATAGCCCTCAACTATTTTTGCAGCCCTTTGATCAGTTATAAAGGTCACAGGTGAATGACAGGAGTCAATCTGTAGGTATATCCATCTTGGTCTTCTATGTCATAAGAGTCCCTTCTAAATCAAAAAGAAAAAAAAAGCAAGACTCAGAAATAATCTCTTGGCAGTCACCTAGCAGCTCAGGTTGCCAGGTCAGGCCAGTAGAATTCACTTTGTCTGCAAGAAGTCAAAGGATTAGGATCAGCTTTCAGGATCAAAGGAAAGACTAGAAGTTAGGACAGGCAAGAAACTTGTGTCTAGTTCTCTGGGCCAAGAGAATAACTCACAGTGACAAATTTGAGTGGAAATAGAAAACAAGGCAGCAAACATGAAGTTTTCCCATGCGCAGAATAGCCACTTGCATTGAATATGTGGGAACTTTACTAGGTGTTAGGCTATTATGTTCTAAGTTTATGGAATGTGGTTGTCCATATAATGGTTCATCTGTTACTTCTGTACACTTGTTTCTATCATTAGGGAAAGGGAGGTTTGCCTAAAATAGGTGGAAACTTTGATCAGCTCCAGATCTTATGAGGAAGATCTGTACATGTGACCCAGTACATGTATGTACTCCTCCTCATCTGCCATTAAAGCACATGTGCTTGCAAGAAGGGGAGCATGTCAGTGCTAAGCATGTAGACATGTGTTAAGGACCAGATGCATATTACATTAGATATCTTTGCAGAGATTGCCGAAAACTTGAATGAGATACTGTATGTTATGGTAAGACTCACAACAACCCTGTCAATTAGGTCTGCGTTCCCATTCTTGTATTGTACTTACGGACTAAAGCTAAATGACTGTGGCTCAGGTAGGGCCGCCCATCGAGTTCATGTTGAGATATTTGAACTGGAAAGTTCTTAGCTCACATTCTTAGCCATTGTACAACACCAGTTTTCAACAGTTAGTGGTAAGTAGTAGATGGTAGGTGCCTTTAAATGTTTTACTACTCATTTTCATATGTTTAACCCTGATAGCATACAGTAGTAGATGCCATGAATCACAAAAAAATACATTAACTGGGCATGGAATAAACCAACATGGCTAGAACATACCAACATGAATCATCATGACTAGAACATACTATACAGTACTAGGCTCCCTGATGAACTTTCCTCTTAATGATGACCTTGCCACACTCACTAACAGAAGTGCTATAGCTGGGCCAGCCCAATACATCCTGACACCTGGTGTGGAATGCCAAATGCTGCCGTCTTACCCTATGATGTGCCAGCCTCTGTTCGTCCCACTCTCCAGTGGTCTAGCTCAGCACTCTCCTCCCCTCCACATTTCTTCTCTCTCTGTATCCTTTCTTTTCCAGTCTAGGGAATGGAAGGAAAAGGAGAAGCTGTGACGGTAAGTAGGCAGACAGAAATGGGTGCCCCCCCCATGTGCTGCCTGAGGTGACTGCTTCAGTTGGCCTCATGGATGGGCCGGTCCTGAACTATAGCTATATTTCCTCCACTGATCCCTCTTTTTTCCCCTTTATGCATAATCTCCAGTCCTAATCAAAGAATAACAGTGGTGCTCTTGGAAGCTATATTTTCTTCATCCTACATGTCCTATTTTTCTTCCTTTGAGTTACACACTCTTTAGGATAGAAATTAAGAGGCTAACTGTTTCAGTGCAACTGGCTCTCTTAGCATGGATTTTTTTTTAATGATCTTGCTTTTGGTGTCATTAATATAAAAACCATTTTAAACTCATTAGCCTAAACAATGTCAAGAGGTCTTTTTTTTAACATCAGTAAATGCGCCAACAGTAATCATTTCTAAGTCTTAAATAATGGCAGTAAAATTGGTTCTTAATGATACCTCATTTGTATTAAAGATGCTTTAGTAGCAACACAGTTTCAACAATTATTTTGTCTTATCTACTGTGCTGGGTTTGGAAATCAAAGTGCATGCATGGAAAATTACAAGCTCTTCTGCTTTACTCGCCAGTGGCACCATAATTCTAGAAGGCTCAGAGCAGCCTGTTCCTTTGAAGATCATTTCAAAAGATTAGCTACCTGTCATGGAAATTAATAGTATGTATTACATGGTAGGACTCAAGTCTCAGCCCTCCAAATATAATTGGACCTTCATCACAAAAAGGACATTTGGAATCTCCCGTGTAGTCGTAATAGGAGCACATATTTTGTATCCCTGTGATAAAGGAAAAGGGTGGTTGGGTCAGTACAGTGGAACTGGGAATTATGTCTAGGAGTCAGTCTCAGTGTTACAGTCGCCACAGGAATCAGCATTCCTATGACAAGCTTAACATCCTCTGGCCATATAATTTAGTACAACTCACTATGGGAGTTGGGGCCATCCTGCAGTGAGCTTCCTCACGCCTACTGGCAAACAACATTAACATGAAGGAACTCACAGTGTGATTAGTGATTTTTTGAATGAGTTGTACACAATGCTATGGCAGGCCAGCACCGCTCACACCGCTGCCGTCCTGGACCCACGTCCACTGACGCAGGTAAGATCTGTGTTGGGCAGCAGGAGGGCTTGGGGAGGGTGGGCAGGGATGGCAAGGGAGGGGGACATTGGTCGGCCCGGCCTGGAAGGGGGCGGGGATATCAACGTTGAGTATCCAACTGGGCATGAATGCCGATATCCAACGCCCCTCCCCAGGCTGGGCTGGCCTTACTCTTTAGCTCCTCGGCTAAAGAGCTGGCATGCATCCGAGGAGGCCCATTGGGGTCTCTGCCGCTTGCACCAGGGGAAGGGGATGAATGTCCCCTTCCCCCGAGGTGAGCCAGGGCCATGCTGGCACAGCCTGCATCCTACTTAGCACTTCGGCCGTTTCGGCCAGCCACCACATCTTAGGCAGGATTGCGCTGTCAGTCCCCTATAATCGAAATACCTGACAGAATTAAAAAAAAATGTTAATCTGTAATGGCCAGGTGAGACATACCTCTCTCAGGAGGGAGTTCCATGAACTGGGTGCAACTGCAAAGAAAGCCCTCTCCTGTATCAACAAGTCACATAGAATATATAGGTGGGATATAGAGGAGACCCTCTCCAAGAGATCTTTACGTCCAGGAAACTTCAGTAAGCTGGTTCCAAACCATTAGGGCTTTAAAGGTGAAAACCAGCACTTGGTCGGGCTCAAAAACAAACTGGAGGTCAGTGAAACTGTTGTAAAACAGGAAGTCACATGCTCCCAATAATTGGCTCCCACTAGCAATCTGGCCACAGTATTCTGGACTAACTGCAGTTTTCAAACACTAGGGAGGCCCTTACAGGTGTCCGATTAATGGACAAGACTTGTGTAGGACACATATCCTGTGTACTCCATAAATGCTGCAAAATTGGTCTCCAGACCCAAAGCACACTTGCCCTATTTAGGGCAGAACTAGACTTTACAGGAGACATGGAGCTCATCTATCTTTTTGTTTCTTCCCTTCCTCTGCCCCTGACATGTAATGAGGTTGTCATCATTGTAATTGGCAAAGGTGGGGAACACAAAGTATTATGATGTCACGTTATACTTGGTGTAATTAGATATTACCAGGAATGGGAAAAGAAAAAAAAACATAGTGGCAGCTGCTGTGTAACATCTTGTAACATTTGAGTGCATATTTACCCATCTGTAGTGCCTTAAGTCTCAAAATGTAGGAATTGTCATAAGGCAATAAAACGTTTGCATGAGATTACATACTGATATCAGGTATGCCTGGTTTTTTTTTTCTAGAAGTACATGTTATTTTTTTTCTGAACATCTCTTCATAAAGAAAGTTTCCATAGTAATGTAAAAAATCATGTTCAAGCTGCTCTAGTGGGGGGTATTGCTGTTTATATGCCAAATGTCATGACTATTTCTCTTTGTAATTATATCATCTATATTTGTGAAAACTATATTTAGTACGTCTGCAGTGATCTAAACCTTGGTTATCTTGACTCTCAACTTCACCATACTTACTGTGTAATATTACCACTAGGTTGTGTTATACAGTATAATTCTATGTAGCCTCTTCCTCTGAACTTCTAATTATTTCCCAGATAAATTAAAAAGAAGTTTACAGCCCATTCAAACCCAAGGGCTAAGCAGCCCAAGTCAGACCTAAAGTCAGCCTAAGTCGTTTAGGGCGAATTTAGGTCTGGAACGCAACCATTTAGGGCAAAGTTAGGTCAAAGGTAGGGCGAAGTTACGACCGACGGACTAAGAACAGCCCATTCCAACCCAAGGGCTAAGCAGCACAAGTCAGACCTAAAGTTGACCTAAAAGTGGGCGGACCATGGGCGGACCGTGGGTGTAACGGGGGCGGCAACCAATTAACGTTGGATTCCAGACCCTAGCAAGCACAGACACGCCCCCTCCAACACAAATGCTGACACAAATTTTAGGTTGACCAAAAAGGTGGACCCAAATTCGAGGAGACCCATAGGAGCCATTTTACCTTACCCAAGCCAGCCCTCTCCTGAAAATTTCTAACACCCTACTCCTGAGTTAGGTCAGAGTTAGGACGGAGTTGGGCCTGCTAGGTCTGGAAACCGACAGAGTTATGCCTAAGATAGGGAGCCTATCAGCACCCAGCCCCACCCAGCTTCTTTCCCACAAAAGCCCAGCCCCAGGACACCAGTCTCTCTCTCTCTCTCTGAGCACGTGGTGTGGGGTTCTGTCCCCCACAGCCACAAAGTGGGACTTTGTCGGTGGAGGGCAAAATTCACAAACACCCCACTTCTCTCTTCTCTTCTCCTCTCTGCCCCCCTCAAGGGCAGAGAGGGCTGTTCTGGCTTTGGCCAAACTGTTTACAGCTGTGCCTGGGCAGCTGTCTCCATGCTACCATTTGCTAACCCATGTCTTTCTCCCAGCCTCTCCCCCCCACACACAGGCAACAACACCAGCAGGTAAGTTCAGGTAAGAGCAGGGGTTGTGCTGACATGTGTTCTGACATCTGCCTCTTTGCATATAGAAATATAGGTAGGATACATGCCTCTATACCAATGTCTTGTCTCATAGCTGCCTGCATAGCCTGCCATGATATGCCTCTTTACCAATCTCTTGTCTCATAGCTGCCTGCATAGCCTGCCATGATATGCCTCTTTACCAATCTCTTGTCTCATAGCTGCCTGCATAGCCTGCCATGATATGCCTCTTTACCAATGTCTTGTCTCATGTCTGCCTGCATAGCCTGCCATGATATGCCTCTTTACCAATGTGCCCTCTCATGTCTGCCTGCAATGCCTTCTCTGAAATGCCTCTTTACCAATGAGTAGTCAGATGCCTGCCTGCAATGCCTGCTATGATATATAGGATACATGCCGCTTTACCACTATTGTGTCGGATTGCCGCCTGTTGTCATGTGAGCATACAACACCACGAGTGTGGTGGTGCTGTTAACCGTCTGTAGACACCAGCTGTCTCCCCCCTTTTCTCCACAGGGTCAACTGACAGGTCAGTATTGCTAGGATTGCCATGGTTGTGACCCAATATATGTGTTGTCTTCTCTCTCTTTGACCCTTTTCCCTTACAGGATCATGCTCGCCTTACACCCGGGTAAGCAGCTCAGACCATGCTATGTGTGTCACACCTATCAGCTGTGTTATTTCTCTCCCTGCAAGCTTTTGCAACCAACACACTGGCTTGTCTTCACTGGCGATTGCTACCACACACCAGCTGCCATGTAACACCCCCTTGTTTTTTGTCTCCCCAGGAACGTCCACTACCAGCTTCCTTCCTGGGAGCACCCCTGGGCCCGCAGTCTGGTTGCCCCACGGTCCTCTGCCTCTGGTTGCCCCACGGTCCTCTGCCTCGCTGCTGCCAGAGGTCAGAGAGCCAGCCCTGCAACCCTCCTCAGCTGCCGGTGCTGCTGCTGCTCCACCTCCCTGGCTGTTGTTCTTGCTGTCCCTCCCCTTTCTATGGAGCAGACTGTGGTTCCACAGGGGGAGAGCCTGTGTCTCCAGGTCCATGGGGCATGTGTGCTGCTGCTGCTGCTGCTGCTGCTTTCAGATTGGCTACTGTGACTACCCCTGGCAGCCTCGCCTGGCCATCTCTGCTAACGCCCGTAATGCAGCCGCTTCCGTCGAAGGTCCGCCCATAATGCAGCCGCTTCCGTCGAAGGTCCGCCCATAATGCAGCTGCTTCCGTCGAAGGTCCGCCCGTAATGCAGCCGCTTCCGCCCACAGTCCGTCTGCATAAGAGGCGCCTGTTTCTGCATTGCCTTCATCTGCGGAGCAACCCCTGTGTCCCTATTGGTCTCTGCAGACCCCTCTCTCGGAATCTCTCTCCCACCAGCCTTGTTGTCTGTCTGTCTCTGACCCATCCGTGCCCCTCCCCAGCACCCACTGTCTGCCTGCCTGTGTGTCTGCCTCCCCTCCCACTCCCTGATGATGGCTGCTGGCCACCCCCCACCCTGCCAGAGCACCTGCCGAGAGGCGCTGTCGTCGCCCCATCTGGGGGCGTGATGAGCTGCGTGAGCCCTTCACGCTCGCAGCAGACAAGCCCAAGGCATCTCTCGGTCTTGGCCGGGGCACAGAGCAGAATGCACGCCGGGATGCCTTCTTTGTGGGCATTGCCCCGGCCCTGGAGGTCCAGGGCTTCAGGCAGCGCACGGGCAAGTCATGTCAGAGGCAGTTCCAGACATCATGAGCCCCCCCTTGTGTGTGACATTCCCACCCCCTCCTTCCCTTCCCTCCCCTCCCCCGCTCCCCCCCCATGACTCCCACGTGCAGCCTCAACGTGGCATGGGGGTGGCATCGCCTTCTGCAGGAGGGGGGACGGCCACTCTCCCCTGCAGCAGGTGGCTGATGCACAGGGTGCCCTGTGGCAGCTGGCTCAGGCACCTCGCTCACCTGTCACCTGCCCTGCGTCCACCACATGACTGGCGCAACCCCCCTGCCTGCGGTCAGCCCCTTTGCGACCGGGCTGAGACAGACACTGCAGCAGCTGCCATGGATGGACGCTGACACGTGCAGACACACAGGCCTGCACATGCCCGAGCCAGACACCGAGCCTGGAGAGCCTGCCTGCCTGGGAGGTAAGTGTTGCCTGGATCCTGGGGTGGTGCTGGGCCACAGAAACTGCAGCCTGCCTAACTCAGGCATACCTCTGACCTAACTCAGACATAACTTCTGCCTAACTTAGGCTGCACTTAGGCCACACTTATGCCTGACTTGGAGAGGTGTTGGGTTGGAATGGGCTGTTAGGGTTTTATATTTAGTCAATTTATGCTTAGTTGTGAGGTAAGTGATCACATATATCGATTTAGAAAGAATTTCAGAGAAAAAGATTAAACTCCCCACCTAAACACAGCCTGTTTTCTACCAAGAGAGAATCTATGAACTTGTCAGGGAAGAGGACCTGGGGAGAAGGCATGCTGTCCAAGGGGAGTAGTGTCTAGTGGTTAGTGCACACAGATGCATGCACAAGTTCCTGCTCCCTGCTTTCCCTTTATTAGACCAGCAGCTGAACAGGGGAAAATCTTGGTAGTTTTTATCTGCTGCTGCTGCTACTACTATCTCAGGCTATAGAGACAAGTCAGAGAAAGGCAATCTGGGAAAGCCCTCCTCCAAGAGAATACTGAACCCCAGGGGTTCTTATTAAAATTCAAACCCATAGTATCGTCTGCAGGGTAAAGAGATGTGATAACCCACTGAATTCCCCATGAACATGGACTATGCAGACATAGAGTCAAACTATAACTAGTGTATTAAAAGTCCCAAAGAAAAAGAATTAAATAAAAGAAGGGGAGGGTGGAATATCCCCACCCCCTTTCCTTATATGGACAGAATTGCTGCCCAATTGGCAGGGCAGGTTTATTTATTTATTTATTTATTTTATAGAATTTGTACCCCGCCTTTCTCCCACAAGGGCAACCAAGGCGGCTTACAATAAAAACATTTAAATACATATGTACATTTAAAAACAGGAAATTAAAACAGTTAAAACAATAAAAACAAACAACCCCAGTGGGTCATCCACATTTATATGTTAAAAGCCATAAAAGCCAAAGTTTATTTCACAGCAGAAAAGTCCCTCAGTGTAGACCAGGGCAGTCCAATGTTGCAGATAAGTGGGCTACCCGGAAGTCGGACGTAGGTGGTGATGACGCAAAACGTGTCATGCAATGATGTCACTGCCACTTACTTTTGGGTTCAGAGGCCCAACGCAAGCCTAAAAAGTGTGGTAAGATGGTCAGGGCAGGTGGGAAACTTTTCCAAGTGCGGAAAAACCACGTACAGCAGTTCTGCCTGCCACACTGAGCTTCCCTCTGCTATTTTTGGGTGTGTGTCACAGTCTCGCTGCCGGGCAGCAGCGGGCTTCCACGGGCTGCCAATAAGGGCCTCATGTTGGACCACTCCAGTTTAGTTGGTCATGAGTTTTCTGAATCCACAAAACCATGTGCTCGATAGTAATGGAGTTTCAAACAGGCAAAGGACACAGAGGCTGCTTGCCAGAAGCTTTTTAGGCTGATGAACTTGCACAGGAGCCTCTGGGGAGATAGAAGAGTCTAAAAATAAGGAAAAATCAGGGCATTCATCACAGAAATAAACAGCATTGAACATCCCACAACATAAAATGAAATGGAACAAAAAAGTCTTTAGCCATCGCGGGAACAGTGGCAGTGATGGTGACAACCTCCACAAACTGGGTGCCACTTCGGAAACGGCCCTTTCACATACATGATCTGCTGTTGTATATGGCAACTGACAAAGATGCCTCAGTTTTTGCCGCAGTACTTTCTTTTCAAAGTAACACAGTCCTTCATATGTTCATAAGAGGGTCATATGTTCATATAAAAGGATCATACAGTCAGTTTTCTGAATTATCTGTGTGCATTAAGTTCAGATTCCATTTTAAACCTGGTCATTAGGGAACACACGTTATCAGCTGGTGAATGGTCCTCTGAGCCACGGAAGACATTTTTGCCTCCAGGATTACATTTTGGAGGGCAAATTAAAACATATTTTTGCTTCATTGCTCCCACCCTCCAATTAGGGCCATGTGATAGCTCTAACCCCAAGAAGAACTGATTGACTTTTTCCTCCTACTGCTTCTGTCTCTATCTGGTCTAGTAAAGGTAAAGGTTCCCCTCACTCGAAAGCTACCAACACTTGGAGCGGTGCTCATCTCTGTTTCAAAGCTGAAGAGCCAGCGCTGTCCAAAGACGCTTCCATGGTCATGTGGCCGGCATAACCCAACGCTGAGGCACACGGAAAACTGTTACCTTCCCGCCAAAGTGATACCTATTAATCTACTTGCAATTTCTTGCTTTCGAACTGCTAGGTTGGCAGGAGCCGGAGCCGAAGACGGTACGCGGCACTCGTGTCTATAACTGCTGTCCTGCCTACTTTCCGGTCTGCAGTTCAGCGTCTTAACCACTGAGCCACCACGGCACCCCTGTCTGGTCTACCTAGTCTATATTAAAATGCTTTTGCATCCTGATTCCTGCAAAGCTAACCCTCAGCAAACAGGGAACAACAGATTCAACTAAGGACAAAGAGAAATTGCAGAGGGATTGATAGATACAGAGCCTTTCCTGCACTGATATGTCTGTGATTGTTATCAGTCTCTTGCTATTTACTACAGTGCTTACTTGCAAAACATTTTCATCCAATACAAATGGTTAAAATAATCTTTGCAAATCAGAAAAATGTGTCAGGCTCACAATCTTCGTCTTCTAAGCCCAATTTCAATAGAAGGTCTGATAAGGCAGTAACGCATTTCCAGTACTTCAAATCCAGCACCCACACCGTTCTAATGTCAATTCCCTCCATTTCTGCTCTCAGTAACCAGGAAAAACCCAATTCTTGGGGGGGGGGGAATTCTCATAAGGGTCTGCAAACAGCCCTTCCCTAAATAAACTTTACTAGGCAAATTGCTAATTGCTCTGATTACATTCTTTTGAACTTCCCATGAAATCTTCAGGTATTTGACTTGAGAAGGGAACCCTCTCTTCCCCCCCCCCCCACAAACACATTCACTTTCATTTTCACTTTAGGCAAAATCCATTGGCAGTTTAGGGATATATACAATCCACCCCCACCCATACAAAAATTTCACTTGTCTTTTTGCATTTCCCCCCCCTAAATTCCTCAATTTAGAAGCAAAACCCTGAGAAGAGTTATGCAAATGAAGGAGCAGGGCTGTGCAGATGGAGCAGGTCACTGCTGAGTGGTTTCCCTCTTGAATTATGTGCGACAGAGCACGTGGGCTGCAGCAAAGACACAGGTGACATGGGTCACTTGGGACAGTGAACAGCCCCCCCCAAATGGTGCCCCTTGGTGACGTTCTCCAGTTCAAGTGGAACAGTTTAGTTATATACTCGTGTATAAGTCGATCTCATGGATAAGTCAAGGGCATGTTTCAAGCCAAAAATCATGGAATTTGTTATGACCAGTGGATAAGTCGAAGGTAAAACTTAGAGGTGTATGAAATTCTTTCAAAAACAACTTACCAGTAATTGTTCTGAGGCAGCAACAGAAATTCTCCAAAATAAGAAAGGTAAATGAAGTTATGGGAGTTGTAGGCTTTGTGAGTATAGTACTGTACTTCAATAGCAGTAACCCTCACAACTCCCATAAGCTCCTTCACTTTTCTTTCTTCCTGATTGGAGAACAACTTCATTTCTGTGCTGCTTCAGAACAAGGTAAAATGGCTCTGTTTTTTTTAATCCACCCCCATATGTCCCACTTTTCAGCCCGGTCCCGCCCCCGCCTCACCAAGCAACTGTTCTTAGAAGCCCTGTGTATAAGTAGAACCAGGTTTTTAGGGTCAATTTTAAGGCATACATTTTTCGACTTACTCCCGAGTATGTATATATGTAGGCTTACCAGATTTCCCCGGCTGTAAACCGGGAAGCTCCCCCCCCCCAGCAATTAAACAATTAAATAATTAATTGAAATAAAGTTTTAAAAATCATTTTTTTTGGGGGGGGGAGTACACTGCCTCTGGTGCCCTCACGAGATTTGGGCGCCGCCATCTTGGATCTCGCGAGATTTTTGCGAGATCCAAGATGGTGGCGCCGGAAAAAGGTGAGTATTTTCACTTTAAAAGTGGTGGAGGCTTCCACCGGGACCGGAGACCGGGAGGGTCCCAGAGTTTCCCAGATGGATGGTAATTCTATATATATGGGTAAATAGGCTCCAAACTGGCAAAGCTCTTGGGAAACAAAATCTTGCCCCTATTCCAGACACCTGGGTCACCAAGTGCAGCATCAGGTTTATCCCCCACCCTGGTAGTTCTAGGATACTAGTGGGAGGCCTTATCTGTATGCCCAAGGCATCTTTATGGAATTAGTGGCTGGGCTAGCATGCTAAACTCCAAGGAACATATTAGCTGCTGATAATGTTGAGTTGTAGGGACAGCAGAAGCAAACTGATGTACTCCTGCACTTAAGTAGGAATTATTTATTCATTTCAAAAGCCTCTGGAAGATCCAGGGCAAATGATTAGACTGCTGTAATAAAAAATGACAAACGCTCTTCTCACCTTCTCATTTGGCCTAGTTACATCCTGTGTCTTTGTTGAGATGACAATGCAGCAACTCACAACTCCCTGTAATGTCAGCAGCATGAACTAACTTAGTTTTAAGTGCTGCATAACTGTTGTGAAACTGTGTGAGCTCTGTCATGTTTCCATGATGCATTTTGCCATAAAGTGGAAAATGCAAGAAAAAAAAAAATACACAACACACCTCAGTGATGAGTTCTAGGGGTGTGTGTGTGTGTGTGTGTGTGTGTGTGTGTGTGTGTGTGTGTGTGTGTGTGTGTGTGTGTGTGTCACAGTCCCACACTAGTGTAGTTGCCCCTTTTGATCCTATCTGTCTTCCACTGACCCAGCATAATAGGTGGAGGCAGACTTCTGATATTAGCCATGAGACATAGTTGGGCTACTGTTTTTCAATTAGAATCAGCTATATGAATTATTTTAATCTGAAATACAATTCAAGGAACACAACAGAAAGCTGCTTAAGATCAGAGTTTACAATGAGTTTAATGCAGTGTTTCCCAAACTTTTTCCACCTGCGGCTCCCTTGACCATTTGCGACCATTGGCAGTGGCTCCCCATATTATTATGTTGATGCCTGCCAATTGGCATTGCACTGTTTTCCGAGATGATTCCGTGGTACTCAGTGGCTCCCCTGGCTGGTTTGCCTCCCAGTTTGGGAACCACTGGTTTAAGGGATTAGCAGCCCAAAGCTAGCTAAATGCTGCCCGAAGAGCGCAGCAGCGCTGGCATGGGATCTACTGCATCCTGCAGGCAGCCAGAGACCATATGGTGGCGGAGAAGGAAGTAAAAGAATATTCCGATTATTTTTAGGACGATTTAGGATGAAACGTCGGTCCTTGCCTTTGTATTTGAAATGATTTTTATTTCTTGTTTGCTAACTTTTAGCATTCTAGAGACTTGTATTTTTAAAATTGTTTTTAATACGTTTTTTTGGCTTGATAAATATTTTCTACATGGCTTTTTTTAACCTTAAATCTTTTTTCTCGGAATACTGTTTCTGGCCATGAAAGCTTTCATTTGATTTTGAAGTAAAATAATGTTTTACTTACCCTGCTCTGCTCCTGCACAGTTCCCAATGGGTTTGCTCAAACCTACACCAACTATTTAGTGTGTTAGGGGGTTAGGATATTGGCGGAGCAATTCTTGGCGTGACCCACCCCCAACAAGCCCCCTCATCCCCTCACCCCATCCTGTTCTGCCCTTTCCCACCCTGTTCCACCCACACACACCCTGCCCCCACCAGTGGCTTACCTGTACTGGCGGACGTAGCAAAGTCCAGCACTCTTCTTCCAGCACTTCCACCTCTTGTGCATGATGCCGTCAGTCATTTTATGGCACTGGAAAACCTTTCCGCTGCCATAAATGGCTTCATGCGCTGGCCTGAGTCTAGTTAGGATCAGGCCGCAGCTCTCATATCTGGACAAACCTTAGGGGACCTTACCTTTGTCAAAAATGTCAGAAATGGAGGACTCAAAACCATGAACTTTTCTGGAGATGACTGAACCTGGGTAACTGCTAGAATGTGATATTTGATGCTGTGGTTTTTTTTTTAAAAAATAATCCTTGATTTGATGTTATTGTACAATGCTTTGAGTGTGTACATGAAATAGTGCACTAATATTGTCCCGAGTATTGTCCCGTATTGTCCCGAGTATAAGACGCACCTGATTATAAGACGCACCCTTAAAGTTTGGTGCTATTAAAAAAAATTAATTAAATCACTGGCATTAAATTGCAACAGCCTGATTATAAGACGCACCCCTAGTTTAAAAACTTAAATTAGGAGAAAAAAGTGAGTCTCATACTCAGACCAATACGGTATTAATATAGCAACCTGAAAATTCCAGAGGCTTGTATCCTAAGGTTTCTTTCCTTCTGCAGAAGACGTCCTTGCTCCAGAGCATGTCACCTTCTGGTCTTTTACTTTTTTTGCCTCCACCTTTGTATCCCCAATCCTACCCTTCCTCCAAGGGAATAAGGCAATACAATGAGGTGATCTGATTTCATCTTCATAGTTGTTGGACTGAGAGAGTGTGACTTGCCTAAGGCCAGTGATGTAGACTTGAGTCTATTGACTCGGACTCAAGTCACGTCAATGACTTGACTCGGTAATTGTAGAAGACTTGAAAGACTCGACTCGAGATGTGGAGCCTTTTACAAGTCAAATTTTATTCAAGTTTTAACCTGTTTCCCCCATTACATAGATAGGGACTTGCAACTGGCAACCAAAGACTCGGGACTTGGGGGCAAAGACTTGGGACTTGACTTGAGACTTGGAGTCAGAGACTTGATCCACATCCCTGCCTAAGGCGACTTCATGAGCTTCAGGGCTGAGAAGAGATTTGAGCCACAGTCCTCCCAGCCAAGTCCAAAACCGTATCTACTGCAAACCGTGTCTCTTGCTACAGCCTTAACTTGGGCAAGATAATGATGAATTACTGCTAGGTTTCCGGTGGTATCACATTAGTTGAATGCCTTTCCTTCCTATACATAATACAGAGATAGAAAAAAAGTATTTCCATCTTCGATCCATAATTTGTTATAATATACATCAGATAGCTATCTGGATTATTCAGCAACCATTTCTAAAACAGTTAATTATCTGATTTGCATTATTTTAAAATTCTCCCCTCCTGCATGGATAATTGCAGGCACAACATAAGCCTTGTGGTTACATGCACCTGCAGAAATGAAGGCTGGTCTTTAAAATGAAATCAAAGTGTTGACCGACAGTCAGTAAACCTCATATTTGGCATTTCTCTGCAAGGGAAATCATAGTATTATCGCTTTAATAAGCCTTTAATGACATTTCTGGCTATTTGCTGATTTGCTTTCACCACTTTACAACATATATTTGTGAGCAACAGTGGGAAAACATTATTTTATTATTATTTTTCACATTTTTATACCGCCCTTCCTCCAAAGAGCTCAGAGTGGTGTACATATTTTCTCCCCTCCTTTTGTCCTCACAACAACCCTGTGAAGTAGGTGGGGCTGAGAGATAGTGACTGGCCCAAGGTCACCCAGGAAGCTCCCAAACCACTACACCATCCTGGTTCTCCTTGTTTTTCTTTGCAGTCACAGCAGGCCAGTCCTCTGTCATTTAATCACTTCTATAAATGGCTCTGTTATGCTAGAGAGAGAACACTTAGGAGTTAGGACGCACTTACGGTACATGGGTGTTCTTAGTTATTGCTTGCAGCTTACTCCTGATATTGAAGCATTCCAGCACAACAAACATGTAGTCTGCAGTCTGCTCTTGAACTGTTGCTAATAAGTGTTTCCAAAATATAAGCAAGTTACTGTTGTATGACATTGTTATAATCCTCATTAAGCTGTACATTGCAAAGCCAAACTATATATTTTTGAAAAGGATTTTTTTAAAAACTCTTTCTGGGAACCAAACTAGCACGATGGCAGCAGACACATCTGAGCTAGACGAAACGGTTTGAGGGAAATAATGTTTGATTTGTTTTGTGCCTGAACATGATGAACTAGGTCAGGGGTTCTCAACCGGTGGTACTAGTACCACCAGTGGTACTTCAACCAACTGCTGGTGGTACTCGGACCGCTGGACCGCTCGAACCCCGCTCTGATGTGGTGCTTTCATAGGCACATTTTTGCTCCTGAGAGGCTCCTGCCTTTGGCTGAGCCTCTCTGGAACACTGAAAAGGGCCCTCCCACCCACCCAGAGCCTCCTAACCGTGTTTTCTGGCCTCTGGAAACCGGAAAACCCAGGAGTAACTGGAGATGATGTCATTGCCAGTGGCTCCTGGTGGTACGCAACAGGAGAGTAGCACCAGAGGTGGTGCTCAGCTGGGAAGGGGTTGAGAACCCCTGAACTAGGTATTTCTAAAATCCAAACTACATAATTGTGAAGGTTGGCAATATCACTCCGCCACTGTTTGCACATGGGTCCATTCCACTCATATAATTATGGGAGTTCTAATGTTAATATCAAAAATTGCATTTGTGTCTGATGCTGAAGTTGTTAGTAGTAGTAGTCGTAGTAGTAGTAAGAATATTTATGTAGTGTGTGTGTGTGTGTGTGTGTGTGTGTGTGTGTGTGTGTGTGTGTGTGTGTGTGTGTGTGTGCATACATATCTCACAGCCCAATCCTATCCTCCTCTCCCTGTCAATGCAGTGGTGCCAAAATGGTGACCACTGCATCCTATGTTGGGGGGGGGCAGTTGCAGAGGTCTCCTTTGAGTAAAGAAACAATCATTCCCTTACCCAGGGGTAAGCCTCTATGGCGTGTGGGGTCTACTTGGACCTGCGCTAGCTAAATGGCTCGTGCTGGTCTGTGTTGTGGACCCATATTGCAGGATCGGTCTGGGAAGGGAGATAGGATATGGCACACAAGCACCACTGATCCCACTCCCCTCCTGGACCTGATCTGCCCATCCCCCACCCATTGCCACCCTCTCCTCCCCCGTTCTGCCCTCTTGCCACCCCCCCTGCCTCCCCCGCCAGCTTACCTACTCCAGCGAGCAACAGAGGATCCTCAGGTGCAGGAAGGAGCAGATCGTCTCACCAGCACTCCTGTCAGCGTGTTAAGTGATGCACTGTCGGAGCGCCTTTTGCAACTGGCACTGACTGCATTACGGGAGTCAGAGCCAGCTGAGGACGATGCGCAACTACGGCCGGTGAGAATAGGATTGGGCCCTCAATGGGTAAGTCACCCCAAACACTTTCGCTTACCCCAGCTCCCTTTCAGTATCAGAGCACAAGAAATACAGGTGATGCTCTTTGGGAATGATTGGATGGGGATAGAGGAGGTTCCATTCTCTTTACCCAGAAACCCCTTTGGATGTTAAAATTAGACACTCCTGCCCAGCACCTATGGAAAATCAGGCACCCCTGGAAATACCGACACAGCCTGTAATCCATGTAGCAGTGTCCTGATGTCAGCACATCATCAGCATGATGTCAATGTGCCATTGGCATGCTATCACCATGACATCAATGCATCATATCCAGGACACTGGCATGCCATCACCATGACTCACACACTGCTTCATCACTGGCACCTACCAGCATGGCAGTTGGTATGCTGCCCCTCCTGTCTCCCTGCCACTGCCCACCATATACCATGGCAGCAGAGAACATTGAGGAGCATCCTCCCCCTGGAACCCAAGGTCATGAAGTGAGAATGCTGAAGACCTTGAAAGAAGCATGCTTATGTCTTGTTTTAAATGCCATCCCCCCCCCCACAGAGTTCCCCTGAGGCTCGCTAATATAAGAAACAACTAGCGTGTCTCGTGAGAAGGGATCCCTATCTGCTAACAAAGTAACAACAAGTGTGATCCATCCAGTCAAGGTTTTTATTGAATGGTATCAGTGATAGAGCAGTATCCGAAAGGGAAACACACAAGTGGGGTGCCAACCATTTCTGCCTAGCAGGGCTGTTGTGCCATTGCAAGTTATCAAACAGACAGGCAT
The DNA here is from genome assembly GCA_026170595.1 of Plestiodon gilberti rubricaudatus. Taxonomy (NCBI): domain Eukaryota; kingdom Metazoa; phylum Chordata; class Lepidosauria; order Squamata; family Scincidae; genus Plestiodon; species Plestiodon gilberti. The sequence goes on from JANXHW010000002.1 coordinate 181,906,809, forward strand.
GTAACAAGTGCCAGTAAGGTCTAGTTACACAAGTTGGTTCACTGCCTTCCATGGAGTTTGCAAAGCTATGGGCCTGTCTGGAACGAGTAGGTCAGCAGCCTCACCAAGGCACAGCTTGCAGTGTTGCACTGTGATATCCATGGCACAACCATCAGCGGGCAGGCTTCTATACTGGCAAGATGGTCATTGTGCCATCATATGTGCTGATACACTGGCATATCTTGAGGATAGGATTGGGCTGCTAGCCTATGAACTCTGAAGAAAAGCTAACAGTTATTATTTAAGATCCTTTTTTGACATAATGTATTTAGCAAGCAATTATGGGTTGATTCACAGCTCACTCAGGTTATTTTCACATGTATTACTGTGAGATACGTTGTAGCTGCATGCAGAAATGCTTCTACAGAAAAGTGCTGGGGTGAGGTGATGTTGGGTGCTACAGAATTCCTCCTTGGATATATGTTGGCTGTTACACACATTTACTGGCTGGGTAGCCAATGCATTATGCACTGCTCATTTTTTGTGATACACTTGCATGTTGCAACCCACTCTAAGGAATATGCAGGATTCGACTTGGGCAAAACATATCAATGTATCTTCAGAAAACATATCAATGTATCTTCAGAAGCATGATTATATCTTGTTTTAAAGCTACGGTGGGCAGGAACCAAAACATACTACATGTTTAGTTTTTCGTAATATTACGTACTTAGCATTTGTATAGTGCATTTGAGTTTTCAAAGCGCTTCATGTGTCTTATGTTGTTGCAATCAGTGGCATCATTAGGGTGGGGGCAGGGGACCGTGGGCCCCCAGGCGCAGGGGTGTTGAATTCGGAGGGGGTGCACTTGCCTCCCAGACGCATCACCTGGTGGCCCCCTCTGCCGCTGCTCCCATCGTTGTTTCGTTGTCCCGCGCTGGCCGTCTTCTCTTTGGACCCAACCACCCGCCCTGCAGCCATTTGGCTCGAAAAAGGTAAGCAAAACTGCATGTGTGTGTGTGTGATTCAGGCTGCGCATGCCTCCGAAATTTGGCGGCGGCGGCGGCATGCGAAAATGACGTCGCACCACCAGGAGGCATGGCTTGCAGTGTCACGTGGGGAGTGTTGCGTCGGCAGCCCCCCCCCACGGGGGGTGTAGGAACACCTCTGGTTGCAATCCTTAAAACAACCCCAAAAGCCAAGTAAATACTATTATCTCCAAATTGCAGATGGGCAGCAGAGGCTGAGGCTTAGCTAAGGCCACCTGATGGTCTTAAGGCAGAGGTGATATTTGAATCAAGAAAGTCCTGAGTTATAGTACAGTCTATCAGTCACAGTGCTATGCCAGGTCTCATATGATAGAAGCTAATTGCTTGAAGGCGTCTTCTTACGGAGTGACCACGGTAGCTGTACATATGAAGTACACCTTTATCTTTGGAGTCTTGAGATGCTCACGCAGGTCTTCACTTCACAGTGTAGTTGCCTGTAGGACAAACTGCTAGCTCTGTGGGAAAGGTATTTATTGCCTTTGGCTAGCGGCACGGCCTCCAGTCCTAAAACGTACATATGTATAACTATTGCCAAAATAAGGGATTTAGGATATTATTTCTTGCAGTCACAGTTATATTCTAATTTTAGACAAAGAGCAGAGAGCCACTGCCATGCTGTTACTTTAAAAAAAAAACTTTAGAGAGACTTATCTTGCAGAATGCTAGAGAGAGGCTGTCTTATCTGATGGGAAAGTTGATTGGATTTTTGTACCTGCTGACATTTGGCAGAAACCTTGTCTCCCCAGCATTTCATCTATAGCAATCCCACCAGACGTTATGTGAAAATGTTTATACCAGTTAAGTAAACAGCGCTTGCTATCTTTATTTGCTTGTTCCGTGTCTCTTACCTGTGTCGATATTTAGAAGCAGACGCGGTTTTTTATTTTATTAAAATGGCCTCATGTTTATACCATCTCTTATTATAAAGAGTGGCACAGTGTTTATGGTTTTAAAACAAGGATATAGGAAATGGACTTTGGAAGTCCAGTTTGGGTTATTACTTTTCCCGCTTGAGCTTCAAATTGCATTTGCTTCAGAATCAGCACAGAATTTATCTTCTGTTTCTTTCAGCCAAATTGTTTCAAAGAATGTCTACTTCTGGGTGATAGTTTATTGTTAGGCATGAGGATTTTCCAGCATAATTCCAACTGGACCCTAACAATATACAAGATCCCTGCAATTCTCTGGCCTGAGTTCTTCAAGTGCCCTAGAAAAAGAAGAATGAATGCCCTCACTCTCTCTATCAGGGTCAACAGCAGGTGTTGGCTTTACTGCCCTGCTTATTTGGTGGTGGCAAACAAACTCTCTCACGGCCCACTCATGGAGGAGGGGGGCCATAAAGGAAGTTTGCTAAGGCAACTCTTCAAATCTGGAACTGACCCTGCTCCCTATTATACCTTCTAAGGTAAAGGTGACCCCTGACAATTAAGTCCAGTCGTGTCCGACTCTAGGGTGTGGTGCTTATCCCCATTTCAAAGCCGAAGAGTCAGTGTTGTCCGAAGACGCCTCCGTGGTCATGTGGCCGGCATGACTCTCCTTGCTGCAGCGCGTAGCATGCAGCTGGAACACAGAGCACTGTTTACCTTCCCGCAAGCGGTACCTATTTATCTACTCGCATTAACATGCTTTGGAACTGCTAGGTTGGCAGGAGCTGGCCAAGCAATGAGAGCTCACCCCGTCGCGGATTCGAACTGCTGACCTTTCGATCGACAGCTCATGGTTCAGCGGTATAACCCACTGCGCCACCCGCTGGTCTATTATACCTTCTACCTCACGATTATTACAGCTTCTCTGTCATTTCCATTGGCCACATTATCTGATCTTTGGTCAGCTGCCATTAATCAAAAGTCTACTGTCAAAATAACCAACTACTATTACTTACATCCATCCCAGTGAGGTGAATACCTTTGCAGTCTGCAGTATTCATTGTCCCCTGCCCATGAATCAGGACATAGGAGGAGGGAGGAAAATAGGAGGAGCACACAAACCAGGATGGTGTAGTGGTTTGGGAGTCGGACTTAGACCTGGAAGATCCAGGTTCAAATCCCCGATCAACCACGAAACTTCCTGGGTGACCTTGGGCCAGTCACTATCTCTCAGCCCCACCTACCTCACAGGGTTGTTGCGAGGACAAAAGGAGGGGAGGAAATATGTACACCACTCAGGGGCGTCACTGGAGCGTGGCGGGGAGGCGGGCCGCCGGGGGGTGACGCCCGCACCCCCTCGCGCGTCACCTCCATGACGCGCGACACCCTCCGGACACTCCGAGGCTGGCCTGGGAGCCGGCCTCGGAGCGTCCGACCCCGTCGGCGCTCCAGGGCCTTCTGAAAGAAGGCCCAGGCAGCGCGTCCATCCGGGTATTTCCCGGATTTTCACGCATGCGCAGACCCGTTTTGAGGGCAAAAAGCCCTCAAAACGGGTCTGCTTTGCCCTCAAAACGGGTCTGCGCATGCACAAAAATCCAGAAAATACCCGGATGGACGCGCTGCCTGGGCCTTCTTTCAGAAGGCCCTGGAGCGCCGACGGGGTCGGACGCTCTGAGGCCGGCTCCCGGGCTGACCTCGAAGCGTCCGAAGGGCGACCCGACGCAACGTGGGGGGGGAGCCGGGTCGCCCCCACCCCCCGCGCCACGATAACAGAGCGTCACTAGGGTGACGTGCGTCCCCTGCCCCAGGTGACGTCCCCCGCCCCTAGTGACGCTACTGACACCACTCTGAGCTCCTTGGAGGAAGGGCAGTATAAAAATGTGAATATTTTGCCTCCCTTGCTCCGACGCCGGAGCACCCCGACGGCCAATGCTGGATCCAGGTAAGGATCCGACGGTCGGGAGGGCAGTTCGCTGGGCGGTGTGGGGACATTGGCCCAGGAGGGCTGGGAGGGTGCGGGGGATGGCCTCGGCCATATCCTGACCCCCGCCGGGCGTCTGGACTGTTACACAGTATCTTCCTACCGCCAGCGGTTTCGCTGGCTGAAATCCGAGGAGGCCGATAGGGACTGCCCCGGTTTACACTCGGGGAAGGGGACGAGCGTCCCCTTCCCTGAATAGACCTCCAATGTGGAAGCAGCCTAGCCGCTGAGGAGCAGGATCCGGTGGGCAGTCCTAGGCCACCCGCCGGATCCTTATGTAGGATTACGCTGTAAGTCCTCGCTTACTGTTGTCTCGCTTTAATGTCATCCTCAGTGGCTGCAGCTACATCTGGGTTGCACTGGATTCGCAACCCACTTCCTGATCCTATTCATGCCCCAGAATGCCTTGCAGTTTCTGCAAGGCATTCTGAGGCAAGAACCAAGCCAAGGAAGTGGGTTGCAGTCCTGTGCAGCGAGCCCACCTCAATCCCCCGGAATGTCACTGAGCCAGCCAATGAAAAACAGGTTCATTATACATCAATTCATTTAACATCGCAGTTTTCAGGAACCTATCTACAATATTAAGTGAGGACTTCCTTTACTTGCTGCTTGTACATACTTGTATCAGTCATGCAAAGCAAGAGCTATACATAATGTTATCAAACAATCATACATAAAAAGCTGTACAACAATGAATAATGTGCTGCATTCTTTTATGCTGATCATGTTTCGATTCTCATCCTCTTGCAGCATCTCAGTCAGTGATGTTTTGTTTTTTGCTGTCTCAGTTCATAGTAATTAGCATAAATTAAATTACCGTGTGAATTTTGAATATTTACTTTCTGAATTTGAAATGAGCTTAAGACTCAGATTGACGACATTCAATTCATTTTTTTTCCAGTCAGATACAGGTGGGCCCCCATATCCACTGATTCGCTATCCACGGTTTCAGTTATCCACGGATCGTGGGGACCCCCCCAGGCTTTTACTTTTTCCCCAGTAAGCTTCGTTTCTTCCTTAAAGAAACAGGAGAAGCAGCCTCTGGCTGCTTATTACAGGCAAGTAGAACGAGACTAAGTACTAGAGAGGCTCTGCAAGGTTAACAGAAACCTTGCAGAGCCTCTCTAGGACTTAGTCTCGTTCTACTTGCCTGCAATGGAGGCTGCTTCTCTGTTTGTTTTAAGGAAGAAACAAAGTTTGCTGAAAGAAAAATAAGAGCTGGGGGGGCAAGCATGCCTGCCTGCAGGGGAGGCAGGGTGGGGGGCCCTCAGGAAACCATGGAGGGGGTGTTCGCTCTTATCCACGGTTTCAAGTATCCACGGAGGGGCCTGGAACATATCCCCAGCGGATATGGGGGCCCACCTGTATTATATTGTCAAACATTTATACCACTCTCTGATTTAGGACTCCTATTCTAAGGATAGATGCTTTCGAACTGTGGTGCTGGAGAAGACTCCTGAGAGTCCCTTGGACTGCTAGGAGATCAAATCAGTCAATCCTAAATGAAATCAACCCTGACTGTTCCCTGGAAGGACAGGTATTGAGGCTGAAGCTCAAATATTTTGGCCACCTAATGCGAAGAGAGGAGTCTCTGGAGAAGACTTTGATGCTGGGAAAGACTGAAGGCAAAAGGAGAAGGGGAAGGCAAAGGATGGGATGGTTAGACAGCATCACCGATGCAACGAACATGAAAATGAGCGAACTCAGGAAGATAGTGGAGGACAGGAAGGCCTGGCAGGATGTGGTTCATGGGATCACGAAGGGTCGGACATGACAACGACTGAACAACAACAAATTCCAAGGCAAGCATGTTGTAATATGGCTGCCTGTTTATAGGTGACAGTGATTTGTATTTGAAACTTGTGGAGGCTTAGGAAGAGATTATGGGGAGTGTTTTTGTATAAGCAAGGGCAGCCCAGCAATGAAACGGTCAAGTAGTGCAGGGTGCCCAGCTCCCCACAGTCACCATCTCACACCTCCCACCCCACAGTCACCTGCTCACCTACCTGACTGCTGCTTCATCCTCTTCTTGCATGCTTTCCTTGAAGTGCATGAGAAGAGGATGAAGGGGAGGGGGGGTTACCTTCTTATCCAGTGGCCCTGCCACAGATTGTGTGTGGTAGCACTGGAGAAGATTGCTGGCACTGCAATGCTTTTACCAAGCACTCTGTTTCAATACTAGGAGGCACTTGGAGAAAAGGGCCTTCCACCTCCTACTTCAGTGCTGGTGGTTCTCAACTGAGTGGGCACAGGAAGGGAGGATGCTGGGAGCAGAGAGCATCCAGTTTAGAACTGGCAATGGCAGCAGATGACAATGTGAGGTGTTCAAGTGGGACACACACACACACACACACACACACACACACACACACACACACACACACACACACACACGTTCTAGTTGGGTGGCTGGCATGGGGGTAGGAGGGTCAGGGTGGGGCAGTATTCAGGGGACACCAGAGCAGCTGCTGTTTCAGGTGGCCAATCAACTTGAGCTGCCGCTGTTGGCAAACCTGCAAGAAAGGAAAATAACTGCTGCTACAGGGGCTGCTAACTAAGCCGGCAATCAAAGCTGAAAGCAGAAATGAAAATACCTCTTATATAATCTGTCACATAACCAAAGAACAGCACAGAGGCAGAATGGTGGTGACATCCATTGGTACTAGAGAAATGATAGTCCTGAAAATCACCACATTTGTGTAGTCCTGTCATGGCATATTTCATGTTCATCATGACTCATCATTGTATCTGACCACTCCTTTATTTTCCCGTGGCAAAGACTGGGGGTCTTGTCACTCCTGAAACTCACCAATAGACAGCAAAGAAGAGGATGTGTTCTCTTTAGTCCTATTTGTTTTATTTCTATACCACCTTTCTCATCATCAGATTTCTCATCAGATTTTATTCAAGGCAGTTTACATAGGCAGGCTATCTTTAGACCCGATAAGAGTCTTTACAATATTGTTCTATTCATATATAGAACCTTCCTTACTCCAGATGTCTCCCTTTCAAGTACAGCCCTCCTTCTGGCTTGTGCTCTGCACTTCCAAGCTTCACAGTTCACCACAGTTCACCCTTGTGATGGTTGATAAGATGTTATTATCTCTCTAGCTGACTCCTCCGCATTTCACCCTCTCACGGTGCCTTCTCACAGTGCAATCCTGTGTAACCTTGCAGCGGTGTAACAGCAGATGCACCGGTGTAAGTGCAATTACACTGGCATAAGTGCACTTACACCGGTGCATCTGCTGTTACACCGCTGCAAGGTTACACAGGATTGCGCTGTCAGTGTCTTCGCGAGGTCTGTCAGCAGCTCCCAGCTCCCATCCAAGCGAGAACTGAGGTCGGCCCTGCTTAGCTTATTCAGGCAGGGCACCTTCTCAACCTCCAAGCCACATCTCCTGCCCATGTTCCAGTGGTAAGTCCTATGTTCCAATGGTAAGCTTTGCAGCCAGTTCTGTTGCTATAATTGCTGTTCTACTGCATATATAGGGGCAGTTAGCAGGGATGGGGCAGGGGGGGCGGATCACCCCAGGGCAGCAGGCGGGGGGGGCATCATACTGCTGGTGGCGATCCAGGCGGCGGAACGGCTAGGAGGAGCCTGCAGAAGCCTCCGAGCTGCGTTGTTGTATACCCCGCCCTGCCGCCCAGCCCCTGAGGGACGTTTGGCTCCGGCTGATGTCACTCGGGGGCAGGGTGAGTGACATCAACGTCACGAGGGGGTCGGCATTCCTACACCACTGGCAGTTAGAATGAGACGTCTGTTAATATTAAGTGTCTTGTGCCACCTTCTCCTCTTTTTGGATTCTCTTCTCTGTCTGGCAGCTCTTCAGTCTTATTCTGAGCCAGGATTCAGCCATATTTCCTGTGGGATCTGCCTTTTTCAGTGTTAAGATCTACTCTCCTTACCACATATGGATATACAGAAAAGTGTTTCTGAGAATGTTCAGAGTGCTTTTCCACTTTCAATGAGAACCACAGCCTGCTCTTCAGTATCTGTGATTAGCTGACAAGACTCCCAGATCAGAGGGTGTGACTTGCAGACAGCCGTCTCTCCAAGAGCCTTTTTTGAGAGATTATGCACTGCAGAACATCAATGATGATTCCCTAGAGGGGAAAGGAGAAGCTCACTTGGCTTTTGTACAGGCACAAGTTATTTCAGTTTCACCTTGGCTGAAGACCTAGTCCATTTACAGATCATGGCTTGTGCTAGTCTCTTCTAGCTTATCAACTGATCAGCAAAAACAGGCGGTGCACTCCTACGCCATTAATTTTCAAAGGCATCTCTGCAAGTCTGGGATAGGAGAGAGGAATACTCCGGTCTCCTTGGACCTCATTCTTCACACAGCCAAACACTAATTGACCTCTCTCGGAACAATTTGCCCAAGTAATCTGATGAGTAAGGACCTCAGAATCCAGCCTCAAGCCCCCTGGCTGGATTTTGCAAGCAGAAGTGCTCCTGATAATAATCCCCGCCAATTCTGGATGGCTGCCCGTGCACTTTAGGGGCGGTATGTAACCTTTGGATATTTGCCCACCCTTAATTACTGCTTAATTTGCTCATCCATCACAAGGGCTGTCAAGTAGACAGGTGTTTTAGACAGCTGGATTTGCAACATTTCCCCACTTGTACAATGTAACCAGTTGTCTAGAAATTCAATATGCAGTTGTTGTTTCTTTAAAACAACAAAGTCACTCTCGATTTCACCTGCACAACAAAAATATGTATGATAGGTTATTCCTGTCACTTATCTTTTATGAGGATGTCTGGAGTTACCTTTTTAGGTCTTTGTGAACATACCCCTGACAACCGGTTTGGAATGAGTTCTGCTTACATTTGACAAGTCCTGAGCACATGAACACCTGTCACACGGTGGGACGACCCATCTCCCTATTTACAAATAAATAAGCTTCCTTTCATTCTCTCCTCATGTACAGTACTGGGAAATGCTGGTGTGTGTGTGTGTCCCAGCTACCATGAGAACTGTAATGTTTTGTTTTCATTTAGTTGTTGTTGTTCAGTCGTTAAGTCGTGTCCGACCCTTCGTGATCCCATGAACCATATCCCGCCAGGCCTTCCTATCCTCCACTCCATTTCATTTAGTAAGATCCATTAAGTCGGAGATGGAGCGCCAGGCTGAAATGACAGGGCAGCAGTCTCAGGCTGATGCCTGTTTTTTGATGTTGCTACCTTCATCATCTTGAGATCCCAATCATCAATGTCCCAAGCAACTCAGCAGGGTTGATTATTATGCCGTCTTTCCATGGGGGACGTTTTGCCTGGGCTGATGCATGAACTTGACATTATCATGAATTTCACGTGCTGGCGACCGTAGCACTGCAGACAAGAAGCTACAAGGTCAGCTATCTGCAAGGAGATGAAGTAGTGCAAACTACAGAAAAGAAACCCAGATAAAGCACACAAGATTAAAAATAACAGCGATGGGGAAAAAAAAAACCATGTTCTGCATGCCACACAATCAGATCCCAGAAGTCTAAGGGCAAAGAGAAGACTAGAAGGTGGTGCAAAGGTCATTTTATGATACTGCAAGTACGTGGTATGTGATCAGGCTGCCCTTGTGCCTGCATCAGGTTGCTGGAGGCCCAGGAGCAAAGCTTTTGCTACCTGTTACAGCAGGGGTTCTCAACCAGTGGTACTAGTACCACCAGTGGTACTTTGGCCAACTGTTGGTAGTACTCGGACCATCGGACCACCGGAACCCCACTCCAAAGCAGTGCTTTTGGCAGCGCATTTTCACTCCTGAGAGGCTCCTGCCTTTGGCTGAGCCTCTTGGGTATGTTGAGAAGGGCTCTCCCATCTGCTCAAAGCCTCCTACCTGCATTTTCTGACCTCTGAAAACCTGGATTTAACTGGTGATTATGTCATTGCCAGTCACTTCTATCTATCTATCTATCTATCTATCTATCTATCTATCTATCTATCTATCTATCTATCTATCTATCTATCTATCTCTCTCTCTCTCTCTCTCTCTCTCTCTCTCTCTCTCTCTCTCTCTCTCTCTCTCTCTCTCTCTCTCTCTCTCTGCTTGCATGCATGCCGTATTCTTGTGTAGGACTGGATGCTATACCTCTGACTTATACATACTTTTCTCAGGGGGGGGGAGGAGCTGTCTTATACAGATTCAGATCAACAATCTTACCTATCACAGTATCACTTATTCCAGCTGATAGCCATTGTTCACATTTTCATGCAGTTTCCTTCCCAGCCCTGATATCTGAAACCTCCCAGATTATACGTGCAAAATGTGAGCTACCATTGAGCTTTAGTGTTTCTAAGAGAATGTACACATTTAAAATGCATCCTGAAGGGTGCTGAAATGTCATACAGACACGGCACATTTAATCAAATTAGCTGTATTGAAAGTGACCTAACCATAGGGAGGTCTGTAAAGCCTGAATACAATTGGGAACAAAAAGAGGCCCAAGGAAACATGCTGCTTCTGATCTGTGGGAGTGTCCATGGTTCCCTTTTTGAGAAGCTAAAATCCAACCAACCAGCAATTTAGTGGGGAGTGAGGATCATGGGAGGATGGACAGAACTGAATCTGCTGCCTCTGGAGTCGGGAATCACTGGAATGTTAGCTTTCGGGAAAGGACTTCATACATGGAGCATGGACCTTCTGGGCTGGAAAGGGGAACTACTGTGCATGCAGCACCTAGTTTTACACATGCGCTAACGACCTTCACATGAAATCTTGCTTCAGCACACATAGTGCCCCATCCTGGATTGGGGTAAGCCTGTCTATATGATCTGACTTTTTCCTCCTCATCAGCATTATCAAGGAGCTACCATAGGTTCAACGACCAAAATAATCCTTTAAACTGAAAAATTAAAATCCATGTACTGCAACTTTCTGAGCTAATATTTTAAGAATGAAAATGTCAACTAGATTTGTATACTGCAATTAAATATGGGTCAGTACAGATATCACAGAGAATTAGAAGTCAGGGTATCAACCCCCTTCCCCCCCCCAAAAAAAGTGAAGGATCTGCTACAGTTTTAATTCTTCAGTTTTTACATGGAATAGGGACTTTTTCAGAAAATCTGTTATTTTCATTTCTACTTCAGATATTATCAGAGGAATGTGAACATGCTAGATTTAAAGGCAGGAATTAAAATATCTGTAATCTCAAATATAGTTCTGGCAATTTTGTTATTAAACTACACTCTTAACTAAATGTGTAACAAATTAGCCATTCACAACTTGGCAAAACTCAACAAGCGGTGAAAATGTATCAGCTGAACCATGAAAAAAAAAATGACTTACTTGCACAAAGTAATTAAAAAGTAAAATTGGTACATTTGAATGCCAAACAAAATGGGGATTTGAGAACATAATGCATGTAAAAGAAATGTTTTTCTCTGCCGGTCTTTGAAACGAACATTGGCATGGAAACTTAGTAGTGTTTGGATGACAAAAAGCTCACGTTTAATTTGAAAGCTGCTTAATATTTGAAATGGAGAGCTGAGGTTCTAAATGTTCTTATAAAGAACACTAATGAGGAGTGCATGTTGTAAAGAGGGGTGCTCTTTAAATAGCCTGCCCATTATAGTGAGAGATTTTTTTTTCCCTCCTGCTTTTCCGTTTGGATCTTTATTTTAAATAGAAACCGAGTTATTAGAAAATTAAGAATATCCAACTCCCTCACGTTAATTTGTCAAGATTCTACGTAACCATGGTAAGTTAAATAGAAAATTATCTCAAATTGTGGCTGAAATGCAAACTCTTGTAGGAATGAGAATGAACTCATTTTTCCCATTGGCAAACTGGTGATGCTTTACTGAGCAGTAAGTATGAAATACAAATGCTGAAAAATCTATAGTTAAAAGGACATGACTTTTTTTTTAAATAAACAATTTTTTTCATGGGGAATATATTGACCAGCTGCTATTTCCCTTAATTTTTGCACACTGCAATGAACTAACTGTACGTGATGCAAATCAGACCCTCAGCATCATTTGTGGGGTGTACAGTACAAACTTGTAGCAGTCTCCCTACAGAGCTGAGAAGCCCTAGGCGGTGCCATCGCGACCAGAACAGGAAAGAAAGCCAAGCATAGAAGGGAAAATAACCTCAACTTCCAGTAACAACCAAGACTGCCGTTTTGGGGGCAGAGGGAGCATTGTTCTAGGCCTCCACTACTGTATGGTTCGAAACTCTGCATGAAGAACTAAGAAAAAGTGAAAGGGTTGTTGGATGTTATCAAGGTTGTACATGTGAGGCTAAGCAGGAGAGAAGGAATGCCGCAGGGGGCATCCAGTTGCTGCTCCCTTCTTAAGGGTGGATCATGTCCCTCCCCCTGACAGTGGCCATAGGAACACTAGCCCTATGAGGCAGAGGAGAATAACCGCACAATCCTGTGTAATGAAGCCCCGGGGGAGTGCGCGCTCCCCCGGGGCAGGGTGTCGCGAAAGTGCTGTAAAGCACTTCCGTGACACCCGGCGAGTAAGGGACACTAGCACAGCTGACGGCGGCCCTTCCCTGCCTGCGTCCACTGGAGCAGGTAATTCCTACCCTGGCCAGGGCAGGGGGAGGGGGAGGGCAGATTGGGCAGGCAGGGAGGGCGGCCGGCCATTGGCTGCCCTGGGGCCTGGAGAGGGCAGGGATAGCAGCAAGATACACCGTAGGCCCTCTCCAAGCTTGGCGTGGCCTTACATGGCTGGCATGAATGTACGCGAGCTCCGGAGCTCGTGTACATTTGAGAGGGCCCATTGGGCCTGCCACTGCTTACACCGGGGGAACAGGACTATTGTCCCCTTCTCCCGAGTTGTTCCTGGCAGAGGCGTGGAAAGACTGGAGCGAACGGAGCAGCGGCTCCAGGCGGCACCGCGGCGCCAGGCGGCGCTGCTCCGCTCGCCCCAGTCTTTCCACTGAGCGAGCGAGCGCTCGCTCGCTCGTCCGTCCGGTGACGCGGGCGGGCCCTCCGAGGCCTTTTCCCTGGCCTCGGAGCCGGAGAAAGCCCAGGAGCGTCCACCACGACCGGTGGACAGGGCTTTCTGAAGGCGGAGTGCTAGTTAGCCTTTTTTGCACATGCGCAATGTAAACGTAACGTAAATGTTTTGCGCATGTGCAGAAAAGGCTAACTAGCACTCCGCCTTCAGAAAGCCCTGTCCACCGGTCGTGGTGGATGCTCCTGGGCTTTCTCCGGCTCCGAGGCCAGGGGAGAAGGCCTCGGGGCGCGCCGGTAAGCCGGGCCGCCCCCCCTCGGAGCGGGGCCTCTCCCTACAGGGGGCGGCGTATCAGGAGCGGTGCTCTAGGCAGCATCCGCTCCTGATACACCTCTGGTTCCCGGGCTGCCCCGGGACAGCCTGGGGACTTCATAGGATACAGCATCCGGCCCTTTAGACTGGGCACCATATCTTACACAGGATTGGGCTGTAATTTTGTGAGCCTCTTGATGGCATGACTAGTAAAAAGTGGTGTCACTGCACGCGCGTGCCCCCCGTGCACCCTCCCAGGATTTACCCCCGCTCCAAGCGTCCTCCTTCTCCAGAGGTTCATCCTTCTTCTCCGGAGGTCCAGGGCCTACTGATAAGGCCCAATGCATTAATACATGAACTTTTAGCTTTTTCACGCATGTGCACAAACGTTTCTGAGGGCAAGGGCTGCCCTTTTACCCTTAGAAATGTTCTGCGAATGCGCGAAAAGGTAAAAGTTCACATATTAACGCATTGGGCCTCGTCAGAAGGCCCTGGACGGGCAGCCGGGGCGGACGCTCTGAGGCCTTCTCCCGGCCTTGGAGCCTCCGGAGGATGACGCGCGTGGGGGAGGTGACACGCGTGGGGGTGCGCGCATCACCCTTTGCGCGCGTCACCCTCCGGCGGCCCGCCCCCCGCCATGGCCCAGCGATGCACATGCTGCTACTACTACTATGTAAAAATAATAATTTTTTAAAAGTAAGCTGCCTTGGGTCTCTCCCAATTGAGAGTGGAAAAATGGGATATAAATACTTTAAATAAATACATCAAATGCTGCTTGTTTAGCCCAATGCTGTTTTTGATTGATTCCAGCAAATTTCACAAAATGTGTATTGGTTCGGGAATTAGTCCTGGAAGATCCAGGTTCAAATCCCCGCTCAGCCATGAAGCTTCCTGGGGGACCTTGGGCCAGTCACTATCTCTCATCCATCTCAGAGGTCTGTTGTGAGGACAAAAGGATGGGAGGAACTATGTACACCACCCTGAGTGCCTTGGAGGAAGAGTGGTTTAAAAATATGGGGGAAAAACTTTTTATGAAAATCTTCAAGTCTGGTAATTTTCCACAAGAGAAAACAGTGGGATAATGGAAATGAGTGTGTACATAATAGACAACAATTGACAACAACAAGCATAATAGGCAACAATAGAAAACTATTGTCAATCTCTAGCCTCAATGGTCCTCTAGTGAAACTGAACCATTAGTGAACCAAATGTTTTTCCTTTCTCTACGGCATCTCTATAAACACAGGCAATTTTGTGTAACAAGCGTCTATGATGCAGAGTTATTGACAGTTGCAGGAAAAGCAAGTCATTTTTCCATCCCCCCAAAGCAATAAATCATCCTGGATTATATACTGTGTCTAGTCAGTCACTGGAGTTATTTAACCATTCAATATTCTGTAGCAAACATGACCATCTTTTGCTTTGCCTGTTGATGTGTCTCCCAGTTGTACAAACCTGGAGTAAATTCACTGCAGTAAAACTAGCATAAAGAAGCTGTCTTTGTCTGGGGGTGTTGGGAAGGGATAACTAATAAGTAAGGAAGAAATGTGCCTCTTTTCCAATGAGAATGATAGGAAACCTATTGAATTATATAAAGGAAATTGCATTGAATCGAATCCACCTTCAAAACTGAACATTAGAATTTGGATGTTGAAACTCTATTGATTTGGATGAATTTATGCAGACTTTATCATAGCAATTGGAGCACATTCTTACATAAGAATTTATTTTATTTTTAACTTAAGTGTTTTAATTATTTTAATGTGTTTTTAAATTGTTTTAATGTGTATGTATTTTAATATGCTGTAAGCCGCCTTGAATGCCCTCGGGAGAAAGGCGGGCTACAAATTCCTAAAATAAAAATAAATAAATAAATAAATAAGAGCTTTGACATCTGGAACTACTGTCATGTGTAATTTCTACTTGATTTTTTCATCACATGCAGACAATAGTTGCCAATGGAAGTAAAAATAGTCCCTGGTTTTTTTATCTACGACTACTGAACTACTCGCACCTCTGTGTATGGCCCCTCCAATGTTTGTTGCATTGAATATGTTGAATGCAATCCTTTAGGCTCGGTCCCCTTAGAATGCTGCACGTTCTCCATTTGCTTAGATCAGGGGTTCTCAACCTTTTTCACCAAGTGTACCCCCTGGCACGGTCAAATTCTTTGAAGTATCCCCTGTGCCAATTAATTAATTAGCATTAATTAATTATTAAAATGTAAAATTTAATCATTAAAATTACTCAGCTTACACTGTTAGCCACCCTTTTTCAATTTTTGCCACCCCTTTTTATTTTTAAAGAAAATATCACCACAGGTCTCCCATCCAAAAACAAACCAAGGAAATTCCTCCTTAGTTTCCTTAAGAAGGCAAAGAACCACCTCAATCTGCCATAAGAGCTGCCTTCTTTAAATGGAAGAAACAATGTATTCTAAAACCCAGCATATAAATTGAACTAGCCAGTGGGAAAACACTTAATTTGCATTCCACTTGGAACATCTTGTTGTCTTGTGCTCCCTGAGGCATCTGGTGGGGCCACTGTGTGATACAGGAAGCTGGACTAGATGGGCTTTTGGCCTGATCCAGCAGGGCTCTTCTTATGTTCTTAACACAGTCTGGTGGTTTTGTTGCACAAGAATCTCTTATGTTCACTGTCAATGACGTTTCTCTTTTTAGTAATAAATTAGGGACTATTTACAGCGCAATCCGACTTAACTTTTGTGCCGGTTTAACCAGCGGTGCAGCGAGAACGGGAGGCCCCAGAATGGAAAAGGGATTCAAATTCCCTCCAAAAGAGGAATTCAAAGGGGATTTGAATCCCTTTTCCATTCTGGGGCCTCCTGTTCTTGCTGCGCCGCTGGTTAAACTGGCACAAAAGTTAAGTTGGATTGTGCTGTCAGTCAGATAACTTACTCACCCTAACTTGGATGTAAATGCTAGAAAGGGGGTTATATAGAGATTTGGCAGAAGTTTTTTTTTTATATGGGAGTTGCAAGTCTGCCTTATCAGCTGTAAATCAGCTGTGAGTCGGGAGTTTAAATTTAAAAAACTAAAAGTGGATTGAGAACCATAGCATTGTTCTTAGATGCCCAACTCCCACAACTCCTGATGTACAGACTAATGCTGCAATGTGTACCTTGAGCATGCGAGCAGAAGCTCTCCCATTTTCTTCTGTGAGTTGGAGAACGATTGCCAAGTCCTAAAAATTAGTACAAGTTCTTGCATGTTTGGAGCTCCATGTGCACATCAGAAAGACCTATGAAATTCTGGATCATTCACAATTCAGATAAAGTTAGTTGTGACCAAGTCCAAATGAAACCCATGGAACAACGTATTCATGATTAACTTGAGTCCCAATAGCAACACATTCTTGTGTTATTTTAATGAACATGGTTATTGTGTTATTGACTTTCTTGGACTCAAACCAACTTCATGAGATGCCCACCTCGGTGACTACTTGATGCATGACTACTGATGCATGGTGAGTACTGGTGAAGTAGACCCTGGACTATGACAGCTTCTGCACAATAAATGTCTTAGACCAGTGGTCTTCAACCTTGGGGTCGTGACCCCAAGGTCCAGTGGGAGACAACATCTTAAAGCCACGAATGGCTGTAGCCCAGGTTACCTGAAAGCCTGTCTTCTTTCATATGAACCTGCCAACATGCCCACTTCACCAGGAGAGGACCCTTTAATTGTCCTGGCTCACCCAGAGAGGTGAGTATAGTTAAGCACATGAGAGTACATTTTCAATGGCAGTGTCCAGCATATTGAATGACTGTGTCCAGTATATATTCCCAGCCCAGTAGAACTGCTCAGCTCTCTCTTTGATGACAGTTTGAGCAGAGCTTTTGATCTAACTGGTAAATTGATCTAGCTGCTAACTTTTTACTAACAGCCCAATCCTATTCCCCCCCCGCCCCGCTGACACAGCCCTGCCAAAAAGGAGCAGACTGTATCCAGCCGTGGGGGGGGGGAGATTGGGAGGCTTTGGAGGGGAAAGGGGAATTATTTTCCCTTACCGCTTCATAAGCCTCCCACTCTGCAATGGGTCTCCTCGGACGTGCGTCAGCTCTTTAGCTGGCGCACGCCCGAGGAAAAAAAGGGGCAGGCAGGCTCAGAAAGGAGGGGCTAGGATCTAACGTGTGCCATTACCACTGGACCCACCCCTCCCCACCCTCCCCACTCCCTCACCACTTTCCTGTCAGCAGCAGTGGCAGCTCTGGATCCCACTGTCGTGTGCGATGCCTCCGCGCACTTCCATAAGGCTATTTATGATGACCGTAAAGCAAACACTGCTGCCAGAACACTACTTCTGGCAGCAGGGAGAGGGGGATAGGATTAACATAAGAACATAAGATCCTAATCCCTGCTGGATCAGGCCAAAGGCCCATCTAGTCCAGCTTCCTGTATCACACAGTGGCCCCACCAGATGCCTCAGGGAGCACACAGCCAACCAGGTAACCTGTTTCCTGCTGCCACTCCCCTGCACCTGGCACAGAGAAAACCTACTTCTAAAGCCAGGAGGTTGCTTATGGCTTGTAACCTGTGATGGTCTTTCCCTCCATGAATCTGTCCAAACCACTTTTAAAGGCATCTAGGCCAGGTGCCATCACCACATCCTGTGGCAAGGAGTTCTACAGATGAATTACACACTGCGTAAATAAATATTTTCTTTTCTCCGTTCTAACTCTCCCTCCACTCAATTTTAGTGCATGTCCACTGGTTCTGGTGTTGTGCGAGAGGGAGAAGAATTTCCCTCTATCCACTCTCTCCATCCCATACGTAATTTTATACATCTCAATCATGTCCCCCCTCAGGCAAATCTGGTGGGCCACAATGAGAGTTAGGATGCTGGACTGGATGGGCCTGGGGCCCAATCCTACAGAGCTTTCTTAATTTTCATATTTTACCTGCCATGCTTGCCAGGGGCATCACTAGGGCGTGGTGGGGGGCAGAGTGAGGGGGTGATGCACGCCCCTGTCCCCAGGGTGACACGCGCCCCCGCCCCAGGGTGACGCGCACCCTAGTGATGCTAGGGCACTGATGCTTGTTATGTCTTTTGGTTTTTATTCACTGATTGTATCCTAATTATTATTATTTTTGCATTATGGTTGCAACATTTCATATATTGAAGTTGTAAGCCACCTTGGATGTTTTAGAAATAAAACAGAAAGGTGGAATATAAGCATTGTAGTAAAGATTGCATTCTTATCCCACCTTACCTCCACAGAGCTCAGGGTGGCATACAGAGCTCTCCCACCTTGTGAAGTAGGCTGAGAGAAAACAACACTGGGTCACCCACTGAGCATCATGGCTGGGTAGGGATTTGAACCGCGGACTTCCTACTCCTCGTCTGACACACTAACCACCTACACCACACAGGCTTTTGTTGTTGTTGTTGTTGTTGTTGTTAAGAGTTACATAAACATTGTCCTTGAATCTAAGCTGACTTTCCCTTCCTTCCACTTTTGGATAGCTAAATGCATCCATTAACACTGAAAGAAGGTAATTTCAACCGTTCACCACCGAGGGATTTAAAAAAATAAATGTTTACTTCTTCAATAAATTATACATTCTGTAAAAAGGAAGCAGTACGTGCTTATATAGTACCTGATGAGAATAATCAATAGCAAACCGTCTGCAACTGTTTCATTTGCCATTCCACTAATCAAATTATTCTGTGCCGGAGCCTCTCTCATAATTTAGTCATTAATGTCTAAAACCCACCATGTATAAAATTGTCCTATTAAAAAGGAGTAGTTTAAATTGCCTTTTAAAGCGTACTACTTCTGTCTTGTTTGCAAAATTGATTCTTAAAAACTAGGAGTCAAGGATGTGAAATGATTGTTGAAACAAATGAATTGGAATCAATTCATCAGTTCAAATACGTTTTTGAATGTTGGTTCTTGTTGCAAAATCTCCCAACTTCAAGAACACCACTGCAATTCTCCCCCCTTTCCCATGAAAGTTCTAATTTATCTCAAAAGTGATGATCTTTTGCAGTGATTTCTTCCCATTTAATTGAGCTTCGCAGTTTGTACTTCCCTCCTGAACAAAGTGTTAAATCTTCTCCTCTGAGCCTGGCAATCTTTTGTAGGCATGAAGGTCATTAATTTTAATTAAATGGAACTTTTTTTTACACTTGCTACAAAATGAGGATTAGTCTCAACAAGTTTCATTAAATAAACAGAGCAAATTAACATTTATAATACATCTCCAAACTGATCTGAAATGGTCTCATCAAAAGCCTATTAGCTGACAGGCGGAGAACTACCTAGGCAGGATACATTAAAGATATTCTGGGCAGCTCAAACATCTATGTGTTGTATCAATGATGATGATGATGATGATGATGATGATGATGAACATTCAGCTGCCCTTCTCTAGCAGCTGAAATCTGGGAGCTTCGCAGTAAGACAGAGGTGCCCGTTACATGGTCTCTGAAGTTTGCGGGAACTGTGTATCCTTGACCAGCTCCCAAGTGGCTGAGAGAATGTTTCAGTGGCATTAACTGGGACTTGATCACACTACTCTGGACCATGGAATTGACATCCTGCTGAGAGATGGGTGAGAGTGAGTGAGTGAGTGAGTGAGTGAGTGAGTGAGTGAGTGAGTGAGAGAGAGAGAGAGAGAGAGAGAGAGAGAGAGAGAGAGAGAGAGAGAGAGAGAGAGAGAGATGCTCTCCCCCCTCTCTCTCATACACACACACACACACACACACACACACACACACAAATCTGGTTGTGGATGGTGGCACGGAAATAGGCATGATTGTCCCAAAGTGTAATTACAGATCATTGTACGTTGATATCTGTTCCATATAGGAAATCTCATCTGCACATAAACCATCGCTTACACTAAATTCACACATCTCCACATGCACATGCTGCAGGAACCAGTTGTGCCTCCTGCTACATGTATACATAGCAAAACAGATTGCATCATACCCATCATATGTGGCAGTATTATATGAGATACATGGAATTTCCTATCCTGAAGTAGGGATGCGCAGACCCCTCCTGAAAAATCTCACTTGTCTGATAGAAATTTGTTTGCCGTTCTCTAATTTGTCTCCCTGGGAGGAATCCAGAAATTCACTTCAAATTTCTCTGGGTGAGACATTTTGGCACCAACTCTATCCTGAATGAGATATCTGAGTAATAAATTGGTCTTGCGTAAAGTATCCTTGTGTCCTTAATTGAAAGAAAAGAGATTTCGTTTATCTCCATACCTGTCTTTCTCCAAGTGTCAATTCAGATCAGCTTAATCTGTTGTAAAATATTAAGACCCTTCTGTGTTCTGGTGTTAAAACTTGGTACAGTACAGAATAATATGCAATGGACTTTGCGTAGGCTGAGCAGAACAGCAATTGTAGCAAACAGTTCCTTCTAATGTTGGTCTTGCTTCCTCTGCTCTGGTTGATTGCATTTGCATTCTCTAATGTGCTCACGCTCTTAAGTGCTTGTCTAATTTGTTTTGGAGCCTGTTCCTTGTTGCAGTTTCTTTTTGCTGCTTTATTGCCCATGCTTAATTACCCTCTGTATTAATGTCTAGAATGCCTAACGCTGTCCTGAAAACGTTACGAGTGAACCTCAGCTTCTGAAAGGTCACTATGGAGAAGCGCATAGCATGCAGCATGCACGGACAAGGAGAAATGTGTACTGAAAGGTAAACTTTGCACAGGCTATAATCCCAACACAGAGTTATGCAGACTTTAGTACATTGATTTCGAATTAGTTTCAGTGTGTTGCCAACACTGCTCATTCACATGTATATGTGTCCTATATGTGTCACACACTCACACAATCTCAGGTTCAGATCTGCCCATCCCAGAATTAAACTCAAATTCCCTCCCCGAACTTCCAATGATCCTCCCCCAAATCATCCCTGCCATTGACCTACCTGCTCCAGCAGAGCTTCTGTGAGCCGCTATCATGCACATACGGGGCCACAGGTGGTCCTGGTGTGCACAACAGAGGTGCAGATGTCACGCTGTCTGCCCGGCACTTATCGTGGTGGATTACAAGATCCACTACCATAAACCCTGGTTAGGATCGGGCTGTTAGTTGCAACTAGGGATACTGGTGAACTCAGGGCCTCTGAGAGGGGGGTTAAGGGGGTAATTTGTACCCGGGCCCAGGGTGAAAAATGGGTCAAAAAGGGGACCCTGGAGCAAAAAAAGGGGGCCCTGGGGGAAAAAGGGGGCCCAGGAGCCAAATTCATATGTAGGGTAGGGGATCAAAAGAAACTTTGTGCCCCCTGATAAAATTCCTCTGAATGGCCCTGCGTTAACGTCTCCTAAGCCAGGCTTGGATACAAATTCCAGGAGCTTCCTAAAGCTTGCCTTCAGGGAGAGTTCAATTCAGATTAAAAGTTGAGTGGGAAAGAATTGCTCAGTTCACTCCTTGTTAATTGTAATGGAACTCTGTGGTTCTATGCCATTAAAAAGGAGCTCAAATGGACATTTTTGAAAACAGGGATGTGAAAGAAAAAAACATCCAGAGAATCACCTGTACAGATTTGTCTTTTCCCTTCTTTCCCCCCCCCTTTCTAAAGGGCAGCCTTTTAAAAGGGGGCATCCTTGGAAATGAAAGAAGTGAGGGCAAGACAAACCTCTATGGGAGAGCCTCTGAATCCCTTTGGGGGAGGTCCCTAAATTTCCAGCTCTGGGAAGGCAGCCAGCAGAGAAACGTTCTCCTGGTTGATTTCAGTGTTCATTTGGAAGGGCTGCCTCCTGGGAAGGGATGGAGGGGAAAAAGAAGATTCTCCATGGGTCATAGCCTTTTTCATTCCCCCCTGTTTTTGAGGGTGCACCAGTTGAAAAAAAAAACATGGTAAGTAACCAGTGGAGAAGTAGCTTGCTGGCTGCTTCCAATGCCCTTTGTGAAATGACTCCCTTGGAAAACAGAAACACGTGGTGGGGAAATGACCCTGGGTGAGAGAGTCCCCCGTGGGAGTGTTCTTTCTCTGCCTACCCCCCCCCCCCATTTCCAAGCATGAATCCCTATAAAATAAGCCTGGAAAGCAGCCAGCAGAGAAATTCTCTGCTGGTTACTTCCAGTGCTCTGTTTGAAGAGTTGCCTGCCCTTTCTTTTCTAGAGAGTGCCTTTAAATATTTCCTTTCTCATTCCTTGTGATTTACCTTTGATTCATTTGATTAGCAACTAACAGTTCTACTGCAGCATACATGATAAGGAGGGAAGAGGTGACTGTTTTACATTTTCTAAAATCTCTTGGTGCTCCGAAGAGCATCTTGTTCAGCATATCAATCACACTGGTCCTGTTTGCAGCATTTGTAGCAACTATTCTGCCAGACCCAAAATCTTCAACCAAGCATTCAAATGCAGGGCAGGTCTTATTGTGCTTTGCGACATGCCTGTCCTGAGAAATTGTGACACTGTTTAATATTCTTTCAGATCAAATGATGATGTTAGGATTGGGGAGGAAAGGAGGTTAGTTCAAATTCCCCCAACTTGAGCACATCACTCCTTGTTTCACAATCAAACAGTCTCTTTCTGGAAGATAAAAGAGAGGGAGACGGAGATCTGTCAGCATCTTAGCCAGTGGGGACATAAGAATAAAGCAAACATCTGTGTTATAATATCCTCTCCTGTGGGACAGTTTCTGAATCATTGGACTGGCTAGCAGAGGAAGATATATACCATAGCTTTTCTCTTAGCAGGGCATTTTCTGACGGATATAATTTATCTGACAAACATCTCTCTCTCTCTCTCTCTCTCTCTCTCTCTCTCTCTCACACACACACACACACACACACACACATGTGTGCGTGTGTGTGTGCGTGCGTGCAAAGAGGGGATAGTGGGAGTTTTTTTGTATCACAAATGTTTGTCAGATAAATTATATCCATCAGAAAATGCCCTGCTAAGAGAAAAGATTATTTTTATATATATATATATATATATATATAGAGAGAGAGAGAGAGAGAGAGAGAGAATGGCTCTGGGGCAAGTGGGAGGAGACGTGTTATACCAGTTTGCAAGGCGCGGTGTAGCACTTTGCACCACAAACAGTGCTGCACCCCCTTTAGGAACACCACTGATGTTCACTGCTCTGCATTGTTGCAGGGCCAAACTAGATGTGACTTTAAGCAATTTTAAGTTTTACCTTTTCAAGTGTTAGTGATTTTATCCTTTGATAACGCCCTCAACATGGGAGGTTCGAAATGTTAGGACAACCCAACATCATTGACCATGGTCTTTATACCCAAGAGAATACTGGACATTCTAACAATTCTGAGCACGGAAGCCTTAGCTTGTACTTTAAGCATTTTGTTTGCCTTTGCATTTCTTCCCCTTTTGCCACGGCAAGGGGCAATCTCGTGGTGCCAATGACAGCTTCACTCTGGGGTGGGGGGCAAATAGCAGCTTTGAGGGTGGACATTTATTGGGGCTACAGTGCAAAGGGAAAGGGTCAAATCCGCCATGTCACAATCCCAATCTGGATTGCCCCTCCCCCATGATTGCTCTTGACAAGAGCAACAAAACATTGAATGGCCAACTGCATATTTTAGTGCCATGTCCAGTTTGACCCTCAGTGTGGATGTTTGAAATGTTGATCACAGGGGAATGGAGAGAGAAAGCTTTCCTACTTTGGACTCTCGCTGCAGTGAGGATGATGTTCGTCTTCAAGGGACATTCAGACAATGTAGTTTTCTTGCAGAGAGTAAGCAGCATTAAAGCAAGCTAAGCTTTAGTGAAACACATTCATCTCTTCTGCTGACTTATGCACCGACAAGCAACAAAGGCCCATATTAACAGAAACACCTTTCCAGAAACCAGGGATTCTTGATTATGTGACCTGGGTGCTTTGGAAAGGTTATTCTTTCCTACTTCCAATATACTGAAGTTGTGAAGATCAATTTTCCCTTATCACCTGTTACTCAAATACAGTTAACAATATGTCTAGCATAAGAATTACATGTTATGTATGCATGTTTCTGTTCAAGAATTCTAAAGGTATCAGATGTTGAGGCAGAGCAGCAGCCCATTGTAATCGAGCCATCTCTCTTCTATCAGTTGAGGGAGTTGGGATGAAAAGACCACTACTCCATATCTGGCACTTAAGATTGCTGCTCATTTATCTTAATATGTTAATGAAATGTATATTTATTTAAAGTTACCATGATTCATGTGGACTATCAGAGAAATTCAGGAAGGGTTTAATCTTGAGCATGTATGCACATGCCTTCCCAATAGCATCCTTTGCTGCTTAAGAAAACGTACAAATCTGACAGCTATAAGAAACATTGGGAACTCTTGACTAAATATTAAGAAAGGGGCAGGAATGGTATCTGTCTCAGGATCTGGTTGACTAACCTGCCTATCTAATCTACCATATTATTTTTCTATTACCACCACGGCTACCCTAAACCTGGAATGAATTAAACGCTGAGCTGGTAAGTAGGAGTAAATTCACTACATGGCTGTCTGCACATACCGTGGGTGTAATTTAACAGCGATGCACCAGCGCCTTTCAAAGTGGCATCTCACTTAGTCAGAAAAAAAATGAAGGAGATGGCAAGCCAGAGGTCTGGTGAAGTGTGTCAAGGTGCTTTATAGAGCCAACGGAATCTATAAAACAAAAGAACCTGACAGCCAGAAGAAATGGACTGCCTAGAGCAGCACTCTTTCTGCACATGTGATTCAGTGCGCCTCTTCTAAAAATATATGACGGCTGCAATTTGAAAGATGCACAAAGAAGCAGCGGGGTTTCCAGGAGGCAACTAATACATTTTGTTATTTTTACTGGTGGAGGGAGTGTTTCTTGGTACCAATCTACACATTATGCAAAGTGAGATGGTAGAATTCTGGACTGTTGTTCCACCTCACATTTCAGGTGGGGGGGGGGAGTCATATTTTAGAACACATCTCCATGCATAAATTCCCTCCATTTATGCAGTAAATTAGCACAACACTTGGTGGAAAGGCTTAGCGCAGACCTCTCCCTGATTTGCTGCTGTTATACTACAGAAAAGATGTTTTCTGCATGGCGGCAGTCTGAAGTGCAAGAGTCACAAAATGATTATCAAAGTTCATGTAATAGTACAAACGCATATGTTTTTCTTTTCAACAGGGAAGAGCTAGGTGTGTTTTCAAGACCATGGCTAACAGCCAGATACCAGCTTGCTCATCGGTTTACAGCTCATAGGTGCACACAGGGCTTTATGACTGCGGAACAGAGTTTCACTACTGTAAAATGGCTTCCGGCAGTGTGCTGTGCGCACCACGGACAGCCATTTTGAGCGCGCTGCTGCAACTGGTGGCAGCGCAGGAGGCCCGCTGCTGGACTTACAAAGGTGCAATGGCAGCAGGGATGGGGAGGAATGGAGGTGTTCCTGGGTGGGGCAGAGGGTGGGGAGGGAGGCGAACTGGGAGCAGTATCGGCAGCACTCACGTGTGCCAATATCCTAACCCCGTCTGTCTCCCTTACCGTTGCCTTTACATGCCTTAAACGTAGCCTGCTAAACAGCAGGCATTGATCCAAGGAGTCCCATGGTATCAGCCGAGGCTTTCCCTTACCCCGAGGATACCTTTCTAACTGCCTCCCTCCTGCAGATGTAGCGCACGCTTCATTGGCACGGCTGCATTGGCAAAGTGGGACATTTGGGTAGGACTGGGTGGTTAGTAAGGATCACAAGCCAGGCAGCATATCACTATGGCAGGCAGCTTCTTATTGGCCCTTTGACGAAGCTGGACACAGTAAAAAAAAAAAAGGAGACCAAAGAAAAAGCAGTGCCTGGCCAGGGGATGATGGACAGTAGCAGCCAGAAGTTTGTCTTTCACAAGAGGAATAGGAGCATTCGAGTTGAACAGTGAGAACCTGGAATTTCAGCAGCAGTAGATTTAAATGATCACAGCCATTCGTAAGTTGCTCCCAGTTGTTACCATTAACTCCCCACAGAGGTCAGTTCATCAGCAACTTGTTTCATACTTTTAAAAAATCTTATATGGGTGCTTCCTGTTCCTGGAAGGTGAGTGGCAGGTGAACTTTGGAACCCTACTCAGAACACAGAGTTGGTTGGTTACTGGTTTCATTCATCAGTAGTTCACCATTTTTCTCCACCCTACCACAAACGGGTGAAGCTTTATGTTCTGTATTCCTGAGTATTTTATTAAGAGAGTGGGGCAGTTTTGGTGACACTATTAAGTTAACCATGAACACAGGAGGGAGCAGTTACCCTTAATTGATGTTCCTGTTTACGGTACTTCTCTGATAATGTTCACACCACTCAGTAAAACAGTTTGCTGTTCTTAACATTATTTAGGCTACTAGAAATGGTGAAAAAGAAAACACCTCTCCTTCCAAGGCAAGATGGAAATGTAGCTAGTTCCTGATCAATGTGATCTGTGCTAATTTGTGGCAACCTTCTCAGGAGGCATATCCAAAACAGATTCAAAGTGTTGTAATTTAGAACATGTACAAAAATTATCCAGCCATTAAACACATTGGTCGTGGTAAGCGCTGAAGGGTATATGGTGAGCAGAAAACCAAAAAATGGTCTCCTTGACAACAGTCCACATTACAAATGAGCAAATAATTACTCATGTAACTCAACAAAGCATCATTTTCCTTATCATGGCTGAATATTTATGTACTGTACAGAGAACTGAAGGCTATATTCTCAGTAAAGTCTCAGCAATGTCATTTGAAAAAGTATGATTGTTTCTGGCTCTCTGCAATGTTATGCTTCCATAGGTTCCACACAATTAAATCCCTGGCCTAATTCCATTAGTTTACAAATGTTATTGTCAAGTAGTCCTAAATACCAGAAAGCTGTACCAGAAAGGGTCAGGGTATAATGAAATTATTAAGGAATTAGTCCTACTAAATCAAGAGCAAACATTAATAGACAAATGACTGCACAAATGAGATGTACTGTACAAAGACACTTCATGAACAGGGTCAAAATGTAGCCGCTCATAGCATTTCAATTTGGGAAACTATTCCAAGAACACAGTTTGAAAGTGTTCAAGAGAAACTTTTTTGTTTAACTTCAAGAGGTGTCAATCTGTTGCAGCAAAAACAACAAAGTGTCCTGTAGCACCTTGTAGATTAACAAATTTAGTTCAGGAAAAGCTTTTGTGGACTGGGGTTATCTCATCAGGTGCATGCTGCTGAGAGAGTGTTAGTCTCTTTACAGGACTCATTCTTGCTTTTATTTATTTCTATTATATGTTCCAAGGGTGGCCAAACTTGCTTAATGTAAGAGCCACATATGATACACTTCAGATGTTTGAGAGCCGCAATAGTTAAGAAGCATTTACATTCTTAAATGTATTTACTCACCATGAACATTAAACTGATGTTTTAATCCAGTGGACTCTCAATTTATATGTGGTAAATAATTATAAAGCTTGAAAAATTCTTATTTACCTTTTATATTAATTGTGATTCAAAAAGGAGCTCAGCCAACATATTTCCGAGAGCCGCACATTATATGTCAAAGAGCCGCACGTGGCTCAGGAGCCGCAGTTTGGCCACCCCGATATATTCATTAAAGTAGCACTGTAATGATAATGGAGAGCCTGCCCCAAACAGCTTACATTGTGAAAGTCAAGACATAAAAGGGAGAGATTATTGGAATAGGCAGGTCTATGCTTTAATTTTAGGTATGGGTGCAGAGGCCTCAGTGCATACAAACAAGCCCTTGAGACTACATAAAATACTTCTGGGACTTGCATCTAGACCCTACACACACACACACACACACACACACACACACACACACACACACACACACACACACACACGTGTGCACACATGCACACATGTCTTAATCATACCAGATGCCCCACTGTGCACCAGGCTATGGTTAGCAATGGAATTTATTTATTTACTTATTTATTCTATTTATATGCTGCTTTGGGAGCAGATGGTTCCCAAATCTGCTAATACGATCAAAATATTCATAACCATTAAAAAAGCAACTATTAAAAATAGCATTAATGAACACATCATACAGTACAACAATGGGCCAGCAGCATAAAATTAAAAGCCTGTCAGTGTTTTTTTTCAAGAAAAATTATTGGCAGCCTTTTTAAAAGGGTCAATCACATAATTCTGGCGCACTTCTTTTGTGAGCATTCTACCAACAAGGCACTACCTCCGATTACCTTCGTTCATCTGAAAGTGGTGGAACCTATAATAGGGTCTCTGAGCTAGATTTCAATCCTGGGAGGATCGTCATGTGGAAGAGGGCATTCCCTCAGATACCCCAGACTTAGGTTATTTGGGCATGCAAGGTCAAAACCAGAACCTTGGATTTAACTGGGAAACTACCAGTTAAATTCCACTAGGGGACCAGTGGTTTTGTTTTTCTTGTAAAGACATCTGGGAAAAGTAAAGTACAGTAAAGGAATGAGAAAAGAACAATGAGGTGAATTACATTCCTAGTTGCCCAACGATGACACAGAATGCTTGTAGACAGGATGAGTTGCATATAAATATACGTGATGCAGCATGGTGGATACAATTCCCAAATACACAGCCTTGCAGATTGGGAATTGAGAACAAATTGGGGTCTGTGACCACACCCTTTATAGGGGTTTTGGCCATCAACTTCCATGGACTTTTTTGTGGGATAAGTTCATCCCGGAAAAACCTATTGTTTCTAAATGGTGCTTGATGGGCTACTCCTGGTTCTCAGGGAATTGGAACTTTCATTTCTTTTGTGCCGAGTCTTAGAGGAACATGGGTAAACATCCTTTTGATTGCCCATGGACCTTGAAACTCGGATAGAATTGGCAATGGGATTGATGAGGAAGAGCCAGGCTAAGGCTACTCTCATTTGTGACCTTGTCTGAAGAACAAGATGCTTCAGCGATTGTGACATTGTCTTGCAGGTTTGAATAGGATGGCATAGGATGGAATAGGATAAGGTGCAGTTGCAGTGGAATGTTCCTTTAGCTTAAGAGGGGTGTGGCTTTAAGCTGAGTTATGGAGAGGTTTTGGCTTTTGCAAGAGATTTGCGGGCCTGTTGCTCTCTTAACATCAACCCTGATGATCAAGGACAACACAAGCCTGGCCTGGGTCTCATGTTCTTGTGGCATTTACCACGACCATATACACTTGTCATCTGCATGCTCAGTAACCTAGAAGTTCTTATGCCTGACTCATGATCAGCTTTTGCAGTCTAGATCATGGGATACTCCAAGCAGAGGGCAAACTGATGACCGAATGGTGATTCCAGACCTAACATTTCCAGGAGACCCAAGCAAATGAGCCAAGCTAATTGCTACAGGTAAATGTTACCTAGCACTTTAGAGCACTATTCAGTCTGACCAAAAGAAATTGCTTCCTAGCCTCAAATATAGGGAGCAGTTATTTATTTTTATTTTATTTACAATATTTCTATCCCGCCTTTCTCCGCGAAGGGACCCAAGGTGGCTTACAACAAGAAAAACATATACAACAAGAAAAACATATACAGACCTCACCGTCTGCTCACTAAATGTCCCCTCAACTCATTTTTTTATATGAAGATATAGTGTAAAGTTATAATACATACGATGTATCCAGCATTCTGTCCCTAGTTAGAGTAAAGAGTAATTTCAATGGGACATACTTGCAAGTTGTGAGTTTAGGGCTGAGGTGTCAGATTTACCAGCCTAATAACAAGAAAGAATTTATTCCACTGTAGGGAAGGACACAACCCAGAAGCTGTGAATGGCTGCACAGGTAATCAATTCAGAGTGGCAATAGATAAAACAAACCTCGGCAGTCTCCTAAGTATGTTTATTTATGAACCGCAGGCAATCAGGGACAACATTCCCATTCATGTTACAAAGTGTTGTATAAGTGGAATGAAAACATTCTAATTGGCTTCTCTTAGGTAAACTATACTTTTAGAGGTGCAGCCCCGATTGCTTTCGATTACTGGATTTCAAAATTGGGCCAGGATATTAGTGAATCTAGTTTTTTTTTTTAAACCCTCCATATAAATGATGAGAGCCCAATCTATCCCCCCCCCCTGATGTAGGCGTGCCAAAAATAAGCATGTTGCATCCAGTGGGGGGTGGATCAGGAGGCTCCTGGCTTTTCTCAGCTGAGCTAAACCATCAGCCCATCATCATCCAACTTCTCTCTTGCCTCACATTTCATAAGACAAAATCCAAACTCCATCCTGGGTGCTCACTGTACTCCTACCCCAGTGATGCAATATATACTCACAGTGCAATCCTATGCTTGTTTATTCAGTAGTAGTAGTAGTAGTAGTCAACCAGTATTTATATACCGCTTTGTCTTTGGTCATCAGATTTCTCCTCTGACTTTAATTCAAAGGCGGTTTACACAGGCAGGCTTTCTAAACCTTGAGGGGTTTTCACAATACAATATGTTCGAATGTTTCTTAGAACACTTCATTCTAGATCAGGGGTTCTCAACCTCTTCCCAGCCAAGTACCACCTCCGGCACCACTCTCCTGCTGAGTACCACCAGAAGTGACTGGCGATGACATCATCACCAGTTACTTCTGAGTTTTCAGGTTTTGGAGGCCAGAAAATGCAGCTAGGAGGCTCTGAGCGAGTGGGAGGGCCCCTCTCAGCATTCCCGACAGGCTCAGCCAAAGGCAGGAGCCTCTCAGGAGCAAAAACGCGGCGCTCATAGCGCCGTGTCAGTGCAGGGTTCCAGCAGTCTGGTGGTCCAAGTACCACCAGCAGTTGGACAAAGTACCACTGGTGGTACGAGTATCACTGGTTGAGAAACCCTGTTCTAGATGGTTTCTTTCACAGTCTAGCCTCTCACTGGCGTCCACCTCATCACGCTTCAATTGACAAGCAACCTTGACTCCCACTCAAGTGCAGCTGCAGCTTCTTTCCCCCACAGAGGCTCTGCAGCTTCTCAGCTCGGCGTGCCATCAGCTAACTGACAGACATGGACACTTCCGGCTGTCCCGAACTGCCGTCCTTCAGATCTTCAGGCATATGAGACAGCCGCTCTACCAACTGAGCCAGACCTCCTGGCACTGTGTTCTATGGGGCTTACTCCCAGGTCAGTGTGCACAGGATTGCAGTGTGCAAGTCTATGCATGCCTGCTCAGAAGTAAGTCCCATTTCATTCAATGAAATGACTTACTCCCAGGGAAGTGTATATGGGACTGTAGCCACATTCACATTCTACAGAATGAATCCCCATCGTGAGGTGATTCATGCAACTGTAGCAGTAGCAACCCATGCATTTCAACAAAACTATGCCCTGGTTGAACTCACAATGCCAGTGAAACTGTGGCATTGCATGTTATGGAAGGAGCTGTAGCCCATCTTAGCACTTACTGAGGCAGTGGCTCAGAAGATTAAGCCATGATAGATTTTTGAGCCAAGTATGCTATACGCCCCACTGTCATTCAGTGTCCCCTTTCAAAGTTCAGTTTGCTTTATGAGCTTATCGCTTCATCATGTGGACATTTGCTATTTTCCAGTTGAATGCCAGATTATGTAACTGGTTGGCAAACTGTATGTCAACTGTGTGTGTGTGTGTGTGTGTGTGTGTGTGTGTGTGTGTGTGTGTGTGTGTGTGTGTGTGTGTGTGTGTGGCGCCTGCTTCAGTTTTAGTTACCATAAGATTGTCAAAGTAAATTAAACCAAGTTGAAATGGTCAAAAATAAATTATCAAAGATAAACAGACTCAAAATCCCCAAAGGGTGGGAATTCAACATCTGAGTGTTCGTCAAAAGACATGAATACATGAATTTGATCGACAAATTAGAAAATGTTAGAATGGCAGAAGCTCTATTATCTAATCCTTGGAGATACTTTTTGATAATCCGATTAGCTGAGCATCCCTCATTAATTTAACACAATGACAACTGTAGTCTTGTTTATTGGAACTTCTGATTACATGCATGTTTTTCATTGTTAAAGTTATCTTCTTAAATAAAGTTCTTCTAAGCAGTGTTTTCCATCTCGCTCCCCCCCCCCCCAGTTAGATTCTGGCCATGATCCCAAGATATCAAGTTTACATGTTCAATAAGAACAAAAGAAAATCCCTGCTGGATCAGGCCCATGTCTCATCTAGTCCAGCATCTGCTTTCTCACCATAGCCCACCAAATGCCACTGGGAAGCCCATAAGCAGGAAATAAATGGCTCAATATTATCCGTCTCTCCGCCGGCATAACTAGCATTGCACTGGTGGAAGGCTGCTTTAGGGCAGTTGCAAAGCAGCCTCCACTGACGGATCCACCAATCCTGCTGGTGGGTAGGCCAGAGTGGCCTCCCACAAACCGGTGGACCCATGGAGACCCGCAGGAGCAGGTAAAGGGGTTGGAGGGAGGCGGGGAGAGGGTTGAATAGAGCAGGGGGTGGGCAGAATGGGGCGGTGATGGGGGTGGGGAGGAGGGCAGATCAGGTCTGGGATGGGGTGGGATCGGTAGCGGTGCATGCCGAATCCCGATCCCCTTCTCGGGCCTGATCCACCTTCTTGAGTCAACATGGTCTTGCACCAGTTATAGAGGTGGTACAGGTCTGAGCTGATCCATAGCAGTCGCTGGGGCTTACCCTGGGGCAAGACCTCCAGTAGCCAAAAGTCCCCCATGGGATGCAGCGGTAGCTGCACTGGCATCACTGCATCGCCATACGGGGATTTAAATAGGTTTGGGATGAAAGGCAAACAGCCCTCTCCTGCTATTTTTCCCTGCAACTGGTACTCAGAGGCATACAGTTGCTCAACTCCAAGGCAGAGCATAGTCATCATGACTAGTAGCCATTGATAGACATCCCTCATGAATTTGTCTAGTCCCCTTTTAGTCATCTAAGCTAGTAACCATCATCTTGTCATAGCAATATGCCTCATGTAAAGAAATAGTTCCTTTGTTCATCCTAAATCTTCCACCAATCAGTTTCATTGGCTGTTCCCTGATTCTAGTGTTGTGAAAGAGGGAGAAAAATGCATATACAGTATTCCCCCCATATCCGCTGGGGATATGTTCCAGGCCCCACCGTGGATACTTGAAACCGTGGATAAGAGCGAACCCCCCTTCCATGGTTTCCTGAGGGCCCCCCGCCCTGCCTCCCCTGTGGGCAGCTCTTGTTTTTCTTTCTGCAAGCTTCGTTTCGGCCTTAAAACAGAGAAGCAACCTCCATTGCAGGCAAGTAGAACTAGACTAAGTCCTAGAGAGGCTCTGCAAGGTTTCTGTTAACCTTGCAGAGCCTCTCTAGGACTTAGTCTCATTCTACTTGCCTGCAATAAGCAGCCAGAGGCTGCTTCTCCTGTTTGTTTAAGGAAGAAACGAAGCTTACTGGGAAAAAAGTAAAAGCCTGGGGGGGGGGGTCCCCACGATCCGTGGATAACTGAAACCGTGGATAGCGAATCCGTGGATATGGGGGCCCACCTGTATTGCAATACAGAATATGCAAAATATGTGTGCAGCTGAGTTTTCTTTCCTTGGTCGCTGCACTGGGAGTCTCGGCTGGTGAATATCATGACGAAGGTTCAGATGTGTGACTGATTGAGGGAGAAAAGTCTTTTTTTAAATCAGTGCACATAATTAATACTGATTGCATACTCATTTTCAGTTTACTTTTTCATACACAATGTTCTTTCAATTTTGCAATTATGTTATTAAACAATACTTTACATCATTTCACAATCAATCTACAACCATCACGCAAAAACAAAAATGGCCTGTCTCTTTCCTTGACAAGCAGCAGCCATGAAGTTGGTCAGTGCTGCAACAGAACACAGAAACACATCCCAGTGTGGGAATCATCAACTAACTTGCTGTGGATTTTGTTGAAATACAGCCCACATCCGCATGACTCCCCTGCGTCTGGAATCAATGAAAGAGACGAAAGAATCATATCCCTTCATCCGGTAGAATGTGAATGTAGCTACAGTCCTTCCTTGGACTGTACACTTCCTTGTATACACTTCCTTGGGAGTAAGTCATTTCATTGAATGAAATGGGACTTACTTCTAAATAGGCATGCATAGGCTTGCATAGCTATGCTGCAATCCTGTGCACACTGACCTGGGAGTAAGCCCCATAGAACTCAGTAGTCTTCTGAATAAACATGCAGAGAATTGCACTGTGAGTATATTGCATCACGGGGTAGGAGCACCTAGGATGGAGTTGTCTGTTTCATGCAGCTTCCTCTCTTTTTTAATTCTAGCTGTTTAAAAATAGGGCTTGACGGAATCGTGCACTTTGTTATGCCTGATGGAAAATGTCTCCTTGTGCCTAAAGATTGTGTTTTGGTGTATTCTTAAATCAATAATGAATTACTGTGCTGATTTACTCTGCATCAGTTCTTAGGCTTGCTGGGATCTATAAGGTCATTGCAGACGTCTATCAACAAGGTACTACACCTGTCCTCTAAAAGGCATTTAACAGCCTTTTGCATCAAAGGTACAAGCGTTAATATAAGCAATCAACAGAAACTCGTCTGAGTGAATGGCTACTTGAATGGATTTCCCATTCCCCAGGCCACTGCTTTTTGATTCCTAATGATGCTTGTCTCATGCAAGCAGGACAATGTGCATTTGTTTCTGACTGTTTTCTTTGTTGGGGGGGGGGGGACGGGACTGTGCACTGCAAGACTTCATTGATGTCCCAGCCTTTCACATGTTGGTTCACTCTAAATTAACACGAGCCACTGCACACAGTTTTGATGTTTTTCTCATTAATAAGGCATATTTGGGGGTGGTATTTCAGGAAATATAATTAAAGCTAATATGGAATGAGGAGCATCTATTGAGTCTGAACACTAAATGTAGACTTTGAATTCGCTTTTTTAGTTGAGATGGTCTCTTTGTAGAATAGGCCATAGAGGAAATGAATATCAACTCTGCCCTGTAACTACAGCACCTTCTGTCAGATTAAAGGAATTTGTGCCCACTGTGATCAGCTGTAGTTTGGGGCCCAGATCTATTTGATGTGCTCTGTTCTGCCTACATTCCTACAATAGCAGACACCTTTCTCCTGTCTACAAGGCCAAACTCCTGTGTCATTAATACATGTGTAGAAGGAGGTGGAATTTGAACAAGGGCAGATTTTCTCACCCCTGCATGAAATTCCTTTGTAACTGACTGTTGAAAGTACAGGAGTCACATTATGTCCCATTCTCTGTCCAGGGTTGTTAGTCACAGGGAAAATTCTTCCTGCATTCATTCAGTGCCTACCCTCTGAAGATTGCTGAATGTGGAGGTGTTTTTAGGGATGTGGCCATGGAGCACGGCATTGCTGGGGTGTGGCTGGCACAGCCTCATCTGTTCTCTCCATACAGAAACCTTCCTGTTTCAGGCAGAGATGTGGGTGTTCAACCAGGGCAGGGGTCCAAGGCAGGGGAATAAGCCCAGGCAGGGCATCTGGACCTTAGACATAGGGTGCCCAGATTCAATAAGGGACAGGGTGCCTATGCCTTTAACCATTGTAAGAAGAGGGAATTTGGGCAGGTGTCGCTTGTTGCACCCTTCCATGATTTATTTATTTATTTACAATATTTTTATCCCACCTTTCTCCCCAAAGGGACCCAAGGCGCCTTACAACAAAAAAGAAAATACAATACAAAAAATACAATACAAAAAATAATCGCATTTTAAAACAGTAAAAAACAATTAATGGAAATTAATAAAAACAATATCTAAAAATCGATTAAAAAGATCATAGCACAATTAAAACAGGAGCATAAAAACAGCAGCACCCCCACCTGGACCAGCGAGATGTTAAAAAAAGGCAGGGGCTCAGAAGGCTTCTTTGAACAAGAAGGTTTTTAGGCCTCGCCGGAAAGTGTCCAAGGAGGGAGCAGTTCGTAGGTCAAAAGGGAGGGAATTCCATAAGGTTGGTGCCACTGCTGAGAAGGCCCCGTTTCTGGCCGCCACCCCTCGCACCTCCCTGGCCGACGGCACCCGCAAAAGGGCCCTCTCTGATGATCCAAGGAGACGAGCCGGACTATATAGAAGTAGGCGGTCTCTCAAATATCCTGGCCCCAAGCCGTATAGGGCTTTAAAGGTCAAAACCAGCACTTTGAATTGGACCCGGAAACGAATCGGCAGCCAGTGCAGCTGTCATAGGAGCGGCCCGACGGAGTCGAACTGCCTACCTCCAGTGACCACACGGGCCGCCGCATTCTGCACTAATTGCAGTTTTCGAACCATCTTCAAGGGCAGCCCCACGTAGAGCGCATTACAATAATCTAGTCGCAACGTCACCGTGGCATGGATCACCGTGGTCAGGTCTGCACGATCCAGGTACGGTCGCAACTGGCGCACCAGCCGAAGCTGGGCAAAGGCCCCCCGGCCACAGCCGCCACCTGGGAATCCAGGAGCAGCTGCGGATCGAGGCGGACCCCCAAACTGCGGAACTGCTCCTTCAGAGGGAGTGCAACCCCCTTCAGAGCAGGACGATACTCTAGTACCTGCATCGTGGATTTCCGGACCAGGAGAACCTCTGTCTTGTCCGGGTTTAGGTAAAGGTAAAGGTATCCCCTGACAATTAAATCCAGTTGTGTCCGACTCTAGAGTGTGGTGCTCATCCCCATTTCAAAGCCGAAGAACCAGTGTTGTCCAAAGACGCCTCCATGGTCATGTGGCCGGCATGACTCTCCTTGCTGCAGCGCATAGCATGCAGCTGGAACACGGAGCGCTGTTTACCTTCCCGCAAGCGGTACCTATTTATCTACTCGCATTGACATGCTTTGGAACTGCTAGGTTGGCAGGAGCTGGCCAAGCAACGAGTGCTCACCCCGTTGCGGGAATCGAACTGCCGACCTTTCGATCGACAGCTTATGGTTCAGTGGTTTAACCCGCTGCGCCACCCGCTGGCCTATGCCTTTAACCATTGTAAGAAGAGGGAATTTGGGCAGGTGTCGCTTGTTGCACCCGGGTTTAGTTTCAGCTTATTAGTTTCAGCTTATC
Source organism: Plestiodon gilberti rubricaudatus (assembly GCA_026170595.1). NCBI lineage: Eukaryota > Metazoa > Chordata > Lepidosauria > Squamata > Scincidae > Plestiodon > Plestiodon gilberti. The sequence goes on from JANXHW010000002.1 coordinate 181,943,787, forward strand.
CAGGTCCCCACCGCCTCCAGGCAGCACTTCAGAACCTCAACAGCTCCCTGGAATCAGGTGGAAAGGAGAGATGGAGCTGGGTGTCATCAGCATATTGATAGCACCCAATTCCAAATCCCCGGATGACCTCTCACAGAGGTTTCATGTAGATGTTAAATAGCATAGGGGACAAGATGGAACCCTGCGGCACCCCACACCTCAAGGGCCAGGATGCCGAACAGGCGTCCCCCTGTTTATGAGCTACACCTGCCCAAATTCCAATGGTTAAAGGTATAGGCACCCTGTCCCTTATTGAATCTGGGCACCATACACTTCCAAGGAGGAGGAGGTATTTGGGAGAGCACTGGTTCAAATAGGATGCCAGCACTTCAAGAAGCTTGAAGGGGGAAGACAGGGAAAACGAGACTGGACACAGAACTCAGAGCACGCCTGGATGTTGTTCCAGCAAAGGAGGGATGCCCACTGATAATTTTACATGCTGCAAGTAGTTTAGGGCTGCTGGTTCTGCACCTTCCTTGGGGAAGCCTTCTGTGACATAAAGGGCCTTTGCTCAGTTCCACAGGCATTGGCTCCAATAGTGCTGTGGGGAATTTGGCTTCATTAGAGACTCAAGGGAGCCTTCAGAACCAGAGGAGAGAGGTAGAACAGTCTTCTCTGACTAGAAGGAGGTTTAGGTGGAATGAGGGTGTAGGTTAATAAAGATGAAATCCTATACACACTTCCCTGGGAGTAGGTCCCAGTGAATTTAATGAGCCTTCTGAATAGATACCTAGGATTGCACTGTAAGAGACTGATATGTGAACCAAGACGTTTCAGGTTTGAATCTTGCCCCTGCCAGGAACTCACTTCCTCTCAGCCCCAGCTCCCCACCCACAGTATGGGGGTAATACTGTAATACTTTTCTTAGAGGGTTGTTTTAAAGACTACATCAAGATAATTCATGTGAACCTCTTTTCACACTTAGAATATGCTATATACATTTTTATGTTGTTGTTTCTTCTCTCTCAACCTGTCTCATCCTCATAATCATCCAACTCATTCCACACTGAAGAAGTTCCATTTCCAGGAGGAGACATGACAGTTTTCCACAGGTGACTATGGCCTGAATAGGCCTTCTGCCTCTCCAGAATAAACCCATATATTGACTAGGAGTATGAGATACAATCCCTGAATAGCCCACTGAACAGGCTCCTCTACTGACTGCACTAAAATCATTCAGGCCTCAGGGAGATACCGAGAGGTGAATGATAACTGCCACCATTTTCTACCTCAGTAATGTCATGAACATCACCATGTGTATGTTTGTATACTACATACCAGTGCCACACGGTAATTACGATGTGGAAAGAATTTGCATTCCAAGTATTTTCAATATACATTTGTTTGGTTATGTCACAATTTAAAAAACAATATATTTCAGACAGAACCACGATGTTCAAGAAAGCTTCTCAGATATTTTTAGAGACATACAAAGCAGGCCTAATGGCCCCATCTATATTGATGACATATGACATTGCTTGATATAAATCACCAAATTGTTGCCAAGATATATTTGATGACACCTGATAAATAATGTGATTCTGTTAAACTGTTGAGAGGGAAAATGTCCAAGCTAGGAATAATAAATGTGGATTTTTTAAAAAATAATTTCATGATTCAACATGGACCTGCACCAGCGATATCGCTGGCACAGGTTCACATGGACCCATAAAAGTGGATTGGGCCCGGGAAGGGGGTTAGGGTTTGACAGACGCTGCTGCCGCTGAACCTGCCCATTTCCCAGGCCTGATCCGCCCTCCTCCTCTCCCCTTTGCCCCCCATTCCACCTCCCTCATTCCACCCCTCCCCACCTCCCTCTCACCCCTACGCAATCCTACCTGGGGCAGCAGGTGTCCGGTGTACACTGCCTTGCGAAGCCAACTGCTCACCACTTCTGGCAGCAGCCAGCCTGCGCACTCCAGTGTGTTTCCTTTTGTGACAGCCGGAAAGTGCAGTTCGCCGCAGCAGGAACACTTGTTCTGGCGGCATAACACACCTTCAAGATTGGGCCACTAGCAATGGAGTCTGCATGGTCAGCAGCAGGATACTTTTGATCACCATATGCTAGGAAGAAACAAAAGGAGACAACAGAGGAGTGTGCTTTGCCAGGCTACATTTTATGATGTTGAAGCTCAAGTAAAGTTCAGTGCTTTTCGGGCAGCCATGTTCTGCCATTGCCTTGCCACAGTATTACATTGATGCTTCAAATACTGGCAGAGTTAATAGGATTTTACATGTGCTACAAATTTCCCAAACCTCTCGGTGCCATTGTTTGACATGCAATGTGTGATGTTGTCTTTCTATTAGTATTGCTTTGTGTCTGACATCTCTCGGCTAGTGCTGTGGATAGACATCTTAAAAAGCAAATTGTAATCGAAATTCCAAGCAGGGTGAGATGAGAATTAGCTGCCTGTCTAGTGCTTTTCTATTTATCTCCAAATGTCAGCACTCTGTGCTGGAAGTTTTGATAGGGAGGCAGCTGCTGTTCCAGGCTAGAGAATTAGCAAGGCAGAAAACTGGGGCTTTCACAGAGAGGGCTAATTGAATCACAAGGCATGACAATAGCTGTGGAATGTGCTTGTCGAAGGTCAAAGAACTAACAAGTGTGGATGCAGTAGGGATGACAGTCAGGTTTATTTCTAGATAAGGTTTTTCCAGCCAAATCTTATAATACCTAATCCATATACAACAACGGATGCTATAGACTTGCACTGCTAGATGTCAGTTAAGTGACGATGCTTTTGAATGGGGTAACATCCCACATACTATATGACTCTGTCATGCTCTGATATAAAGGTTTCCCAACATTCCTGTATTTTTGATGGATGGTGCCTGGAGACAGGGTCTTTTTTGTAGTGGTACCATTTCTTTTGCAGACTTTCCCCAAAGATTTTAGCTTGGTGCTTATGCTCCTGTCATTTACAGCACAATCCTGTGTAAAGATCTGCGGCTGGCCCATAGGGCCAGCCGCAGGATCCTATGCTCTTCCCAGGCCACTCCGGCATGACATGGGGTCTCCTCGGGGGAAGGGGATGTTTGTCCCATTCCCCTGGTGTAGAGCTGGGCCATGCCCTCGAGCCAGCGGAAATTCAAGGCAGCTGTGTAACGGCCACTGAGCCTGGGAATGGGGACAGGGATATCGTGGCTGATATCCCCACCCCATCCCAGGCCGGCTTGGCCAATGTCTGCCCTCCCTCACCGCCCAGCCTGCCCCTGCTCCAACCGGAGCAAACCTTATCGTGCTCTCGTGTCTGCAGCAGGTTTCCGCGGTGGAGAGAGGCCGGTGGGCCTTACTCTCCGGGTGCTGTAAACACGCTTTACGCCACATTTATGACACCTTCTGCTTGTGGAGCGTGTGCTCCACAGGCAGATAGTTACTCTGGATTGTGCCGTTAGACACTGAGTAAAGTTTCTCTGGATTTTGTTTGATTCTACTTGTTGCTGTTTTTTGTTTATGTTTTTTGCTGTTGCTTTTAACAGTTGGTGTTAAATTATTGTTTGTTAGTTACAGTCAGTTCTCATTATCCGCTAGGGTTAGGTTCCTGGAAAACCTAGTGGATACCGAATTAGCAGATACCGAATCATTGAGCCTATGGGAAAAATTGGGTTAGGTTCCAGGGGACCCCCTTTGCCATGCACTATATGAACTTTGTGAACCTGGATGAATCTTACCTTGAAGTCTATGGGCTGGGTGATAGTGGGGCATCATCCAGTGTACCACACTGACTCTTTGTTATGGAACAATTCCTAACTCAAGCAAATTAGTTATTATTCCTTCCTAACAACATTATGCAAATATAAAAGATGTTGTACAGTATCCTGGAAGCCCAGAGAGAGCACAAACAGTTCCCATTATGTTGCAAATGGCATTCAACAGAAAAGACACAAACACACACACACAGTAACTACAGAAGAGACAGATTATCCTTTACACTAAATGCAGCAAGGCAGGGAAATTTGCTCCCAGAGCAATGTGGAGACCCGTGAAAAAAAGAGAACAAAGGCCCTGATGATGAGATCACAGATAATGAGAACAGACCGTGGATAAGGAGAGATAGGTGGCAATTCTGCCCCTCACAGTTAGCGAATTCGCATATAAAGAGAACTGACTATACTTCTATATTCCTTGCACTAAAAATATGACAGGGTTTGCAAACGACTTGGAGCAAATTGTATAACAACATAATTGGGTAAACATGGTCTGCTGTGTTTGGAATCAGTGCTGGCACCTTAACAGTGGATCATGGCAGATGCAATGGTCTTGGTTCTTAACCAAGATTAGGCAACCAAGAATTTGTTGCATGATCATGGAATAGCTATCTTCAAGACTGAATTGTGTTAGGTCAATTCACAGCAGCAGAACCACCATATTTGTGCAACATTAATTAAATTTTGTTCCAGGAAGAATCTCAGCTTCACTTAAGACATGAAACCACTGCATAAAGTTTGTTTCAAAACCTAGGTAAAGAAAGAACCATGGTAGCTTCAACAATAGTTAACATTGTTTCAGACATATTGTTTAACCATGTGTCACTCTGCCCTGCCAGCAAGGGAGTTCGGGGGTGGGGTCTTGGTCCTTTCAGAGCCCCCTAGGCTGGCCGAACGGCTTTCGTTCCTCAGGGGTGGACCACCAACTGCAAAGAGGTGGGAGAACTCCCAGGAAAGACCAGAGCCGCTGTCCCCTTTAAGCCGGCTAGCACTGCTGCAAGTCATGTATCTTTAAATTAAGAAGGATCAGGAGCCAAATCCCGCAAGATGAGATTTGGGAGCAAGGCCCACCCCTGGAAGGGGAGGGGCTGGATCAGCCACCAGAGGAGCTCATAAGGAGCTGGGCAGCCGAAGGGAGAGGAAGGTGATCGACTGGGCTCCTGGTTGAAGCAAGGGCTACCCTAACAGGAACGCCCTTTGAGGGAGTACAGGTGCAGTCTGGGGGAGGCTGCCCTGGCTGCCCTCTGAGCCCCTGGGAGGACTCAAGTGAGGAGCAAGGCCCCCTCCCAGGGAGTTCTAGGGGACAGTTCCCCCCTTCTCAGGGCGGACTGCCACCCACCTCCTCCCGGGTTGGGCCAACGCCTGGAAAACCCCCCCCCAGCTGGGAGAAGTCCTGGCTTCATCCTGGGGACGTCTATGGGAATGGCGAATGTCTTGGGTTTGGGCTCCCCAACAACCCCCTAACATCTCGCTGGCATCCCCCCACCCCGGAACGTGATCAAGGGTCCACATACCTTCCGCTCCGCCTGTTCCTGCGGAGGCCTCCAGAGGGCGGACTCGAACACCAGCCGGTGTATTCTCCCCTGTGAAGGACCCAGAGGCATTTCTATGGTAGGGGCGGTACTGTAAGTTGTGCCCCGTCCTAGTAACATGTTTACAAACCAGACTCCCTGCCCGTCACCTTCGCTGCGCGGAATGGCTCCGCCGGTGAGGGGGCGGGGCCTCCTCGTTCCGGTTTGTAAACATGGTACTAGGATGGGGCGCAACTTACGGTACCACCCCTACTGTAGAAACACCTCTGGAAGGACCCGAGGAGAAACTCTTATTAAGCGGACTTTGATGACTGGGCCTGCGACGTCAACAGTGCACCCATGAGTGTCAAGGTTTGGACCAGAATAAAACAACTAGCCAGACAAATCGTAAGTCACCCATTTTTCTTGCGCCGTCCTGCCTTGGGAAGGCCCAGACGTCACAAGGTGCAGATCGGTTCGGGTGGGGCAGGCCACTTTTAATTCTGGGTCCTGCCACAGACATTGCATCATGGTTAAATCATATAGTGGATTTTCTGTCCAGAAGAAATAGGAGAAGGTATGTCCAATCCCACAAGCTGCCTTTGATTATTTAACCATGGTTAAGCAACTGACAACATTACGTCCACACTAGCCTGGTAATATTCAGAGACCCTATAATTTTGTTTTGTGTTATTTAGTAGTTGGCACATTAACACAACCCCACGGGATGTTGTTTTCAGGTAATGCATGTGGCATCTGATTTCTGTAGGTGAATAAAATTTCATACCAAACTGGTTTCAAAAGAGTCATGACTAATAACAGTAGTGAGAGATCTTGGAAATAGGATATAGTTGAGTGGGAAATGAAATAATCACTGTCAAAGGTTATTGTCCTTATTAATGGCTGTATAATAGGTTTCATTTTTATTGCAGTGGTAGTTTATGATAATTCTGTATTTGTCATCCTACTTTGTGATGGCTTCTGGGTTGTAAATCGTTGTAAATCATTCTTGTCTAGATACACTCAAGAGATGGCAAAAAATAATATATATCCCCACAATGTCTTGTACTAAGAGTGCCCTGATGCTTTATTAATATGGGCCATGTATGTATTTAGACATCTTTCACTGAAAATAAAATTGATTTGTGACTATGACAACTTAGCAATGCACTCAGGAGATATTCCTTTTGGACTGGATATTCAGAATTATCTCTCCGTTAGCAATCCTGAAATGCAGCCAAGAGGCTTCACATTAGCAAGGGCAGAACAAGACATTCTTTTTTCAATCTATGCACATTTTGGCTCAAGATCTCTCATCAATTAAACATCAGATGTCGCAGAAATCTCTGTGCCTTGGCTTCACAGAAGCAATACTTCTAAAGCAATTATTTGGGATATCTGCAGTTTTTCTGGCTTTTCTCGTCTTGTCTTTTCTCATGCTAAAATATCACTATTCACTAGTGCTGGACCTCCCGCATCACTGGGATGGCAATAGCCATAGTTTCTGGGATTAACAGCCCAATCCTAGCCCAGGATTGGGCTGCTGGTTGGAGCATGTTACATGCTGAAAACTTCCGCTGTTACAAAATGGCCACCGGCAGTGTGTGGTGGAGGTGGAGCACTCCGTCGTTGGCCATTTTGGGAGTGCTGTTGCAAGAAGCAGTTCCTGTCATGGCTGCCGGAGCAGATAATGCAGTGGCGGGGAGTGGGGGTGGGCAGGGAGGAGGTGAAACTGGGAGGGGAGGGGGGAGGAATAGGGGCAAGGATGCTGCATGAGGGGGTGGATCTGGTGGCTATGGCACGCGCTGCATCCTATCCCCTCATTTTGCAGCCTTCCCACCAGCCCAGGTCCAAGGAGACCCATTGTGGAGTGAGAGGCTTAAAGAGGGGTAAGGGGAAATGATTTCCCCTTTCCCATCCAACCCCCCCCCCAATCCCCGCCTGTTGGATACAGCATGCCCGTTTTCAGCGTGGCTGCATTGGTGGGGCGGGGAGGATAGGATGGGGCCCTAAGTCCTAAAAAGCTCAGTAGAACTTACTGCCAAGTAGGCATGCATAGAACTGGGCTACATTACATCCATATGCATTATCCATATGCACATGATTCAATTGTGTGACGTTATGGCCACATGGCACCAGTCAGTGTGCAGGAAAATGTTAGTGCATTGTTGCACTGCAACAAGAATTTCAGGACTCTGGCTGTGCTTGGTTGAGTTTACCATGATAAAACTCAAGGCTGTATTGCATCTGAGGAAGAACTTTGTAGCAATCCCTATCTTAGGGGTGGCTCTTCCCAGTTTTGTGACCTCCCCCTCCTTGAAAGGGGAAAGGGGAATACATCTTCCTACATTTTTAAAAAGTTTCTCTTTTGCAGGGGAAGATCTAGTACTGTATCTTCTCTAAGAGATTTATTACCTATCAGCATCAATACAGATCCAAGCTTACAGGCCATTTGAGCTGTGTCTTATCTCCACACTGGGCCAGCATCAGTGTTTTACACGTTATAGTGTGAAATGACCCCTCTGTCCTACCACCTTAATTTATTTATTTATTTTTCATAATTTTATACCATCCTTCCTCCAAGGAGCTCAGGGTGGTGTACATATTTCCTCCCCTCCTTTTTGTCCTCACAACAACCCTGTGAGGTAGGTGGGGCTGAGAGATAGTGACTGGCCCAAGGTCACCCAGGAAGCTTCGTGGCTGAGCGGGGATTTGAGCCTGGATCTTCCAGGTCTAAGTCCAACTCCCAAACCACTACACCAGCCTGTCTCTTTTGCTGGCCACCAGTCTCTTTTGCTGGTGCCATCAAGAAGAACCGATCACCCATTTTTCTTCTGCTACGTTACCAAGTGTACACTGGGACACAGTGGCGTAGCTAGACTGGAGCAGAGGCAAGTAGTTCTGCAAGACTCCGTTACACCAGAATCAACGGCCCCTCCCCCTTGCTGTTGGAGCCATTCTGGCGGCAATGGCAACACGCAGGACACTCCCCTGTCGCTGCCAGAATGGCTCCAACAGCAAAGGGGAGGGGTCGCTGACTCCGGTGTAATGGAGTCTTGCAGAACTACTTGCCTCCGCTCCAGTCTAGTTTCACCTCTGCTGGGACATATGTACCAACCGTGCCCATGCTCCCCAAGGCATGCATGTTAACGATTGGCCATGGGACACCCACCTCCCAACCTGGTACCAGAGAAAAAGGGAGTGAGAGCCGGAAGTTAGCTGAAATGCATGCACGGTTGATTGAGGGGGTTGTTTACAATAATAGGGAAAAGGAAAAAAAAACATGTAAAGCAACACAATTGCAGTAAGGGATTTTACTCCTGGCTATCTGGTACTTCAACCCTCCAGGAGGGGGGGGGGGAGTATTAGACAGAAGAATGTTTGTAGGAGTTGTAGGATTGTCCTTGCTGTATTGGTCAAGAGGAATGAATCTAAGGGAACTTGGAGGCAAATCTCCAGGCTTGCCACTCAGACAGCCTGATCCTGCATAAGGATACACAGCAGGCCCCTAGGGCCGGCCGCAGTATCATGCACCCTTCCCGGGCAGCGTCGGTGCAGCCCAGGAACACATCGGGAGAAGGGGACGTTCATCCCCTTTCCCGGGTGTAGGACTGCCCGGCTTCACTGGGCATCCTCAAATGTAAGGTCCCCCATGAAAGGCTCCTGAGAAAACTCCACAGTCAGGGAAAAAGAGGGCAGGTCCTCTTGTGGATTAGGAATTTGTTGAAGACCAGGAAATAGCGAGTGGGAGTCAATGGGCAATTTTCACAATGGCGAGAAGTGAAAAGCGGTGTGCCCCAAGGATCGGTCTTGGGACCGGTGCTTTTCAACTTATTCATAAATGACCTGGAGTAGGGGATAAGCAGCGAGGTGGCCAAGTTTGAGGACAACACTAAACTTTTCTGGGTGATGAAGACCAGCAGGGATTGTGAAGAGCTCCAGAAGGATCTCTCCAAACTGGGAGAATGGGCAGCAAAATGGCAGATGCGCTTCAATGTAAGAAGTGCAAAGTGATGCACATTGGGACAAGAAATCAAAATTTCACATATACGCTAATGGGTTCTGAGTTGTCTGTGACGGATCAAGAGAGAGATCTTGGGGTGCTGGTGGAAAGGTCGATGAAAGTGTCGACCCAGTGTGCGGCGTCTGTGAAGAAGGCCAATTCCATTTAAAAAGGGATTGAGAATAAAACAGCCAATATCATTATGCCTTTGTACAAATCGATGGTAAGGCCACATCTGGAGTATTGTGTCCAGTTCTGGTCACCACAACTCAAAAAGCATATAGTTGAATTGGAAAAGGTGCAGAAAAGAGCGACCAGAATGATTCGTGGGCTGGAGCACCTCCCTTATGAGGAAAGTCTACAGAGTTTGGGGCTTTTCAGTCTAGAAAAAAGGCGCCTGAGGGGGGACATGATTAAGACGTATAAAATTATGCATGGGATGGAGAGAGTGGATAGAGGGAAATTCTTCTCCCTCTCGCACAACACCAGAACCAGGGGACATGCACTAAAATTGAGTGGAGGGAGAGTTAGAACGGACAAAAGAAAATATTTCTTTACCCAGCGTGTAATTCATCTGTCGAACTCCTTGCCACCACAGGATGTGGTGATGGCACCTGGCCTGGATGCCTTTAAAAGGGGTTTGGACAGATTCATGGAGGAAAAGACCATCACAAGTTACAAGCCATAAGCAACCTCCTGGTTTTAGAAGTAGGTTTTCTCTGTGCCAGGTGCAGGGGAGTGGCAGCAGGAAACAAGTTATCTTGTTGGCTGTGTGCTCCCTGAGGCATCTGGTGGGGCCACTGTGTAATACAGGAAGCTGGACTAGATGGGCCTTTGGCCTGATCCAGCAGGGCTCTTCTTATGTTCTTATGTTCTTATGTATGTCGGGTCTAGAGCCGTCATACATCCGGGGTGGTGGGGTAAGGGTTGGGAACGGGCTGGGAATGTTCCCAGGCTGGGAATGGGTGCAGGATATTGGTGGAGCTCGCCGCCAATATCCCCACCCCCTCTCGGCCTGGCTCACCAACGGCCGCCGTCTCTCGCCTCAGACAGCATATGGAGGGGCACCCATCTCTATCCACCTATTTGCCTCCATTGCTCCTCCTTCTCCTTCTACTCCCTGAACTTTAAAAGGAAGGGGGGGAACAAAAAAGAATAGGAAATGCGGAGGGGAGGGGAGTACTGAGCTAGAACATTGGAGAGTGAGGAGCAGAGGCTGGCACACCATTGGGTAAGGAGGGCAGCATTTGACATGCTACCTCGTGTGTTCGGAGGTCTTGGGCCAGCCTTGCACATGGCCATTATCCAGGGGCAAGTTCAACCACTCCCAGACATACCAAAAGTACAATAATATACTAAGACTGCAATAACAGACTCAGGAAGAGTTTATAGAAGTTTAAAGTCTTTTGTTCACTGCAGGAGAAACACAGATTTCCTGCTACCAAAGCAAGGGAAGCAAGCAAGATGTTCGAGGCCTTCAGCAAACCAAAAACACCTGACATGCTGCATTAAGACTCCAAACGGAGTTGTGTAACTTCAGTGAACCTGCAAGGGCAGCATTTGATGTAAATAATAGAAACTGTAGCCAGGGAAAGGCTGTTAGGACCATCAGAGCACAAGCTCACTGATGCAATAAAGATTCCGAGAGATACAACGGCACAGTTGGCATGTTAAAAATTTTAGCACTGTGCTGGTGTTCTGGAACACTGGATAAAAATAGCACAGCTGATGTGGTTCGTAAAAGCTACTCGGCAAGACTGGGCATTAAAATAAAATAAGCCTCTCTTTGGGTAGGAAGGACTCTAGAATTCAAATGGGAAGGCAAGAAGAACATGGAGGGTTGAGAAAAAGGCAGCACCCCCCAAATACTCTTCTCATGAAGCCCAGAAAAAAAAGAGGTTTGCATAGGGGACAGGACTTTGATGAAGTGCACCTAATATAGCCTGCCATTTCCTCTGGAGTGGACAGGGCTCTTTTGCTCAGTTACGTGGAGAATCCAGGAGACATTGCTGCCATTCCAGAGTTTTCTGTATTGCCTTCCTAGTAGGTGATTTTTTTTCCAGATTGCATATGCAATTATGGCACCAGCTTGTCCAGAGTAGTCTGTCAGTGTGTTGCCTCTGGAGTAGCACATGTGTCAGTCCATAATATGTTTGGTGGTCTTGCTGCATTGCTTCATTTGGTTGCCAATGCATAGCCTGCAATGTGGTCCCTTCACGTATTGGTTTTCAACATACATAATTTTGTCTCTTCTTTTTTGTATTCTCATTTCATTTTTACTACATTGTTCGAGCTACACGCACACGCACACGCACACGCGCACACACACACGCGTGCACACACACACACACACACACACACACATTCCTGGAGATTGTGGAAGAATAGTACTAAAGGCCCTTATGTGGAAACGATCATACTAAAGTGTGTTTTTGAGGGTGTAACTGCTAGACATTATGACAGCCCACACTCAGGTTCCCAACGCTGTGTTTGTTGAACAAGGTGAATGCGGTGGTCTCATTATCAGGGGAGACACAGCATGCGGTCATGTGGTTCTGAACGCTTTCCCCACCTACCACTTCTTCCTTACTGTCCCACCACTCCAACCATTTTGTCCTTATTTTTTCCCGGGGGGGGGGCTCCGTGATGGGAAATGAGCTGGAAATGGGCCAAAAAGATGCCTTGAACATGGGTAGCAGTGAGTGAAGTTGAAGATTAAGCACCCACCCTCCTCCAGCTTCTGTTTCTCTTTTGACAATGCCAGTCGGATCCCGTTATTCAGCAGAGATGGAATTTGAGTCCCATGTTTTGAAGATAATATGTGGTTCTTGCCTGAGTTGCTAAGAATTTAACACTCGTTTAAAGCAGTAAGAGTGACCTTGGATAGCCAAAAATCTCTCCTCATTAATGAAAATGAGACTTCCCTCTTCTCTCCACTGCCAAACTGTTCCATACTTGAACTGAAGGAAAAGCTAGATTGAGATTTCAGATGCAAAGATGGCCCTTATGTCAGCATTGGCTTGACAGCAGCAGATGATTTGTGGGTAGAAACTATTTAATCATGGCTTGTAGATGGCATCCACTCATTGATTATTAAATAGCACAGAGAGTTTGAAGTAAAATCCAAAACATAACATCTTCCCCTCCCCTTCTCTGCACACTTCCTATTTTCCCCTTTTTATTTTTTCCCTTTGATTTGATAATGTCTGAATGTTAAGAAGACACAAAACATTGCATCTATGGATTTCTTGCAGAGTAACTCCATTAGACCCAAACACATATGAATGAGTCAGGGCTAGTCCATCCTTATGGGGAGGGACTAGGCTACCTTTATTGTACAGATGGCCAGGTAGGACCATACAAATAAGGATTTTCTAAACACACACACACACACACAAAACAACAACAACAAAAAACCTGACAGTTCCCTTTGCTGAAGGATCAAAGAAGCATATCCTAATTATTCAGGATCGGAATTACTCATAGTTCTTTTTAATGCCATGTTCACTTTGATCAAGAAAAGGTTTTGCAACACCTCAAACATGTTGACAAGTTGCTTCCAGAGGAAGTCATTGTTGAGGGTAGCAGAAGAAAAAAAAATGGCATGACACTGCTTTGAATGACAATGTTTGAGCCATCAGGGTGCAGTTGAAAAAACAATTCCCTGTGTGTGTCAGTGTCAGTGTGCGCGTGTGTGTGCGTGAGCGTACATGCTCACATTCCCCCAGCAGATTCACTCAGACGCAAACTAGATATGATGTTGGAGATGTGTGAATATATCAGGAAGGGGGCTTAAAACAGCAACCGGGGTGGACTGATTAGGATCAGGGCTGTGATATATGTGGGAGGGCTTTTTTCATCTGTCCTCTGCAGCCCTAAATACCTCCCCTTGGAGCAATCAGAAAAAATAATAATGAAGGGACACTACTAGTGCTCACATAGGGAGTGCTCACATCACTAGTGCTTCACAGCTAATACCGGGTCTGGGGAATATCCTCATCATAGAATCAGAATGGAGAATCAGCCTCTTGCCCCAATGCTACAGCTTTAATCCACATCACATACCACCCCCTGAATGAACAAAAAGTAAGAAATCGGGAGATGAATCCATTACTACTACCATGTGTAGTTCGGCCTTAGCTACGGTTGCCAAAAATGACTGTTTTGCCAGGTTTTTTTCTTAGGTGGATGGGTGGTAAAGGTGATTTTGGGGTCCTTTGGGGGCAACTTCTGGATTGTGCCCCATTGGTGTAGGACCCTTCCCCTTATCAGCTAGGATCCACCATAATTTTCCCCTGGTGTTTTTTTTCAAGGATTGGCAGTCTTGTGACATCATCAGGCCCCACCTTATGACATCACGTCCACCTCAGAAATCTCAGGTTGTTGGATACATCTGACGTGGCAACCCCTCCCTTGCGGACTGGATTCTCTTTTGTTCTCTTCCTTTTCACCTTTTGAAACTAGGAACAGTAGTGCCACTGTCTCTCATTCGGTATCTTCGTATGAGTGGTATACATATCATGATGTTTCCTTGTATCATAGTGAATTTGTTAAGCATTGGGGTGGGGGGAGTTGACATGACAACCATCACGCTCTTGCTCTGTCATTGCAGCAAAAACAACAAGAAGATTAGATGTGTTACATTACATCTTAACACTCTGATTTCCCAAGACACATATGAATCTACACCCTGCATGTCTGAGATTGGAATGGTGCCCATGGTATAGTAACAGATGAAAGTCTGCTAAAAAAAATTTTTTTAAGCAAAGTCAGTGTATTATTTTCATTGGACGAACTGAAAATGCAGAAGATTGTGTCTTTGCCTATTAAGCCAAGTTTCTATTTCTAATGATGCAAGTCAATTGTTTAGGAAATACAGTATATATTCATTGAAAGGGAAACAGAAATGTTCAGAACTGTACAGAACTGTACAATGAGTTTTATCACCTCTAGATCCACAAATTTAAGAATTGCAAGCTATTCTGAAATGCTGTGTCTTCCAATCATAACTCTCAGCATGTTAGAGACGACAAAGGATAAAACCATATTTGAAACCGTGCAATGAAACACTCACACATGATCAGATCCAAATAAATCTGTTGTAATTGTGCAAGTGTTTCTGTACCCATGATCATCATAGAGGTGGCCAGTTCTTAGCACTGCATGTGGGCATCCTTCAACCTTGTGTTAACAATACAACTGAAGTATATTTGTTATTACTGGCCCACTCGACCCCACTCCAAGAAAGCTCTGTGTGTGTGTGCGTGAGCGTGTGTGTGTGCGTGCATGTGTGGGTATAGGTCAACAACCCCCAAAGGCTCATAATTAGTCAACAAAATTGTTAAGATTTACTCTTTGTAATCTGTGATCAGGCCATGTGTCCAGAATTTCAGGAGCTTGCAAACATTTGCACAACACTGGTGCACACGAATCCTACTGCTTTCTATCTGCCTACATACCTGTACTCTCATTTCAAAATACTCTGTATCACTGGTACAAGCCCACCCCAATCCAGACTCCTGTGTGAAATTGCTCTTCTAATCAGGACCTATGTGCTGTACACTGCTGCAGTTTCCATTCCTGGATCTGGACCATATTTGCAGCAGTACACTAACCAGATGGTCAACGCTAACTACTGTTCTCCTGGCATATGAAATGTGACGTCTGAGCACAGGGTTAATTCAGGATTTTCAGTTCCCACAGATTTCTCATTGCCATGATAAGTTGTAGCAGGAGCATCTGCCTTGTTTCAAAGTGATGCAACGTATGACACTCAAACAGAGAACACCGGGGGGGGGGGGGCGGCTTACAGCAATCCCCAGATAGAGTTTTTCTTCACTTTTTTTTCTATACAGCTTAACTTGGCTGTGTAAAATCCAGCACACAATTTTGGTTAGAATATAAACACCATCACTGGAAGTCAAAGTTGGTGTGATCAGATATCTAATGCAGTAACAAATATATGATTTAGCAAAAAAAAAAACAAATCTACCACACAGCTCAGCTTATCACATATAATTTCCTTGGAGGAAAAATGGTTTCCACTGAATATTTACAGAGGGATATGTAAAGCTGATGTGAAAAGATATTTGGGACCAGTCAATTTTTGGAAGCTATGTATCAGGTATTTGCTTTCTTTTTTCATTGGTATTTGCATTTTATTGAGTTGATTTGGATAGCATTCAGAAAAGGAAATTGGCTTGATTTAGCTAGGCTCTTTCACATGTATATTTTTAACTAGATGAGAAACTGTGAATCCACATGGATGCATTTCCTAATCCCAGCAAATTCTCTCCCCCCTTACCAGGTGAAAGAGAGTGGCAGGTGCCCACATTCCTTCTCCTAAAGGTCTAGCACTCTGTCCTGGTTGGAGATCTGGTAAGTCTAAGGATACAGGTATCTTGTTGTCTCGTGTGCTCCCTGAGGCATCTGGTGGGGCCACTGTGAGATACAGGAAGCTGGACTAGATGGGCCTTTGGCCTGATCCAGCAGGGCTCTTCTTATGTTCTTACTTTTCTTACAATCCAGACTGCTGAAGAGTATAAAGGTAAAGGTATCCCCTGGCAATTAAGTCCAGTCGTGTCCGACTCTAGGGTGTGGTGCTCATCCCCATTTCAAAGCCGAAGAGCCAGCGTTGTCCGAAGATGCCTCCATGGTCATGTGGCCGGCATGACTCTCCTTGCCGCAGCGCGTAGCATGCGGCTGGAACACGGAGCGCTGTTTACCTTCCCGCAAGCGGTACCTATTTATCTACTCACATTGACATGCTTTGGAACTGCTAGAAGAACTCAAAAGGAAGCTGCTTAAAATGTTGTGTCACATTGGTTGATCCTACAATGTGGCATTCGCATACATTCAGCATTGCATAAAGAGCAATAACTCCACGCAGCTTTTCATAGTGAGGTAGGAAACAGGAGAATAGATTGAGTGGCGTAGCTAAGACCGGGGCAGTGGCAAGTAGTTCTGCACGACTCCATTACACCAGAGTCAGCGGACCCTCCCCCTCGCCGTCAGAGCCATTCCGGTGGCAATGGTGGAGTGTCCCGTGCATTGCCGTCACCGCTGGAATGACTCCGACGGTGAGGGGGAGGGGCCGCTGACTCTGGTGTAATGGAGTCATGCAGAACTACTTGCCGCTGCCCCGGTCTAGCTACGCCACTGAATAGATTCACATTCATACTAGAAGTGCAATGAATGCATGATTGTGATCCCTGTTTTTGTTTAACCAATGATGTGGGGGCGGTGGGTGAGCATGTATAATGGCTGGAATCCATAGTGGGGAGTAGGTGGGCTTTAACACTAAGGCCCCACAGCAGTTAGCTTCCTGATCATCTATCTCCTCACATGCTTGTTGAAAAAAACTGAAAATAATTGAAAACAAATTGTTTAAAATTATAAACAGCTGGAGGGGTGGTTGATCAAGATCAAGATCAAGATCAAGAACTGTAGTCGAAGCTTAGTGCAAAAGCCCTCTTCTCCCTGCCATGGTTTCAGGCCATTTTGAATGTTCCACCACCACTACCCCACACGCTATTGGTTAAAAAAAATAAGGGTCAAAATCATGCATTTATGTGCATATCTGATTTGACCCTCCATCCCCACCCAACAGGTGGGGCTGCAGCTCGGTGGATGAACACATGCTTTGCATGTGGAAGGTCCCAAGTTCAATCCCTGGCATCTCTAGTTAGGGCTGGGAAAATCCCTTTCTGAAACCTTGAAGAACTGGGGCCAATCATTGTAGACCATCCTGAGCTAGATGGACCAATGAAGGACTCAGAAGAAAGTGGACTAGATGGACTCAGAAGAAAGTGGCTTCCTATTTATGTCGAAGATTATATTGGAAGCTATCAGTGATGATCTGATTAGTGCTATGCTTCTGCAGTATCTCACGGATGTGTTGCACTGGGGCTAGCATACATGCTGCAATGTTTAGGGTTTCGTACATTATAATGTAGGGGCTTTGTGGCTGAAGAATGACAAGGAATGAAATTTTGAGAGTATTTTACATCTTTAATAGCCACTTTAAGGGCATTTTCCTCAAAAGATTTTAGTAAAACGTGAAATGTTTATCTCTTTATTTTTGCCCTACAACAACAGTAACAATAAAAACAATTAAAAAAACTGGAAAGCTTTTCTTAGTGTTTCTCTGCCAAGCTGTCATAGCACTTTAATTACACAACATGTCAAACTAATTTCATATTAAATATAGTTACTGGCATACACTACATGTATATTAATGTATATATGTGCTAGTGGCTACATATATTATTTTCATTTGCAGTACAATATTATGATGATTCATCAGAGGAATTCATGGATGTATTCACTTTGCCTGTGCATGCTCTAACGGTTCTCCTGATTTTGCAACTTGAGTGTGTGCCTGAAGCCTAACTCTTAGTAAAGATGTAAAGCTATGTCGGAGTTGCCAGTGGGAGTTCACATGATAGTAACTGCAGGAAGTCCTCGCTTAAAGTTGTAGATAGCTTCCTAGAAATTGCAACCTTAAGTTGTTTAACTGAAACAACTTATAACGAAACCAATTTTACCATAGACTAACATATGTAAACAAGAGTTAGGTTCCTACGGTATATTTTTGGTCACATAAACATCACCAAACTTCTAAACAAAAACTCAAAACACTTCTAATATTAAACATTGAAATAATGTTTACTATAATAAAATAGCAACAACATTATAATAATGAATCCCAGTGGGTAACTGTGAGTAGTCATAGTGGTGGTGGGTGGTATATAGGTTTGGCTTGTTTCTTGTCAGTTGATGTCAGTTATAAGCTGGAACAGAAGACATGATGTTTAACCTGTTCTGAGAGGGGTTGTTCACAGATCATGTTTATAGTCTCAGATAGGAAAAGGAATACAAAATAAATGCATAAAGAATATGGCTTGTATCCTATGGCATGGCTAGATGGCATTGGGAAAACCTGAGACACAAGGATGCTCCTTGCCACAGGATGTGGTGATGGCACCTGGCCTGGATGCCTTTAAAAGGGGGTTGGACAGATTCATGGAGGAAAAGACCATCAGAGGTTACAAGCCATAAGCAACCTCCTGTTTATAGAAGTAGATTTTCTCTGTATGTCAGGTGCAAGGGAGTGGCAGCAGGAAACAGGTCATCTTGTTGGCTGTGTGCTCCCTGAGGCATCTGGTGGGGCCACTGTGAGATACAGGAAGCTGGACTAGATGGGCTTTTGGCCTGATCCAGAAGGGCTCTTCTTATGTTTTATGATAATGCTAGACTAAGGATCAGTGACTGGGTACTCCTCAAGGGAGAGGAATGTTGCCTGGTCCCTTGGTTACCAACCCAGAAGTGGGAGAAGAATATGGAGGGACTGCTGGCTGTGTCAGTCATTTGCTGACCATCCACTTTAGGATGAGTGGGTGGGGCTTTAGCCCACCCCTTCTACTTCTTTGCCAAAATAGCCCTCTGGCAAGATGAGTTACTGACCAGGGTTCAAGAGCAGGGCCAGCCCATCTATGAAGTCTCGGGAAACTCCTTCTCTTGCTCCCAGGTTACCAAAACGAAGGGAACAACAGAGTGAAAGAGAAAGTATGAAGGAGTGGAGAGTGGTGGGCTGCTAGAGCAGCCAGTACTCAGGTGCTTTGATAGCTGAGGCCAGCCCTGTGCAAGAGGGGGATAATAACCAGAGGATTACCATTCGCCCCGGAATTTCCGGGACAGTCCCAGAAACCGGCCTCAGTTCCCAGAAAAGTCCTGGAACGATTCCGGGCCAATTGGCAAGTCTCCTTGCCACCACCATTACTAAAAAGAAAATTACGGAGCTCCGGCATCTTGACTCGCAAAATCTCATGAGATCCAAGATGTCGGCACCCAAATCTTGTGAGGGCATCATGCATCAATCTCGTAAGGGCATAATGGCGGCGGCAAGGAGGAGCAGCAGGTGACAGAGCTGGCCAGAGCGGGCTCTTGCCCACTCTCAGCTGGCTCACCCAGTCTCACCACTCCGAGTTCGGAGCGGCAAGACCAGGTGAGTCAGCTGAGATCACCCGCTCTCACTGCTCCGGTGAGACTGGGTGAGCCAGCTGACTCGTGAGCCAGCTCGGAGCAGGGCATACGAACCGGCTGGGCTGCTGGCTTGCGGCAGTGGCACCAGAGGCAGCGAGGTAGACAAGTGCGGCCCTGCACTCTTGCTCGGCCCTGCGCTCTTGCTCGGCCCGCTCTCGCTCAGCGAGGAGAAGAAGAGGAGCAGCAGCACGACGGCAACGGGATTCATCAGAAGGTAATTCAATTAAATTAATTATTTTAATAGGAAAAATAAATTAAAAATTAAAAATGCAGGTGTGCTCTGCAGGGCAAAAAGGGGCACTTTGCGCCCCCTTAGTATTTTAAAACTTATTTTATTTATTTGATTATTTATTAATTAATTTAATTCTTGGTTCAAAGTCTTAATTCTTGGCTTCGTGCGCCCCCCCACAATAAAAAACCCAGAAATTAATTAAAATTATTTATTTATTTATTTATTTAGGGGGTGTGTGTCCCGGTTGAAGACCAGGAAAATCTGTTAAGCCTAAATAACCAGATCTGCTGTTACTATGATAGACTGTGGAAAGAATCTCCTGAATTTCTACTGGTGCGTTGGGCTAGTTTTTTTTCCCCCCTTTCGCTCGTTAACTGTTTGAAAACTTCAATTAAATAATGAAATGATAGCTAGAAATGGGAAGACTCTCTTTAGGTGAGCTCATTTCACCCTGAGCTTGCAGACAATGGGCTAGGAGAATAATGAATGCCTGCTTAGTAAAGGAGATGTGATTATCAAAACCCATGCACACCATATGGGACTAGCTGTAGTTGCTAATAAAATAGCACACAATCAATTTATTCTTTCATCACCCTTCTTTTTTTCCCCCTTTGGCAGCAGTTCTGTTAGGGTAGGATAAAAGAATAAATAGAATACTAATTATTTTCTTTTTTTCCCTTTTCAGTGTTTTCTTAATTTCTGTACTACCTCTCTTTTCATTACTACTTTTTTTTTCCAAAACAGAGCAACTAAATACATTTTAGCTCTTTTCTTTCCTGCCTGCTTAATCCTCATGTTTTCATATAGATAAATCTTGTATAATTAGCTTTAGCTTTGGGAAAATTGTTGTGCCTGAAGGGAATGAAATGATGCATTACTCTCGGGTGAGATGAACTTAACAGCAGCAACCAAGCAACAAATATTTTTTGCACAGTAATCCATAGGCAGTACAAAATAACAAATCTCCTGAATTGCTATAGGCACTGCTTGCCTAGACCTTGTGCAATGGTGGAGTATGGACTGAACCAAGGAGATCAAATGGTGTGTATCTTGACAATAGCCTTGGGTGGAAGTGGGTGCAAACAGATGATATCATTGTTCTCTGCTAGGAGCTGTAGACTAAAGGCTGAGCTACATTACACGTGTCGTGGAGCTTCTGACATCATTTTTGAAGCAAGCGGAGCCGCTGCGACCTCCACACTGCTGGTGCGTACCTCAAGCTGGAATCCTACTTTTGAGGGGGCGGTTCGCGTAGCTACTGCAGCCTACCAATCACATGAGAGGGAGAGGAGCCATGCTATGCCAATCCGAACTACTTCCAATCTGTAAGCTGCACTTTCTTAAGAAGGCGGGACAGCAGGAGGGACAACAGGCGAGAAGACACTCCCCCGCTCCAAGCGCGGAGGCAGAGGCAGAGGCGGCGGCAGAGCCTCTGCCTGTAATGTAGTTCAGCCTTTAGGTTAGGTTGTCACTCCGTAGTTATTGGTAGCCCCAACAGTGATCTAAAGTCAGTCCTGAACGTTCTGCCCACTCACCCCCACCAAAATGCTCTGAAAATTTTCCTTGTGTCCTCTCCAGTTCCTGGGTACTGAGGTTCAAATCCCAGTCCAACCTCATTTGAAACCTGAGTGGACTACTGAGTTACTGAGAGCAGAGTGCACTACTGAGTTTTGTGAGTGTATGCGAAAGTAACAAAAAAACATACTGTAAGTTATTGAATAAGGAAGCTGACCTTTTGCAAGTGTCTCCCTCAAACCACCAATTCATGCTTCTGAAAAAAAAAAGACTTATGGTGTACTATGGTTTCGAATCAATCTTTTTACGCATCCAATCTCTTACCTTTATGCTTTTTTGGGGGGGGGGTCAAAGGGAAAGTCTTGGAAAGAGAGGAAGGAGACAAGTGGCAGTGAGATAAAAGTTTCACAACTTGGGCCCAAGCACTAGCTGTTGGTTTTGCAAACCAAGGCCCATGTGCAGTTCCTTCCTGAGCAGTAAGCTATTGACGTACTGTGGCTTACAGTGGCTCTTTAACATCAGGCAAACTAACAAGAGAAAGCATTTTTGTTAATTTGCACATGCACATGCCACTGGAGTGCCCAGCCACCTCCGGAGGAGGTTTGTTGGTGGCTGGGGTGAGCAGTGGGCAAGGAGGGAGAGAGGATCAGGGCATGTGATGATTAGGACAGAATCAGGACTATCCGGGGGCACGTTGGGGGAGGACAGGGGCGGATATTGGGAGCAAAAGCACTGCCAGTGTCCTATGTCCCACCCGCCCAGCTTCGACACGCCCCCTTGGGCCCACTCAGACTTGCACCAGCCAAAGAGCTGGCACAGATCTGAGTAAACCCATTGGAGACCATGACATGACTAGGTAGGTAAGTAAAAAATGTCCATTGTATCAAGGTCCCTGGCCGGTCGATAGCATGCAGTAGAGTCCCCGCTGGCACCACTGCACACTATTTGCCGGCCAAGGATATGATTGGGCAATTAGTTTGTGGGTTTTAAAGGCTGTCTGGCATCCCTCATTAGTACCAAGCCAGACTGGGGTCAACATTTTCTGATGTCTCCTTGGAGGCAGTGCCTCACATACCACCACAGTCCAGACTGCATTGCCATCATCTGCCATGTTCTACTGCAATGATATATACGAGGATGGGAGAACTGTTGCTACTCAGTAGTTCTGTAATTACATATTCGATGTATTTGGGTGTGGTTCTGAAAAATGATGATTAACATAGTGCATTTTCAGAATATCAATAGGCTACATCAGAGCAATCTCGCTTCACAAACAGCTTCCGAACATATGGCAGAGCAGTGAAATTAAGGATGGAACTTGTATCGATGACAACACGGTAAAAGTAAAACTAGACAGTAAATCACTTTGTCAGTTATATAAAATGTAACTCCGAACTGGTAGCACATAATTTCGTTGGGCAATGAAAGTGATTGCAAAGTAAAGAGAAGATGGGAATCAAATGTTTACAAGGCAATCTCATGGTCTCTTGAAACCATTTAGCAGATTTTATCATTTTTTTTAAGCCCTCACATTACCATTGGCAGTATATATCATGTATCCTTTATCAGTGTAATTAAATTTCTTGGTATAGGTATTTCAAAGATCTTATTGCATGTACTGCCACATTTGGTTTGTTTTATACAGTATACTCTCCTTCATGGATCATTGCCTTGTCATGGCGAAGGGGCTTGCGTAACTCAATGAAGCCATGAGCTATGCCGTGCAGGGATACCCAAGACGGACAGGTCGTAGCAGAGAGTTCTGACTAAAAGTGATCCACTGGAGAAGGAAATGGCAACCCACTCCAGTAACCTTGCCAAGAAAATCCCATGAACAGTACCAAAAGGCTAAAAGATATGACGTCAGAAGATGAGCCCCTCAGGTCGGAAGGTGTCCAATATGCTACTGAGGAAGAGCGGAGGACTATTCCAAGAAGACCAAGAAAGAATGAAGCGGTTGGGCCAAAGCCAATAGGACGTCCAGCTGTGGATGTGTCTGAGGTTGAAAGGAAAATCCAATGCTGCAAGGAGCAATACTGCTTAGGAACATGGAATGTGAGGTCTATGAATCAAGGCAAGCTGGATGTGGTCAAAAATGAGATGATAAGATTGAACATTGACATCTTGGGAATCAGCGAACTAAAATGGACGGGAATGGGCGAATTCAAGTCAAGTGACCATCATATCTACTACTGTGGGCATGAATCCCTTAGAAGAAATGGAGTAGCCCTCATAGTCAATAAAAGAGTGGGAAAGGCAGTACTGGGGTGCAACCTCAAAAACGACAGAATGATTTCAGTTCGAATCCAAGGCAAACCATTCAACATTACAGTAATCCAAGTGTATGCCCCAACCACTGATGCCGAAGAAGATGAAGTTGACCGGTTCTATGAAGACCTACAACACCTTCTACAACTAGCACCCAAAAAAGATGTCCTTTACATCATAGGAGACTGGAATGCTAAAGTAGGAAATCAAGAAATAAACGGAACAACAGGCAAGTTTGGCCTTGGAGCGCAAAATGAAGCAGGTCAAAGGCTAATGGAGTTCTGTCAAGAGAACACGCTGGTCATAGCAAACACTCTTTTCCAACAACACAAGAGGCGACTCTACACATGGACATCACCAGATGGTGAATACCGAAACCAGATAGATTATGTGCTTTGCAGCCAAAGATGGAGAAGCTCTATACAATCAGTAAAAACAAGACCTGGAGCTGACTGTGGCTCAGATCATGAGCTTCTTATTGCAAAATTCAGGCTTAAACTGAAGAATGTAGGGAACACCACTAGACCAGTCAGATATGACCTAAACCATATCCCCTATGAGTATACAGTGGAGGTGAAGAATAGATTTAGGGCATTAGACCTGGTAGACAGAGTGCCTGAAGAACTATGGACGGAAGTTCGTAACATTGTACAGGAGGCAGCAACTAAAGCCATCCCAAAGAAAACGAAATGCAAGAAAGCAAAGTGGCTGTCAGATGAGGCTTTACAAATAGCTGTGGAAAGAAGGAATGCGAAAAGCAAAGGTGAAAAGGAAAGATATAAACAACTGAATGCAGATTTCCAGAGAATAGCAAGGAGAGATAAGAAGGCCTTCTTAAATGAACAATGCAAGGAAATCGAGGAAAACAACAGAATGGGGAGGACTAGAGATCTCTTCAAGAAAATTGGAGCTATCAAGGGAATGTTTTGTGCAAAGATGGGCATGATAAAGGACAAAAAAGGCAAGGACCTAACAGAAGCAGAAGAGATTAAGAAGAGATGGCAAGAATACACAGAAGAACTATACAAGAAAGATCTTAATGTTCCTGATGACCACGCTGGTGTGGTCACTGACCCAGAGCCGGACATCCTAGAGAGTGAAGTCAAGTGGGCCTTAGGTAGCATTACTAACAACAAAGCTAGTGGAGATGATAATATCCCAGCTGAGCTACTTAAAATCCTAAACGATGATGCTGTGAAAGTGCTGCACTCAATATGCCAACAAATTTGGAAAACTAAGCAGTGGCCAAAGGATTGGAAAAGGTCAGTTTACGTTCCAATTCCAAAGAAGGGCAGTGCCAAAGAGTGTTCAAACTACCGTACAATTGCACTCATTTCACATGCTAGCAAGGTTATGCTCAAAATCCTACAAGCTAGGCTTCAGCAGTACGTGGACCAAGAACTACCGGATGTACAAGCTGGGTTTCGAAGAGGCAGAGGAACTAGAGATCAAATTGCCAACATGCGCTGGATCATGGAGAAAGCACGAGAGTTCCAAAAAAACACCTACTTCTGCTTCGTTGACTACGCAAAAGCCTTTGATTGTGTGGATCACAACAAACTGTGGCAAGTTCTTAAAGAGATGGGGATACCAGACCACCTTACCTGTCTCCTGAGAAACCTGTATGCGGGTCAAGAAGCAACAGTTCGAACTGGCCATGGAACAACTGATTGGTTCAAAATTGGGAAGGGAGTACGGCAAGGCTGTATATTGTCACCCTGCTTATTTAACTTATATGCAGAGTACATTATGAGAAATGCAGGGCTGAATGAATCGCAAGCCGGAATCAAGATTGCTGGGAGAAATATCAACAACCTCAGATATGCAGACGATACCACCCTAATGGCAGAAAGTGAAGAAGAACTAAAGAGCCTCTTGATGAGAGGAGAGTGCAAAAGTTGGCTTGAAACTCAACATTAATAAAACTAAGATCATGGCATCTGGTCCCATCAATTCCTGGCAAATAGAAGGGGCAGAAATGGAAGCAGTAACAGATTTTACTTTTTTGGGTTCCAAGATCACTGCAGACGGAGACAGCAGCCATGAAATTAAAAGACGCTTACTCCTTGGAAGGAAAGCTATGGCAAATTTAGATAGCATAATAAAAAGCAGAGATATCACCATGCCAACAAAAGTTCGTATAGTCAGGGCGATGGTGTTCCCAGTAGCAATGTATGGTTGCGAGAGTTGGACCATAAGGAAGGCTGAGCGCCGAAGAATAGATGCTTTTGAACTGTGGTGCTGGAGAAGACTCCTGAGAGTCCCTTGGACTGCTAGGAGATCAAATCAGTCAATCCTAAATGAAATCAACCCTGACTGTTCCCTGGAAGGACAGGTACTAAGGCTGAAGCTCAAATATTTTGGCCACCTAATGCGAAGAGAGGACTCTCTGGAGAAGACTCTGATGCTGGGAAAAATTGAAGGCAAAAGGAGAAGGGGAAGGCAAAGGATGAGATGGTTAGACAACATCACCGATGCAACGAACATGAAAATGAGCAAACTCAGGAAGATAGTGGAGGACAGGAAGGCCTGGCGGGATATGGTTCATGGGATCACGAAGGGTCGGACACGACTTAACGAATGAACAACAACAACAACATACAGTATACCAACTAGACAGTGCCACAAGCCATGTGGTTTGGACCTATATGATGCCATCCACTGAAGTCCAACTGCAAACCACTGGACTACTCAAGGCCATTTTGGTGTAAGTGCATTAATGATGGGAGCCAATACTGAAGCACAGAATTGACCGTTAGCGGTCTAATTGTGAGGTCTGAGAGTCAAAGCCATGGTATAGTGGCGACGCGACAGGCTGGGGGAGAGGGGTGGCATGACGTCGCTACCGGAAGTGGCGTCACCTCCCTCCGCTGCCGGTAGAACAGTAACAGAGGGCTGGGTGGGCATTTTGTCACGCCATCATGTTTTTGCAGTGCTTTCCCTTCCCATTGCAGCCAATACGGCGGAGTTGTCGCCCCCCCCCCCCCCGCCCCAGGCTTTTTGACACTTCTGCCATGGTAGCAGCGTAGCTATAGAGCAGGGGCTGGGAAACTTTTCCCTGGCGAGGGCCGTTTTAAATATTAGAAATTTGCTTGAGGTCCGGCCATAAGGCCGGGCGCCATTTTTATTTATTTAATTAATTTTTGCCCCCGCCCCCCATTGGCCTCCGGAGGCTCCGTGTTGCTGGATCCGCACGTCACCTCCGGCGTACCATGCCGATGAGGGGAACAGGGCAAGAGCTTGCCCTCATCGGCGTGGTACGCATGTGTGACATGGCCAACGGCCTGGTGAGAAGGGGTCGAGGCAGCGGCCGGGGAGGACATGCATAGGCCCTCTCCCGGCCTCCGGAGGTGACACGCGGACCCGGCGGAGCCTCCACGGGCCGGTTGGGCGGCCTCCCGGCAATCGCTCCGGGGGCCGGACCGGATGGCCTCAGGGGTCTGATCCGGCCCTGGGGCCGGAGGTTCCCCACCGCTGCTATAGAGAAGGGATGTTATCTCCCCACCTCCGACAAATATTCTATTATAAAAGAGAGCCAGAAAAAAATAGAAGGGAAACTAGGATCTTTGGGCCAAATTAGGCTGCAATCCAAGAAAGCTAGATGCAAGGATGGGAAAAAAAAAACCATACACACAGCTGGAGGTGTCTTTGAATTTTCTGTTGGAGCCTCTCACAGCTGAAGCAGAGACATCAAAGATATCTCTGGCTGTGTTTGTAGTTCTCTGTGTGTACACTCAGCTTTCCTTTTCTTTTTTTTTAAGGTTTGCAGCTACTTTCATTCACAATACAACAGGCTTAAGTGACCAGTCCGAACACAATTAAAATAACAGACTTGAGGAGTGTTTTTTTTTAACCTACTTTTACCTGACTTCCTCCTAAGAATGTTTGGGTAATGCAGAGTAAAAGCAGCTACTGTAAAATGTAGAAACAGCTGCTTTAAAAAAATACGTAGAGATGTGTAATTAATTGATCAAATGCAAACTGAGAAGAGTTCAGGAGGAAAGGCTACATGCTCAGTGCACCTCTGAATATCTGTTGCAGGGGAGTAAATCTATGGAATTTGCTGCCACAAGTTGTGATGATGGCCACTACTTCAGATGGCTTTAAAAGGACAATAGAGCTACGGTGGCTTAATGGTTAAGACGCTGAACTGCAGACCGGGAGGTAGGCAGGACAGCAGTTTGAGACCTGAGTGCCGCTTGACAGTGTGAGCTACCGTCTTAAGCTCCAGCTCCTGCCAACATAGCAGTTTGAAAGCAAGAAATTGCAAGTAGATTAATAGGTACCGCCTCAGCGGGAAGGTAACTGTGTTCCGTGCACCTTGGCGTTGAGTCATGCCAGCCACATGACCACGGAAGCATCTTTGGACATCGCTAGCTCTTTGGCTTTGAAATGGAGATGAGCACCGCCCCTAGAGTTGGTAACGACTGGCTTTCGAGAAAAGGGAACCTTTACCTTTACCTTTTATAGATGAATTTAAGGAGGACTGGTCTATCAATGGTTACTAGTTATGATGGTTACATTCTGCTGCTAGATTGAAAGGCAATGTGCCTCGGAATACCAGACAACAGCGGTAGAAAGCTTATTGCTGACTTGTCCCACTTCTGGACTTCCCAAAGCCATTTAGTTAGCCACTGTGGGAAACAGTATGCTGGACAACAGAGGCCTTTGATGTTACAGCAGGGCTCTTATGTTCTTATGCTCAAATGTTTAAGATTCTATGCAATGAAATGGAGGGCTGGACAAGTCCGTGGGATTTATGAATTCAGGTTGTTCAAGGTTTTAATGCAGAGCTCTAATTACTAGACCACAGTGACTTGAAAATGGAAAGAACACCAGTGGATCAGACTTAGAAACCAAGTGGGGAACTAATGTGTCAAGCAGCTGATTAACTCAAAAAAGTGAACAGATCTATTCTGCTCTTCCACCTGCTCTTCCACCTGCTATAATTGTATACTAAAATTATTTAGTATACAATTTGAAATAGTATACCATCTTAAAGAGAGCTATCAGGCCCAGAGACATCACTAGGGTATGCATCACTCGGAGCGAAAGATCATTGTGTCACCCTAAGAACATAAGAAGAGCCCTGCTGGATCAGGCCAAATGCCCATATAGTCCAGCTTCCTGTATCTCACAGTGGCCCCACCAGATGCCTCCGAGAGCACACAGATAACAAGATAACCTGTTTCCTGTTGTCACTCCCTTGCACCTGGCACAGAGAAAACCTACTTCTAAAGTCAGGAGGTTGCTTATGGCTTGTAACCTGTGATGGTCTTTCCCTCCATGAATCTGTCCAAACCCCTTTTAAAGGCATCTAGGCCAGGTGCCATCACCACATCCTGTGGCAAGGAGTTCCACAGATGAATTACATGCTGGGTGAAGAAATATTTTCTTCTGTCCATTCTAACTCTCCCTCCACTCAATTTTAGTGCATGTCCCCTGGTTCTGGTGTTGTGCGAGAGGGAGAAGAATTTCAATCAATCAAAACACCTTTATTGGCATAACACAAAAAGACATACACACATATATACAAATAAATTAAAACAAGTGATACATAGTACAGAGAGCAATCAAAGGAGAGGGCAGGAGGCTGTAAAGGAGTAAACAGTAACCATTTTGATTAGATTCCACTAGATTGGCCACCATAGAAGCTCTTTGTTGAGTAATTAAATAAAGAAAAATAGCTAACCGATTAATAGACCATTTATCAACAGATGAGAGGAGAATCGAGATGATCTCTGAATCAGATTTCCCTTGCAGATTTGCCAAGAATGGATTGAGAATATCTTGTCGTAAGTCATTATACCATAAACAGTATAGATGTGCATGTGGTAAAGATTCTATATCTGTCAAATTACATGGACAACGACCCTGGGTCTTAGAAGATCTATCAAATCTATAATCCATCAAGCTGGATGGTAAGATGTTACATCTAGCTAAGGTTAATGCACGTCTTACTTGAGGGTTGTCAACCAGAAAAAGATACTGTTGGGTTTTACTGAGGGTACAGGGAAATTGTAGATGTAAAGGTGAGCAACGTTTAGCAGCTGCCACAAAAACGTCCTGTCTCTCAATATCAATAAGTCTGTAAAGTGCGATCCTAATGGCAGAAGTCAAAGTGACTGAGCCAAGGAGTTCCATTGACAGACCTACAGAATGGATTCTCTTAATAAAGTGATTACAACCCAGACAATAAGATGAATCAGTGTTGTTGTTGTTGTTGTTCAGTCGTTAAGTCGTGTCTGACCCTTCGTGATCCCATGAACCATATCCCGCCAGGCCTTCCTGTCCTCCACTATCTTCCTGAGTTTGCTCATTTTCATGTTCGTTGCATTGGTGATGCTGTCTAACCATCTCATCCTTGGCCTTCCCCTTCTCCTTTTGCCTTCAATCTTTCCCAGCATCAGAGTCTTCTCCAGAGACTCCTCTCTTCGCATTAGGTGGCCAAAATATTTGAGCTTCAGCCTCAGTACCTGTCCTTCCAGGGAACAGTCAGGGTTGATTTCATTTAGGATTGACTGATTTGATCTCCTAGCAGTCCAAGGGACTCTCAGGAGTCTTCTCCAGCACCACAGTTCAAAAGCATCTATTCTTCGGCGCTCAGCCTTCCTTATGGTCCAACTCTCGCAACCATACATTGCTACTGGGAACACCATCGCCCTGACTATGCGAACTTTTGTTGGCATGGTGATATCTCTGCTTTTTATTATGCTGTCTAAGTTGGCCATAGCTTTCCTTCCAAGGAGTAAGCGTCTTTTAATTTCATGGCTGCTGTCTCCGTCTGCAGTGATCTTGGAACCCAAAAAAGTAAAATCTGTTACTGCTTCCATTTCTGCCCCTTCTATTTGCCAGGAATTGATGGGACCAGATGCCATGATCTTAGTTTTATTAATGTTGAGTTTCAAGCCAACTTTTGCACTCTCCTCTTTCACCCTCATCAAGAGGCTCTTTAGTTCTTCTTCACTTTCTGCCATTAGGGTGGTATCGTCTGCATATCTGAGGTTGTTGATATTTCTCCCGGCAATCTTGATTCCGGCTTGCGATTCATTCAGCCCTGCATTTCTCATAATGTACTCTGCATATAAGTTAAATAGGCAGGGTGACAATATACAGCCTTGCCGTACTCCCTTCCCAATTTTGAACCAGTCGGTTGTTCCATGGCCGGTCCGAACTGTTGCTTCTTGACCCGCATACAGGTTTCTCAGGAGACAGGTAAGGTGGTCTGGTACCCCCATCTCTTTAAGAATTTGCCACAGTTTGTTGTGATCCACACAATCAAAGGCTTTTGCGTAGTCAATGAAGCAGAAGTAGGTGTTTTTTGGGAACTCTCGTGCTTTCTCCATGATCCAGCACATGTTGGCAATTTGATCTCTAGTTCCTCTGCCTCTTCGAAACCCAGCTTGTACGTCCGGTAGTTCTCGGTCCACGTACTGCTGAAGCCTAGCTTGTAGGATTTTGAGCATAACCTTGCTAGCATGTGAAATGAGTGCAATTGTACGGTAGTTTGAACACTCTTTGGCACTGCCCTTCTTTGGAATTGGAACGTAAACTGACCTTTTCCAATCCTTTGGCCACTGCTGAGTTTTCCAAATTTGTTGGCATATTGAGTGCAGCACTTTCACAGCATCATCATTTACGATTTTAAGTAGCTCAGCTGGGATATTATCATCTCCACTAGCTTTGTTGTTAGTAATGCTACCTAAGGCCCACTTGACTTCACTCTCTAGGATGTCCGGCTCTGGGTCAGTGACCACACCAGCGTGTGGTCATCAGGAACATTAAGATCTTTCTTGTATAGTTCTTCTGTGTATTCTTGCCATCTCTTCTTAATCTCTTCTGCTTCTGTTAGGTCTCTGCCTTTTTTGTCCTTTATCATGCCCATCTTTGCACAAAACGTTCCCTTGATAGCTCCAATTTTCTTGAAGAGATCTCTAGTCCTCCCCATTCTGTTGTTTTCCTCGATTTCCTTGCATTGTTCATTTAAGAAGGCCTTCTTATCTCTCCTTGCTATTCTCTGGAAATCTGCATTCAATTGTTTATATCTTTCCCTTTCACCTTTGCTTTTTGCATTCCTTCTTTCCACAGCTATTTGTAAAGCCTCATCTGACAGCCACTTTGCTTTCTTGCATTTCTTTTTCTTTGGGATGGTTTTCGTTGCTGCCTCCTGTACAATGTTACGAACTTCCGTCCATAGTTCTTCAGGCACTCTGTCTACCAGGTCTAATGCCCTAAATCTATTCTTCACCTCCACTGTATACTCAGAAGGGATATGGTTTAGGTCATATCTGACTGGTCTAGTGGTGTTCCCTACATTCTTCAGTTTAAGCCTGAATTTTGCAATAAGAAGCTCATGATCTGAGCCACAGTCAGCTCCAGGTCTTGTTTTTACTGACTGTATAGAGCTTCTCCATCTTTGGCTGCAAAGCACATAATCTATCTGGTTTCGGTATTGACCATCTGGTGATGTCCATGTGTAGAGTCGCCTCTTGTGTTGTTGGAAAAGAGTGTTTGCTATGACCAGCGTGTTCTCTTGACAGAATTCCATTAGCCTTTGCCCTGCTTCATTTTGCGCTCCAAGGCCAAACTTGCCTGTTGTTCCGTTTATTTCTTGATTTCCTACTTTAGCATTCCAGTCTCCTATGATGTAAAGGACATCTTTTTTGGGTGCTAGTTGTAGAAGGTGTTGTAGGTCTTCATAGAACCGGTCAACTTCATCTTCTTCGGCATCAGTGGTTGGGGCATACACTTGGATTACTGTAATGTTGAATGGTTTGCCTTGGATTCGAACTGAAATCATTCTGTCGTTTTTGAGGTTGCACCCCAGTACTGCCTTTCCCACTCTTTTATTGACTATGAGGGCTACTCCATTTCTTCTAAGGGATTCATGCCCACAGTAGTAGATATGATGGTCACTTGACTTGAATTCGCCCATTCCCGTCCATTTTAGTTCGCTGATTCCCAAGATGTCAATGTTCAATCTTATCATCTCATTTTTGACCACATCCAGTTTGCCTTGATTCATAGACCTCACATTCCATGTTCCTAAGCAGTATTGCTCCTTGCAGCATTGGATTTTCCTTTCAACCTCAGACACATCCACAGCTGAACGTCCTATTGGCTTTGGCCCAACCGCTTCATCCTTTCTGGGTCTACTTGGAATAGTCCTCCGCTCTTCCTCAGTAGCATATTGGACACCTTCCGACCTGAGGGTCTCATCTTCCGGCGTCATGTCTTTTTGCCTTTTTGTACTGTTCATGGGATTTTCTTGGCAAAGTTACTGGAGTGGGTTGCCATTTCCTTCTCCAGTGGATCACTTTTAGTCAGAACTCTCTGCTACGACCTGTCCGTCTTGGGTATCCCTGCACGGCATAGCTCATGGCTTCATTGAGTTACGCAAGCCCCTTCGCCACGACAAGGCAATGATCCATGAAAGGGAAGAATCAGTTAGGATGTCCTTAAAAAAAGGAACATGCTCAGCTGAAAAACACACATGAAACCAAAATTTGAAAAACCTAATCCATATCAGAAATTGCAGACGATGTTGGCCAGCCTCAAGGCATAGTGCTGCATATGATACGCAATGCAGAAGACCAAAGATTTTATACAAAAAGGAAGACTTGATTCGCTCCATGTCAGCATTATAGGCCGAGAGCCAGATCTGGGATCCATATAAGAGTTGATTTACTACTTTGGCATTAGATACTTGCAGGGCAGCCAAAATATAGGCTGCTCCTCGAGTATAGAAAAACCGAATGATGGCCTGAGTCGTCAATTTAGCACTTCTTATTATACGATGTGAGGACCAATGATGTTTGTAATGATAGAGGATTCCCAGATACAGGTGGGCCCCCATATCCGCTGGGGATATGTTCCAGGCCCCTCCATGGATACTTGAAACCGTGGATAAGAGTGAACACCCCCTCCATGGTTTCCTGAGACCCCCCCCCCACCCTGCCTCCCCTGCAGGCAGGCATGCTTGCCCCCCCAGCTCTTATTTTTCTTTCAGCAAGCTTTGTTTCTTCCTTAAAACAAACAGAGAAGCAGCCTCCCTTGCAGGCAAGTAGAACGAGACTAAGTCCTAGAGAGGCTCTGCAAGGTTTCTGTTAACCTTGCAGAGCCTCTCTAGTACTTAGTCTTGTTCTACTTGCCTGTAATAAGCTGCCAGAGGCTGCTTCTCCTGTTTCTTTAAGGAAGAAACGAAGCTTACTGGGAAAAAAGTAAAAGCCTGGGGGGGTCCCCACGTTCCGTTGATAACTGAAACTTTGGTTTGCGAATCTGTGGATATGGGGGCCCACCATTACTTAAAGGTCTTGACTTATTTATGGCTCTTCCGCTAAACTGCCATGTGCAGGGTTTCCAAGGAGAATTTCCCTCTATCCACTCTCTCCATCCCATGCATAATTTTATGTCTCAATCATGTCCCCCCTCATGTGCCTTTTTTCTAGACTGAGAAGCCCCAAACGCTGTATCCTTTCCTCATAATGGAGGTGCTCCAGCCCACGAATCATTTTGGTTGCTCTTTTCTGCACCTTTTCTGCACTCTTTTCTTCACCCTGGTGTGGTAACTCATGGTGTCACCCCCATTAAGTTTCTTTATTTTAATATATAACAGTATAGGTCACCCAAGAAATCAGTAAAACCAGTGGCCAACTTGAAGACACTCACACAACTAAATAAGAGTTCTAGTATTAGCTCTGATACATAGAAATGTGAGCTGACTCATACTAACACCTCATTGGTTCCATGCTGTGTCATAATAACACCTCATTGGCTCTCAGAACAATCAGTTTTATTGGTCAGTTTTGAGTTAAGGAAATCCACTTTTTGTTACTTAATACAGTTGTGTTTTCTTTTTCCAATGATTTGGCCATAACGTTTGGTATTATACGGATACTTCAATACAGTTTATTTCATTACATCCTGCATTAAATTACCTTTCCAATGATATATACCTGTATGGTATTATTCATAAATACAAATTTTCCAAAAGGTTTCCACAATTTTGACTACTAGTTGTATTACCCCCCTGAGGGTGTCACCCAGTGTGGTCCACACCCGCACCTCCCTAGTGACGCCACTGATCAGGCCGGATCTCTCTTCCTCATATACCATGCTGTTCTCAACATCTTCCTTGGCTGTGAATTAAACTCTGTAACAATGAGAATTTCTGTCACAGTCATGCCCGTAAAAACTGTCAGGTTTGGCAGAGGAAGAAATGAAATCTGAGCCAAAGGTACATGGTAGCAGGTGTCATTCACAATATTTTATCCATCCTGTCCACAAAATCTGCAGTGTCATGTCATCACACATTTTGTTATAGTTTCTTCTGGTGGCAGGCCATTCATTATTTTACAATTGAGCACAAAATGCTATGGCCCTGATCCAGAAGTACTGTATGTGCACACAGCAACTGAGGCCACACTCACATAGCCCCATCAAGCCCTCTAGGCAATCTGTTTATTCCATCTAGCCTGCCTTGCCGCCCTGGGATTTTAACTTTAAATGTAAATCGCTTTGTTACCTGGAGGAGGTGTGGTTATCCAATTGTCAATCATGGCTGCAACAGTATTTCTCTGAAGCCTTTGGCGTCCGGAGGTGTGCTCAGTCCAATGTCTTCTTTATCTGCTAACAAGGACTATTTCTTAATGGCTGCCACTGCCAGAGGCTCACTGGCATGCTGGACTCTATGAGCCAAGAGGACGTGAGTAACACCCCCAATCCTAGTGGTTTTGAAATGGCCGGATCAACCGTAAGTGCAGCATTCGTTTGTACACTCAATCCTTCAACCAGATGGGTATATCCACATGAAAGCCTGCTACGATGATGAGGATAATGAATATTTACATACCACTTTTCAACAAAAAGGTTTGCAAAGTAGTTTGTATAGCACAATAAATAACTAGATGGTTCCCTGCAGTGGTGTTACTGGAGGGGGTGCGGCACCATATGTGGTGCAAGACGCTGCCTCGCGCTTTGCAAACCGGTGTTACACGGCCCATCCCACTCGCCCCCAGAGCCATTCTGGCAGCAAAAGCAACACGTTACACTGGTTTGCAAGGCACAATGCAGCATACCATAATCCCCCTCCAGCAATGCCACTGCTGAGAAATCTCATTTGTTTTACAGAAACTTGTTTGGTGTCCTTTGACAATTCTCAGGTGTTTCTCCTGGGGCAAATCTGTGATATTCAAATTTCAGCTGTTGACCCTTGTTAGTCAACACATGCGGTGGACATGCACAAAAGGCAGCAACAGTCAGGTGCATCTCTCTCTCCAGCGCATGGCTGCTGCATGTCTCATATATTTTGAAATATAGATTTCCCCTTCAGGTTTGATGGTGTTCGCTGGAAGATACTGTCTACGTGCAGCAAGCATAGTTGCCAAGTAAGCTTGTCTGAATGGGCCCTAGTTAGAAATGCAAAGAAATTTTAAGCTGTTCTCAAATGAAGCCATTGCAACTTCCAGCATATCAAGCTGAAACATCAATGATCATACAGCTTTTTAATGTTTGTGATCTGCTTTTCCAATAGCTCTTTGCTCTGCCAAACCTTTCCGAGCCCATAAAGACCATGAAGCATGGCACCTCTGCTTAGCTGCCGAAAAACAGCACAGCGTGGTCCCTTTGTGAAAAGTGCATAAATTATCTTATTTGCGAACCGGAAAGGCTTATGGCCTCCCAGGGCTGTCAGCAGTGAATTTCCCTGATGCCGTGCCATGCACGGGGCAGGGCCAAACCCTGAGCTGGTGGAGACCTATGAAGCAGTGTCAGCATAAACAGAAGAAGAGCAACTTACACCAGGATGGAGGATTGGTCCTTCATTCTCTAGCAGGAGGCCAGCCAACTTTCTGAATCACAACCTTGTTATTCTGGCAGCTTATCTCTGTATACAGAAACCAATTATTGCTAGGATGTATTCATTTTTTTTTTTTTTGCTCAGCTACATTTTAAAGCTTTGTGTAGCCCTTGCTATTTCAATGCTGAAAGAAAGCTACTTTAGAAATGGTAGCAGAATAATAAGCCAGGTGTCAAGGTACTAAGACAAATGTTAGGTGTTTTCCCTTAAGCGCCGCTACATCGAAATTCCCGTTTAAATATGGGAAAGAGGACATTTCCCATGAAGTTCTGTGGATGATCTTTCTCTAAGGTTTCCTTGAATTTGTGTTCCACAAAATATCTTAATTAATCGTAGCTGCTAGTGATGGGTGAAGTCTCCTCCCCTCAATTTTATAATTTACAAACTTTCCCAGTGAGTTTTCAGAAGGCCGCTTCTTATCACCAGTTCCCAGCAGGTGGGGGTGGAAGGAGTGGGGTGCAAAGTGATGCACATTGGAGAGTGGAGTGGGGTGCAAAGTGATGCACATTGGGGCAAGAAACCCAAATTTCACATATACGCTAATGGGTTCTGAGTTGTATGTGACGGATGAAGAGAGAGATCTTGGGGTGCTGGTGGACAGGTTGATGAAAGTGTCGACCCAGTGTTCGGCGGCTGTGAAGAAGGCCAATTCCATGCTTGGGATCATTAAAAAAGGGATTGAGAATAAAACGGCCAATATCATTATGCCTTTGTACAAATCGATGGTAAGGCCACATCTGGAGTATTGTGTCCAGTTCTGGTCACCACACCTCAAAAAGGATATAGTTGAATTGGAAAAGGTGCAGAAAAGAGCGACCAGAATGATTCGTGGGCTGGAGCACCTCTCTTATGAGGAAAGGCTTCAGCGTCTGGGGCTTTTCAGTCTAGAAAAAAGGCGCCTGAGGGGGGACATGATTGAGACTTATAAAATTATGCATGGGATGGAGAGAGTGGATAGAGGGAAATTCTTCTCCCTCTTGCATAACACCAGAACCAGGGGACATGCACTAAAATTGAGTGGAGGGAGAGTTAGAACAGACAAAAGAAAATATTTCTTTACCCAGCGTGTAATTTATCTGTGGAACTCCTTGCCACAGGATGTGGTGATGGCACCTGGCCTAGATGCCTTTAAAAGGGGTTTGGACAGATTCATGGAGGAAAAGACCATCACAGGTTACAAGCCATGAGCAACCTCCTGGTTTTGGAGGTGGGTTTTCTCTGTGCCAGGTGCAGGAGAGTGGCAGCAGCAAACAGGTTATCTTGTTGGCTGTGTGCTCCCTGAGGCATCTGGTGATACAGGAAGCTGGACTAGATGGGCCTTTGGCCTGATCCAGCAGGGCTCATCTTATGCTAATCCTATCCCCCCCCCTCCAGGTGTAAGGGAGTGACAACGTGAAAGGGTGCAAGGGAGTGACATTTGCCAGGTGCAAGGGAGTGGCGACTGGACACAGGTTATCTTGTTGGCTGTGTGCTCTCGGAGGCATCTGGTGGGGCCACTGTGTGATACAGGACGCTGGACTAGATGGGCTTTTGGCCTGATCCAGCAGGGCTCTTCTTATGTTCTTATGTTCTTATGGGGTTGTGTCCAGTCCTGCGAGATGGATGTTGGCAGCATCAGCCAGTGCGGCCAATCAGGGACAGTCGTGGAGGCCAATCAGGGACAGTCGTGGAGAGAATTGATGAGGGCTCTGCCTGCCACCCATCCTCTTTGTGCCCAGCTCAGCAAGGAGGATTATGCTTTTCCTGAGCTCACTGAAGTCAACCACATGATCCTTGTTATAATCTCTCAGTTGGAGTCAATTTTGGGCTTGCAGCCATGTTGTGTAGGTTTCATGCATTTTGCAGCCTATACCAAAAGAGCTACAGTCTGGGTTATTTCAGCCTCATGCAGCGGCATCGCTCCGGTAGGGGCGGGGCCGTAAGTATCACTCCGTCCTAGACCCTTTACCGAGCGAGCAGGAGGCGGCCCCGCCCCCTCACTGTCGGAGCCATCCCCTGCGGAGAAAGCAGCGATACTTACGGCCCCGCCCCTACCGGAGTGATGCCTCTGGCCTCATGGTCATGTTGTTTTGCCTTCATTGCAGGGACCTTTGGAGGATCAACCCTGTTGTTAAGCAGCAACACTTCTTGGGGAGGGGCCTGTGGGACACCCCTCCCAACTTTTTATGAAAAGATCTTGCTTCCCCTGGCTGTTCAGGGCTTTGCTGTCAGTGGATTGGAGGCATACAGTACTGTATTGGAGTCAATCATTCCCTTACCTGGGGGTAAGCCTTTGCGATGCGGGGGTCTACTTGAACCTGCGACAGCTAAGTAGCTGGCGCAAGTCCGCATGGACTTGCGCCGCAGGATTAGGTCTGGGAAGGAGTCTAGGATACAGTGTGCACTGGCACCACTAATCCTGTCCCCTTCCCAGGCCCGATCTGCCTCCATTGCTGCCCTACCCCAGCCCCATTCTGTCCTCCCTAGCCCCTGTCCCACCCTCCCGCCACCCCTCCTTCCTCCCCCACCGTCTTACCTCCTCCAGTGAACACCTGTGCTCCCGGCAGCCTACTGTGTACCATGCTGTCAGAGAGCCTTTTACTGACTGCTTTATAATAGTTAATGCCAGTGGAGCCTCTGGAGCATCGAAGGGCCCTTTGTTTAAGTACTCTGGAAAGTATGAAGAAGGGATATGAACTGGAAACTTGTTAACTCTCTCTCTCTCTCTCTCTCTCTCTCTCTCTCTCTCTCTCTCTCTCTCTCTCTCTCTCTCTCTTTAATGAGGGAAGGGGAAATTACCCAACTTTCTTTTAATGAGGGAAGGGGAAATTACTCAACTTTCCTTCACAAGAAAGATCAATAATTCGCCCCTTTAAAAGAACAGAGAGAGAATATGCAAACGTTGGATGAACCGTTTCCAGACAGCCTTTTCAGAGTGGTTCTGGCTTGTCTTCTGACGCTTGCTTCCCTTAGCATGCACACCAGATCCCTAATCCTAGTCCCAATCCAGCACTAAACCTGCCAGAATAGTCCACCTTGTTAAACAAGCACCGCACCTCAAAGAAAACAGGCTGGGGTAGGCGAAAAATCTTCCTTCCACTCTCCAATTAAGTGGGAAGCAAAAAAATTCCTACCTGCTCCCCAAAGGGCATCCAGCTAATCTCAGACTATCCCAAATGTTGGTGGTCTGGGGCGCAACACCACCTAGCTTCAGAATGCCAGGCTCGAGGCTTGCATGGTGAAAATGCTGCTTTAGCCCCACCAGCACAGCAATCGGGTGCCACCCTTTCCTGCCTTGCACAAGATGTTAATAGGCAGCAAAAATCCCATTTGTTTTTTTAAGAAGCAGCTAGCTGGTTTTTATGGTGTCAATGTTGTGTAGTGCGGAGGGAGCGCCATCTCATCATTGGCCACAGGTAGCAGAATGTCTTAGGTCGGCCCTGCCTACAGTCCATCAGCACTCACATGAATGGGCTGGACGCACCTTTTTTGAGAAACTGATTTTTCCACATTTGTATATCTAGAAAGTGGCCAGCGGATGGCGCAGCGGGTTAAACCGCTGAACCATAAGCTGTCGATCAAAAGGTTGGCAGTTC
The DNA here is from genome assembly GCA_026170595.1 of Plestiodon gilberti rubricaudatus. Classification (NCBI taxonomy): domain Eukaryota; kingdom Metazoa; phylum Chordata; class Lepidosauria; order Squamata; family Scincidae; genus Plestiodon; species Plestiodon gilberti. The sequence goes on from JANXHW010000002.1 coordinate 181,983,538, forward strand.
GATTCCTGCGACGGGGTGAGCGCTCGTTGCTTGGCCAGCTCCTGCCAACCTAGCAGTTCCAAAGCATGTCAATGCGAGTAGATAAATAGGTACCGCTTGCGGGAAGGTAAACAGCGCTCCGTGTTCCAGCTGCATGCTACGCGCTGCGGCAAGGAGAGTCATGCCGACCACATGACCACAGAGGCGTCTTCGGACAACCCTGGCTCTTCAGCTTTGAAATGGGGATGAGCACCACACCCTAGAGTCGGACACGACTGGACTTAATTGTCAGGGGATATCTTTACCTTTTTATATCTAGAAAAATATGCTTAGTTTATCTCTTTGGACAAAAACAAACCCAAAATATGCACAGGAATTTATCAATGGGTCTGTGTGAAGAAAAAGTTAAAAAATTACCACAATCCTATGCATCAGCATCTGAAAGTGGGCACTATGGGAAAGCCATTATTCTGATTCAAAATGGCAGCAGTTTCCACTGGAGTTTTTTCCCCAGAAGCAGCAATTTCTACCACTCTTCCAGCCCATCAGTCCTATTTGTTGTTAATTCACATTTTTTCTTTAATTGCTGACACCTGGGATTTTAATTGCTTAAAAAAATTCTTCCTGCTGTTGTCCAATAGAGCAATAGTGAACTTGTGAAATTACACAGATTTGTGTGTAATTTTAGGCATTGGTAGTTAAAGAGAGAAAAAAAAAAGATGTCCCTATTTAATTTGGCAGCTGTGCCAGTTAACACAACCTGAAGATTATGCCTGGTCAGTTAGTGGCATACATAGGAAATTCAGTGCTGGAATCCACATGGCAAGCCTCACCCCATATTCTGTGGGTCTCTTTATGTCAGTGAGGTCACGGACTGAGCTTCTGAACTCTAAGTGCGCATTTTATACCGGCAGAAGCCAACACTGTTGATAACTTTACTCAAGTAGCTTATTTTTAGAAAGACAGATGTCGAACACTAGAGAATGTACTGCACTGAACAATTTTGAATATTCAAATTTAGAAGTTGGCAATCCATTTTTCATGAGATTAGAAATGGAAGAGCCACTTTGAAAGGAGCATAAGCAACTTGCACATGCTGTGTGACGTGCCAAGCAGTGACTCAAGCAGAGGCTTGGAGGGGGAAGCCATGAGTGCCATATACTGTACATCAAAACACCTTCTTGTGGGGGAGACGTGCCCATTACCATTTGGTGCTTTAGAGGAATGCTAACAGCGCAATCCTTCTTGCACTGGTGTAACAGTAGATCCACCAGTGTAAGTGCACTTATGACAGTGTAACTTGCCGTATGCCGACGTACACAGGATGGACACCAACGTAACCCCCTTCGGATGTCGCACATGCGGTTTGGATGCAGGACAGATGCCAGCGCAACTCCGCTGCTGTAGGGGGCATTTCGGGGGCGTTCAGACACCCCCGGAATGCCCTCTGTGCCAGCGGAGCTGCGCTGGAGTCCATCTTGTGTCCAAACTGTGCATGTGCGGCATACGAGGGAGGTGACGCTGGTGTTTGTCCTGTTTACATCTGCATACGGCAAGTTACACTGTCATAAGTGCACTTACACCGGTGGATCTACTGTTACACTGGTGCAAGAGTTACTCAGGATTGTGCTGTGAGTCACTCATACTTCTTTATTCTGGTTTCTCTGAATGTCTGTCTCTCTCTGTTTGTATGTGTGCTTCTCTTAAAAAGTCAAACGAATAGGACTTATGTGTGAATCTTGGTAAGGACGCTTGACAATTGCTTTCGACCACTTCTGTACAGCTCTTCTCTGTTTTATGATGCTGTTGTCGAGCTGTATTCCAAACAAACTTAAACAACCCCTTCAGTGTAGACGTGATTTCACCTCCACTTTGTATTTAATAGGAACATTCTGAATGTAAGTGCATTAAGTTATAGTAAAAAAACAAAAAATCATGAAGTTTGACACAATGCTTTCAATCCTGTGCCAGCGCTTGTGGCACTTTAGTGATCTTATTCAAGAAATAATTTCCCTGAGAACTGAGTTCACCTCCTGTGCGATGGCCTCAGATCTGACAATACACTTGTATGCATAAGAGTTATGAGTAACTGGTCACTGAACACATGGAATATCTCTTTGATTATCTTCCGCACAGGGTACTTACCTTGTGAAAACAGTCATGTCAATCAAATATGCTATGATTTTCTCAGAGGTGAACTAAAAGTTGTTTCTTGACCTTTAATAATAATCTATTCAAATATGAAGAGCAAATATTGAGAATTAGCATAGGCACACAGCAGTGGGTTAACCTTCTTTGCCAACTTCCTTCCTGAGAATACTGAATATTTGAAGAGAATTTATTTCTCAATCCTCAGTTGAAGATATTTTCACTTTGGCTGTAATACAGAAGCAGGGGAGAAATGTACTATATACACATTTTGGTCTTCTGATTCTATCTCTTTAAATCTGTAATGGAAACTATTTAACAAAAAAGTTCTGATAATACAATTCCATTCACTTGTATGATGTTGCCTAAGAATTAAAACAAATGAGGGCCTTAATACTTGGGGAAACTTTTTCTTTCCGCAGACTTTTACTCTCGGGCAGCCCAATCCTACCTAACTTTCTGCCCAGCGATTCAGTGAGGCTGGTGCAAGCAATGCTGGATCTTGAGCCGAAAATAGGAGCTGGGAGGTCACCTCAGGGGAAGGGAACTTTTGTTCCCCAGCCCACACTATAGATCTCCTAGAATCTGCACCTGCTTTTTTGGCGGCGCAAATCCGGAAGCCCCGTGTAGTGAAAACCGACCAGGGAAGGGGGATAAGATTCGGCGCACACCAGCATTACCAATCCAGCCCCCCCTCCCTGGCTTGATCCTCCAACCCCAGTTACTGCCTTCCCCATTACACCCCCTCCCCACCTCCCTCTGCCCTCCCCTCTCCCTGCCCTCTTGCCCACCGGCGCAAAACTCACCATCCTGGGCCGTGCGCTGTCTGGATCTGCCATGCTGGGGCCAGTGGAAGGCGCTGTACTGGCCTGAAACTGGCGCAACTGCCTTACAGCAGCTTTTGCAACAGCTCTAGGCCAGGCCAGGACATGTTACGCCAGCCCGGGAGGGGGGTAGGATTGTGCCCTCCGGGAGTTTAGCCACTATCGTTCCTACCCCATGTCCTTGCTGTATCCGTGTGGAGCATTAATATTTTAATTTTGGATAGCTTGTATTTTATTTTATTGTTTTATTTTATAATATTTTATTTTATTGTTTATATATATTCTGGTCTGCATATTTACCACACAAAGGATAAGCCATGGCAACAGTTCATTCGATATAGTGCGGTGGTGAAAATTGAGAGCTTTGAACTAGGAAATTTCCAGTTCAATTCTCAGCCCTGAACTCAGTAGCCTCTGCTCCTAGTCCCTGCTGCCCACCTGCAATATGAAGATAATTCTTGCCAGCTACAGAGTTCTTGTCAGAACTACTGAGGTATATAAAAGTGCTGTATAAATGCTGGCAACACTGACAGCTGACAATACAGATTCATCCCTCCCCAGCTTGGTTCTTATGTACAAAATCTTAGTAACAGTGACCATTGCAGATTATTATGCAAAGCACAAGTTGTGCAAACGACGTATAATTAAGAACAGACTGAGATGCACTGTGTTTGATGTCTGGATGATGCCCCTGGATGATGATTTTGGCAGCTGAACAGTCTGTTCTGGATAAAATAAGGACAGATATAACTAATCATGCTGCTCTTTCACCAAAACTATTTAAAATATGAAATATATGAATTTTGAAGAAAATAACACATTTGCAGGTTGGCTTCATTAGACCAAGCAATCTTGCGATGCAAGTGAGCATGGTTCACTGCATTCCATGAAGTCTATAAATGCATTTTGGGGTTTTTTCTGAAAAAAAAAATTTGTTCTTCAGTATTATAAATACTTTTTTCGTATTAAACAGCAACACATGGAATATATTCGTTTAAGTAAACAAACAATGTGTTGTTGGTTTTTCCCTGTAAATATTTCCCATCCCATGAAGGTTACCAGGAGGTTTAGCTTATTAGGTGCTGATGGTGGTGAAGACGTCTGTAAAAAGAGATGGAACTCCTTAAATATTCGGGGTGTGGGGGGGATAGCCCTGATTCCTGTAGATTCAGGTGCCACAATAAGTTTAAGAATGCAAAAGGCACAATTGAAAGGACTGTTCACTCAGTGATTCTCTCTCATAGATTTTAACTAGGTTGCCCCCATGGGTATCAAGAGGATGCCAGTTTTGGAACTTAGTGAAGACTTCCTTAGGGATATTAATGAAGCTGCCCTGAGGTAGAGGTTGACCTTAATTTTCAAAGGAGAGTAATTTCTGTCTCCAGATGAGGAGAGGAAGAGAGGTGAAGAGCATCTTTGTCAGTGTCAAGACTTTCAAGAACCTTTGTTTTCCAAACAAGTGCTGACTCATTTCCAGAGTGGAATCCCTGATGCTACATTCCAGTTGCTGCTTTTGACAGCTGCAATTAACATGTTTGACAGCGCAATCCTGACTAAGGGTTCGGCCAGCGCCCCAGGGATGCCTGCCGGATCCTGAGCCCAGGTTGCCTGTTGGTTGGCGGGCTGGAGGTTTACTCGGGGAAGGGGACATTCGTCAACTTCCCCTGGTGTAAACTGGGGCCGGCCCTATCGGCCTCCTGGGATTTCGGCCAGCTAAATAGCAGGCGGAAGTAGAGGAGGCCATGTAATGGCATAGCCGGCCCAGCAGGAATGGGGATATGGCGGGCACCATCCCCCACCCCCTCCCGGGCTGGCTAGGCCAATGGCCTCCCTTCCTCGTTGCTGGACCGCCCACACGGCCGCCGGAGGGAGAGCTTACCTTCCTCCAGCAGCTGCTTGCTGGTCCGGCGACGGAGTGAGGGAGGTCAGCCTTGCACCGGCCTCACTTACTCTAAAGTAGTCGTGAACGTGCTTTATGGCACGTTCTTGACACTTTAGAACAGTGGAGCGCATGCTCCGCCATTCTAAAGTTCCCCAGGATTGGCCAACAGTGTTTCACAGATACGGGAACAGATGCCATGTAAAAATAAAAACTTGAATTTTAATAAATTCACTCACTGCCTGAGGGTTTCCCGATATGGGCAGCCTCCTGCAGACTGAAAAAACCACTAAAATCCGAGAATGCAGTCCTGACGTTTCGTTCCGCCAGCCGGAACCTCCTCATAGGTTTCAACCACGTAGGTTGTTGATGAAATTGCAGCTGGTATGCTCGTACTTGCTTAAAACTTCAAAAGCGTGGGAAACCCCGTTGATCACCGTGGGGAACAGCTGATCGTTAATCGTACTCTAACGTTATTGTCCAATTAAATTGAAGCCGCTTTCTCTTTCTCTCATACCTTGATCCTGTAGTTTGTGCAGGATCGGAAGCCAAATACGGTTGGTAAAGGATAAATCCTGTTGACAGTTCAAAAGGCTTCCTACCTGTCTTTTGCTGATTTCTAATGACTCTAAATGACGCAGAACTTTAAAGTTATTTTCTTTCTGTAGGCATCTAGCATCACTGAAGCGAATGGTGTGACCTTCATTCAATTCCCCAGGATTGCACCCTGAATCTGGTTCAAACTCTATTATTATTATTATTATTATTATTATTATTATTATTATTATTATTATTATTATTATGCATTCAATTTTATAAGATAGGAGGAAACATAAAGAGAGGAGTTTACCTACCTGAAGCACACCGGAGTTCAGCGTAATAGGCTTTAATCCAAGCCTACATTAATTTCAGATGGGCTGATCCATAATGTAATGAGATCTGTCACACACAAGTCATCTCATTGTGGCAAAAATATGAATAGACAGTTGCATTACCTGGAATGTGGCATGTAGGTATTGCTGTTTATATAGGAAGGACAGGAGGCAAAAGAAATGTCCCATTTTACATGCTGTTCCTATTTCATATTAATGTGCTATGGGAGCATTTGTCAATGTAATCAGCATGATCTCTTTCACTCTGAAGACACTTCACTGGACAGGAAAGTGCTGGATGCTTTTTATTCCCTTGTGTTCAAGTCTCCTGTTTAGAGTGACTAACAGTCAAATCCTATTCAGGGCCAGCCCACAGCGTGCAACCCCACCAACACAGTATGCGCTGCATGCTATGGGCTGACAGGGGACCAGGCAGCCTGGGACAGATAAGTAATTTTTTACTTACCTCCTCCACTGCTCCCTGGTCCCCAATGGGATTACTCAGATCTACGCCAGATATTTTGCTGGCATAAACCTGTTAGGCCCAAGGGGGCATGTTGGGCCCAGGACAGGGGTTCCAGATCTTGAGAATGACGCTGCCTCTGAGCTCCGTCCCAACTGACCTAATCCCTGCTCCAATCCGCCCCCATCACCACCTTACCTGCTCCAGCACACGGTCTGCTTCCTGCCACTGCTGACCAGTAGCGTAGCTGGACTTGTGCCAGTGGGGCAGTGGGTGGGGCGACACGTCTTCAGTGGGGACGCCCACCCAGCCACCAGAACGGCCCTGATCTGTTTGGTTCTGGATCAGGGCCATTCTGGCGGCAGGGCGTGCAGGGCGATGACGTGTCACCCTGCCCACCGCCCACTGGCGCGAGTCCAGCTATGCTACTGCTGCTGGCATGGGGTTTACCAGCTTCCATGCCATTGGTAGCAGAGCAGCTTCGGTGATGGCACCCCATGTAGTAGCCGTTGCCCGCTGGGAATGGCTCCAACCGGCAAGGGGGAGGGGCACTTACATGCGCGTAGCAGAGTCCTGCTACATGTACGCTTTCGCACCACCCTTGGAATGCCAGTGCTCACCACTCTACACTCCCACCCTACAACTTCCCCCAGTTTGCCAAAATAATGGTTATGGCTCTTAGGAGCAAGGAAACACACATGATGACTTCAGGACCTGAGAAAAGTTTCATTATAAAATGTAGAGGATGTATGGGCAGAAATTCTGTGTTCCTCAAAAGATTTAGTTCTGCCCTAAGATACCTTTGGATAAAGTGACCCCACCAAAAAGTGCTATGGGCATCGGTGCTATATTGATGTCTGGGTGATCAGACACTGGTCTTACACACAGTCCATGATGGCCAAATCCACAGATGCTAATACAGGAAACGTGTTACTGTACGGAGAATAAGTTACCCAAATAGTCCAGTTAACAAAGCTTTCCTGAGATTCCCCCCTCCCCGGTGAAAGCTACCTCACTCACCTGACAGGACTCCCTTGGTGGTGCTGCTCCATTCTCCTTCCTTCTTCACAAGGGCCCTGGAGGAATAGAGATGTTTCCTTGTCCTTCTTCAAGCAAGGAGGGGTAAGTAACAAGTAACTAACTGAGAACTAACGGGTTGGGTCGCTTAACCAATGCTTGGTTAAGCATCGTGCTAACTGGCATCTCTGCCCAGTTGCTTTGAGATGGCAGGCAAAGATTCCAGTTAACGATGGTTGCCACTTCCAGCCATGCTGGATGGATGACATGGTTTTTACGGTATTACAAAAGTTAATTTCCAGTTCACAGTTGTACATGTTAATATTTGTATCAACCAGAGCAGAACATCTGACTCAGTTGGTAGAGCGATTGTCTCTGAAGATCTGAAGGATGGCAGTTCAAGACGGCCGGAAGTGTCTGTGTCTGTCAGAGAGCTGCCGGCACGCCGAGCTGATAAGCTTGCAGAGCCTCTGTGGGGGAGTAGAACTGCAGCTGCACTTGATGAGAGTCAAGGTTGCCCTGTCAGCTGAAGTGTAGTGAGGCAATCGTCAGAGAGAGAGAGAGAGAGAGAGAGAGAGAGAGAGAGAGAGAGAGAGAGAGAGAGCTGGACTGTGAAAGCAACATCTCGAATGAAGGGTTCTACGAAAGATTAGAACGTTATTATATTGTAAAAAAAAACCCTTGGGGTTTAGAACAGCCTGGCTTCCCCTGGCAGAGCCTTGAATTAAAGTCAGAGGAGAAATCCAATGACCAAGAAAGGCTGTATATAAATATTGTATATTATTATTATTATTATTATTATTATTATTATTATTATTATTATTATTATTATTGTCGGGTCTCTCCCGTGGTGGTGTCGTTAGAGCCGCGTCTGCCCCAAAGGGCTCTCCGAGCCCAGGATCGACCTCCAGTCCTGCTGTTCTCCGTTCACTGGCGCTGCTATGGCAAGGCCTCAGATTGGGCTGGGGGTGAGGGGGTTAACAACACCCAGGTCCTCAGCCCCTGCCTGGCTGGTATGAGCAGAACAGGGTCGCTCCTGAGTACCAGCCCGTCTGCGAGCCACCTCCTCACTGGCCTGCTCGCGTTTTTTATATACATTGGTATACCCTTGGTCCCGCCCCCTTAGGCCCTTCCCCCAGCCCTGCACCCAATCCCACCAGGTCTGATGCTTGCCTGACAGGCCGATTGTCCTATCGGCCTGTCCGACGTTCATATCCCTTGGACGTCCGTCGGTGACGCCTAGCGTCACGTCCCTGTGCGAGTCTCCTCCCCCGGGATGCGACGTCCGGCCCGTTTGGGCCTCAGGCCTAGCCCTGGAGGGGCAGGTGGAGCGGCGGGGTTGCACTCCTCCCGCGTCACCGCCGGCTTGCTCTCCACTCTCCGGGCGTTGGTTGCAGTCTCGCTGGACGAGCGGCTCCACGAAGCGTGCCGGCAGGTCGGTTTCGTCGTTCCTCTCTTCAAGATGCTCGCTGTCCTGTGAGTCCCCCAGACGTCTGTTCCTCGGACCGGGCTTGCCTAAAGATCCGCCGCCGCTAGGCTCCCTGCCCGGCGGGTCCGTGGGGATTACGGCGGTGAGTCCGGAGGCGGGGAATATCCCGACAGAGGGTTCGCTCGCCCTTCGTGTGGGTCGTCTTCCCGGCCCGGGAGTTTTCCACCTCCGGACAATTATTATTATTATTATTATTATTATTATTATTATTATTATTATTATTATTATTTACATTTACATTTACATTTACATTTACATTTACATTTACATTTACTACTTGATGATCCAATTGTCATCAGTGACATATTTGCTATGGAGGAGGCCTTGCTTTGTGGTGTGGTATGAGAGCACTAACGTACGTGATGTTCTTTTGAGCTCAAAGCACATTTCTCTATTCATGATAGAGTCTGTTTCTACTGGCTTGGCGTGTGGAATTCCTGAGTTTTCCCAGGCTGGGAAGCATCTTCCCCAAAAATCTTTCTCAAAATCTTCTTGCTTCTATTGTTTCCCAAGGAGTATTTCTGTCTTTCATCATTGCAGGCATAGCTCATGGGTGAGAATGCTCCTCGCTGATAGATTGAGTCTGACAGGACTGAAACTTTTTCTCGGATAAATCTTCATGGTTGATGGTGCTAGACGATTGCATGAATCGGGTGAAATAGCACTGGATAGCTTTCAATTGTTTCATCCTAAATCCCAAGTATATCTTTACTCTGTAATACTAAAAAAAGTCTGTTGATTATATTTCTAGTCATTTATAGGAATGCTGCATGCTCTCTCCTGGAAGAAATATTGAAGAAAAGTAGACAGATCATAGTATAGTAGTAGTTTATTTTAGGGTGTTTTTTTATTATTAAAATGCTATTTTAATTGCTTTTGATATATACCACCTCTTGACTGAATTGCTTAGATCCTATTGTCAATTCATAATACTGTACTGTATAATGTCCTGTTCAGTATGCTACACGGTATACATCAGGACCCCCAAAAAATATTCAGGGGAAAAAAAATACTTCAGACAGTTTGTTTCTTATCCTTTCTTAAAAATTACTACTGTATACAAAGCTAAATTCATAATTATCATAGTAATGGTCTTGAGGTAAATATATTCAACAAATCAAAGGAAAATGCTGTTGTAAATAATATGCATTTTTTGAGTTACAATGATCCACTTGAGTTGTATTGTCAGAGCCGCCCTTAGGAGATGTGGGGCCCAATTGGAAATATTTTTGCAGGGCCTCGGGTTCATGGCCAATGTCTATAGAATCTTAGAGATATAAATAAAAATATATATAAATAAAAAATTATAGACATTACATCTCTATGGTAGAATGGAAAATAATCAAAATATGTGCTTAAAAAGTAACCAAAAATTTGGTCAATGGACCAAATGAATCTAAATACATTTTAATACAAATTTGCATACATGTAAGCCTACAACAAACAAAATGTGTAGATTATCTTTGAAAAGTAAATAGTTACAAAACCACACTAGCACAGGGCCCCCTTAGGCACAGAGCCCAATTGGGAGCAGATGGACCATTTGGCTTAAAGCCGGCCCTGTGTGTTGTCATTTTCACTTTGAGGACTCCAGGAACATTTTAAGCATCGCCATGTAAAAGTGGAAGGTCATTCTCTCCCACAGCAATGCCCTTCCAAGCAAGAATATATAAAGTTCTCCACAGAAAACAAATGATTTCATAATATGTTTGGCTTAATAATCACTTGAAAATATCCCAAAATACCTTGATGAGGTTCTTTAAAGAGGGTGACTAAGAAGTTCCAGACTGACAGTACAATTCAGCGTAAGATGCGCCGCAGCGCACTAAGCACGCAAATGGATTACTCACTGGGTGCCACAAATGTGTCTTATGACATGTTTGTGAACCTTCCCCTGGCAGAACTATAGTTCCGCCAGGGGTCTCTGCACTGGATTACGCCGCAGGAGACTAACACTTCCAGACTAACAGGGTGACTAAGAAGTTTCAGACTAACAGCATAATGCAGAGATTGGCATACAGAGACCTCAGCGCCGGTGCTAACTGTCGCAAAAGTGCCATAAAAACACTTTGCAAATGTTCTGGGAGTAAGTGGAGCTGGTGGGAAGGCCTGCACCTGTAATGGGGTGGGAGGAGGGCAGGGAGGGGGTGGATCAGGCCTAGGGGCAGGATCAGTGGTGCGGTTCTGTGCCAGCTACTTTGCTCAGATAGAGTTATTTATTTATTTATTTATTTATTTATTTATTTAAAGAATGTATACCCTGCCTTTCTCCCAGCAAGGGCACTCAAGGCGGCTAGATCCGAGTAGCTCCACTGCGCTGCAAGTGGAGCAAGATCCGAGTAGCTCCACTGCACTGGCTGGGGCTTTACCTGAGGTAAGGGGGCAAATGTCCCCTTACTTTGAGGAGACTTCCAGCCTGCTGCTTCCCAGGATAGGATGCAACATGGACCCCGTGCCGAATAGGGATTTCCAGACACATTAGAGTGCTTGTTAGCCCCAGCTTTTGGCAGAATGGATTTCAGGGGGATGTGGGGCTATGGCAAGTTGGAACATTCCTTACCGATTGACGCAGACCTTACCTGTATCGGCCGGTGCAGGTCCGGTTCAGCGGAGGAGTGAGCGGTGCTGGCATTTGCACCAGCGCTGCTTACTCCAAACGGGCCACAACTGTGCGTTACGTCACATTTGCGACACCTTAGGCCGGCGGAGGGCGTGCTCCGCCGGCCTAACTCTGCACCGGATTGCGCCATAAGACGGTATCTCTATAGCTATCAGAATAGACTGGGGTGTTTCCCCCCCTTAAAGTAAATAAATACACTGCTTGAATGGTTTTCAGGGGGAAAGCATGCCACCACTCCTTATTCAGGAGCTCCACCATCAACCATCATTGTCGTCCCCCAAAGAAAAGCACTGCTTTTTAAATTGTACCATATTAAAAGATAGTCTGGAGTGTCCACATGCTGAACAATAGATAGCGCAGATGCATTCGTGCTGTTAGTGCTCGCAGTTGTCACCTGGTCTCACTGCAGCCATAGCCTGTAAGAGGGCTGAAATGCACTGATGTGGAATGGCATAAGACGAGATTGCATTACTCATGCCCCATTGTGCTGCCTTGTGCACAAACGAGCCTAGTTTATCAGGATAACGAATTCTGCCGTCTTTACAAACCCTGAATTCATGGGAGAGAGTGACTCTGTTTCCCATGAGGTCTAAACTCATGGTTGCTTGAGCAAGAGAGCAGCTGTGAGTTAATTAAACCCTATTATCACCAGGCTGTTGGAGACTTACTTCCTGCCCCTGTTTCCCTGAGATGTGGCCACTATATTTATCAAAGGGGGAACATACAATTTACCTGGCACCAATTCTATTCTTGAGCGTAGGATGGAGGTGATTAAAGGCAAGGCAGGGAATACAGAGGTGTGTGCGTGTGGTGGAGTTTAAGTTAGAATTTTTCCATGAGTCTTTCAGGCTCCCTCTTGTATACAAGAAAAATTAAATTTAGCTACAAGCAGTATGCTATACTAATAATCTAAAATAATTTGGCAGGGAATTCCGGGACAATGAAATTAAATAAGGTATTTGGGAGACACCCAGACAACAAATGGCCAAATAACATTGTGGAATACTATATGTGGAAGGAATTCTGAATGGCAATGTCAGGATTTTTTTTTCCCCTTTCATTGATGGGGTAGCAATATCTCTGCTCAGGCTAATTGTAATGGAGGGCATTTGTTCTTTAAGTCAGAAGATGAGATCTGAGATGAGTTCTTATGGGATTTTGCAACATGGTATTTCTAGACAACACATTGAAGGAACAGAATTGTGTTGCAAACTGTTTGTTTAAGGCCTGCAGTTGTTTAGGTATGTGTGAAGAGCCAGCAGCTAGTAAAAATAGAGTTTAAAACACTTACTAAAACGCTAGTAAAAAACACTAGAGTTTTCAAAGCACCTCACATACATTATCTTGTGATCCTGACCACAACCCTGTTGGCAGTTCAGTATTATTATCCCCAGGGTTGCTAGTTTGAAAAAAAAAAATGACCCTGTTTCTCCAGATTTTGCTTTTTTCCCCCCTCAGGGCAGCAAAGGTTAATCTCAGACCATTTTCTCACTGTTGTTGGGCTCTGCTGGATTCATTCCAGTTCAGATACCATTTTTCAAGAGTTGACACTCTTGTGACTTTGCCGGGCTCTGTCTTGTGACATCACAGACTCAGAAATCTCAAGGTTTTGAATGTTGTTGATCTGGCAACCCTCATTATCCTCCATGTTGCAGAAGGATGGCTGTTGGAGCTGAGTGAGTGATTTGCCTAAAGTTTATCTATCAGAGAAAGGGGCTCCCAGCAGAAGGAAGGCTGACCAAGCGGAGGAGTAGTGCCAAGTGGTTAGTGTGCACACACTCCTTTCTGCTCCTTGCTTTCTCTTTACTGGACCTGCAGCTGAATGGGGACAAAATGTTGGTGGTTTGTATCTGCTTCCACCATCCCCGGCTACAGAGAGCAGGTAGAGGAGGAGGACCATCTGGGAAAATATCCCCTCCCAGGAGACCACTGAATCCCAGGGGCCCTTATTACAAATTCAAACCCACAGTAGCATCTGCAGGGCAAAGAGACGTAGCAATCCACAGAATTACCCATGAACATGAACCAGGCAGACAAAGGGACAAACTGTAACTAGTTTTATTAAAAGTGTAGACAAAAAGAGAATTAAACAATAGGGAGGGTAGTAGAAATACAAGCAGACTGATGGAGAATGCCTGAGCTTGTCTGGAAAGCATAAAGGTTTTCACCAGATGGATACGGTAACCACCATTGCCCAGCGGATGGAGCTGGGATGCTGCTCAAACTCTAAGTTCACAGCCTCTCCCCCCAAACTGTCCCTGCTTAAGCCTGGGAAGTTTGCACATTGGCTGGCGTCACTTAGCAGGTAAAGCAAAAAAAGAAGTCCCTGATCGCAACCATCTAGCTAGACGGTCCCTAACACAAGCTACTTACATTGCTCAAGGATTTCCCAGTCATTGCACTTATGAGTGAGCATGTGGGTGCTCTTCTCTAAGCTCACAACTAATGAGTCACTCAGGCAACTGGCAGCGAACAACCCCTACTTCCTGTGGGCTGGGAAATTTATTGCTTTGATTGTATCATCACGTTTTGTGATGGAGGAGTGAAACCCATCTGATCACTCCATTCCATTCCCCCTTGGCCTGGATGGAAAGGTTTGGCTGCCCAATCACTAAGTGTATGCCAATTTCAGTACTCCAGACATGGAGGAATTTCCCCAGTGTACAAACTCACATGGGGCTAGAATGATAATGGAGTTTCAAACAGAGGACGAAAGGCTTTTTGGAAAGGATGCTCTATCAACTTTTTAGGCTGCTGAATTTGCACAGGAGCTTCTGGGGAGTTAAAAGCATCCACAAACAAATGTCCACAAAAAGACCCCAAAAATGGGGGTGGTGGTGGGTTAAAACGTATTTATTAATGCCACAAGAATTTTAACGCATGAGTGGAGGGGGCCTTTGTAAATTAATATTGCTTTTATTGGTGCTACACTCCTGGTTGTTATTGTCTATTTTACGGATTCATCGTTGTGTGTTCTTATTATGTTTTATTGTTCTTTTAATTGTGTTTTTGTATGCTGTTTGTTGGCCACCTTGAGGATTTGACAAAGGCAGGTGGGGAAAAAAGGATAATAATAAATGGTTCCTGCTGCTGTTTTCTCTCTCTTTTTTCTGTTTCAATCATTTCTCTTTCTACGGTTTATTTACCTTTGAGAAATTCATACCGAAACCATTCATTTAAAAAGTGGATTTAGGTGGAAATAGTTGGCAACCACGGTTGTAATGGTAGCGGTAGTGGATGAGAGTACAGAGGAATCATTTGGGAGGAGGATTACAATTCACCAATACAGCACAAGCATAAAATCCCAGGTTTAATCCCCGGCATCTCAGCTAAAAAACAAAGTAACAAAGTTTAAAAAGAGCTCGGAAAGCACCTGCCAAATAGAGCAACTAGCACTGTATTAGAAAAGCCGATGGTCTGACTCCATATAAGATAGAGCCATGTTTTATAAGCATGCACATACAATAGACCAGGGCCAGCCCATCCATGAGGCCAACTGAAATAGTCGCCTCAGGTAACACATTGGTAGGGGTCACCCAACTCTGTCCTCCTGCTTGCCTCTACTGCTCCTCCTCCTTCTCCTTCCATTCTCTGGATTAGAAAAAGAGGAGGGGGACAAGAGTAAGAGGAAATGTGGAGGGGTGGAGAGTGTTGAGCAAGAACATTGAAGAGTGGTAGGAGCACAGGCTGGTGCATCATCAGGTAAGCGGGGCAGTATTTGGAATGCAGCTTCAGGTGTCTGGAGGTCTTGGGCCAGCTCTGGGGCAGATGGTCCACATTTCTGAGCCTATTCTATCAGGTCTGGGAGTTTGGATCTGGGTCCCATGAACCTTTACTCTGCTGAGCATCACCATGCTTACTAGGCAATGACCGCTATATTGTCAAAACCCATTTGTGGCATGTTTTCAGAGCCGTGAAAGTCAAAGGATGGGCTTTTTACATTCAGACAGTAATAGCTCACTGTACAACAGTGGCAGTACAAGTCCAAAAGTTGTGCAATGAAGTAGTGACAGCAGGCTTGTGAACTTGACCTTGATAACACTTTCCTACAAGGGGGCTGATCACCAGATGGAGTTTTCCCTAAGCTCTGATGAATCAGTTAAATATGCACATAAATAAGAAAGGCATAGAAACGACACGCAAGCTGCAGTAAATCAAAGAGGCAGGCCTTATTTCAGTGTTGGCCGAAAACAGCTGGTCAATTGAATCCAGCTGGGTTTTAGATGTACGGGTATCACCACTGAATTGCCACTTAGCATCTGTCCTGGGCTCAGACTGACGGAATCCAACAGGAATTCGATGCGTGACACAGATTGGCACTCTCCTGAAATATTGCCACTTGTTGTTTAGTTGGTCTAATAATAGACTCCATTTCCACCGTGAAAGAGATGTAAAAATGGGATATGACACTTTATGCATCGCCTGTTCCTGTGAGGCCATGGAAGCTGTCAAAGACATTGATATGCAAATCTAAATGTATGTGATTTAAAGGCGTAATGGAGCATGAGAAATCCTCAAGGGTCCTATGAACTTGCCGGGGCTCCTGCTCGGATTGCTCAGAGCTGCTGCCTGTAAAATAAGGAGAAGCCTCTACGAGAACTTAAAAGCCATAGAATATTACCCAAGCCTTCCATCAGAAACGAGGAAGGGAAAACATACAGATGCCCCAACTAGTTGTTAGGGTCAGGCGGCCTGATTTTCTGGTTCCTGTCCCTGGTAAAAACACTGCCCCAAATTTGTCCCAATCTTCTGTTTTTGGGGAAATATTGTAGATGCCTTTTAAATGTTAAATGTTATTAGTCTGCACACATGGGCACCAGAGACCCTCCCCCGAGTCTCTAGAAGTTAAAATTCTGAGGTAGTGGAGGAAATACAGTACATGTTGAACTTGAGTACAAACTGTATGTATGGCCTTAAGATTCTGGTGTGGATAGAGAAGCCCACCATTTTCCTGCCCTTCGGTTTCTCCCAGTTTGGCTATTCCTCATCAATCCAAGCATCTGGTGGCAATCTATTAGCCACTCATAGACTGGCTAGCTGCAAAGCAAGGACTTTTTCGGCACCTTACACACTAACAAAGTTATTTCAGCGTAAGCTTTTGTGGACCTCTGTCCACTTCATCAGATGCATCAAATCTTCAGATGCAGTAGGAAGTTGGGGGGGGGGCACATATACACACACGGTACACAGAAACAACAATGAAACAAAAACTGAAACCAGGAGTGTCAGAGGGTGGAAAATTAAAATGATCTCGTCCAGTGACAGCCCTGAGTATATATAGATTTACCATCCATCCTGGAAAAACCGGGACTGCCCCAGTTTCCAGACCTTGGTCCCAGAAACAGGGCAGTCCTTGTTTTTTGGGTCCGCCGCCACTGCCGCCGCTTCGACAATGATTTTAAAGTTTTCCTATGTTGCCATCTCGGATCTCAAAATCTCGCAAGATCCAAGATGGCAGTGCCCAAATCTCGTGAGGCAGTGGCGGGAGGAGGAGGGGTGGTCAAAGAGGAGTCCTGGTTGGCACAAGCAGCTGGCCAGCCAGGAATCAGGTGGCAGCAGCAGCAGCACGGGGACCAGCACCACCACCACCACCACCACCATCACCTCCAGGAAGGAGGCAAGGGGGTGAAAAAGGGGGCAAAAATGGGGGGCTTAATAATCAATTAATAAAAAAAAATTCAAGTGCGCTAACACACGGGAAGCAGTCACTCTGCGCCCGCAACAAAAAAACAACCTGAAGCAAAAAGGACAGAAAAAAATATTTTTAAAAAATTCTGGAGGGGAAAAAATGTGTTTGTGTGTGTGTCTGTCGGTGTGTCGGTGTGTCGGTTTGGGCACCTCAAAATATGGTAAGCCTAAGTATATAGGATAGACATGGTGACAATTCTCAACTAAATGATCAAGAAACAGGAGGAAAGTTTTGAGACTGGCAAAAACTACTTTAGTTTTTGGCCACATCAAGAGAGCGATAACTAGTTTGCCACAGATACATTTCTATGGTAGGGGCGGTACTGTAAGTTGCGCCTCATCCTAGTCCCCGTTTACAACACGGCATGAGGTGGCCCCACCCCCTCGCCGTTGGAGCCATTCCGTGATGCGAAGGCAATGGGCAGATTTTTTAAAAAGGAAAAGGCTCAAGAATATTTGCATTATTGGGAAAATTGGGACGAGAGGATTCTGCCATGTGGTCAAGGGAGACCAAATAGTACGGCAGGGCTGTACTGGGCTACGCAATGGAGGTGCTGCATCTGGAGAGTTACTAATTGTGCCTGGTGGGAGTACACGTGATGACATCATCAGCATGCCCTGGGGCATTGTTAAACCATCGAGCAATGAAAATTGGGATAAGGCTTCATAGCAACATCGCTTAATGGAACAAACAACAAGGGGAATACACACTATTTTGCAAAAATTTAGAGGCACTCCCTCATATGTGATGGAGACCTATAGTGATGGGCCACTGGAGAAGACTTCCATGTGCCGTCACAGGACTGGCCTCAGGTTTCAAGGATCCGTCGGCAATGGTTCCTCAGCAGATCCCCTTCTAAATGGTGGTGTGTCCCCCCAGGCTTACACTGGAGGAGAGAGCAGCCTGGGGGCTCTCCTTGATAGTCCCCAGTGACTGCCATATTTTGACCACAATGTAATACTGTTTATGCTAATGGTGCATGATATAATTACAGGTGGGCCCCCGTATCCATGCATTCGCTATCCACGGTTTCAGTTATCCATGGATTGCGGGGACCCCCCCCCCCCAGGCTGTTACTTTTTTCCCCAGTAAGCTCAGTTTCTTCCTTAAACAAACAGGAGAAACAGCCTCTGGCTGCTTATTGCAGGCAAGTAGAATGAGACTAAGGGCTCAGTCCAGCCCAACTCAGGCACAGTTGAGGCCCAATTGTGGCACAATTGGGGCCCAAAATAGGACCGAGTTAGGCTGCAACTGTGCCTGAGTTAGGCAGGAGGCAAGAGCAGTGGGCCAGGATCGAGGCAAAACTTACCGCAGAGGCAGGCAGGCACCTGTGGGGAGCTGTCAGTCTTGTGGAAGCGAAGAGCCCCCTCCTCAGCTCGTCTATGTGCACCTACCACAGCTGCTGCAGCGTTCGCAGAAGATGGGCAGCCACAGGTGGGCCTGCAGGCACTGGGAGTGCGACAGTCAGCTGAAGGGCAGAGGTTGTGCCAGTGCCAGCTGCCCCAGGGCACCCTGGGCATTAGCCACCTGCCGCAGGGGGGAGTGCCACTGCCCTCCCTCCTGCAGAAGGCGATGCCACCCCCAAGCCACGGTGAGGCTGCACGTGGGAGTCATGGGGGGGTGAGCGTGGGAGAGAAGGGAAGGAGGGGGTGGGAACGGCACACACAAGGGGGGTCTCATGAGGTCTGGAACCGCCTCCGCCATGACATGCCCGTGCGCTGCCTGAAGCCCTGGGCCACCAGGGCCGTGGCTATGCCCACAAAGAAGGCATCCCGGTATGCCTTCTGATCCGTGCCCCGGCCAAGACCGAGAGATGCCTTGGGCTTGTCTGCTGTGAGCGGGAAGGGCTCACGCAGCTCATCACTCCCCAGATGGGGCAACGTAGGCGCCTTGCGGCAGGCGCTCTGGAGGGGTGGGGGGTGCCAGCGTCCATCATCAGGGAGTGGGAGGGGAGGCAGGCACACAGGCAGGCGGACAGGGGGTGCTGGGGAGGGACACAGGTGGGTCAGAAACAGACAACAAGGCTGGTGGGAGAGGGATACAGGGAGAGGGGTCTGCAGAGACCAATAGGGACACAGGGGTCACTTCGCAGATGGAGGCAATGCAGAAACGGGCGCCTCTCATGCAGACGGACCGAGGGCGGAAACGGACGCTGTTGACGGGCGGACTGAGGGCGGACACGGACGCCGTTGACGGGCAGACCGAGGGTGGTTGAGAGCCCCGGTTGCTGAAAGGGCTCTTCACGGACGTGGGGGACGTGCGCCATGTCGCCTGTCACTGTTTGCCTGCCTGAGAGGCCCCCCAACTCCCCCCTCCCCTCTGACCCCTGAGGGTCTGGCAGCCCCCCTGCTGTGTTCTCCCTGGGCTGGCTGTGGCAGGCCCTGGCTGGGATTCATGCAGGGCCTTGTGTGTTGGGCGCTGTCTCTGTGTGTGGGGGGCAGTGCTTGTGTAACATTGGGGTCAAGGTGTTCAAGGGGCCTTTGCCCAAGGGGCATCTTTATTGTTCTGGAACATTGGCAGGGATGGCCAGGCGAGGCTGCAAGGGGTAGGCACAGCAGCCACTCAGAATGTAGCAGCAGCAGCAACAGCAGCTGAGGAGGGTTGCAGGGCAGGCTCCCAGACCTCTGGCAGCATCGAGGCAGACGACCATGGGGCAACCAGACTGCGGGCCCAGGGGTGCTCCCCGGACGGTTGGTGGTAGTGGGCATTCCTGGGGGGATGAACAACTTGGGGGTGTTCCATGGCAGCTGCTGTGTGGTGGCAATCACCATTGAAGGAATGCCAGTGTGCCGGTTGCAAAGGCCTGCAGGGAGAGTAATCACACACAGCCGAGTGGTGTGAGACACAGAGCCTGGTCTGCGCTGCTTCCCTGGGTGTAAGGTGAGCATGATCCTGTAAGGGAAAGGGGTCAAAGAGAGAGACAACAACACAACTTGAGGGTCACAACCATGGCAATCCTAGCAATACTGACCTGTCAGTAGACCCTGTGGAGAAAAGAGGGGGGGGAACAGCTGGTGTCTACATATGGGTTACAGTTCCACACCCATGGCATTGTGTGCTCACATTAATACAGGCAGCTATGAGACAAGACATTGGTACAGAGACATTTCATGACAGGCATTGCAGGCAGCTATGAGACATGACATTGGTAAAGAAGCATATCATGGCAGGCTATGCAGGCAGCTATGAGACAAGGCATTGGTAAAGAGGCATAACATGGCAGGCATTGCAGGCAGCTATGAGACATGACATTGGTAAAGAGGCATATCATGGCAGGCATTGCAGGCAGACATTGGTAAAGAGGCATATCATGGCAGGCATTGCAGGCACGCATTGGTAAAGAGGCATATCATGGCAGGCTATGCAGGCAGCTATGAGACATGACATTGGTATAGAGGCATGTATCCTACCTATATTTCTCTATGCTAAGAGGCAGAAGTCAGACCACATGTCAGCACAAACCCTGCTCTTACCTGCACTTACCTGCTGGTGTTGTTGCCTGTGGGGGGGGAGAGGGGCTGGGAGAAAGACATGGGTTAGCAAACACTTGCATGGAGACAGCTGCCCAGGCACAGCAGTAAACAGTTTGGCCACAGGCAGAACAGCCCTCTCTGCCCTAGAGGGGGCAGAGAGGAGAGAGGTGAAGAGAAGAGAGAAGAGGGGTGTTAGAAAAGTTTTCAAAGTCCCACTTTGTGGCTGCTGGGGGACAGAACCCCACGCCACGTGCTCAGAGAGAGAAAGAGAGAGAGTGAGTGGAGGGCTGGGGCTGGGCTTTTGTGGGAAAGAGGCTGGGTGGGGCTGGGTGCTGATAGGGTAACTATTTGGGTCCGTGTCCAGAGTTAGGCCACAACTGTTCGGTCCTAACTCAGGCCCAACTCAGGCCCAGGGTGTTAGAACTTTTCAGGAGAGGGCTGGTGTGGGTAAGGTAAAATGGCTCCTATGGGTCTCCTCACATTTGGGTCCACCCTTTTTGCTGGCCCAAATTTTGGGCCTGAGTTGGGCTCGAGGGGGCGTGTCAGGGGCTCTCCAGCGTCTGGAACCGGACCAAATTTCGTAACCGCCCCCGTCACACCCCTGACACGCCCCCGACACGCCCACTTTTAGGCTGCAATTGTGCCTGAATTGTGCAGTTGTGCCTGAATTGTGCCTGAACCCAATTCAGTCACAATTGCAGCCCAACTCAGGCACAATTCAGGCACAACTCGGGCCTAAAGCACTTGGGCTGCAATTGTGCCTGAATTGTACCGCAGTTGCCTTGGGCTGGACCGGGCTGTAAGTTCTAGAGAGGCTCTGCAAGGTTAACAGAAACCTTACAGAGCCCCTCTAGGACTTAGTTTCGTTCTACTTGCCTGCAATGGAGGCTGCTTCTCTGTTTGTTTTTAAGGAAGAAACAAAGCTTGCTGAAAGAAAAATCAGAGCTGGGGGTGCGCGCATGCCTGCCCACAGGGGAGGCAGGGCGGGGGCCCCTCAGGAAACCATGGAGGGGTGTTCGCTCCTATCCACGGTTTCAAGTATCCACAGAGGGGCCTGGAACATATCCCCAGCGGATATGGGGGGAGTATTGTACTGTCTTGGGGCAGGGGCATTGCATCATGGATAAAAATAGATGGCAGCCACCAATAAGGCCGCCAAGAAGTGCTCCAGTCTGTGTCCCACCATCAATGTAAGCTCTCATGGGGGTTTGGGAGGCTTATCTTGATAGCCATCAGTGACCCAGAGCTGTTCATCATGGCTGAAGTGGCAACTGCCATCTTCTTCTTCTTTTTTACCCATAATGTAATGCCCATATCTTAATGTAGTATCCCAATCATGGCATGAGGGTGGGGGCATAGTGTTGTAGATAAAAAAAAATGTTACTGGCTGCCAATGCAGCCACTGAGAAGACTTCTAGTCTGCGGAGACCCAATCTTCACCAAATGGTGGCAAAGGGGGCCCCAGCAACATGGTAAAGCCTTGATCATGTTTTCCCTTTTTTTTCTAATGACTGGGACAGCAATGACTGATGTGTGCAATGAAAAGTAATTTCATCCCCCACCAGCATCATCCATTTTTATCCTACTTCCCACTTGTCTTTAAATAAATTAATAAATTGCTTAATGGCGCGATCCTGTGAAACATTACCCTGGAGGAACTATGGTTCTGCTGGGGGAAGGTGTCACAGGATTGGGCCGCCGTGCCCCGGAAAAGGGCAGGGATATCGGCGGTGTTCTCCGCCAATATCCAAAGCCCCTTCCCAAGCTTGGCTAGTCTAACAAGTCCTTCCTGGTTTTGCACCGGCCATTTTGCTGGCGCACAACTGAAGAGGCTGATGTGGGCTGCTGAGGCTCTCGCCGGGGGAAAGGGACATCCATCCCTTTCCCCCTAGGTGGCCTCCAGCCCTGCTGGTGCTGGGCCAATCCAGGATAGGGTGCAACATGCTTAGTGCACTGCAACAGATGTTAGTTAGAATTGGGCTGTAAATAATATATTGACAGATTAAATAAATTGGGGAGGTAGATGTTTCTTTGTAGTGTGTTTTGATACTGGTGCTGCTATTCTTTTTTCCGTATTTTGATACTTGTTGCTTTATCAGTGTTGTTTTTGTCCATGCTTTTGTGAATTTTATTGCAAGCTTAATTGAAAGCACAGCTATTTGACATTCTTCAGCTCTCAACACATACTATATCCACGCTTTGTACTGTAACCTTCATGCTGTGTTAAAAGAAGAAAATAATTATTCATAATTTCGGTGTAAATAATACAATTCTAAACTGTTCCATCGTAAGTGTGACTTGCATTAATGTTATCCATGTGCTACTTTTCTCTTAGCCAGGGATCCAATAAATAGCCATACCATATATTGCTAAATGTTCATGCTTACACCATTCCCTAATTTGTTCTGGAAGCAGCATTGCTTAAGCATCAAGGTGCAAATGAATGCAGAGAGAGAGAGAGAGAGAGAGAGAGAGAGAGAGAGAGAGAGAGAGAGAGAGAGAGAGAGAGAGATTAGTGTGTCATACTTTGAAGAATGGAGAATGAAATGAATGGAGAGAGATTAGCATGTCATACTTTGAAGACACCTCAATTTCCAGCATGCCATGATTTGTGAGAGCTTAGCAAATCTCCATGACATACTCATGTGTACATGTGTACCATAAAATTATATATTACCTTGTTTAGAAAAGGTTCATTAGGAAGATTAATGAGATGGGTTTTTTTCCTCTCATCCAACAAGCGCCTGCAAGCAGGGCACGAGTAATCCTTCCAGCTGTGGGAAGCAAGACACACATCTCCCCAGAGCCCCCAGCTCTACGGTGGCGTCTCCAGCATTTAAACTGCTCATTCTTTGAAAGTGTTATTCGTCAGCTTAATTAGCCCTAAAGGAAGCACTTGTTTCAAATCAGGACAACAGCTTTTCTGAAAAGGACATAATGACATTTAATGATGGCAACTTGTTTAAATAATGGAGCGTTTAGACTCCATTTTAAGGGAGGCAGGGCAAAACCACAATTGTCCTGAACCCCTGTGGGGGGATTCAGATTCCACTTTTGATATCACCTATGTTTTTGTAATTCTTCTTCTTATCTCCACCCTACTCATTAACTTCATATTAGCATAATTACATTGCTCTTTGTGACTGAAATGTTGTGACAACAAGCGGAGATTATGAAAACCAAGACTGAGCCATAAACCTCAGTGCCAGTGAGGGAGGCAAGCTTACCGCTCCGCTCTTTGCTTCAGGTATTTATCACTGCCTTTCCATAACAGTGACAGCAGGGTGGCCCAGAAGAACTGGGAGGGCTTTTGAAAAGGTGATACATTTCCCCCTGCCACCACACAGCATGTGTCTAATGCCTCTGCACATCTTAAAATGCAACAAGATACACAGGCAGATAGGCATGCGCAGGTATACACATTCATAGTCATGCATGTCTGATGCTTATTATCCATCTGCTAAGGAAAAGGGGAGCAGAAAGATTGCAGGCCTTGGGTGTGTGCATGTACACCCCCCCACACACACACACACATAACATAGTACACTGCAAGCAAACACAGCATTTAAATAGGTACGTTTTTAGATTCTCACGACGTGTCCAAACTTTAGAATTAAAAATAAGCATTCTGCCTGGAAAACTTTGTCATAAATAGCCTTACCATAGTCCCAGTTCTGACCGGGACAATCGCAGTTCAGGAGCCCAATCACGGGCTCCCAGCCAGTCTCCTCATTGTCCCGGCAAACTGGGACTAGCCCCCGCCACAGCGCTAATGCACTGGGTCTTTTTCCAGCCTCGCGCGCGTGCGCGAGGCTGGAAGCACTTTGAAAAGGTCCGAGTTCACTCTCAAAGTGCTCCCAGCCTCGTTGTGTATTTGCGCGAGACTAGGAGCTCTCCGAAATGGCCCGAGTTCACTTGGGCTGTTCCGGGGAGCTCCCAGCCTCGTCGCGTATTCGCGCGAGACTAGGAGCTCTCTGAAATGCCCCAAGTTCACTTGGGCTGTTCTGGAGAGCTCCCAGCCTCGTCGCATATTTGCGTGAGACTAGGAGCTCTCCGAGACGCCCCGAATGAACTCGGGTCGTTTAGGAGAGCTTCCAGCTTTGTGCGACTATGCGACGAGGCTGGAAGCTATTCGAAAGTTACGGAGAGCTTCTAGCCTCACTGGGAGGAAGTCCACGCCCCCGGCCACGCCCCCAATCCCGGCCGTGTCCCGGCCATTATCGCTTCTGCCCCCCCTGCGTCGGGGGGGATCTGGTAAGGCTAGTCATAAAATACAATTTTATTGTTTCACTCAGATGGTTACAACTTTACGTTGCGCCAGCAACATTACAGGCATCCTCAGAAGTAACGTGGCTACTGTCTGCAACTACTAATAAATACCGTCTCTACTACCCCGGATGTTTGTGTTGTAATTAGCAGACAGTAACCAGGATACTTCTGAGGATGCCTGTAATGTTGCAGGCGAAATGTAAAGTTGTAACCACCTGAGTGAAACAATAACATTGTATTTTACGATGAAGTTTTCCAGGCAGAATGCTTGTTTTTAATTCTACAGGATTTAAAGATTGGTGTAGGTGGATGAGCCTTTTTGTCACCACTCCCTCTGGCTCCATCCCATAAAATATGCCACATACAGATAAGTCCATACTCAGGATGCACTTATTTTATGGAATCCATAGCAATTTGTTTTAAGGATGTGCAATATGCCCTGTCCCTGAAACATTTTGCTAGGAGAATTATAATTGTTTCTCCTTACCTTAAAGTTTCACAGGGGTCCCCAAGGAGACATCTCAAAAGTATGCATTGAATTTCGTTTTAGAAGAAAATCCCACAAATGTTTGGGATGTATAGAACCTCATTGAGAACATTAGCTATTGTTAGCAAAACTCTGGGTTTCCCTAATCCTATTTTTCCTAAGCAGGAACTTCCAAATTTACTTCAGATTTTGCTTTGAGTTTGATGGATCATAGTTTCACTCAGGTAGCTAAGAGACAAAACTGTCAATCACCATTGCAAATGTTGTTTCTAGCCTTTAGCATCCTTTTCTCATTTGTTCCTCATTCCTTATCCTGATTAGCAGGATGATACATAGGTAAAGCCAACCCCTGTGCGGTGTTATTTCTGTTTCACAGAGTTCAACTATACTACTTTCATGGGTCCCAATCTCACTATATTTTACATACAGATTTTCTTGGCTTTCATTGACCACATTATCCCAAGATGGATTTGATTCATTGTAGAGTTTTACATGATGTAAATAAATTATTCATAAAAGCTGAATACCACAGGATGCGATGAATTCTACCTACCTGCTTCTTTAGATTTGGAAAGTGATTTAAGCAAATGGCAGGTATATGCATATATTCATTAAGGCACAATGAAACATAAGCTGAGTCAACAAGGGGGGCACATATAAAACAGCAGTGCTGTGTGCTGATGTCGAATAGTCGTCAGATTAGATCAGAGAATAGCATAATCACTTCCGAAACGAAGGGATAAGGCTTCTAAGGGACAAGCTACAATGCACACACAAATGTGTGCAAGAGGCATGCTTCTAACTGGAAGCACTTCGTATATAAAAGATGGCTGTGTGGGGGTAGGCAATGCTGGTCAAGACCAGGGCATGGAGGAAGGAGGGCATTTCCCCCCTGCATTGTTTTCAAGCCAACAAATGCTCTCGAAGTGGCAATTAGTTAGCCCCCTGAAGTGGCAGTTTCTTCAAATTGCCTCTCAAGGGCTAATTGCCACTTTTGGCTTGAGCATATTTTGGCTTGAAAATGGTGCAGGGCAGTGGTTTCTCAACCGGTGGTACGCATACCAACAGGGGTACTTTGGTGCACCTCTGGTGGTACTCAGACCACTGGGACCCCCCAAACCCTGCGAAAATGCAGCACATTTGGCACAGCGTTTTCGCTTCCGAGAGACTCCTGCCTTTGGCCAAGCCTCTCGGATGCTAAGAAAACAGTCCACCTCTTACTGGCCTCCGGCACCCTCCTGCACCGAAAACTAGGCCGAAAACCTGGAAGTAAGCAGCAATGACATCATCACCACTTACTTCTGGTGGTACTTGGCGTGGCGGCCATGTAGGTGGTACACCACACCAAGTATGTAGAGAACCCCTGGTGCAAGGGAAAGTGTGACCCTCCCCAGCTGCCTTGGTATTGACCAGGATCTCACCCCCACCCCAGCATGGCCATTTTTTACAAATAAGAGAATGGTGGAAGCACACTTTTGGTATGGAAGCATGCCATGACTGGAAGCATGCCTCTACCATATGTACTTGCATGGACATCACGTTTGGCCCTATATTGGTGGGATTACCATATAATGAAAGAGAAAGAGAAATTGTTGTGGTTCCCAGTTGCCTCTCAGATAACAGGAATGCCATAATGGTGCCAGGATGGTGTAGTGGATGTGGACTTAGACCTGGAAAATCCAGGTTCAAATCCCCACTCAGCCATGAAGCTTCTTGGGTGACCTTGGGCCAGTCACTATCTGTCAACCTCACCTACCTCACAGGGTTATTGTTGTGAGGACAAAATTTATTATTTATTTATTTATTTTTAAAAAATTATATCCCGCCTTATCCCTATGCCGAGGCAAATGCCCAAGGCGGCTTACAAAAAAATTAAGAACAAAAGGAGGGAAGGAACCATGCACACTGCCCTGAGCTCCGTAGAGGAAGGGTGACATAAAAATTTAATAAATAAATAAAATGGCACACTGCATGACAAATCCGTCACTCTGCAAGTCAAAGATCCGAGATATCGTATTTTGAGCTTCCTGTCTGATTGAAAAAAAAGCATTAGCCATGAACAGAGGTATATGTGAACTACAGACAGAAAGATGTGTGTCAGTGAAACACTCCACTCTGAAACGAGCATAGATCCCTCTGGCTTCGTATCCCCTGTTGCATGCAAACAAGATAGTTTTCTCTTTTATTTCCTTCCCCCAAAGTAGAGATAATAAAAGCCAGGGGCCAGACAATTTAAAGTCAGCCAAGAAAAGGGAGGGGAAAACAGGACTAGCTATGAATAACTCAGTAGGGGAGATGACCTGCCTGGTTCTTTCCCATGGCAGCCTATTCACACTCTATTGCGTGGAATCTTTGTTCTCTTTAAGAAGTTTCCACTCAAAGTACAATTTCTGTGTTTGATGTTGCAAAAAGTCATTTGGAGTCGTCCCCCCCACCTCACCCCATAAACACTCTGCCTTAAGCTCCACCTTTAATAGACTGGTCACTATTGTAGATGTAATCAACAGCAATACCTCCCACAGGCTGGCACAGTTTCAAGCTTTCTTGCAGAAGAAATTAGATGTACATTTAAAGAGGGGGGCATGGAATAGTTTTTCACTATTCTTTCTTCCTCTAAACTGACATTCCAGCTGAAAGATCTATTTCAAACCCAAAATGCCCTTTCAGTTTTGAGAAGTAACATATAATTATGTACAAAGTTACATGTGGTCTACGTATGGTCTTTCTTTTCCATGTACGCCGAGCTTTGATTTGCATTGTGCTGTTGCTGTTGTTGGTGGTGTTATTTTTCACTCTCCTTTAGGGAAGTCTACATTTCTGAATCAATAAGGCTGGGACGTTATATTCAATCCGAAATAAATTGTTTACAAAGAGTGGAAATACTTGCAAATCAACACAGAAATTTGACTTGTATGGGAGACATGTGGTGATCTTTTATTTTGAAAGTATATATGTTAGGAATTCTAAAATAACAGCTGTACTAGATTTTCATCACATTTTAGGTACCGTAAATAGTGTGCTTTTGAGGTGTCCAAAGTGGCACAAAACTCCCTATACCTTTCTTAAAAAAAATTTTTTTTCTACCTGTTCACAGCCTGAGCTACTGCAACATTAGTGTCATTTTTCCTTAATCACTAAGGCCTCAGTCCTAAAGGCCTTGCACTGCCAAAACGAGCTTTCCAGCAGCGCAAGGTGCTTTATAGTGGTGTGAAAACCTGGCTGCTGTTGTGCGCTGGCAGACCACTGCCAATGGTGAAAGGTGCGGCGCAGGGCCCATGAGAGGGGGTAAAGGGGATAAATTGTACCCAGGCCCAGGGTCAAAAGGGGGGACCTGGAGTCAAAGGAGGGGGACCAGAAATTTCCTGAGATCTCAACTGGCCTCACAGAGAGTGAAAGACAGAGGCCGGGCCAACCAGGAGGCCAGGTCTACCAAAGGGTAGACCTGGGTGCTGTATCAGAAAGTCTGGTAGACCTGGGCTCCAGAGACTTTTCCAGCCATTGCTGCCCCCCCGCCCCATTTTCCCCTCCCCCGTTGAGAAGGAACCCCCTGATAAAATTCCACTCAGAGGCCCTGGTGCGGCACAAGCAGCAGCAGCTCCAAGGGACTCACTGGCGTGAGTTGTCAGTGGTGGTGGGCCATGGGCATGTAGGGGGAGTAATAGCGTGTGTTGGAGAGGAACCAGGGTGTGTGTTGAAGGAATGAGGGGGTGAATTTGACATCAGGGACCTGTAGGAAAACCGGAGGTTATTTAAACACTTTTTTTAAGTACAGGTACCTCCGCCTTCAGGTTACCTATGGGTCTCCTATATAGCTGACATAAGTCTGAGGAGAGAAAAGGGAGAGGACTGGGCAAAGGGGAGGGGATATGACACATCTCTGCCTCTAACTGACCGCAACTTGCGGAGTTCAGGATCTGGGGCAAGGTGTCGTGTTGTGGCAGCAATTCAGACTGGCCTGGCAGTGATGCGATCTTCGCGCCATCACTGGGCCTTTTGTGACAGTGGAATGATGGTTTCACTGTCACAAAAGGCCCATAGGATTGGGCCATCAAGGACTTTGTGCCAGGTGCAAGGGAGTGGCAACTGGACACAGGTATCTTGTTGTCTCGTGTGCTCCCTGAGGCATCTGGTGGGGCCACTGTGTGACACAGGAAGCTGGACTAGATGGGCTTTTGGCCTGATCCAGCAGGGCTCTTCTTATGTTCTTATGTTCTTATGACTTTATTCTATGGTTGTTTGGGATGGGGCTGACGACATATCACATGAGTGAGAGGAAAATGGATTCTTACTTTGGTTAAGTTCAACACAGTTATAATAATAAATATTAATGTTAAATGTTAATTTACATATGAATTCAATATAATTATTTAGATATGTTAAATAATATGAATAAAAGGCATATTTGCCACACTCCCTGTTTATTGCTAAAACTCTGAAACCAAAGAGCCTGCAGAACGGCCTCTGTAAATGCGCCCTCAGAAACTGGGTGATCAGTCTGCACTGCACCTGAATAGAAAAGAGCAAGAACAGAGCTGTATAAAGCTGGCAAGGTTTTTTGGGTTTTTTTCTCAGTGAAAATTTTCAGTGTGTGAAATTGCTGTGGAGCGATGAGACTCTTCTTGGTGCCATATAAATTATCTTCTGGGATTGGAAGAAAAATGGCCTTATGATATATCTGTGAAGAGGAACTCAGTGTTTTTATACACTGAGTATTTATACACCATGTCCTATCCAAACACCCACACCCCATCTTTGGTTGTTGCCCACACATAAAGAGCAAAATTAGTATCTATTGCTCTTTCACTCCATGCAAAGATGCAAACAAAGTCATCCCATTACACTGGCAGAGAGTGAGGTCAGATTTTAAGTCAAGTGATTCTAGTTAGTGAGTTACAACAACTCATATCCTAGCACTGCTGGCAGAAACTTGGCAAACCCCCATGCACTCAGTTTATTAAAGAAGTCATGGATAATAAGGTTTCTGAAGTTAACATACCTAACATTTCTCCATTGAAAATAATTTTCTTTTCATGTCTATATCTATTTGGTAGAGCAAATGTGATGTTCAGGAAAAAAAATGCTCAGCAATTAGCCTCCAAGTGACATTGTGTTAATTCATGGGAATTGTCAAATGATGAGAATTCTGAGCCAAAAGAAGAATTGCTTGCTTTTCATACGAACGTCCGATAGTCCTACAGTGGGCTTCCCATTCTCTTTCACCATGAATGTACCAAAACAAAACCGTCTTCCATCATAGCTGCAGTACTAAGATGCCCCCCAAAGTCTTGTGTGACAACCAAGCTTTTAATTCTTCCAGAGGACTGAGTGACAAAGATTAATTGCCATTTCAAGCATCCTTGTTATCGTTATGCTATTAATTAGTTTAATGATGCATTCATTTAGATTGGAAATATGATACCAGTAAGGTTTAATTAAAAAAATCAATAACTCATTAACAAGTTATTGCTGTACCTACATGGTGCACCAGATTAATTCCCTGCTGTTGAAAAAAAAGCATCTTTGATTCCAATGAGGAGATTTATGTCTATAGATTTTTGTTTTATTTCAAGTGATTGCTTGTTTGGAACGTCAGGCACATAGAATTATTGAGTCACTGACTTCTAACTTACAAACCTATCACCTCTATTTCGGCAGCTGTAGATTCCACAGATGAGATTCTATTTTTACAAGAATTACAGACTATTGTGGAAAATTCCTGGAGGAATTCTCCATCTACATTTACATCTTATGGTTGTAAATGTTCAAGCTCTGTAAAGTGGTGGCCTTAGAATTTTCAGCTTCCCCTTGTAATAAAGAGGAAGACTTCTAAGATAGCTGTCTGGGCTGGGACTGACTGTGCACCAAATCACAAATCAGACGTGAACAATGAAAAAGATACAGGAGCAACCAGAGGAACTGAACTGGTCAATGGGTTGAAAAATAGGAGACAAACAGCCCAATCCTGTGTAACGTAATGATACCCGGCCGGCCTAAAGGGCCGGCCACGGTATCCTAACCAGGTCCCGGGCTGCCTGGGGGCAGCCTGGGTGTACCTTGAAGGAAGGGGACAATCGTCTCCTTCTCCCTGTGCAACCCAGCCTAGGCCCTATGGGCCTACTTGGATGTACGTCAGCTCTGGAGCTGGCATACATCCGAGGCCCGGATGTCGGGGCAACCCGGGCAGGAAGAGGGCTTTGGATATCGGCGGAGCTCACCGCCGATACCCCTGCCCTCCCCCCCTCGCCTGGGTCATCCAATGGCTATCCTCCCAGTCCCACACCATCCGGTCTGCCCTTCCCCCACCCCTGTGCTGGCCGGTGCAAGACTTACCCTTTCTGGGTAAATCCCCCCTTTTTAATGGGATCTTCTGAGAGAAAAACATGTGCTTTACCCAGGGAGCTACTGTATATCTCCAAGTCGGATCCCAGTCATGGGGATTTGAACAACTTGAGATCAAGTGCTGAAAGAATGTGTCTTGTTCACCATCTGACCCCAAGACAAATTTCTACAATGGCTTTGAAACTCAAGCAAGCTTGTAGATGTTTTTGGCCTCCAAAGCCATTGTAGAATTGGAAAGTCACTGCTCTAGGTCTTCTGCTCTGACAGAGGAGAGGCTGTCCCTGGAGCTGGAAATCAGGAGTGGGGTTTGGAGAGTGGGGGTAAAATGAGGAAATGTTTTCTCCTCTTGGCTCATATTCCTACTCTTCTGTAGCAAAGCCCCTGTTGCATTTCCTAACCCAAAAAGTCACATGACACAATCTTGATGGTGGGAGCAAATAATGCCTTTTAAATAGTAAGCTTCTGGTCTTCGTGTGTGTGTGTGTGTGTGTGTGTGTGTGTGTGTGTGTGTGTGTGTGTGTGTGTGTGTGTGTGTGTGTGTGTGTGTAACTAATAGCTTAGTAACACTAGCCTGTTACTGTACATTCAACACAGCAAATACTTCAGGGCACGTTGCATATAATTGGCAGAATCACTGGCAGAAAGTCTAATTTTATAGCAATTGCATACTTGTACTTTGACAATGAAGAAACAATTGCCACATTTTCTTATTTTCAGGATTATAGGGGAATCACAGCACTTGCATCCATTTTCTTGTTATATTTAACTATGATATTTCTATACAAATGAAGGCATAAGGAAAGAAAAAATTAAAAAAGAATAAATGTGTTGACAGTTTTTACACTATATTTTTCTTCCTTGACCAAATTCCTTGAATGGGCATTATTCCTTCAGGGCATTATTAACTTTTTTCCATCAATACCTTGGAATGATGTTAGGTCTATGGAGTTGTGTAACAATGGGATGCATCCTGTAGATCTCTAGAACTAGAAAGGGGATGAACTTACTGCACCAAAAGTGACTTGTCACACCAGCATTTGTTTCTGTAAAATGCCGACCTCAGGTAGAAATTGAGGAGTCTAAAAGGAGATGACAAGCCTAGGAAAATGCAGGGTTTTTTTTTTCCTTCCTATGGATGTACTGTAATTACAGAGCAGGGCACATTACGTAGGGCACACCTTAGGCATTTTTATACACCAGGCAAAA
This sequence comes from Plestiodon gilberti rubricaudatus, assembly GCA_026170595.1. Taxonomy (NCBI): domain Eukaryota; kingdom Metazoa; phylum Chordata; class Lepidosauria; order Squamata; family Scincidae; genus Plestiodon; species Plestiodon gilberti. The sequence continues at coordinate 182,016,292 of JANXHW010000002.1, forward strand.
TACACAAACAGCATGCTGTCATCATCGCCTTTCTAACAGTCACTCACAAATAAGGTAAGGTGATCTGTGAACGTAATTCATGGTGAGTGGAGGAGATGGAGCAGAGACTGGGAGGGGACATTCCATTTTCTTTGCCTTCTTGAATCTACCCAGGTCAGTGTCAGGAGACAGCCAGATTGGGCACCAGCTGAAGGTTCATACTCCTCAGAGGGTCCACCCAGTTGGACTCACCCCTGAACCTCCCAGTACCACTGGCAAAGGTGATGCAAAACAACTGAGAGATCCATGCCATTGCTGCATTTGACATCTAGAAATGGGAGCATTCCCCAGAGGCATTTGCAACACCATATGGTTTGTAGGGGACACTCCCATTGAGGAGTGAATGCTTCCAATGGTCAGTGAAGACACGGAGAGAAGGAACAGCTGCTGCAAGTTACCCACTGCTGCTGGTAAGCTCGGGAAGTTGTGGGGGCCCAATGAGCCATATCATTAAAATGGCCTATTTCATGGTATATCACTATATTTTGTTGTGCAAACGTCAATAAGTCTGCCACTAGCCATGGGTGATCCAGTGCTGAGCTTTGCTCCAGGGTCGCCAGCAACCTGGCACTGGTATTGAACCTATCATCCACCAATAGGTCCCTCTGTGAGCCATATATGTAGAGATAGCTCTCACAAAAGGTAGTGGCCACTCCAGTAATAGTAGCAGCAAGTATGTTCATATTATATGATCTCACACCCAGTTTGAGCAAGGTTGCTGTCACAGTGTCTAGGAAGCCACTCACTCAGGGACTCAGGGACACTCCAGCAGCATCTGTAACAGTCAAGCTGTAACGTTCCTAGCTTCAGTAGTGTTGTGGTGAGGGCCCTTCTCACAATCACTTCTGTTGAGTTGGCTCCCACTCATGCTGGGCTGTTCTATCAGTCTGTCCTTCTTAGCTCAAGCACTCATTCTACATCCTGCCAAATATTTCCAAGCCTTTTCCTACCCTTTCCAAGTAGCTCCTGTCTAGTGTGAGTCTGATAACTAAGGATAGCATGCATTCACTATAGATGGGGCATTTTTTAGGCCGTTTCTGCCAGTGGCTCCATTGCATGCAACGGTGGCACAACATTTGTGGCACAACATCGCAGGGTTATTTAACATCGTAACAACGGTGGCACAACATCGCAGGGCTATTTATGACAGCGGATAGATAGATCTGCTGCTGTAAATGGCCCATAAGATTGGGCCGTGTCTCACATCCTGCTTCTTTGTCCTGAAAAACTGCAGGGTCAGGGCTTAACTATGTAGATGTGATATGCTTGTGTATTTAAACCCCCAATGCTGCTTTAATAAGGGGAAAAAACACCTTCAGGAGACTAAGTAAAGAAGGAGTGGGGGCTGCTTGACTCTTTCCCTGCCTGTTCTTCTGCTCCAAATTACCTCTTCTCACCCTGCAGGGTTCCAGATTCAGATTCAGATTCAGAACCTTTATTGGCATAATTAAAACATACATAACATACAACATAGACATATAACAAGTAAGGGTGAAGAGTCCTAACCTAGCATACACTACCCATATGACTCGCACTGCGCCTCTTTACAATTAGCTTTAAGTAGGTTGCAACTTTTTCTGTTAATACAACATCTACACCCTGTAAAATAATCCGGATTTTTTCCTGATCCTCCCAACTCCACCTATTGGACAGGATCGGATATAAATATTTCTCACGTAGATCACTATACAGGGGGCAATAAAATAACATATGGTGCAGAGATTCCACACCTCCCACAGCACAAGAACAACATCTCTCCCTAGAGGGAATCCCTCTAAATCTCCCATAAAGTAACTCTGATGGCATGACATTACACCTTGCCAATAAGAAGGCCCTACAATCAGATGGGCATTTTAGGTGGTATAAATACTCTGCCCGTTGGCCATACTTAATAGGGATCTGATAATGAAGTGGTGAGCATGTCGTGTTGGCAGCATGCTGAAGTTCTTGCTGTTCAATATCCAGGAGCCTGCCCCTAATTGTTCTAAATGCTTGTTCGTGGGTCAGTGAACCTACTATATCTAAAGCAAGGCCTATAGATTGTATTTTATTTTCAAAATAAGTGGCCCCAAAAGGGGGCTCAGAGTCCAAGAGAAGTCGGGTAAGTAAACTATCCTGGTCTAGATCGTAGAAAACTCTTAACCAAAATTTAAAAAATCTCAGCCATGCCACAGTCTCCACCCGAGATTGACCAGCTTCTAAACAGAGAGTGGCATAGGCCACACAACCTGGCAACCCAAAGATTTTCCGGAGAAATGACGCCTGAATCCTCTCTAAAGAACGGTTCATAGCACACATCCATATAGGGACGCCATATAGGACCTGAAGAATGATTTTAGCATTGAAGACCTCAAGAGCTGCTGGCACATAAGAATTCCCTCTGGTGTAATGAAAACGTATAATAGCTTGGGCAGTAACCCTAGCAATACTTAAGGCAGCTTTACGATGAGGGATCCATGAATGTTTATAGTGAAAATAGATCCCTAGGTATTTAAACTGTTTTACCTGCTCTATTTTGTTGCCACTAAAGATCCAATTAGATGGCTTCCATGATTTGCCGAAAACCACAATTTTAGATTTACAGTAATTCAATTGCAGGTTATTCTTACATAGATACTCTGTACATCTATTTATTAAACGTTTCAATCCCAGACGTGTGCACGATAAAATGACTGCATCGTCTGCATAAAGAAGAAGAGGTATACGTAATAACCCAAGTTTGGGACTATGACCCTCTATTTCCTCTAAATAGGAAGCCAGATCATTAATGAAGAGGTTAAACAGAGAGGGGGCCAAGATACAACCCTGTTTGACTCCTCTGTTAGTTGAAAACTGTTCAGATAGTTCCCCTCTCAAGGAGACTTTAACTTGACAGCTGGTATCAGAATATAAATTTCTAATAAAATAAAGGAGTCTTTTTTCAAGCCCAAGATGTAAAAGTTTATCCCACAAAAGGGATCTGTCAACAGAATCAAAAGCTCCCTTAAGATCAAGAAAAGCCACAAAAAGTTTAGAATTGGCCCTCACTAGCTGTTTGTTAATGAGATGAGACAATATCAGGCAGTGATCTAAAGTGGATTTACCCTGCCTGAACCCAGCTTGTTCCAGCCCCAAGATTCCATTCTCTCTAATCCAGGCAGTCAGTTTATTCAACAGATGCCTTGCATACATCTTACCAATAACTGACAAAAGGCTTATAGGCCTATAGTTGTTTGGAGATCTATGGTTTCCCTTTTTATAAATTGGAATAACTATAGCCCTGGTCCACATCTTAGGCATCACGCCAGTTCTATCTACCAGGGTAAAGAGGTGTGCAAGCAATGAGGCCCACCACACCGGGTCCGCTTTCAATAGATCAGGGGGTATAGCATCAGGACCGGGCGCCTTCCCTGGTTTCAATTGGTCGATAAGTTCCCTTATCTCCTCAATCGAGACCGGTGGCCATTCCGGGAGATCATAGGATGTAAGATCACCTAAGGATGTAGAGACTCTGCCCCTTTCATAGGAAGTAGACAAGAAGTATTGTACCCAAATCTGGGATGGGACGGCAGAAGGGTCATGAGCTTCTTTACGTAGGGAGCCTGCCACAATATCCCAGAATTTTTTGGTGTTTCTAAGAGAGATAGATTGAAATAACAAATTCCATTGATCTTGAATAAATTTCTGTCTTTTTTCTTTTATAGAATCTTTTAGTTGTTGTTTTAAAATAAAATATTGAGCTGGGATCACAGCCAAATTAGACTCCCTATACTGCCTATAAATCCTCCTAATACCTTCTTTCATGATACTACAGTCCCTATCAAACCATGTTCTCTTATCTGGATCGACCCCACCTTTTAGTGAGCTAGGCTTTTGTCCTAGCTCGGTGAGAATATACTCCATGAGCCCATCATACATTTTGATTTGTTCAAACGGTTCAGCGGTAGAGGCCACAAATGACCTAGATTCCACTGAGAGTTTCCTCCTCGCTAATTGCTGGAACTTTTGTATCGACACATTATCCCTCGATATTTTTGGCATCAATTCAAGACCCGTTCCAATAACCGCCGGGTGGGTTCTTACAGGGCGTTCAAGATCAAGATGGCATATTAGCGGAAGATGATCACTAATAGTAGACTCCCCCACATAAAACTCATCCACACAAGATTTTAATGACAAGGGAACCAAGACATAGTCGATTACACTGGATCCTTGCCGAGATACAAACGTGAATTCTCCAGCATCCTTGAATTCAAGTAGGCCATTTAACCAAATGCTATTGAAATAAACACTAAATCTAGCTAGTGAGAGACCTGCAGCATTAGATTGTTTGTCTTTAGAGTGCCTGCTAAAGGAACAAGAAGGAGGCAAGGATGCATCCCTTGCTACATCCAGGGCCTTATAAAAAATCGAGTCACTATTCCCTACTCTCGAATTTAGATCTCCAGATAAAATCAGATCCGCCCACGGGAACCGTCTCTCTAGATCCTTCATGACATTTCTCAAATAACTCCATTGCTGATCACGTTGGGACTTGTTCGAAGAAGTGGGGATATACACATTAATTAGAATCAAAACTTTACCTTTTAAGGTCACCTTAGTGGCCTGAACTTTACAGTAATTATTAGCCATCATCAAAAGTTCTGAATTCAGCTGCGAAGTAACCAATGTGGCTAAACCCACAAGAGCACGACCCTTGGTCTTGGCTTTTTGGGCGGGTAAGGAGTATGACTCAAACCCTTCCAAAAGAACTTGCTCTTGGGACCATGTTTCCTGTAATAAGATGATATCAAAACCCTTAAGAAAGGCAATGAATTCCCCATCCTTTAGCTTCCCTTTCCAACCAGCTACATTCCAGGAGAGGATTTTAACAGAGGTATTAGGTGGGACATTAACTTCCTCTAAAGGAGGAATATCGGGTCAATCCTCAATCAACTGCACATCTTCCACCCCAGGAGCCACATGCTGAATGCAACCATTCAGGGTGGACTGGATCCCCTTATTGGGATTATCTAGAACAATACCCCTAGGAGGCGAACAATGTATAAACGCTTGTGTTGCAACCCGATTCGAGTCTTGAGAATTATGTGGCAGGATCTGCGGAGGAGCCAAGTCCTCTGTTACTGTAGAGTCTAACAGTGTGATCATGTTATCAGCAGGATCAGGAACCTCTTGAGTGGAGTTTGCCCCCATAATGATGAGGAGTTCAGATCTAACTTTTTCCAAACTCTTAACCATTCTCTGTTGTTCCTTGCGTGGTAGATCCTTAAAAGCATCAATGGTCTCCTGTTCTATTGAGTCTCCCTCTATATCCAATTGCATTACAATATCTTCAGCTCTCGGAGTTGGCTCTTGTTCAGGACAGTCTCTTCCTACGGTGACTCCACTGGCAGTAGTAGCCCGGGCCAGTTTAGGAGCCTCTGCTGGCTCCGACTGATGTTCAAATGAGGGTGCTGCCGGGGGCTCTAAGACGTTTACCCAGAGAAGATCCCCCACTGCACCTATTGGAGGTGCTGAACTCGGGGGAACCAATATGTCCTTGGCCATAGATAAAGCTTTGGCTGATTGATCAGTATTAGACTTAGGAACCATGCTAGTGTTAGCCTTGTTGGGTGCAGGTGTTGAATCCATCTCCTCTTCATGGGCTGGCATCCGCATAGTCCCTACTGCTTCCCCTACCGAGGACACAATCAGGTGATTCAAGGGGTTCAGATTATCCTGCAGGTTATCCTGCAATTTGGCCAAGTTTTCCTCAAGGCGCAGAATATTCCCTTCCAGCTTGGCTACAAAGGTAGTCGTCGTATCATCACAGCTGGGGCAATTGGCCAGGCCTCCTAAGGAGTTAAAGGCAGAAATCTTTGGCGATTTAAATGCAGGCTGAGCAGAGGCGGATGGACGAGTGCCAAGTTGCTCCGGCCTTGAAGCAAGATTGGAAGAGCTTGGAGGAGTTAATCTCTGCTTCACTGCTAACAACGGCACTGAGCCTGAGTCCACGAAAACTCTCCTTGCTGAGATACAGAAAGAACCCAGGAAACTTCTCATTTTAAGCAGCATCGAGGGAATGGTCGGGGTTGCAAATTCCATTAATAATCTGACCATATAAGGGGGGCCAGGTAGTCTTTCAGTAGTTTGTAGGTCTACCTGACCCTCTGCCACTCTTAAAAGCTGGCTCAAGGAGTGCCGTGCAGATCTTTTGTTACTCCAGCGACCCCTATTCAAGTTATTGTCCAGCACTTCAAGAGTTATCTGTTTTGGTGATAAACGCCGTGAGATGACTGGTTTAGGAGCTTCTTCATGCCCTCTCCCAGGGTCGGCAATTAATCCTCTATCCCCCATAGGTGCCAGACTCTGGGGATTTGTAGCATTAGCAAGACACTTATTAAACAACTCATGAAGGGAGTTGATTTTAGCTGTTGTGTGTTTAAGTTCTTGAAAAATGGCTGAGAGTGTTTTCCCAGTTAAAACACATTGCTCCCCCATTAAAATCATTAGGGAATTATCAGAATGTATCAAACCTTCTGACTGTTTTGTCTGTCCTCCGCCATCCAAACCATCCATATCATATGGGGGTGAAAGTTTTCTAAGTTTCTTGGTTCTTCCCGAAGATTCCCTCGTTCTTTCAGGCGGAGAGCCCTCTGGAGCAACATAATTATTTCCTTTAGCTGGAGTTTCATGAAGAGAAATAGCAGGCAACTCCTGCAGCATATCGCTTCCTCCCACACCTGGGAGAGATTCTGAGTCCAAAGCAGAAAACTTATTTGGAGATGCTAATTTAATCATCTCACCCACAGACTTGGTCCAAGCTGATAGATCTTCCAAACATAACTGTTTGGCTGCTTTGGTCTGATGAGAAGTCTGACCCGAAGGGGCCCTCTGCCGCTTTTTCTTCTTTCCCATCTCTCGCAGCCCAGGCAAAACAATCCGTCAGAATCCTCAATTAACAACGCTCAAAAATCTAATAAAAACAGCAGGTCCCTAGCAGGAATCCTTGTCAATAAGGAATAAAAATTAATTGAGTACCAACGAACCTCTGAGGCCAGCTAGGATAAGATCGTTCAGGAGAGCTCTATCAGCAGAAGTGTTAACAAGCAGCCATCTTGGCTAACCTCTCTATGTAAAATCCCAGGCAGTTAATGATGTTGTGCTCAGGCCTCCAAATACGAAGTCCACCCTGCAGGGTTCCAAACAAGTGTTCTCAAGGGTAAATATGCAGAGAGAACCCAAGGAGAAGATTCTGAGTGGAAAACCAGCAGGCAAGGAAAAGGTCAAGCATCAGGTCTTCAACTTTTCAATTAGCGTTTAACAGCTGCTTGATCTGCAGGAAGTTATAGGTGATGATGTTGCCATGCCATGAAAAGTGTTACCTGCTAATTCTTGCATGTTAGAAGACAGACCAGGTCAGGCTGGTGATTCTAATCAGAGAACACTAGCAAAGCACAGGCACACACCATGCTCTTCTTTTCTACGCAAACTGCTGCCTTCTACTGTTGCTTCTCCTTAAGTCATCCAAGTAGCATCAAGTTAAGCCAAGACTTCAGGACCAGCCCACAGTTCCCTCCCCCTGCTGCCTATGTACTGTTCCAGGCACCTGCACCCTCCCCTCTTCTTTCCCTCTCTCACTTCCACTGCTGCCTCTGCAAGACAATTGGTGCCGCCTCTCCTCCAAGGTGATCCTGTGGCAGCAATTGGTGCCACCTTCTCTTTGCACTTCTACCCTTTCAAACTGACGGACAGGAGCCACATTCCACACACCATCTACTTGTTGGTGGCCCTTGTTAGGACGTGTTTGGGAAGAAAGCTAGAGAACGGCCGAAGCTGTGATTCTAGGGCATCGGGAAATAAGTGAGAGCGGCACAACACTGAGCAGTTGACTTACTCCTTCTTCTGGGTCATTCCGTGACAAATCAACCAATGAAAAATCCTTGACGTCATGGATTTTGTTCATTTTCGGTACATTTGTAGCTTACCATGAGATGTTTAAAAATTATTTTTTTCAGATTTTTTTGTCCATCCATTTTTGAGATATTGAATGTTCAAAATTGCCAAAAAAAAGGCCAAAATCCACTTGTCACCATACATTCAAACGCCAGTTACAGGATAACGATGAATGCTACAGACATGGGACAGGGGTCGTTTTAAGGCTTATGAATAGGGCTTTCATTTGATATACAACATGACACAATTGTAAATTTTCAAGAAATTCAAAAATATTCAAATAATATTAATTTTGAAATTTTGAAAAATTGAACTTTTTTAAAATTTTCAAAAAAAATCACACTTAAAGGTATATGTCTTGTAGTCAATCAGTCAAAATTTCAAGATGGTATCTCAATGGTATCATACAAAAATTAAATTTTCTTGTTGGCAGTGACCAGGAATTAAACCCCTCAAGTCCATTTTTCTACAGTTTACATTGATAAAATTATGTGGTAAACTGAAATGAATCCAAAAATTTATAACAGGACTTATAGAGATAGATTTATAGAGCATGAATTCACTTTCTAATCTTTTACAGGATCAACTTTTTGGTAAAACTATCAAAATCATGAGCTTTTTACTTCTGTTCGTAGTTTTAAAATTTTCCTTTAGTTGCTGAATAATTTCTGAATCAGCACAGTGATATTTTTCCTCATCTAAATCATCTTCAGAAGTAAAAAAATAATTATTTGTAGGTCCTTTTAATCTTCCCCATCTTTTCTTTGCTCTTTAGATACTTTCTTCTTGCACACCGGAGACTCACCAAGGGAGGTCAAAGAGGCATTTAAGTGGGTTTGGACAGTGTGTTTTTAGTGAAGGTTTCTAGGACATTTTTGTTGTGAAGCTGCTTTATTAGTCTTAAACATAAGAACATAAGAAGAGCCCTGCTGGATCAGGCCAAAAGCCCATCTAGTCCAGCTTCCTGTGTCACACAGTGGCCCCACCAGATGCCTCAGGGAGCACACAAGACAACAAGATACCTGTGTCCAGTCGCCACTCCCTTGCACCTGGCACAGAGAAAACCCACTTCTAAAACCAGGAGGTTGCTTATGGCTTGTAACCTGTGATGGTCTTTTCCTCCATGAATCTGTCCAAACCCCTTTTAAAGGCATCTAGGCCAGATGCCATCACCACATCCTGTGGCAAGGAGTTCCACAGATGAATTACACGCTGGGTAAAGAAATATTTTCTTTTGTCTGTTCTAACTCTCCCTCCACTCAATTTTAGTGCATGTCCCCTGGTTCTGGTGCATGTCCCCTGGTTCTGGTCTTTATTAAGTTTAATTCATTAACTGCTTTATAATTACATGATTTGAAATATGGAGGAGAATAAGTGGTCAAAAAACTGTTGCAAGACTTGAGGAATGTAACTGATTGGATGGTTTCACTAAATAGTGAAATCAAACCACACATGAAGAGAAGCCTTGTCAGATGGAAAACAATATACTTGAAAAGGAAGTTCCTCCTGAGAATTATGAGATTCCTGGTCTTAGCCATATAAAGGAGTCTGAGTATTTGGACCCTGATACAGCTTTAAGCCACTTAAATGCCTCTTTGACCTCCCTTGGTGAGTCAAGAAGAAAGTATCTAAAGTGCAAAGAAAAGATGGGGAAGATTAAAAGAACTACAAATAATTATTTTTTTTACTTCTGAAGATGATTTAGATGAGGAAAAATATCACTGTGCTGATTCAGAAATTATTCAGCAACTAAAGGAAAATTTTAAAACTACGAACAGAAGTAAAAAGCTCATGATTTTGATAGTTTTACCAAAAAGCTGATCCTGTAAAAGAATAGAAAGTGAATTCATGCTCTACAAATCTATCTCTATAAGTCCTGTTATAAATTTTTGGATTCATTTCAGTTTACCACATAATTTTATCAATGTAAACGGTAGAAAAATGGACTTGAGGGGTTTAATTCCTGGTCACTGCCAACAAGAAAATTTAATTTTTGTATGATACCATTGAGATACCATCTTGAAATTTTGACTGATTAACTACAAGAAATATACCTTTAAGTGTGATTTTTTTTGAAAATTTTAAAAAAGTTCAATTTTTCAAAATTTCAAAATTAATATTATTTGAATATTTTTGAATTTCTTGAAAATTTACAATTGTGTCATGTTGTATATCAAATGAAAGCCCTATTCATAAGCCTTAAAACGACCCCTGTCCCATGTCTGTAGCATTCATCGTTATCCTGTAACAGGTGTTTGAATGTATGGTGACAAGTGGATTTTGGCATTTTTTTTGGCAATTTTGAACAATATCTCAAAAATGGATGGACAAAAAAATCTGAAAAAAATAATTTTTAAACATCTCATGGTAATGTACCAAAAATGAGCAAAATCCGTGACATCAAGTTCCAAAATGTATTTTTTATTGGTTGATTTGACACGGAATGACCCTTCTTACTCCTTCTCCTTATGCTCTGGAACAAGATAAATTCTTTTGGGTACATCTGCATTTCCCAGCAGCAATTACCTCAGATTGTATTCCCGTAATTTCTATGATAACTGTTACGCTTCACCTTTGACTACATGTGCTAATGGCTCCTGTTGTAATTTCTTGCCATTTACATGAGATTCTTTGTTTCTCTCATTGAGAATCTGGCATCTGAAAAGAACCAAAGCCAATGACCCATACCGTGGCTGAGAAGAGCTTTGCGTGAGTTAGGGTTAGTAGGTCTGGTCTGGAGACCTTCAGTAATGAAGTCATCCCAGGGGATGCCCTTTTTCAAGGGCTCAGGTGTCTAGCCCTTGATCCCAGCCTGCTAGATGCGGAAGAAACCGTCTCAGAGGGGATTTAAAAATCATGCACCCCCTCGGCTGGCGGCCTGTTCCATTGTGGCTGTGGGGGTGTTTCATGGATCCTAGGGCCTCAGGGTGAAATCTGGCACAGCTGAAGGCGGGAATGAGAATTAAGGGCTTTGCCCCTAGCTAAAAAGTGAACGGGGAGCTTGGGAGGTGCGTCAATTCATGGGTCAGGTGGTTAACCCCCTCCCTTCTAGCCCCCTGCTGAAGTTATTTATTCATTAATAAATATTATCAATCTACACCCTTGTCTGTTGTGCTTCTTATGGGGGAGTGCGCCGTAATTGATTTGTACCTGTCTGTGAGTGAACTCAGGAAGATAGTGGAGGACAGGAAGGCCTGGCGGGATGTGGTTCATGGGATCACGAAGGGTTGGACACGACTTAACGACTGAACAACAACAAGTGAGCATATTAAAGAGAATTTCCGAGATGCCATGGATTTGTTATTATCACGTGTCTGTGAAATGAACTGGTTACCAGAGTTTGTCAACAGATCTCCTTGTTACACCCTTGGGTTATTACTGCCCAGCCCAGTCATGATTAACTGAGCATCAGATTGTCTAGAAACAGCCATTACCAGCAACAAACGTGTCAGTGCTAATGTGAGATCATTGCTTAGTTCTGGGTAGTTGGACTATATAGTAGCTATAGTAGTGCCTGTGCCCCGTCCAGACATTTAACTGTTTGCTTTGACAACTCAGGGATTCCAGACCTACAATCCACTTCTTATCATAGTTGCATAGCTAAGCTGGATGCTGTGCTGCAGGTGCCGCCCACGGTCTCCTTGTGAGGAATAGCCGCGGTGGCATCTTCCTTTCACAGATGTGTCCGCAATGGCTGTGGCAGCTATTCTGGCCGCTATTTTAGGGTGGGAAATGTGCCCTCCCACCTGCCCTCGTCCTTGTAAGGCTCCCAATGGAGACTTTTCGAAAGTGATGCAGCACGCAGGGGTGGGGCGATGACACATTTTGCATCATCGCCCCGCCCACCCACCTCCCATCTTCAACGCCACTGTCATATCACCAGCCTTTTCCTTGGGTGGTAATCATATTCTTCAGACAAAATGGCTCCAGTATCGACTGGACTGCATAGCCACATAGATAAAGCCTTGTTGTGCAGAGGTTTGCTCTTTCCATTCTCCCATTCCTCTATGCAAGTGGTACACAGGTAGGTTTGGAAAAATACTGAAATCTCTTCCATTCTGCAAGTTCCTTCTCTGGTAATTTTATCTTTCATCATGCCATTTGTCATTCCGAGGGGAAGGGGCAGGGAGGCATGGGGAAGGGAATGGGTTGGATCTCGACGGCAAAGGCACATGACAGATCTTATCCCTGATTTTCTAGCCCACCCCATCCCTTTCCTCTCCTCAGACAGAAAAATAGCTGGCATAGGTCTGAGAAGACCCATAGGTGGCCACAAGACCTACCCGAAGTTTTTTCCTTATCTCTTGTTGGCCTTCTGATCGCTCCCCCCCCCCATAGCATGCAGCGTGCACTCTGTTGACTGAGCTGTTATTGTGATCCCATCTTGATTCATCCACATTTGTATGACTCAAATGTATGGAGAGCAAGAAAGACAAGTTTCTTGACAAACTTTGCTGTTCTCTTCTTTAACTTATTATGTGCAGACAACTTGAACAAGAGTAAGAAGACATTCTGAGGTGTCCTTGTGCTATCCTTATACTCATGGGATCTATCCAGGTGACAAATGGGACAAAAGGGGCATTGTTATGACCTTGATGTAGCTTGAAGGCTGACAGAGCATTATTATCACTAAAGACCCTGTATCATTGCTAGGGGATGGACAACCTAGATGCTGCTAGTACTTTTATTCCATCTCGAGGGGCTTAGATTCATTGAAACCTCATAGCTTCCCATTGTTTCTTCATGTAGTAGTCATCAATGTAATATTAGTGGTTCTTGATTTTAGCATTAGTAGTTAATGACGTTTCTACATAGGCTTACCAGAGTCCCAGAATTGAGGCGTGCGTCGGCCTAGAGAGGACCCGAGCCACTCCCAAGTATGCACTGTGGCTGCCCAACGCCGGTCGCGTCATTGACTGGAAGTTCCGGAAGCCACAACCCCATTGGGTGCACACTTGGGAGCGGTGCTGCGGTGCACACTTGGGAGTGGATCGGGTCCTCTCTAGGCCGAAGCCAGCCTCAATTCCGGGATGCTGGTAAGCCTATTTCTACAGGTTGCAAGAATAACTGGGGCCAACCTCCAACCCCACCCTGCTTTTACTTCAAAGTGTCCATAAACACGTTACAATCAGTTTGTGAAATGTGTGTGTGTGTGTGTGTGTGTGTGTGTGTGTGTGTGTGTGTGTGTGTGTGTGTGTGTGTGTGTGTGTGTGTGTGTGTGTACAGAAACTGCTAGGTGACAAACATATTGTTGTGTTTTGGTTATGTTTTTAGCATATGGTTGAGTCACTTCAGCAGATTCATTCACCTCGCTCTTTAGGTACTTTGGAACACGACATTTACACATTTTATAAATAAATAACAAATAACTTTCTCCCATCACTCCTACCCTCTGACATGGTGCTAATCCTGAAGCATTCTCTTGTGGCCCTTTCTTATCATCTAACTCTCCTTATCAAGGGGGTTGAGGAGGGGGTAGAGTGGCTTTTTCTCTATCTTTAAGGGGCCCTTCCTCTTCCGTCTCTTTGTTCTTCTACATAAAAACATGAGTTCTTTCTGCTGATATTTCACTAGTTGTTGTTTACCATTCTTCTGGTCCTTCATGTAATTTTTCTCTGATGTTGAAGTTTGCCTTCCTCCCTTTTCATCAGTTTCTGCTTCAGTTCTAACCTAAGTATATAAGATCAAAGGAGGGGCTATATAGCTCACAGAAGTAGAGCACCACCTTTTCCTGCGGAAGATTCCAATTTTACAGCCCAATCCTTTGCAAGTTGCAGTGGCCAGCCTAAATGACAGGATACAGCCTATAATCCTATACAGGATGTAGCCCGCGCTGGCGGGACCAGGGCTCACCTCAGAGGAAGGAGATGTTCGTCCCTTTCCTCCAGTGTAAGCCCCAGCCCCAGTGGACCTCCTCGGATGAGCACCAGCTATTTAGGCTGTGTAAGGAGGAGGTAAGTAAGGCCAGCCAGGAAGGGGGTTTGGATATCAGTGAAGCCTGTTGCCGATATCCCAGACCTGGCTGGCCCAATGGCCCCCTCCATCGCCACCCCGCTCCGCCCTCTTCACACCCTCCTCACGCCCGGCACAGGACGTACCTGTGTCTGGCGCTGGGAGTGTCGGGCGATGGTCGAGTGAGCAGCACCGGCCTTGCCAAGTGAGCAAGGAGAGGCAGACCGCAGCCATCTGGAGCCTGCCCCAACTCCTGCTCCCTTATCTTGAGCTTCAGTGTCATCTCCTTCCCCCATGCAGTCCTGTTTCAACTAAACAGGAGTGGAGCATGCTGGGAGCTGCCTGGATGCCCTACTGAACCTGTTTATTTCAAACAGGACAGCAGGGAGGAAGAAAATCAAGGTAAGCGGGTGGGGAGCAATCTCCAAATTGTCCAACAACTCTGCCTCACCCTCCTTGCTGACTAGGCTCTTTTTCTATGCGGCTGGGTGACCAAGGAGGTAGTGACAGCGGCAGTAGCAGCTCGTTTTCCCCTTGCAACCTGCAGCGCTGCTGCTGCTGCTGCTGCTGCTGCTGCTATTACTATAAACATGATATGGATCAAGACCTTGAGCAGCACTTCTTATTTTTAATGCATGTTTGCTTATTGAAAATAAGAACTGAACACAATCTCCTGAGCCTGGAAACCCACGACTTTGCCTTTTACATATATTGGTGCAGATGTGACACTGAACCTCAAGCTATTTACCTGGAGACTGGTTCCCATTGAAATTATTGAGATCCTTTGAGTGGTTTTTTCAAGCCCCACTTGGCTCACTTTCTCCATCTCTTAGAAATATATCATACGTACCTAGTATATACCATGTCGTCTTCTTACCAGAATTAAGGCCCAAGGTCACACAGATTTGCATGGGTGAAAGAGGGATGTGGGGAAAAATTATTATTAAATGACAGGGTCTGCCTCTTTGCTTATTGAGGTAATGCTCATAAAAATGTGCAAGATTGTGCCCCTGTTCTATTTTTTTTTCATATACTGTATATGTTTACCTCTTTTAAGGCATCTGTTTCCTCTTGTGCCTCCATTAAAGTGCCTATTACATTCCTTTTAGCAGTATTTTAATGAAGTATGATTCCCACTGCACATTCTCATTAGCTCTCTGTAAAAGCAATAACTCATTATTTTTTCCAACAAATATTTCTCTGATCTCTGATGTGCCATGCTGGAAAACGGAGGAGTCTAGAGTCATTTCCACGGAGTCGCACCTTGTGTCAGCTTAAAGTAACAAGTGTTAATGAACAGCAAAGCTGTGTCACTCTAGATGAGATATTGTTCAATCTGAGCGATGCTATAAAAGCATTAATTAATAATGAACATTTGATGTATCTAAAAAATTTAAAAAATGAATTCTAAAACAACCCATCCAAGGCTGTTTCTGACGCTATTGTTTGGCTTCGGCATCAGCAGTCCAGCCACTTACTCTCCTTTTGTCCCATTAACATAATTACTGGATTACAGATTTGTTCTTAATGCTTCATTAAAATTGTCTCCTTCTGTCTTCCAGTGGCAGCAAGGTAACATGTCTAGAATGCCTAGAAAGTGGAAAGTCAATAAAAGAGGATGATATCAAATCTCATGTAATGTAAATTCTACACTAACATGAAATGATGTTTTAATTAACCCAAGTAACTTGTTCACATTTGCATTGAAAATGCTCATCTCCTGACTCATCCACACCTAGGATTACTTGGAGAGGGTCTTATCTAACGCTCAGTATTGTTGAAACTGGCTGGCCAGCAGTGACTTCTCCAAGTATTCAGTGAAGGTCTTTCGCAACCTTACCTTAAGATCCCAGGCACTGAATGTGGACCTTCTCCATGCAAAACAAATGCTCTTCCATTGAGCCCACCTCTGACACACACACAACAGCCCCCCATCATGGCATATTCTTTTCCTGGTCGTTTTTCCAAATTTATATTGTCTGTAAACTAACCTGTTTCCATGGCGAAGTGGAACTTAATTCTACAAAGAGTTTAAAGGTCTGTTCAGACAGCATATTTCTAAAAGAAATAGTCATGGTTTCTATGGCAAATTGGTTAACAAGCTAAAAACCGCTGCAAGGTTCTTATGAGTTAAAAAGAAGGGTGGCAAAAGCAGGATGGCGAGTAATCTCTGTAGCATGAATTCCACCGTGGCGTGTGAAAACAGAATTTCTGAAATCTGCTTTCCAAGGACGTCAGCGTGCCAGTGCAATATTGGAAATGGAAATGTACCTGCATGGTGCTAAATTGCCTAAGAATAGAGCCCAAAACCGCATATAAAACAAGGGAAAAACTCAATGTGTTCCATTTCAATGTCCAATCTATTTCAAGGTCAAGAAGGAAAGCAAAAGCATTCGCCATGAAAGACAAATAAGATTATTTTATTATAACGATGGATGGTTGTTTTCCCAGCTGTAAGCCTTATTGTTAAATGAGCATGCATACTGACGCAACTGGAAGATTCGCAGCTAATTTTAACAATTCTTTTTAAGCTTGATGATCCCAAACTCGTGTTTTGTTTACCCATAATCCCTGCCTCCTGCTCATAGAGTATCAGTTCAGTGTAGCTACAGATTGACAGTATTCTGTTTTGCCAAACTTGTGCAAAATATGCTAACATTCTGAAATGTTTCCAAACACCAACTTATTGGCAACAAGTCTAAATAGATATCAATTTTGCAGGCTCAGTGACAGAGTTTTTTCCACCTTAGCCTGCGCAATAGGATTTTACTATATCCTTCCCAAACATCGTCTGTCTGCTTGGAAAGTTCTTACTAAAATTACTGTGCCTCTGTAACCCCTGATTGTATGGGTAGGTTAACTTTTGACTTACACCATCCTTGCCATCTTTTGACTCAGTAGATTGGCTTGATATACTGAAAATATTCAATCACTAGCTCAGAGTCTGTCAGCTGAAAGGCGAGGATGAATGTGTGTAAAAATGTAATGGTTGGTTCTGACACCATGACTTTTTGGGAATTAATTTCATAAGTGCAAACAGAAGGGAAGGGTAGACTACCAGGGATTGCTATAGCAAGATCTTCAATTCTTGCTGGATCCAACCTATCAGTTATTCACAAATGGCTCAATCCTATCCTTGTGATACGTCAGTGGACTGCAAGTTCTGCTGGTGTACCAAGCGGTCCGCCATCGCAGCAGCCTCTCCATTGATATGTGGAGCGCTGCCACTAGTGCAAGGCTCAGAAGATAGGGTATGACCAAGCCCATAGGGAACCACAGAGGAGCTGGAGAGGTAAGTAAACTGGTTCTTTACTTACCTCTCCCAGCCGGCCTGGTACCCTGCTGGCATGCCAAATCCTATGCGCCCTCCTGGGCCTTTCTTCTCTACATGGGGCTTCTTGGGTCAGCACCAGCAAAATAGCTGGCACAGACCTGCGTAGTAGAGGCTGGGGCTTTACTTGGGGTAAGGGGACAAATGTCCCTATAGTTCGAGGAGACCCTCAGCCTGCTTCTCTCCAGCACAGGATACAATGTGGGCCTGAACAGAAGCGTCATCGGGGTAGGGGCGGGGGGCCGTGGGCCCCAAGGCGGCGGGCGCACGTGGCTGAGGGGGGCGTATTTGTCTCCAGGGTGCGTCCTCTCCGCCACCGCTCCCGTCGTCGTCTTGGCGCTGGTCCGTCTTGGTGTTGGGGCCCCCGCCCGCCCTGGAGCCATTTGGCTGCAGAAAGGTAAGCAAAAGGTGGGGGGGTGAAACTGATGTCACACACCCCATGGGGCATCACGTGGGGGTGTCGCATCGGTGCCCCCCCAGAATCTCCACTGTCCCAGTGCTGGATAGGATTGGGTTGCCTGTCAGGTCAAGCACCATCCAAGGGCACACACATAACCTAGCTGGGTTGAACCCCTGAACCCACCCCCAGTAATGGATTCCCTCTCCCCCAATTTGCCAATGTGGAGATTGGGGGGAGGCATCAGCTGCCACTGCCACCTATCACTCCTTGCTTCTGCTCAGGTGACGAGAGAAAGCAGCAGAGAGGCAGCAGGGTACATTACTGGCAGCAGTGCAGCCCAGTGAGGAAGACAACAAGATACCTGTGTCCAGTCGCCACTCCCTTGCACCTGGCACAGAGAAAACCTACTCCTACAACCAGGAGGTTGCTTTTCCCCATCTTGGCTTGTAAGCTGTGATGGACGTTTCCTCCATAAATCTGTCCAATCCCCTTTTAAAGGCATCCAGGCCAGGTGCCATCACCCCATCCTGTGGCAAGGAGTTCCACAGATGAATTACTTTTTTCTAGACTGAAGAGCCCCAAACGCTGTAGCCTTTCCTCATAAGGGAGATGCCCCAGCCCACTAATCATTTTGGTCACTCTCCTCTGCACCTTTTCCAGTTCCACTATATCCTTTTTGAGGTGTGGTGACCAGAACTGGACACAATACTCCAGATGTGGCCTTACCATTGATTTGTACAAAGGCATAATGATATTGGCCATTTTATTTTCAATCCCTTTTTTAATGATCCCGAGTATGGAATTGGCCTTCTTCACAGCCACCGCACACTGGGTCGACACTTTCATTGACCTGTCCACCAGTATCCCAAGATCTCTCTCCTGATCCGTCACACTTCACAGACAACTCAGAACCCATGAGCATGTATGTGAAGTTTTGATTTCTTGCCCCAATATGCATCACTTTACACTTACTTACATTGAAGCGCATCTGCCATTTTGCTACCCATTCTCCCAGTTTGGGGAGATCCTTCTGGAGCTCTTCACAATCTCGGCTGGTCTTCACCACCCAGAAAAGTTTAGTGTCATCCGCAAACCTGGCCACCTCGCTGCTTATCCCCAACTCCAGGTTATTTATGAACAAGTTGAAAAGCACCGGTCCCAAGACCGATCCTTGGGGCACACCGCTTTTCACCTCTCACCATTGTGAAAATTGCCCATTGACTCCCACTCGCTGTTTCCTAGTCTTAACAGTATTTATATACCACTTTTCAACAAAAAGTTCACAAAAGCGGTTTACAGACCAGTTCCTAATCCATAGGAGGACCTATGGTACAGTACAGTACTTCCTCATGTGCCCTTATGAGATTTGGGTGCCGCCATCTTGGATCTCATGAGATTTCATGAGATCCAAGATGGCCACTGCCAGAAAAAAGGTAAGTTTTAAAATCTGATGCTGCTAGCTGCTGCTGTGGACTGTTGGCTGCTGCTGAGGGCTGCTGCTGCTGGAGGAGGCTGGGGGCTGCTGATGATGACGGGGGCAGCGATGATGGTGGCGGCCGCAGCCGTGACTGGCAGCGAAGATGGTGGCAGAATGGTGGCGGCAGGACAGGATAGGCAAGTCAATTTAATTAAGGAAATTGGCTAACTAAAACAAATAAATAATTATAATTTTAGAGCGCCCTTTGGGTGGCAAAAGGGCGCTTCGTGACCCCCCCCCAAGATTTTAAAAATTTATTTGAATTAATTAATTGATTGATTGGTTGTTGGGGGGTGTCCTGGTTTAGAACCAGGAAAATCTGGTGACCCTATGCTAAAGCAGCTCCACCTGCTGAAATGGCCTCACCTTTACAACCATTAAAGGGCCAGGAGCATTCATCTTGAAAGGTTGGCCACCCCTGTTCTAATGGAATTAGCTCCTTTACAAAATTACACTGGTTGTCCACATGTTTAACTGTTATGGCTTTCCTCTCTAGAAATCCTAGGGAGAGTAGCTTGGGGAGGGCACTGAGAATTCTGTTACTATGTGTCAGAATGCGTTTCTTGGAGAGGGAACTGCTATTAAAATTGTGTGTGTGTGTGTGTGTGTGTGTGTGTGTGTGTGTGTGTGTGTGTGTGTGTGTGAATATGTTTTTAAAAGGATCTTTTATCTTTACAAATATATGGCCCAGCTTTGTTTTCAGTAGCATCTAGAAAAAAAGTCGGCAATTGTTCATCTGAGTATTGTTAAGCCAGGCTTATTGTTTGAATTTAAAGTTAGTTGAATGGACTAGAGTCCTCTTACTACTTGCTAGAGTCTCCCACAACTTTTCGTACACTTTTAATTGCAATATATTGCCTGCTCCATTCAGGGTAGGCAACAATATATCTTTCACTTCTTTAGTCTCACAACAACCAACAGTGCTGGAGAAAAGTAGTCAGGGAGACGAGCCTCACAGCTTTCCCTTCCATAACTCAAGCACACCATTGGCCTACAGATTTTTACCTTGACAAGCCCCTTCATTATATTCACACAGAGCGACGTGAAATTGCCCTCGCCAACATGCATTATTGAACATACTCTGTAATTATCATTTAAAGTGTGAGGAAAAGGTCAGTTCAAGTGTGAAGGTTGAAGGAAAAAGCGAGTAGAAGTTGCGCTATTTCGTTCCGATTTCTGAAGGTGTCAATGTTTTCAAAGAATCCCAAATCCTGGATGATTTCCATTGATTCCCTCTAGTAGGTTTTGTCATCTAAGAAGGATTTGCACATGAGGTGTATCATACAGAATCTGAAAAAGGAGCCAAGCCAAGAGCCCTGAAATCCAGTAGCAAAGAAATGTGCCAATTTCATGATAACTCTGAGAGAGAGAGAGAGAGAGAGAGAGAGAGAGAGAGAGAGAGAGAGAGAGAGAGAGAGAGCATTTATTGTGTGTGTGTTTCTAGCATAAAACAAGATAAGTTTTTTAAAACATCAGCTCCCCCAATTTAAAATTCCTTTTCTTCTTTGGGAAAGGTGCCTTATATTCAGATTAACAAAATATGGTGATATAACAAGAGACCTAACTGGCTGAGGACACATTTCAGATCATGTTTGGTAAGACTCCTCTTTCTATTACCTGCTGAGAACTTGTGTGACTGTGATTCTGGAACGTACGCGAAAGGAATATATGTCACCAGTCACCTTAACCCAGCTCTATTGGCTTGGTTCACATTCCCATTAGTATTCATCATGTTAGCTCCCCGCAAGAAAGAGAACAGTCTCTGACTGGAGTTGTGGTTTTGACATTGCTTTCACAGTTCCAGTGATTCACAACCCCTAGGGACGTCATGTTGATATCGGAGACAGAGTGCATCATAATCTCCTTTGATATCACAGGTGGCCAAGTTTGGCCCAAGATCTCCTGGGTCATGAGGTGTCATGTCAAATTCTGCCTCCCTTACCCAGCTCTAGATCTGTGGTGGCTTAGTGGTTAAGACGCTGAACTGCAGACCAGAAGGTCGGTAGGACAGCAGTTCGAGACCTGAGTGCAAGCAAGAAATTGCAAGTAGATAAATAGGTACCGCTGCATCGGGAAGGTAACAGCGTTCCATTAGTTACGCTGGCCACATGACCATGGAAGTATCTTTGGACAGTGCTGGCTCTATGGCCTTAGAAATGGAGATGAGCACCACACCCTAGAGTCGGACACGACTGGCTTTCGAGCAGGGGAAACCGTTACCTTTACCTACCCAGCTCTAGCCCACCACTTTCTTCTCCTTCACACTTTCTCTATCATATGTTTATTTTAGAATAGAAGGAGAAAGAGTGGTAGAGGCAGGCAGGTAGATAGAGGCGGGCACTCTCCATCAGTCTGTCACTTGAGGCAACAGTCACAGTTGGCCTCGTGTACAGCCAGCCACCACCAGCATTAAAGGACAATCTCTTCTAGCATAGGTTTGGGAGGATGATGAGTAGGATGGAACCTACACTTTAACATTTATGAGCCTTGTAGAAAGAAAGGAGAAAGAACCTCTAATTAAATATAACTGAACTAGTCAAATTGCTTAAAATGTGTAAGAACCTTCCCCCCCCCCAGAACAGCATTTCAACACAAGTAGCTTCAGAAAATCAACTTTAATGTTTTGTAGTAATGGTAGTTGGGTTTCCAAGACTAGAGGTTAAATTAGGGCCTCCAGGGAGCTGTGCCCAATTCTTAATCTCAATAAAGAGGTTGCTGCAGGTTCTTAAATCTCTAGTGAAACTTTCTAAGAGGCACCGCACCAGGGCTGGCCCAACAACTCAAGATAACCAAGTGGTCCCTTGGGGTAGCAATGTTTTAGAGGCACACTCTGATTTGTGAGGCATGCCCCAGGATGCTTTGGCACAACTCTTGGATAAAATGCTGCAGCTGCTTGAAGAGGCAAGATGTCTCCCAGAGAGGCTTCCGCAATCCTTCCATTCCTGCTATTTGCCTTTACATAAAGTCTCCGCAGTGCACAGCAACAAGAACCACTATTACAGATCATAAGGAGGAGGCAACACAGAGAATGCAAAGCTGGCACTATTTAATACAAGATATTGCAGAGGAACCTCTGCAGGACATATTTGCAGGCAACAGTGACCTGACTTGAAATGGAAACTTAAAATAGAGTGTGGGCTCAGGCACTTCTTGGTTCAACCAGCCAAAAGAGCCAACCAGTGGTGTTGCCAGGGTCTGTGGCACCCAGGGCAGTGACATCGCATTATGTCACTTCTGGGTTCTCCCAGAGAAGAAGGCAGTGACTGTATCATGATCCCCCTCGTTGAGCCTCCAAAAGAGGCTCAACGTTGCTATACAGGGGTTGCTATACAGGGGTAGGCGGCCAGACCGTGAGGCCACCGAAACATGAGGAGAAGGCAGTTTCACTGTTGCCTCCTTCTACATACTTGCTGAGTTGCCCCCCCTTCAAGTGGAGCCCAGGGCATGTGCCCTACCTGCCATACCTCAGATATGCCACTGGGACCAACACATGACATAGTTTCACTATGGGAGCTAACCTTCTAAGGATTGCAAACTGATTTGTGAACAGTTCAAAACTCCAATGCAGTCACAGGGTTAAAGCTTCAGGAAGCCCATATTTTTGCAAAGTATCGGCCAGCCATTTGTGCAATTCTCTCCACTGCAGATTCTGCAGAAGTTGCAGAAGTGCAACTTTATTGGCAAGATGCAGAAGCAGCTTTCCTGTGGCTTCTTCTCATGTCATCATGGTAACATTCCAAAGCCAGAACAGAGCAGCAGGGTCAATAGCATGGATGGATTGTACCCTCCTTCTTAGCTAGACAATGTTTACAGGACCGGAGTCGTGCGATTGATCCCAACCTCCATGATGCTAGCTTCAAAATGTCACCATAGCATGGGAAGAAGCTGCAAGGATGCAATTCCTGCACTGCTGTGGTAATTTATGAAGGGGTCCCCACACATCCAAGTATGTGCTGCATAATTATGTTGATGACTTCCTTATAAAGCTGACATGCTCTTTTGCCTGTGGACTAATCCCCTTGCTAGCCTAATTCCCTTCTCTGCCACAGGGATTTTATCTTACTTCTTCTGGTTGCCATGATACCTCTCTTCTTTTTCCTGCACACGGACACTAAAAATGAGCTCCAATATGTCTGCTTGTTTAATGGACTACAACTAAGTGATGAAAGTTGGGTAATGTAATGCAGCAACTAATTTTTCCAGGTCATTACTCTGTTGCTATAAAGTTTAGTGCTGAGTTGTTTGACAACTGACAGCACCCCAAGTGATGGAGCTCTGCTTTGCTGCTTCCTTGCACTCAAGATGGTGCTTTGAGAAAAAAAATATGCTGACATTGGTTGACTCTGAGATGACTTCAGGATTTTTAATTAACAGAGTAACGTCCAGTGCAATAGATGTCTGCAGCAAGAGCATGCTTTCATTAAGATACTGATGGATCATGAGATAGGCATTTGGAGAGTTCATGTCTCTGAAAGCAGCAACGAACACTGCTTGTAACATAGCTTTGAATTTCCTGTCATTTTTGCTCTAATGGTATTTAATGCATAGAATTGGAAGAACTAGATATTTTCAGTGACACTGGAGGAGATATCAGCCTTAGTCCTAAATGTGAACCGTCTAAGACTTCAGCAGGAATGCAAATGCAGAAACATGGAGCAATCGTATTTATGCCAGGAGACCTAGAGGCAAAAACACAAAATGGGTTGATCAGAAGTTTGCATAAATGAGATTCTATTTACACAGAGTTAGTGATATGTCCATGACTGCTTGGGGGAACAAAAGGCAATTTCAATAACAAGAAAGAAGATGCCAAAGTGGTCGTTGTAATCTTCAAAATACAGACTTCAGAGTATTCCACTGAAATCAATGAGACTACTCAGGCTTTTAAGGTTTGAAGGCTGAAAACTAAACCATATAGAAACATAAGGAAACTGCCTTATATTGAGTTGAGATCAGTGTTGTTAACACTGACTGTGAGTAGAAATGGAGATGTCTACCTGGAGACCTCTTACCTGGAGATGGCAAGGGTTAGTACCATAAGATCCACTTTTTAAAAGGAGTACCTGTTTAGCTGGAGAGATAGGATAAATGTTTCTTCACAATAGCTTAGGCTCAGGATGAATAAAAGTCAATTTAAAATATCATCAAGCGTGCAAAAATATATAGTTATGGTCCAATCCTATCCTCTCCCCCCCCTCCCACCAATGAAGCCACGCCGAAAAGGCACGTACTGTATGCAGTGGTGATGGGGGCAAGGGCAAAAGGGACATAAGTATAAAACATTTATACTTGCCTTCCAGTAAGCCCTTGGGTTCTCCTCAGACATACGACACTACTTTTGCTGACGTATGTCTGAGGAGAGCAAAAGGGCGGGGAGCTTCGAAAAGGAGGGGATAGGAAACCGGCATGTGCCATTGTCACTGGATCCACCCCTCCCACCTCCTCCCAGTTACTCTCCCAGTCCTCCCCCACCCAGATACTCTCCCAGTCGTCATCCTCCCCATCCACCTCCCACCCTCATTGCTGACTTAACGGGTCTGGCAGGCACAGCGGGGTCTGGCGGAAAAGCTGCAGCGTTGTTGCCTCTTGCGGTAGCACACACAGAATGGCTGTCGAGGGTGCACTGTGTGCACCATCAGCAGACATTTTAGGACAGTGGAAGTCGCTTCTGCTGTCATAGCGTGCGCCACTCAGCAGCCCAATCCACCTGTGTATCTTGCAGCGCAATCCTGTGTAACCTTGCACCGGTGTAACAGTAGATGCAGTATTCCACTGCATCGACCTCCTCGGATTTCCGAGGAGTAAGTGCACTTATGCCAGTGTAATTGCACTTATTTATTTATTTATTTATTTATTTATTTATTTATTTATTTATTTATGTATTTATTTAAAGAATTTCTACCCCGCCTTTCTCCCAATAAGGGCAATCAAGGCGGCTTACAGTTAAAAACATGTTAAAATACATATTACACAATAAAATAATTAAAAACAAGTAATTAAAACAATTAAAACAAACAACCCCAGTGGGTCACCTATAATTACATTTGTTAAAAAGCCAGCCCACCATGTCAGTCATCGAACGCCAACCTGAATAAAAATGTCTTGAGGCCTGAATAAAAAAGGTCTCTAAGGTGGGAGCCGTTCTTAATTCCAGGGGGAGGGAATTCCACAATTGGGGCGCCACTGCTGAGAAGGCCCTATTCCTTGCCGCCATCCCCCTCACCTCCATCAATGGCGGCTTATACTGGTGCATCTGCTGTTACACCGGTGCATCTACTGTTACACAGGATTGCGCTGTATGTGATTTATAATCAAATGTATAGACATCTAATTTCTGCCACATCCTTAATTGCGAATTGCTGCTGTCTCCAAGCATTCTGAGTAACACTGGGTTCACATGTCATAAGGAATGTGCTGCGGCATAAGCTAACACTTCTTAACAAATCTTAAATGATTGCAAAGATGGATCCTGCAGAGAAAGGAGGAAAGCTTACTGTGTTATTCAGGCTAAGACCTTAGAAAATATGAATACTTTCACACATCATTAATGTGTAGGTAGCTGCAATCTGGGATGTAATGTGTATGCAGAAAAATAAGAGCGCATAGTTTCTTGTAGTAAATATTTCTATAGATGCTTAAGTTAACACCCATATAAATTATTCCACCCTGTATAATGTGGTTTCTTGAAGGGGTGGCTACTCCAAAGTACAAAGTCATGCATCTAAAGTCATGCATGCATCTGCGGCTATTAATCAGTGCTGTTATGATATGGATAATCCCTGGACGGAATGTGACTATATAAGAAGGGATGATGTGATACCTGCAAACTTGATTAAAAAGTTAAAATACAAAATGTGTTCCTAAGAAGTTTGGATAAACAGGATTTTATTTACACAGAGATCAATCGTATCAATGCAGTTTGCTGTTGCATCAACCTCTCTGCGGGTGCAATCCTGAAAAAAAAGTTGGTGACGGAACATGCGTTCCGTCGCCGGAAGACGTCACAAACACAAGGCTGGCCTTCCTCACTCCAGCACCAGATCTCCACGCAGATGGCGGCAGAAAGTAAGTGCTCCATCGCCGGCCGTGTGGGCGGTACAGCCGGGTGAGGGAGAGGGGCCATTGGCCTAGCCAGACTGGGAGCGGGCAGAGGATGGCATTGGTCATATCCCCATCTCCACAGTGTTGGCTACGCCGTTACACGGCCTCCTCTACTTCCGCCAGCTATTTAGCTGGCGGAAATCCGAGGAGGTTGATAGGGCTGGGCTGGGTTTACACTCAGGGAAGGGGGAAGGTCTGAAGCCCCCCTCTCCCTGCCACATCCTCTTTGGGGGGGAGGCTGATCTAGCTCCTACTTAACATTGAACATTAAAGCACATGCTTGCAAAGCACATACTGTACTTAAAGTAACATGTTATTTGACTCAACAAGTAAGTCAAGAATGAATTTGTTCTGGGGTCTTATTTATTTGAGCCACCTCCCAAAAAAAGGATCTGGAAGGGATCATTAGGCAAATAAGAAATGTGCCTTTATCTTTACTTTAAATATGTTCTTCATTGACCAACTCTATTGATTCCCACTGAGTCTCATTGATGTATATAGCCTATTTTTTAAAAGTGTGAGGAAAAGAATGCACTGTGTTATTTTTAAGGAACAGATCCGCTTATGACAGAAAACCTATTATGTTTTTCATCGTTTGTTATTAGGCAAAGCATTAACATTAATGCACCTTCTTCCAAAATGCTGAGCTGCAGCTTTGCATTCCCCAATTTGTTCCCTTATGAGCAAGTCCTAGACAATTCAGGAGAAAATGATGGCTTCTTTTATGATTCTGATCTACAGTATACAATTGAATACAAAACCATAGCTCAACTTTAAATTGTGGAAGAGCTTTATGGGACTGTTACTGTATTATTGTTACAGCTTTCCCTCGAGGAAAGAAAAAGATACAGTATTCATTTGTCCCTTTCCCTTCTTCCTCCAAGTTAGCCAGCCTGCATATTCTACTGAACATAAGGACATAAGAAGAGCCTTGCTGGGTCAGGCCAAGGGCCCATCTAGTCCAGCTTCCTGTATCTCACAGTGGCCCCACCAGATGCCTCAGGGAGCACACAAGTCAACAAGATACCTGTATCCCTGAAAGAATCGACCACTATGTGAAAATGGAGTAGAAGACTCTGGAACTCTTCTTCCCAGCCCACAGGTGTACACATTTAACTCTTGTTGTGTATATACACCCATGGGCAGAAATGGTTTAAACATAACTCATCCTACCTTCTCGTTCACAATTGCTATCTTGCCCTCAACGTGTCAGGGTTTAGTCTTCTGCGACAGTGATTACGTGTTGACCTCATGCGTTGTATATTCCCACCGATAAACTCATATGCAGAGGTTAACCTTGCATGATCAATTTTGCAGAAAAACTGGGGGGGGGGGGAAATCCCTGTGATTCTTCCATTTTTCTAAATGTGCTCTTGCATGGGGAATAACATACACAGCCATGGAAAGGGCACTGTTTGCTTTCAATGGATGTATTTCAAATGGTTGCTTCTGTTTCACCACCTTTGCAGCAGAATGAATCTTGTTGAAAATATCCACTATCATCTATGGAGACACCCATTATATTCTAAAATTAAAGAAATATGCAATACCCCCATCAACTAAAATCCATTTCTGGATTGAATATATATCTAAATCTACCTTTCAGGAATGGAGCTGTACTTCAGTGTTTGAGCTCTGTCTTATATGGAGAAGATTCCAGGTTCAGCCCCTGACATCTACAGGTAGGAGAAAGACCCCTATCTAAGACGCTGGAGAACTGCTACAGTGTAGACCCTAGTCAATCAGATGGGCTAATGGCCTCGTTATAAAGAATATTGATATATTGCTTTTCATCAAGGCTCCTAATATGTACAGATTATACTGGTTCAGTATAAGAGCTTCATATGTTCATATCAATCACATGCTATAAGGATTCCTTGAGTAGATTTGCTGTCATTTCAAAAAGGAATAAAAGTGTAGTCCAGCCAAGGTAAACACTTTTAAGTCCCATTGATGCCAGTGGAGAAGATGTAAGCATGTGCTCGGCTCTCTGAAATCACTGGAGACTTAAATGCTAACTTTGGCAGGATTGCACCCCAGATAATAAGGAGTTTTGTTAACATTTTGATAACATGTAGAATATAAAGAAGTGGGAATTTGTTGGAGTTTTGTATTTGTTAACAATATGGCTGGGCCTGAGTTCAGTTTTATGTACGTTTGCTTCTATTCTTGATGTATAATATTTGAGTGTGGAAAATGTATCTCTATTTCACGGGCGGCCCAATCCTATCAAGCACCGATGCAGCAGGGCTGTGCGGCCCATGCTGTATCCAGCACTGGTTAGGAGCAGGCTTATGGTCTCCTTGGGGTAAGGGGACATTTTCCACCTTACCCCGGGTAAACCCTCAGTCTGCGCAATGAGGCTACTTGGATCTGCGCCAGCTCAGATGCAGCCCCGTGTAAGTAAAAAAGGCCAAGGAATTTGGATAGGATTTGGCATACGCCAGTGGCGCCAATTCCATCACCTTCCTGGGTCTGTTCCTCATGGCTGCCCTCCCCTGCCCTGTACCTCCCCAAACCCACCCCTGTTCTACCCTCCCTCAGCCCCACGCCACTTGGAGCAGACCTACCTGCTCTGGCACATGGTGTTCCAGATTCAGTACTGGCGGGACGGCGCAGGCTTCCCGCTGGAACGCCCTGCTCGCGGGGTGTTGTCAATGTACTTTTTTGGCTGCATCGGTGTAGTGAATCAATAAGACTGTGCTGTGAATGATGTGCATTTATAAGACCAAGCAGTTACCAAACAATTGTAAGTGATTTTTTTTTGCTTCTCATAGTAACCTCTCCCAGTAAACACTGATTGATTGATTGATTGATTGATTGATTGATTGATTGATTGATTGATTGATTGAAGTCATCCTAATTTTAGATTAAAGATTCCTAATTAGTTCTGTTTAATTCATGGCCAATGCCATTCTTGAAGACAAAAGATTTGAGTTCAAAAATGTTGAGACACTTGTTACTGTGAGAAGCAGAAGATCTGTTGACTATGCTCTTCAGATTACGAGACTGATGCTTTTCCAATAGACATAAGAATTGAGCCTTTTATAGAGTCACTTGTCACATGTGATGAAAGAATAAACACGTCAGGAACAGTCTATGTTCCTGTCAGCCACATTGCCATCAGGAGTAATCCTACAACCATCAGGACAGAAGCGAATGTGTTTGCCTTTCAAAGTATGAAAAATGGGCCATGTTATACTAATACTAAAGCAGTACTACTAAACACAATTCATACTTTGACATTAATATGCAAAGCAGTTTGCTGTTAAGCTTTTCAACCTCTCTAGTAGTTGGAGAACAAATAGGCTCACATTGCCTTTTTCTCATAGACAAGTCCAGCTCAAATCTTGAGGATGTTGGCATGCAACTCTGAAGCTGTTTGTGAAGTGAAGGTGTCTCTCTGATATTCTTTTAAGATTGTCCATAAGTCTGAAGCACCCTCTGAAGAGGAATATTGGTAGGATTTAAGGAATCATTTTTACTGCACTTTCTCATCAGTTTGACAATTTGAGTTATAAGTACAGTATATTGGAAAAGACACTCAATTACTGTACTGTATGGCATTCCATATGTAAATGCTACTATATATTACAAACTTTGGATCTCTATGTATGGGCCCCACCCCAAGAAAACAAAGGAGAAGTTGTAATTCAGTCGACGATCACCTGCTTTGCATGCAGGAGGTCCCAGATATGATCCCTGGTATCTCTATGTGAGGCTAGGTGGACCCTTGGCTAAAACGCAACAGAGCTGCTACCAGTCACTGTAGACCTGGGATGACCAACCTTCCATCATTAGAGCCTCTGCGGTCTTAAGAGTTGTGTAGAACAGGGGTCCCCAACCCCCAGTCCATGGCCCGGTACAGTCCATGGCCTGTTAGGAACTGGGCCACAGGCCGAGGGCTACGCGTCAAGTGGTCTGCGACAGCGGGAGGCAAGCCACCGCAGCCGGCTGTCCCGTTGCTTGTGTTGCCAGCTCTCTGCTACACTTTGTTCCAGAGAGTGCGGCCGAAGCCACCCCCGGCAGGCAGAGCGGCAAAGGCTCTTGCTCCTGGCCAGTAGCGTCGCTCCAGGGGGGGGTGGAGTGCTAAGTTCCGCCGCACTCTGGCCCTCTTTTACGAACAGGCATGAGGTGGCCTCGCCTTCGGAGCCATTCAGGGCGGCGAATGTAACGCGCTTTCGCCGCACTGAATGGCTCCGAAGGCGAGAGGGCGGGCCGCCTCGTGCTGGTGAGTAACAAAGGGTCAGCGCACTGCAGAACTTAGCATTCCGCCCCACCTACAGCAATGCCAGTGTATGTGCTCCAGCCCTTACCACCAAGCAGAAGGAATTTTACAAGGGGTGCAGCCACAGCCGCCTCAGAAGCTCTGTGAACACATTTTCTTTCTCTTTTTTATCTTCTGGCTTTAGAGGAGACTCCCTCCTCCCTTAGGAAGCTGCCAGTGTCTAACAGGGTTGTTTGTTAGCAACTAATTAGCAGCTAATTGGCCGCTTTATTTTAAAAGCAAGTCCACGTGAATCACACTTCTGGTATTAATTTGTAAATTGCCTTATTTCAGAAACATGCAAGTTGAGACAGCATTAATCAAGAGCTGCCTGTATTATTAGTACTATATCAGCAGTTGTGACAATTGAAGTGGATCGGTGCCGTGTGAGTTCATTATTCTCCATCGTATATGCGAGAGATATTGACTACAGTCCCAGGCATGTTTAAAAAGGTAAAGGTGACCTCTGACAATTAAGTCCAGTCGTGTCCGACTCTAGGGTGTGGTGCTCATCCCCATTTCAAAGCCGAAGAGCCAGCATTGTCCGAAGATGCCTCCGTGGTCATGTGGCCGGCATGACTCTCCTTGCCGCAGCACATAGCATGCGGCTGGAACACGGAGCGCTGTTTACCTTCCCGCAAGCGGTACCTATTTATCTACTCGCATTAACATGCTTTAGAACTGATAGGTTGGCAGGAGCTGGCCAAGCAACGAGAGCTCACCCCGTCGCGGATTCGAATTGCTGACCTTTCGATCGACAGCTCATGGTTCAGAACTGCGCCACTCATGTTTACTCAGCAGTACGTCTCACTGTGTTCAATGGGGCTTACTCCTTGTAACTGTGTTTAGGATTGCAACATCAGAAGACAAATGTTCTGAAGCTTCCCCCCCCCCATACCCTGGAAGTAGAGGTGTTTTTTTGGGGGGGGGCAACACAGAATGCTAAATAACGCTAATTTTGACTCATAATGCTATATAAAAATGATTTTTAGCTCTAAACGCGAAATAAAGCAAAAAACCCTTCATTCCACAAAATATCACCGCTTTTTCTTACTTTTGAGTAATGTAACTTTTAAGTAAGGGATCTTTAAGCTTGGGGCACTGTCATGACTCAACGACAGTTGGTAACTAGAAGGCTACCAGTCTCCTCTCCTCAACATACTTCCTCTTCTGTTCCCATTCTAAACTAAAGGGCCTCTTTAAAATCATGGGAATGAGAAAAGCTGGGGCAGTGTCCAGGTGGAGCGGAGCCAGGTAAAAGCAGAGCTTGGAGTGGCGGGTGATGGAGGTGAGGCAGCCACTTCCCCACCTTATCTCCAACCAGTTCCATAGAAGGGACATTGCAATTCTGCAGTGTCCTTTATGTTCAACATTTTGATCTAGGCAATACCCATGATTTATATATTATAATAACACACACACACACACACACACACACACACACACACACACACACACACACACACACACACTTTAAAAAAAACCACAACCATCTCAAGATAGTCTCATTGATCTTATTTAATGTATAGATTTTAGTTTTCAATTAAGAGATGCAGAAGCATCGCAAGAAAAAACAACAACCTGGAGCTGGATGGCAAACTCATCCCTGTGTCATTCTGACAGCTCGTCAATAATTCAAGCATTTTGCTGCTTGTCTCGAAGCAGACCCCAAAAGGGAAGGCAGGCCCAAGCGAACAATCAGCCTGTTTTGAATCTTATTTAGCTGCTCTATTATTAAGAAAAATTGCTTGTGCGGGCGTCGAAAAACAAGAAAAATGCCCTCTTGTTTCCTCTGTTTGCAACGGTACACATTTCACTGCGAAATGGCACAACCCAGCGTCCTGCCTGAATGGCTCCTGAGTTATAATCAGCAGTGCCTACATGGCCCACATTCCTATGGTAATAAGCTGTTACCTGTTGCCCTCAATTATTCTGGGGTTACCAAGTATAATTTAAGATGTTCACCTTTTAGTCGATTGTAAAGGGGGAGAGGAGAGTCCCCAAAGGGGAAACAAAGGTGGACTGTCATGAAAGGTCATTAGAAATGCAAGTTAAGATGGCCTTTAAATAAAGTGAACTACAGCAGTTGAGCCCTTTCGACTGTTGTCAGTGTCATTGGTGTTGCCCCCAGAATACAAAGCAGGCTCTGCGCTCAAAAGATGGGTGTGATCACACATCCGAACATTTACAAAAAAAAGCTTTGCAAAGTGGTCCGTCTGTCTTTCAGGTTTTGACAGATCTGAAAGGATGTGATGAATGCCTTCTCGATCAACTCTGACATTACCAAATGGATGTATCTGTCTTTCCTTTCTGATAGGACATGAACATTTTTTTTAAAAAAATGATTTAAAGGTGAGTTTTTTTAAGAGACGAGCTGAATTTTTGCGAGTTTCAATTTCATGCCAACATTTGCCTGTTTTGTGAGGGAGGACCGTTCATCGAATATCTAAGCTTCAGAAGTGTTTCTTTGCTTGATGTTCCTGGACATGAATCACAGCTCAGACAGAGCTATGCAAAAGAGCACAAACTTGGATTTTAAAGCTCCAGGGATTTTTATATGAACATGCATGAAGCTACGTTCTACTGAGTCAGACGACTGGTCCACCTAAGGCAGAACTGGCCTGGTCCTCTGAACTCTGATAGCTGACTTCTTTTTGATGCTGTAGAAGGCCACCTGCACAGAACAGGTAGGGATGGCTAAGACACATGGCCTTCTCTGATCAGTGAACTTTCTCTCTCATAAAAATGATGTAGGTAGGCATGACCTCATTCTAGTTATATGAATTATATGAATGAGATAGGCTTACCTCTACCCTTCATGCTTTGAAAAGAATATAATATTAAAAAAGCCTGCGAGATCAGGACAAAGACCCTTGTAGCCCAGCATCCTATTTCCCACAGTGATCCTCCCACAGAAGATGGGTGAGATACAAATGTAACTGGGTTGCATTTTCAGTTGGAGTGAGTTAGTAAACTTCTTTATGGTGCTTTTTTCAGAGATTGGGTGTGCATGTGCAGTGCATTTGATCTCTGCTGTCCACAGGTGGACTTGATATGGTGGGGCTTGTAGGATCAAGTATGATTGTGCAATCAGCACAGTAAGGGTCTCACTGTCCCTGTACGAATGTTCCGGGGAAAAGGTATGTGCCTCACCAGAGATACTCCCATGTTTTGGGATGCCTATTATTACAGAATTAAAATCAGCATATAACTAGCAGCTTCAGAGTCATTGCTTTTAGTACATTGCTTTAGTAGTACATGCTTACAAAGTTTTTGAACGCTGGCAATGCATTAGAACAGAAAATTCTGATTGGAGAAATCTGAATCTGATCTGGTAGTGGGGAACGGGACAAAATACTGACTAATGGCCGTGGTTCAAAACTTCATGCCCAGTGACAGATGGTCTAATGCAGAAGTTCCCAACCTGTGTGGTACGTGTACCACCAATGGTACTTTGAGTGCAGCAGGCTGGTCCTTATGTGGTTTTCCAATCTCCTGTCTGACTTGCAATTCAACGCATCTCTGACTTGCCGGTTTTCCTTCAGAACGCAAAGGCAAACCAAGGTCTCTTATCTGGACAGGCAGTAATTAGCTGCTAGGAACAGCAATCAGCTGCTAGGAGGTCTCTTATCTGCCATTCCACTCTCTCTCTCTCTCTCTCTCTCTCTCTCTCTCTCTCTCTCTCTCTCTCATCTGCTTCTGCTCCAATCCATACTATTCCATATTGCTTCCTTTATATAGGTGGCACAGGCACGAAGGAGCAGGCAAGAACAAATCAGGCACACCTTTTATTTTCTGTTTCTTTTAATTGCATTTTATTGCTGTTTTTGAGCAAGCTGCTCAAATTGCTGTATTTGCAGAAGCGTCGCTCTGGTAGGGGCGGGGCTGTAAGTATCGCTGCGGTCATAGTCTCTTTACCGAGCGAGGAGGAGGCAGCCCCGCCCCCTCACTGTCCGAGCCAGTCCCCTACGGAGAAAGCAGCAGGCAGGGTCTCTTCCCTGCCGGTTTCTCCGTAGGGGACTGGCTCCGACAGTGAGGGGGCGGGGCTGCCTCCTCCTCGCTCGGTAAAGAGACTATGACCGCAGCGATACTTACAGCCCCGCCCCTACCGGAGCGACGCCTCTGTGTATTTGAGCTGTATCTGAGCAAGCTGCTGCACATGCTGCTCATATTTGTAGAGATTCAAATTAATAGGCATGAATGGGGGGGGAGGGGGGCAAGTAATGAAACATAACTGGCCTGGGGAAAGATAGGCCAAAAACCAGAGAGACTGAAAACTGAGGGTGCATGATATTCTACTCGTGAAGTGAAGCTTATATATGTGCTCTTTTGGATACACTTCCAAAGCAGGAAATGGATCTGTGAATACTACTGTTTGAAAAAAAAGCACCACAGTGGCTTAATTACTGTATTTGCTGACACTATCACCTAGTGCACATATTTATTTAAATTAAACGTTATAAATCAATTTATTTATTGGCGCATGTGGTACTTCAGAAAATTTGACTGTGACAGGTGGTACACCTGGCGACAAAGGTTGGGAACCACTGGTCTAATGGAATTAATTCGTACCTGTTCTTCCAATCTCCCCTTTTCCTCTCCACATTGTCCTTGCCTTACTCTATCCAAAATAACTAGCTGCTGACTCTGTGAATTCTGAAATTTAGATGAGACCATAGCTGCTTTACTCAGCAAGCTAAACTTAGCTGTAGCTACTAAAATAGTTGTACATATGCAGAAATACAAGTGGATCAAATTAATCTTATACAATTTCGAGTCCAAAATTTTGCACATTTCATTTTTCCTATATATATTTTATTAATATAATATTAAAACATAAAAAAGAAAAAAGGTTGTAGCAAGAGTGAAGGTTATAGCAAGTGTAAGGTTATAGCAAGCGTGAAGCAATATATCCTACTAGCATACTATTCACTATTTTCTACATATTATATCCAACTAAGCCAAAATATCACCAACATTCTATTCATTCATTAAATCTGCATATCATCACATCATTCTTCTCTCCCCCCCTCTCTCTTGTTATATCACCATATTTTGTTAATCTGAATATAAGGCACCTTTCCCAAAGAATAAAAGGAATTTTAAATTGGGGGAGCTGATGTTTTAAAAGACTTATCTTGCTTTATGCTAGAAACACATACACAATAAATGCTCTCTCTCTCTCTCTCTCTCTCTCTCTCTCTCTCTCTCTCTCTCTCTCTCTCTCTCTCTCTAAAAATCAATAAATGTAAATGGTTTCCAATTATTCACAAAAAGGTTAACAATTTCGAGTCCAAAATTTTGCACATTTCAATCTCAGTAACGGTGCCACTGCCACAAAGAGATTGTACCAAGCCTTTCTTGTGCCACATATAACAAACTCAGGTCTTGAGTGCAGCTGTCCCTTTAAGCTATGCAGTTGCACAGCTCTAATTGAACCCCCTACAGCTTCCCTCTCAGTGCTCCTGAGCTTGGCAATGGCAATGACATAATCACTGAGCACTCCACAGCCGCCCGCATGCAGCCACCTTAGGGCTCCATGCACTCTGGGGGAAAATAAGAGGCAACATTGCTTGAGCACCAACCTGATTGTAGCAAAAATTGAACCATCCACAAATATCATGGAGGATTTTTTGGTACTTACTTACTGAACTGCAGAAGTTTGCAGAAGCTGAGAGACCTGTTAAGAACCAAACCCCCAAACGGAGTAAAAAAAAAAGCTTCAGTAAAGTAAAAATGCTTTGCTTCCTGGAGAGCCAGAGAGAGAGAGAGAGAGAGAGAGAGAGAGAGAGAGAGAGAGAGAGAGAGAGAGAGAGAGAGAGAGAGAGAGGAGTCTGGATTCCCAGAACTTGGAATGCTCGCTCTGGAAAGCTAACTGTGTGAAGGGTGGGGGGAGTGGAGAAAGAAGATTGGAAACTGAGAGACAGCAAGAGAGAGAAACAGGAACATTGAAAACACAGCGATGAGTGACTGAATGCTGCGACTTAACAGCTTGATCTGGAGCATGTCCAGTGGGATGTACTCTCAGGAAGATGTGAGAAAAATGCTGGGAAGATTGGGCGAATGGGGAGAGATATAAGACTTCCACCCAGCCCTTTCAGTGTGTTCCAGGGCATGTTTGCTCTGAAGTGAGCCCCAGTGGAACATACTCCAATGAATATATGTATTGTTATGATTATGATTGTGATTATGATTATGATTATTACGATTTTTATGATTATTATCATTATTCATAATCAGTATACAGTAAACCGCTTTTTAACAAAAAATGTTGTGGGACCTCTTTTACGTATATACTAATAGGGAGGTACCGTAGTTGAGGGTCTTTCAGGCGGCAGGCAAAACGAGGCCCCCCAAAAAACGTAGTCATGATTTCTACATACATAGAGGGACTGCCTAAGTCTGTATAAGTACATGCATTTGTAAATTAAAATTGCATTAAAGATGCCCGGCATTCGAGTTGAGGAAAAGAACGTTGTGGTTTGCAGGATCCCTCTTGTTTCTTTCTAAAATACAAATAAAACAGCAAAGGTCAACAACATGATTCCTTCAGAGAGTTGGAAAATATTAAAACTATTACCGGTATTATGAAAATTGGAAGTGAGAGATTGTCAACACTCACCAATGAATGTTGACAGTCCCTACACAAATTATCGTCTACACTAGACAGGAATTGCTAA
The DNA here is from genome assembly GCA_026170595.1 of Plestiodon gilberti rubricaudatus. NCBI lineage: Eukaryota > Metazoa > Chordata > Lepidosauria > Squamata > Scincidae > Plestiodon > Plestiodon gilberti. The sequence continues at coordinate 182,053,453 of JANXHW010000002.1, forward strand.
CATTTGTTATTACAGTACAGTAACCAATCACCAGTTTCTGACATTTCAAGGAATGTCATCATAGTCACAATTTGATGAATACCTGAAGTCCACCATTACTTAAGTGACTAGAAATCTGCTCTTTTGACATCTCAGAATTAATTATGACCATTTGTTGTGACTCCATGGTAAATTAATATGCCTGTTGAATGATCTTATATGTTTGGTAACCTTTCCTGTATGTTTCAATAGTACAAATAATAAATCACAGGGATCATGCTAAGGAGTAGCAAAAAGTAGTGGACATTACTTCTCCAAGTATTTTTCTTTATCCTGTCCATTAAAGAAATGGTAAAGTTCAAATGAGCGAACTCAGGAAGATAGTGGAGGACAGGAAGGCCTGGCGGGATATGGTTCATGGGATCACGAAGGGTCGGACACGACTTAATGACTGACCAACAACAACAAAGTTCCACACAACTTGTTGTTGTTGTTGTTGTTCAGTCGTTAAGTCGTGTCTGACCCTTCGTGATCCCATGAACCATATCCCGCCAGGCCTTCCTGTCCTCCACTATCTTCCTGAGTTTGCTCATTTTCATGTTCGTTGCATCGGTGATGCTGTCTAACCATCTCATCCTTGGCCTTCCCCTTCTCCTTTTGCCTTCAATCTTTCCCAGCATCAGAGTCTTCTCCAGAGAGTCCTCTCTTCACATTAGGTGGCCAAAATACTTGAGTCATTCATAAATAAATAAATAAATGCTAACCAATAAGTCTGCCCAACAGGGCCAACTCACTGATGAGGCGGTAGATTCAGATGGTAAATTGTCAGGCAATGAGAGGAAGTGGTTCTGTATATGTACCCTGTGCCTGCCCACCATGGCACCCCAGGTCCTGCCAGACCTCCTCTTCATGCCCCTCATTTGAATGTTAGAGCCTGGGGTGCTTGGGCCACCAAGGATGGAGGACGGAGGTGGTGGCCCAATGTGCCTCCTGGGAAGAGAAGAAGCTGGAGCCAGGGCTGGGAGACCATACATATGTCCAGCAATGGGGGGAGGCAACAATGGTGTGATATACCACGTCAAGTGGGGGAGAGGGTGCTTGGGCCACCCTGCCTGTCAAGATCAGGACAGGTCTTTTTGTGGACTTTTGACCAAAACTAGAACAAGCCATGGAGATACTAACAATTAATCTGATTGTTATAGCATTTTAGTACTGAGACTAATCTCTATAGAACAGGGGTTCTCAACCTCTTCCCGGCTGAGTACCACCTCTGGCACCACTCTCCTGCTGAGTGCCACTGGAAGTGACTGGCAATGACATCATCACCAGTTACTTCCAGGTTTTCGGGTTTTTGGAGGCCAGAAAACGTAGGTAGGAGGCTCTGGGTGGGTGGGATGGCCCTTCTCAGCATTCTCGAGAGGCTCAGCCAAAGGCAGGAGCCTCTTGGGAGTGAAAACACTGAGCTTGTTGGGGCAGGGGTCCAGTGGTCCGAGTACCACCAGCAGTCGGCCAAAGTACCACTGGTGGTACGAGTACCACTGGTTGAGAACCCCTGCTATAGAGGATCAATTTTGCATGATCGTCAGTAGTCAACCATGTGGACTTGCTCTGCTATTTTCATTGGTGGATTGTACAAAGCCTGCAATCATATACACTTTTTCCTGGGAGTAAGCCTCATTTAATTTAATGGGGCTTACTTCTGAGTAGACATGCAAAAGATTGCACTGTTAGACAAGCCAGTGGACTTCAGAGACTGTCCAAAATGCCGAGAAAATGAACAGTTCATGCATTGACAATCTCACCAGCTAATCAAGTTGAATCATTGACAAGGCCAATATTCATCATCATCATCCCAATAATAACCAGGGATGTAGATCAAGTCTCTGACTCCAAGTCAAGTCCCAAGACTTTGCCCCCAAGTTCTGAGTCTTTGGTTGTGAGTTGCAAGTCCCTATCTATTTAATGGGGAGAACGGGTTTAAACCTGAATAAAATTCGACGTTGTAAAAGGCTCCAAGTCTCGAGTCGAGTCTTTTACAATCGCCGAGACAAGTCGAAGTCAAGTCATTGACGTGACTTGAGTCCGACTCGAATCCGAGTCAATAGACTCAAGTCTACATCACTGATAATAACTAACTTTAAACGTGGAGTAGCATTCTGTACAGAGGATTAAAAGTGTTCTTCTCACAACAGGGAAGAATCATTATTTTCTCCATAGACTGTACTATTCCAGAAAAAGTACAGTCTTAGAGTTGGAGAACTATTAGGGACAACTTTTTAAGCAGTATTACTAGCTTGCTGAAATCAATCACAGAGGTTTATTTTCCATTTGCATCATCATTGTTCTTACAAAACTAAAAATGTGTTACCTTACACTATCTCTACTACAGCCAGGAACATTATCTTGCTCTGCAGCCTGCGTTGCATTTAGCTGCGGCAGATAAATGAAGCAGGGTTAGTGATTCTTGCTTATTTGCATATGTGATGCTTTTGTGCCCCCTCCTTCCCCCGTGCGAATTCTTTGTCATGAGACCTGACCTAATTTTTACAATTGTACTGTCAGCTAGCATTCATGTTCAGAATAAAAAAATTGGTAGTAATGGAGTATAGCTTTAAAAATAGGATCAGCAGTTCATTCCGCACGTCTTTGCTCTTGGAGTTCATGCAGATAAACCTGGTAGCCTGATGCTAAAAGTGCTTAACTGAAATTAGGTTCCGTTGAGTTCCATGGACCTTACTTTCTGGAAAGTATGTACAGTTAAGGCTGCTGCCTAAACCTATTATCCTATATACATTTATTCAAAACATGTTATGTAAGTTCTCTTCAAAATACTAATGACTGAGTCTCTGACTCACTTCCATACCTGCTTTTTAAAGACTATTTTATTCCAGTAGCACTTTTTAGGTAGACCCCCAGATTATATGTACAGGTGTCCCCCGGTTAATGATGGTTTGTTTAATGACTATCCGCATATATGACAGTGGTCAATTTGATGACTGGGGCATCTCCCTTATGAGGAAAGGCTACAGCGTTTGGGGCTCTTCAGTCTAGAAAAAAGGCGGTTGAGGGGGGACATGACTGATACGTATAAAATTATGCATGGGATGGAGAGAGTGGATAGAGAGAAGTTCTTTTCCCTCTCACACAACACTAGAACTAGGGGACATCCACTCAAATTGAGTGGAGGTAGGATTAAAACAGACAAAAGAAAATATTTCTTTACCCAGTGTGTGATTGGTTTGTGGAACTCCTTGCCACAGGAGGTGGTGACGGCACCTGGCCTGGATGCCTTTAAAAGGGGATTGGACAGATTTATGGAGGAAAAGTCCATCACAGTTTACAAGCCATGATGGGGATAAGCAACCTCCTGGTTGTAGAAGTAGGTTTTATTTGTGCCAGTTGCAAGGGAGTGGTGACAGGATACAGGTATCTTGTTGTCTTGTGCTCCCTGAGGCATCTGGTGGGGCCACTGTGTGATACAGGAAGGTGAACTAGATGGGCCTTTGGCCTGATCCAGCAGGGCTCTTCTTATGTTCTTATGTCCCCCAGTACAGTACCTTACAAAAAGTCGTTGCTGCTTGCCCCTGAGCCTGCTGCTGATTACAAAATGGAGGCAGGAAGCACTCACAGCCCATTTCAAATCCTTTTTAACTCCAGCTCATCAGCTGTTAGGCGCTAAACGTCAAAGCACTAATCTAGCGCCAAACAGCCGATAGGCTGGGGATTTAAAAAGGCACGTCTGGAGTACTTGCCATACATTCCCTACTATAACTGTGTTGTATTACATTGCATTATATAGGCTTTGTACACTATACCAAAATTGACCACTAGATAGTGCTGAAGACTCGCTTAATGTCGGATTCACTTTACGACGGAGATCTCAAAATGGTATTCCGTTAACCGGGGGACATATGTATTGTTATTTATGAAATGGGCTGTTTCTGGTCTATTTTATGGTGCTATTCAAATGGTTGCTACTGTTAAATATTGTATTGTTGCTTATTTTATTGTTGTTATCTATGGGTTGCATCACAAGATATTCACTGATTCCACCCCTCTTCCTCTCCCACCAGTTTGGATGTTCAGCTGATCATGTGGGGCTGGGAGGCAGCATGCCAGGTAGGCAGGAGGTGTGGCATGTTCTTGCTTCTCTTCACATGATGAGCCCACCTCTTGCCAGGGATGTGGATCAAGTCTCTGACTCCAAGTCTCGAGTCTTTGGTTGCGAGTTGCAAGTTCCTATCTATTTAATGGGGAAACTGGGTTTAAACCTGAATAAAATTCGACTTGTCGTAAAAGGCTCCAAGTCTCGAGTCGAGTCTTTCAAGTCTTTTACAATCGCCAAGTCAAGTCCGAGTCAAGTCATTGACGCGACTTGAGTCCAACTCGAGTTCGAATCAATAGACTCAAGTTTACATTACTGCCTCTTGATCAGTAGCATCCGAACTAGCCCTAACTACACTTAAATACTCTGGTTTCTTGTCTTTTTGCTGATGAACAGATAGTTTGGCTTGATATGATATATGGCAGGCATCTTCAAATACAGGTTTCATCCTATTTGAAGGATTGAACTGGAAACTGGATATAGGCATAAGGGAATATTATTATTATTATTATTATTATTATTATTATTATTATTATTATTATTATTATTATTATTGGGCAGGACGTCTGACTCAGGACGTAGAGCGTTCATCTCATAAATCTGCCTGAAGATCTGCAGGACAGCAGTTCAAGACGTCCGGAAGTCTGTCGGAGAGCTGCTGGCATGCAGAGCTGATAGCTGCAGAGTCTTTGTGGGGGAGTGAAGCTGCAGCTGCAACGCTTGAGTGACAATCAAGCTTGCCTGTGTTATCTGAAGCTGAAGCGTGCTGAAGTGAACGCCAGAGAGAGAGAGAGAGCTGGACTGTGAAAGCAACATCTCGAATGAAGGGTTCTTTGAAAGACTAGAACGTTATTATATTGTAAAAACCCCTTGGGGTTTAGAACAGCCTGCCCATGTACACCTCCTTGAATAAAGTCAGAGGAGAAATCCAATGACCAGAAAGGCGGTATATAAATACTGAAAATTATTATTATTATTTTAAAACTGTACGGCCCTTGCCTTCCCTACATATGACTTCTCATACGAGATATGAGTCCAATTCAATTATGAGTGCTCCATTTATTTGGAGGGAGAGGCGGGGTATAAAACATTTGAATAAATAAAATAAGTATCAATGTTTGGCTGCAATCCTATGCACACTTACCTAGGAGTCAGTCTCATTGAACTCCATGAGACTTCTGAGGGATGGAATTCACAGTGATGGCTTTAAAATGTGTTCTCTTCTTCTGTAGTGACTACATGCACTGCTCCTCAAACACAAGCTTCATGGCACCAATCTCTCCATCTCGGTCTGTCCAACGTTGTGAGCTCCCAAGTGTTGATAGCTATATGGCATGCGTTGAGGTTGGGCTTCAGAGTCGCTGCATATCTAGCCTCTGGAATAAACTAGATAAATAACTTGAGAATAAGGCTGTAGCTCAGTGATAGAGCACTGGTTTGGCATGCAAAGGATCCAAGGTTGAATCCCTAGCACCTCCAGGCATGGCTAGGAAAGACCCATGACCATACTCCTGGCAAGCTGACACTAGTCAGTGTAGACAATGCTGACCTCGATGGAGCAAGAGTGTGGGACAGTATATAACATTCTAGCTCAGTGTTTCCCAAACTTTTTCGACCTGCGGCTCCCTTGACCATTGGCTGCAGCTCCCCATTACATTATGTTGATGCCTGCCAATTGGCATTGCACTGTTTTCTGAGAGGATTCCGTGGCACTCCGCGGCTCCCCTGGCTGGTTTCCACGGCTCCCCTGGGAGCCACGCCTCCCAGGTTGGGAACCACTAGCTGAATATAGAGTAGTATTTTAGGTAAATGGCAGGTCTCCCTATGAACATGTCACAATATAAAGTTTTAAACATCCTGCCTCCAAAGAAATGGCTTACAGTGCAATCTCAAGGAAAGGAGGAGAAAAACCAGAGCACAGCTATAGTGTAGTTTTGTTGGTTTCCCAAATGCACGGAGCATCAATCATAATGCCACAGTTCCAGTCTGGTTGCTGACCCTGAAATGCACTGTTTAAAATCTTGAAATTCATGTTTGAGAAAAGCAGGCGCTAGTTTCTGATTCTGGAGAGAAGTATACTGCTGTGGTCCAAATGAGGTTTCATTTTCAAGGTGATTTATCGGGGAGGGAACGGTGTGAGATTTTGCACAATAGCTTTTCACAAGTTCCAGTTTTCAGGAGCCTTTTTAGCTTCTTTATAACTCGCACTTTCAGGTTTGGGAAGTGGTGACTCTGGATCTGTTTCGTACATGTTTCTGAATAGAATGCAATAAATACATTAAATAATTAAATATACGTTTGCCTTGGGAAACTATTCACTGCAGCAATGTACCGTATTTTTCGCTCCATAAAACACACTTCCCCCCCAAAAAGTAGGGGGAAATTAGTGTGCGTCTTATGGAGCGAATCCAAAAAATGTAAACAAAATACTTACCGGGGCTTCGGGGAGGCCTGCGCAACCCTCTGCAGGACTCCCCGATCTTCAGTTCGGCGCTAAATGGCTATTTTCGGCCATTTCCAGTTTTCCGAAAACTGGAAATGGCTGAAAATAGCCATTTAGCGCCGAACTGAAGATCAGGGAGGTCTGCAGAGGGTCGCGCAGGCCTCCCTGAAGCCCTGGTAAGTAAAAAAAAAAATTCCCTTATTTTTAGCTCCATAGAATGCATACGTCCTATGGTCCGATGCGTCCTATGGAGCAAAAAATGCGGTATTTGGTTGAACTGTATTGGAACAGTATTGGGGGAAAAAGGGGGAAAAAGTGTTGCCATCCATGCAGAATGGATAAGAAAGAATTGCAGGCAATGCTAATAGTGGAAATTACACTTTTTAAGAGATTATGAGGAAAATAGACATTCATCAATTATTTATCATGTATTTTCTGCACTAGTTTCATCATTTACTGGAACAATGTTAAGTCACCTGAGAATGTTAAGCATAAAGTATTTTTAGCCATGGTATTAAATACATTTTTGTGGATAAGTATTTGAGCTCTTTTTTCAAAGATGTGGGCAATACAGGTTTAAAAGCCATGTAAAAGAATAAAAATGTATTGAAACCAATAAACACTCACTAAAATCATGTTAAAACAAGTCAGTAACGGTCAAAATACGTTAAAAATCACATTAAAAACAGGATCCAAGTAGTGTAAACACTGGCACCAACATAAAATTAACAAGACACAATGTTTCGTCTACTCCTGTAGACTTCTTCCAGGTGTGGAAACAGCAACATGCTGTGAGGATGTAGTCTGTGGACTCTATCAAGGATGAAGTTTATAAGAGAGAGAGAGAGAGAGAGAGAGAGAGAGAGAGCAGGAAGTAATTAGCAATGAAAGCAAGCAGGTGATGTTGACCTGGGACTAACTCTGCAGCTACTCAGTGCAGGGAAACAATGTTGCACACAGAATACTGTAGGTGCTCTGCCACAGAGCTTCCTTGAAGGGGAAGTGAATGGAGTGAAAATCCAACACATGGATGGTGCCTTCAAGTCATACAGTATATGTTAGAATCTATTCATCATTTCGGTATGGGAAGAAGGACACGCAAAACAGTTCCTATTCACAATCCTCATGTGTCCCACCCTGCAGCTGACACCCACCTCTTTGTGTGAAAGGACAGCCTGTTCTCAGAGCACTGTGGCTCAATTTTAATTCCTTCTCTGTAGTCACTGGCATGGGTAATTTCTCATCATAATGTCACTCAAAAGTGGCTTGGTAACAGCCCCTCCCAAAACAAAACAGATGATTATTGAATTCTTCAGTTCAGTTCCCATTAAAATATTCCCGTTTCTGTCTCTATTAAAATAAAGGTTTTTAATCATGAAAATGGCCATTACATAAGTTGTAATCATGTCCCCATGCGCTCAATGAATTGCAGAGTGGTGTTTCGGGGAGAGGTAGGAATATAGTGGGAAATATATTTCAAACCAGGGCTTGGATTGGAGCCTAATACGTCTTAGTGATAGCAACTGCTTTCCCTAAATAGTTTTGATCACTGCGCAGTATGTTAGACAGAAAATAAAACAAAGAGGCCATTTTCTGCACTCGTTTTGTATGTGTATGTATGTGCTAAATTTGTAGCGTTTTAAAAATATAGATATATTCACAATAAATTGATCTCAGGAGATATTAACAGAGTGGGTAGACAAGCTGGGGGCTGTTTTAAATGTACCAGCTGCTCAGTGCTGATTTTAAGTACACACATATTCTTATTAGCATAGCTTTCCGCCTAGATGTCCTTCTTATCTGCAAACCTTCAAGCATCACTAGAGGCAGACCTACAAGTGGTAGATCTCGTTCTCCCTTCTGCTGAAAACATCTTCGCTGGGTGAGCAGAAATTAATGCTAAAATCAAAGAAAGATGCTACCGTGTTACTGATCTGCTTTCCAGCTCAGGAATGAACTCCGTGCACACAGAGATGCATGCATGCGCCATCATGGAGACAGGGCTTTGCGCAGATGAGATGGCAGATCTGAAGGCGTATGCTCATGCTCCAAACAAAGCTGATCATCTGTAACATGATGCATTTTGGCTGCACATGGAATCTAATGAAAGTGCCTGGCCAATCTCTAAGTATGGGCAAAATGCCACCCAGCCAGATGGGTGAGGGTGTAGCAATGTCAATGCAGTGAGCATCGAATGTGGGGTGGGAAAGGACAGAATTTGAAGATGAATAATCAGTTTAAAATATCCAAACCTGAGCACATCGTTTTGGGAGTTGAGAAGGAGGACCACTCTCCACTGAATGATCAATCTTTTGTGTGAGGATCGAAACTGCATGGAATGTATCATTGGCCTGTCTAATTAAGGTAGGTTGGTGTAGGTAACGGAGTATCTTATCCTCTTGAGATGATACAAGTCAAGACAGTCTTTCAACTGCTTGGTATAATTTGCACTCTCTAAACAATTTCCTACAGCTGTTGAGTTCCCCTTGAAATGTCAACAACTCATAAAGTGATCATTACGGTCAAAGCCTGCCTGCCCATGAGACAGACCGAAGTGTCTGCTTGAGCAGTGGGATGGGGGAGGTGGTGAACTGTTGGAGGTGCCCCAGGCCCCATACTTGACTGTTACCCCCCCCACCAGCCTGTCATCTACCCAGCCACTTCATCCAACACTACCCCATCCTCTTCTTCCTTGATCTTCTTATAGAGAGATCAGAAAATGGTTCACTGACTCCCTCCTCTTCTCGTCCATATCTTCACTGGAAGAATATTGGGAGTTACCAAGGAGGAGGAGGATACCAAGGGAGACTACCGAGGAGGAGGAGGAGGAGGAGGAGGAGGAAGAGGAGGAGGAGAAAACAAAAAAGGGGGGCAGCATTTCGATGCCACTTTGGGTCAGGCCAGGCCTATGGCTGTTATTAGTGATGTAGACTTGAGTCTATTGACTCGGACTTGAGTCGGACTCAAGCCGTGTCAATGACTCGACTCAGACTTGACTCAGCGATTGTAAAAGACTCGAAAGAGTTCACTGACCCCCTCCTCTTCTCGTCCATATCTTCACTGGTCTTCCATCATGTGATTACCTCTTGTGGTCTCATAGTTCTCTAGTCTTGGAGGATATCATCCTGTGCTATATATATATCTTGAGATAGACCTGGTTATATTGTGGTTGTGGGGGGATGGAATGGGATGGGAAGACACTGGGGGCAGTCATCTGCAACTCCTTTCCAAAAGACTCGACTCGAGACTTGGAGCCTTTTATGACAAGTTGAATTTTAACCAAGTTTAAACCCATTTTCCCCATTAAATAGACAGGAACTCACAACTCGCATCCAAAGACTCAATCCACATCCCTGGTTGTTAATCAGGAAGATACCATATTTGATTGTTAATCATTTATTATTATTATTATTATTATTATTATTATTATTATTATTATTATTTATATACTGCTTTTCAACAAAAAGTTCACAAAGCAGACAAAACCTTTTATTTACAATTGGTGCCTCCTGATCCAACTGTGCATGTGCACAGCAGTTAGGGTTGTATGAATGGAGCAATCCTCAGAAAGCACTAACCACACTGATCAAATGTTCAAAAGGAAAAGAGGAGTGACAAAGGCAGTCAATCTAGTCCACTTGTCGCCCCTTCTGAACCGCTGGTAGGCACAGGCAATGCTTTTTCTAAGAGGGCTCTGTTGCCGCTGCCTGACAAGCCTTCTTATTTCTTTTATTTAAAGCATGCAAAGGGACATGCGTGTACACAGTGCTGGATGCCTGCTAAGAGAGCACAATCAGGCAGCAACATGGCCTCAGAAGCAGGACTGATGGCAAGATGCCTCAGGTCAAGAGGAAGACCATATTTTCATCAATCACAAACACCCAACCCTGTCTCAAGAGTTGTGTCTCAACGCCCTGGAAGAAGCCTTGCCTGCTCCTTGGGAAATGCCATGGGCAATCACATCTTGCACCGCACATGTCAGACAGCCCACCAGTCACTTGCGGGGGAAATAGAAGGAGGAAGCTCGAGGCCCCGTGGTCATTGACAGGGAACCAGTCTAACAGCGCAATCCTATCCAACTTTACTTACGCCACCAGCTGAGCTCTGCTCAATCCTATCCAACTTATGCCACCAGTGTAACCAGCGGTGCAGCGAGAACAGGAGGCCCCAGACCCGAAAGGGGATACAAATCCCTTCCAAAAGGGGATTCAAAGGGGATTTGAATCCCCTTTCCGTTCTGGGGCCTCCCGTTCTCGCTGCACCGCTGGTTACACTGGTGGCATAAGTTGGATAGGATTGAGCAGAGCTCAGCCAGTGGCGTAAGTTAGATGGGATTGCGCCCTAAATAAAGAACTGTCAGAGTTTTTGTTGTTTTGTATTTGTTATCTCTCAGCCATGCTTATAAAGACCTCAAAGTTTCCAGGCAGGCCGCCAACACTGCCACCATTTTTTTACTTATCTCCCATTTGCCTTCAGGTCACTCCCCCACCAGAGTATGCAGCGCCCAGCTTTTTGGCATGGCTGCATGCTAAAGCATGGTGGGCTGATAGGATTGGACTCTAGTCTTTCAGTATACAGCGCAGCACAAAATCCACATATGCATGTCTGCATTTCTTGACTTATGGTGACGTATTTATCCATGTAACTTACACTTGATGCTGGAGTCATCAGATAATGAACATGCATGCATGTGTGAATCAGTCAAAGACCAGTTGTCAGACAACTCTTGCCAGACTCCCATCCCTGGGTTTGTCTCCTTCAGCATCCTTTCAGACTTGGAAGTTCTTCATGTTGGATCTCAGCTTTTGTTGTTTTTCGCAGCTCTCTCCAGTTGTTCTTGTTGCACAGCGGTTTCTGATTGGGCCGCGCTACAGTATTTGCCAGCTGTGTTGCTTTGTTGAATATGAGAATTTCTCCTAGAAGGGAACAAAGCTAGTACGAGGAATAAGTGAAAAGACAGAATATTTTCACTGAGGTGCGCATCCAGAAACTGACAAGGCTTCTACTGTCCCACCCAAGGAGTAGAACGTGCAGCTTCTAGCAACATAAAAATGGTACCTGCAGTAGTAGAAGAAAGGAAAGCAAATTGCTCTCATACAGGAGAAGAAATATCAAAGGACAGAGCAAGGAGCTTTTTCCAAAATGTTTCACTACAAGAACCTTTACCACCCCCAGCAGAGGCAATCAAGGCTAATGGGCACATTAGCGGACCAAGAGATTATATATCAAAAGAACCCCCAGAGCAAATCACACCCAGATACCGCAGCTCCCAAAAAGAGTGGGACTCCAAAGGAACCCATCACGTGCGCTCCCCCCTCTGCTGCAGAAATAAGTGGAAAGGGTCATAAACAGCGCAGACAAAATTGTCACCAGGCGACTGCAAATGAGCACCCAACAGAGCTGTTAAAAGTTACTTTCTGAAGAAGAAATATGACTCTTCTGGTTTTATGGGCCTTGTTCAGAGCGCTCTTACTCTATCCCTATAAATCCAGTTTTCACATAGATTAAAAGGAAAGCCATCTTGGCCCCTGCTGAATAATACACTCCATGATGTGATTTTGCTGCAGGGTGTACACTAAATCAGTCTTCTCCCACTCTAATATACAGTTAAAAACTCACTTATCTAGACCTCTCTAATCAGGATCCTTTAAGAGAGACATGCATTACATCCTGGGAGGGTGGATGGCGACCTCTGAGCTATCAGCTCCTCATATAATAAGCCTAACCATCTGAATAGATATCTACCTTTTCCACTCGACTTAGAACTGCAAAAATCTAGAGGGCCTACAAGATCGGAATGCTGTTCTTCCTGATTTTCAAACCATTAGATTATTTTTTAATGACCAGAACCAACATAGAAGACTTCTTAATGCGCTAAAGAAGTCAGCACAGGCACAAGGTTGCCTATCCAGAGTCAAACCGTTTCTGGCAAAAGCAGGACAAGCAAAAATAAGGACAAATGGAGCAACAGTAGGCAAGGAGCGAACAACATGAGCTTGGAAGAGGGTGAGGTTCATTTCTCTGAAAAATATGACGATAAAATTCCATGCACACCACTTGCTACTTAGAAAATATGTGTTTGCAGTCTAATTTAAAATCATCCAGGCTGCAAGGAAATGAAGCATTTTTGCTCCCTGTTCAGAGGCACTATATCTCTGAATATCAGAAGCTGAAACCACAGTATGGGAGGGCTACCGCTGTCATGCCTTAACATCGCATCACACCCCTATATGCAGTAAGTGGTATACTGTATTTTGTACGTTGCCTAGAAGACTAAAGATGCCTAACAGCACACATGATGACAAAGTCACGATCTAAGACATACATGTCTGAGCATAAACAACAGAATGGAGCTCATTTTTAAAAGTTACTTTGCTGTTTTTACTAAAATGTATAATTTTTTAAAAAAAATCCATGATGGTAATGGCTTGCCATTGCCTTAAAGAAAGAATGATTCATGGACAGTATGGGCAACGTGCTTGCAAAAGGACATATGCAACAGGGCACTACCTTTTTAGAGATCCCTGTTTACATCTGGCCGCTACTGTCCTTGCACCTGAAAATCTGATATAGCCCCATTTAGATATTATTGGCACAGTGAAAGTTTTTTTTGTGGCAACCAATAGGAAACTAGGATTTTAAAGGATTACTTTCATCGGCTCAAAAGCTGGATTTAGGAACTGTGTTAATTCCATCAATCCCTGTAATTATTGTGGCTTGTGGTGGTGTATATAGTCATTTTATATAGTCATCTGTACTGTATATAGTAATTAATGGAAGACATCATCATTATTATTTTTTATTCCTGCTTCCTCCTATTCTCCGATTGTGGCATACTATTTCTAGTGTCCAAAGACTGTAAAGTGGACGTCCTCAGTAGGGATCCCCATAGGGCTTAACAGAACCCTATTTTCCTCTGTGTTTATGGGTGCATAGCTTTTCACACAGACCATGCAATGAACAGTGTGACTAATGAGAGGTCTCTGAGCATCTCCCATACGCCCCTGTACTTGATCAAGTTACGTTCGCTTGAACAAGTGCAGGGGGAGAGAGAAATGATAGGTGGACACAGTCTGCATCTTTCCCAGACTGCCCTGGAGCGCTCCCTGCCACATGCCCACCCATGCACAATCATGAAGGGGGGGGGGAGAAGGGAAAACATGGCTCTGCAAGCAAGGTGGGGCTCCAGTGACGGCCCAAACAGCTGCAGCTGCCTTTGCCAGGGCAAACCCATCTCCAAAGAAGCCTCCTTTCTCCTCTCCATCCTTGCAGAAGGTTCAGAATGAAAAGGGAACACATTCCCTTTCAGTTCTATGCGAGGATGGAGCGCCTCACCAGAGCTCATGAGAGGGGGGTAAAGGGGGTAAATTGTACCCAGGCCCAGGGTCAAAAAGGGCCCCCTGGGAAAGGAGGGGTCCAGAAATTTCCTGGGATATCAGTTGGCCTCATGGAGAGTAAAAGACAGAGGCTGGGCCAACTGGAAGGCCAGGTCTACCAGGTGGGTAGACCTGGGTACTGTATTGGGAAGCCTGGTAGTCCTGAGCTCTGGAGATTTTTCTGGCTGTTGCCGCCCTCCCCCTGCCCATTTGTCCCCTACCCCTTGAGAAGGGGCTCAAAATAAACTTCGTACCCCCTGATAAAATTCCTCTCAGAGGCCCTGCGCCTCACTGCCCCCTCTCCTCGCTTCATCCTTGTGCCAGGTTTAAAGTTTAAAAGGAATGTGCCCTTTTACACGTTTAATGCCACACAAGGACAGAGCGAGGGGAGGGGATCGTGAAGCACTCCTTGTGTATATTTTCAAGGAACAAGTTTCCTTTAAATTTAAACCCCGCATGAGTGCAAAGGAAAAGTGCAAAGGACCTGATTCCTACTTGCTTTTAGTGAGCAGGGATTGGATCAATGCAGCTCACATCTGCAGCGGGCTGGAGGTGGCAGCGGCAGACGTGGGGTGAAGGGCACCCCAACTCTGCTGCCCCCTTGCCCTGCCATTTGCCAGTGACACAAGCCACATCAGCCTACTTCATGGCTGGACCAGATCCTCCTGTGCATGCGCATGGCACTTGCATGGGTAAGAATTATGTTTCATAGATACTGCAAAATGCTGTGCAAGTAAACAATGCTGGTGGTTTTAAATTGGCAGTGAACACTTTTTCATTGAGCTGTTTTTCCCTCCACTGTCTCTTTTATCTGCACAGTTTGTAGTCCAATAGATAGAGATAACATCTTTTGCATGGCGGTCTAGACTGTGTTTCATCCTTGTTACCTGAACCATTTCATACTGCCTGTATTTCTTACAGAAATTAAAATTCGTCCCTTTATAGCATATATTAGCCATGCCCCATCTTCCTAAGCACTCCTTAGCCTATCATAAGTTTTGGAAAGACACCTTTGGCTAAATATATGTGTATGTTCTTATACTTTTGGTTCATTTACCTGGTGACTTTCATTTCTACGGTTGTGCTATATAGTCCTGTCTCAGAAGAAATATAGATGCAATCTCTTTGTTAATTTATGTCTTCATTTTACCTCCCTTTCTTGTTGAAAATGTCAATATAAGTGCCTGAAGGCCAGTGGAGTATCTAAGGTATGGCAGGTAGGGCACATGCCCTGGGCACCACTTGAAGGGGCGCCACTGAGTAGTTTCTATTAGAAGGCCCCAGTCAGGATGGTGGCTGGCGGGTCCAGGGAAGCAGTGGCAGCACCAGCGAAGAGGCAACTCAGCCAAGTCCTGCCTCTATTTTCAGCTGGTATGTGTATCCTCGTCTTTCGGTGGACTCACAGTCTAGCTGAGCCTCCAAAGGAGGAGGAAAGGAGGCAGAAGCCAGATCGCGAGGCCACCGAAACACGAGGAGGCGGTGGTCTCATGCTCCAGCCTCCAAAGGAGAAGCCGGATCATGAGGCCACCGCCATCAGCGGCCTCTGGAAGTGAACCCGGAAGTGCCATCACAACGTTACATGCCATCATGACAGCGCTGCGGGCTCTAGATACATCACTATTGAAGGTCCAATCCTATCCAACTTTCCAGTGTCCATGCAGCCGCAATGCAGCCCTGAGGTAAGGAAACAAACAGTCCCTTACCATGAGGAGGCCTCCATGACTCCCCCCCCCACTGTGTGTACAGCGCACACCCCATTGACATGACTACATCAGCGCTGGAATGTTGGATAGGATTGGGCCCTCAGTCTTTGCTATGGTTAACTATTGATAAAAAAACTGTTTAATTATCATCCTTTTAATCACTTAACGCATCAATTAAATACACATTCATTTGCATGTCACCAAATATAAGTAATATAGATGGATTTTTGAGTTGTTGAAGGAATCATGAAACACTATATATTTTTAATGAGATAGCATTTATTATTGAGAGCCAGTGTAGCATAGAGGCTGAAAGACTGAGCTACAAATTAGTATTTCCATGATTTTAATCTCACTTCTGCCATGAACTCACTAGGTAGGCAAGCCACTCACTCTGAGCCTCAGCTTCAATATGGGGATAAGAATATAACCCAGTTCGATACCCTGCCACGCCATCACATGCAGCATGCCAATGAAAGCTGCACTGCATGCTGGGGGGGGGGGGGGAGAGACCAGAAGGCAAACTAGAGGTAAGTAAAAAACTTTTTAACTTACCTCCACGAAGGCCTTCTGGCCGCCTATGGATCTCCTTAGACCCATACCAGCTATGGAGCTCGTGTAAGTCCAAGAAGATCCAGGGGTGTTTCAGAGTGGGGTTATAGAGATAGGACCTGCTCTGCACAATTGCTGCTGGATCCACCCCCCTTTTCTTGATATGCCTCCCGGTTCCTTACTTGAAATGCCCTGATCCTCCCCCTCCCCACCCATAGCCCACCCCCACCGCTAACTTCCCGCACCGGCAGAGCAACTAGCCGAGTTGCTGGGCCTTGTGCATCAGTGGATCACATATAATTGGGCTGTCACCTTGCAGAATTGTTGTAAGAACAACATCAAGATAATACATGTGAAATGCTTTCCATACTATGAAAATGTTATACAAGTGCCAATAATTGTTACCATCAAAAACGCGCCCTTCTTTGTGAATGGGAAAGTTTAGTCTTAGTATTTTCAATGGGCAACACATCAGATGTATTTTTACATAGCCTTTTTAAAAGTGTGCCATTAACTCTCAGTCCTAACCCCCCCCCCTTTAACCCTTCTTATAGTCCACTCCTATTGGGCTTAACCACTGGTGGAACTAGCGTTGGCAATCACAAAAACCTCTCCAGCAGTGCAGGAAGCCACGCATTGCCAGAGCACCAGCAGAGAGGCTGGAGTGGCTCCATGCATGGCAGCGGATCGGGGATGATTGGCCGACCCAGTCAGCCCAGTGGGGGAGGACAGAACAGGGGCGGGTGTGGGCGGAATGGGGCAATGACTGTGGCGGGGAGGAGGGCAGATTGGGTTTGGGAAGGGGGCGGGTTTGGTGGCAGCAGCATCTGCTGAATCCAAACCCCTTTGCCGGACCTGATCCCCCGACCCAGGTCCACACAGACTTGCACCAGCAATTTCACTGGTGCAGGTTCGAGTTTGGGCCTTGGAGGCCCTGGGGTAAGGGAACAAATGTTCCCTTACCTGGAGGAGACCTCCAGGACTGCCCCCCACATAGGATGCAGCGCACATTTCGACAGCGCGGCTGCATTGGCGGAAGAGATAGGATTGGGCTGTTAATTAAATCTGATCACTAATGAATCAACTGCAACTTTAGTTGACTAATCTGCCAAATAAGAGGATTGAAGCTTGCAGCCCCACAGACAGCAGCTGCCACCCGTATCTCATATTGTGTCTGTTGCAGATCAAAAAGAGGCCGGTTTGCATCAGCTGTAATCAACATACTGGTGAGTTCTCAGGAGCAGCCTTTTAGCTCATGAGCTCTGTGGGAAGCCAAACTATTTTCACACCCAGTTACGCAAAGTTTCCATTGCGCAGACAAATGTATCATTGTTTTAGTGCATGTGGTTATCTTGCAAACTTGTACATTTAAGTCTGGATTCCATATGGCAGGCAATTGTTTGCTATTAATTGTCAACAACTGATAGATATTTTTGCTTCCAAAACCTGTGAGATTTTGATGTCATTTGGAGAAAGATTGTCTCCAGCATATTAAACAGTAGCTGGTCTAATAAAAGTATTTTCTCATTTCTTCTGTGTTTCTTCTTCTGTAGGATCTTTACAGATCTCCTATGGAGATTACCCCAGTTAGCCATCCAAAAGAACGAGGACTAAGTTCAAATAATGGTGTCATTGGGGCAGAGTGGGGCAGCTTGTGTGGTTGATGGTACTCGATGGTTCGATTTCATCAGGCCCCTGCACCAGTGACTGTACTGGCTACCAATTCATTTTTGGTGCAAATTGCTGATGTTAAACCCTTTAAGCCCTTTACAGAAGTGGGGGGGGGGGTTTGATGGTGAGAAGCAGAGCCTTTTCTGTAGTGGCACCGAACCTCGTGGAACTCTTTCCTTTATGAACTGCCCCCTCCTTCAAAATATTCCAGCAGGGTTTAAAGATATTATCATTTAAATTGGTATTTTGAATGTGGGTAGGGTTTGAATGTGGGTAGGCCACATGATCGCGGAGGCGTCTTCGGACAACGCTGTCTCTTCGGCTTTGAAATGGGGATGAGCACCACACCCTAGAGTCAGACACGACTGGACTTAATTGTCAGGGGTCACCTTTACCTTTACCTTAGGGTTTGAGATAAGTGATTTTCTTTTTTACTCTCACTTCTTATGATTTCAGTGTTTTATTTCAGTGTTTTATTGCTGCTCCTTGGCTGCTTTTATTGACCTGCTTTTATCTGGGTATCCTAAACTTTACAATTTATGTCACTGCTTTAATTATGAATGTTTTCATGCTGCTGGGGGTCTGGCAGTGGGATGTTATTATCTGTGCACTGGTTGTTTTATTAAATCTTATTGGATTAAATGATATGTTATTTTATTATTATTGTAATTATTGAATTTGTAAATATGATGGCTTTTATTATTGATTTTGTATTATATTTATGATGAATTTTGTTAGCCACCTTGAGCTTTTATGGAATGGCAGGATATAAATGTATTACAGCCCAGTACTATCCGGTAGTTACATCACCGGAATGCATGTTTGATGGCGCAATCCAGTCTAAAGATCCGGCAGCGGGGCAAGTGCTCTGCCACCAGAAGCCGTCGCAAATGTGCCGTAAAGCACATTCACAATGACTCATGAATAAGGGCCACCGACGCGAGGCCGGCAGCACTTACTCCGCCACCGGATTGCCCCTGTGGCTGCCGGAGGAGGTAAGAGATCCCCAGCGGGCACCAATTAATCAGCCAATCAATCAATCAATCAATCAATCAATCAATCAATGTAAGCTCTGCCCTCTGTGTTTTAAAAGGACATCAAGTCTTACCACTAAACCCAGTCTGACCAACAGTCTTCAAGGAATTATGTCTCAGCAATATAGGATCTTAATCTGTGGAGCTTAATCTCCAATGTCTCTTTCCAATGTGAAGTCACTCGGTAATGCCATTATCAGGTGATGTCCATGAATGTCTCTGACATTCAACTCTGTCAACTCAACTCAATAGGTACAACTCTGATTGCTATTATGATGAGTACTTTTTTTTTTTTTTTTGCTTTGCAATCCAAGATTTCCATGAGATCCATATGGAAGTAGACACATAGGCATGCTTTATAGAAGAAGCTAGCATGGGTAGTGCGGTCATAGTTGTAAAAGTAGCAATCCAGCCGATCAGAAACAATGACAATTTTGTCCGGATATAACGTAGTAGTTCAACCACGTTACATAGGCATGCTTTAATTTCTGTTACATTCCAAAAGGCAATATATTTTTACTGCTCTGTCTTGGAGGGGTGTTTTGTCACCTGAATCCCATGAGCAATAAAATGATGGGAGTATTCATATTCATTTTCCTTAAATGGAACTACAGGCAATCCTCAGGTGACATAGCTTTCCTTTGCGCTGATTTGTTAAAGTGGTCATTGCCTCATTGTGATTGATAGCTATTCTACCCAACTGGAGCACATTCTGGTCCAATCGGCACCCTTTTCCTGCCTAATAAATTAGCATGTATGCTGTAACATTGTTTTATGCAGCACTTGACTTTCAGCAATGCGTACCCCACGCTATGGAGATATCACTGTATCTAGCCTTCAAATTTTTGTGATTTTTTTTAAAATACGTGACTGCAATAGGTGCCCTAGTGGATCAAGAAACCAAAATAGCTGGTTTCCTGTGGCTATTTTCAGCGAGTTCGTGACAAGTTGGACCGAGGTGTAAACTTGGCACAAATATCCCTTTGAGTACAGAATCTCCTCTACAAGCGTTCAATGGCAAAGAGCACGTCAAAGCACCAGGTGACTTCTGCAGCAGCAGTTTCGTCTCTTAGAGGACTGAAATTGATTTTCTACCTCCTGGCATGTGACAAATCAAGACATTGCCCTTTGCTGCATTTCCTAAGAGCATGCAAATCACTGCAGAGCACGTGCAGAGAGATCAGGATTCCCCCCCCCCAAAAAAGAGCAACAAAGTCATCCAAGAAAAAAGCCTATCCAGAAGGAGTTGGAAAGGACACTTTCTTGTTTCTTAGTTCTAAAGAAGCCAATCACAACACATGTGAGGAAACAGCTATGGAGAATCAAGTCCCCTATCTGTATAACAGAATTAAAAACATTCATCATGATTTCCGGGAATTCCGTCGTTTAATAAATAGCTAATAAAAACTAAAGTCGTGAAAACCTGAGATTGTTTCTCCCCTATCCGTGTTTGTGTAACGCTTGGTTCAACAACCCCACCCCCCGTTTTGACTTTGAGCTGCCTCTTAGGTGCCACTTTTAGGTGCCATGCTTCCAACAGGGCAATTAGTGACTGGGACATTTACCGCTTCTCTGTGGGATTGTAGTGTCCAAGCATAAGAACATAAGAACATAAGAACATAAGAAGAGCCCTGCTGGGTCAGGCCAAAAGCCCATCTAGTCCAGCTTCCTGTATCACACAGTGGCCCCACCAGATGCCTCAGGGAGCACAAGACAACAATATAACCTGTTTCCCGTTGTCACTCCCTTGCACCTGGCACAGAGAAAACCCACTTCTAAAACCAGGAGGTTGCTTATGGCTTGTAACCTGTGATGGTCTTTTCCTCCATGAATCTGTCCAAACCCCTTTTAAAGGCATCTAGGCCAGGTGCCATCACCACATCGTGTGATGCTAAAAGCATCACTGTTTCTGTCTTGGTTAATTTAAAAAAAGGAAAAAGATAAAGCAGCCAAGGGGTCTTGGCAGGAGAGGAGTGGGTTGAAAATTTCCTTCAAGCATCTTCTTGCATTTGCCTTGTATTATTTGGTTCTAGGATAAATATGTCCGCTCTTGCTTTTAGTAAAGGAAGTGAAGTGAAGTAATACTATGACAGTAAGGCTATGTCACATCTGGCACGTGCATGCAAACTGTGGTATTCTTCCTTCCAGTGACTGGAAGTGAACTGAAGCACCTTGATCAAGAGGATGAAAACAGACTCACAGATCGGGAGGCAGGACAAGGTCATCACAAAGGAAAGGCAGCAGGCAGGCGGGTGTGAAGGAAATCAAAAAGCAAGACAGCCAGGACCAGGGATGCTGAGGAAAGGCTTGCGGGAAACGAGAACAAGGAGAGCCGGAAGGATGAGTAGGGTGGGGAAGCTGCACACGTAGTGGAAGTAGTTTGCTGCACAATATATCCCACACAATATTGAACCTACACTAGGTCAGACCAATTAGAGGTGGAAGAGCAGTGGTATATAAGGAAGTTCCATCCTCTAACCACCACCACCACCACCACCTTCCCATATGCTTTTAGCATGAGGTTACCTGGTCCCCTAGGGTTGAATAGGAGAGTTTTACAGCCATTGTGATTGGTTCATTTTGTGACTGGGTCTTTGTCTACTCTGATCCATACAGGCAGTTGGATGGGCTGATGTCCTAGTGGGAGGTGCTTTAACTAGCGTAGTCTCTGGTCATAATGGCTGAGTACTGAAGGTTTACCTTAGAAGAGCATTGGTGAGCATCCAGTTGTGGTGAAAGAGGGATTTCATGGAACAGCCTCTGGGGTTTTAGAGTCCAGGGGAGCTGCCTGCCTCACCAATGAGTCCCATCATAAACTTAGACACAGTAATCTTGCATTCAAGATAAATGTACTATCTTCTTTCCTAATCACTTCTTTATCAGCTGATTGCTAGAGACTACATTCAGATAAAGAGCATAGCCTATGGCAAAACATTTGCACCCATTTGACAGCATAGCATAGTGATTGTTTTCCGTCATTTTGATTCTTTGTATTTTTTCAGGTACACAAGAAACCAGACAATCATCTTACAGCTACAAATAGAGCTGATGAATTAATTTAGCTATTAATTTAGTTACAGGATTGTTGCAGCCAAGTAGTTATTGGAAGAATGATGTATACGGTGTTGTATTCAGTCAAGCCTGGCCCAAGGGGAAATAGTGCCTAGAGGCCCTCGATGCCATCCACCATTGCTGCCCTTGCAGGGGAGGTGCATGCACACACGCACGCACGCACGCACGCACACACACACACACACCACTTTCAGAGAACTGACAAAGATAGCAATGACCAGCACCACCTTAGCCCGCCCACCTGCCTCTTCCGTGAGCAAGTCGGAGAATATGAAGTCAATGATGCTCTCCTAGCATGCCCACTGCCTTTGCCACCTCGTCCACAAGTGAGGAGGAAGAGGAGGTGGGGAGAGGAGGAGAAAAAGAGGGTGGTGATACGGCAGTGGGAGCCCAGCTTACCTGCTTCCTCCTCCTGGCTTTGGCACACACACTCCGTTTTGAAATCGCATGGCAAAGTGGGGTAGAGCAAAGAACCCAGGCGATGCTTCTCCCAGCGTCCTTGTTCTGCCCTGCTCTGCCACTCTATTTCAAACCATAGAGAAAGGGTGAAAAGGTAAGGGGGCAAGTGGGGACAAAGGAAGGCGGCTGTGGAGGTGGCCTATGGGTGCAGGGTGCCTGAGGGCCCCCACCATACCACACCTTATGCTGAGTTGATGCTGTATAGTATAGCACAGTGGTGGCCAACCTTTCAACACGAATGCTCCTAGCCCTTTAATGGGTGTATAGGTGAGGGCATTTCAGCAGGTGCAGCTGTTTTAGCAGCACCATCAGCACTGGCAGCTGCCCAGATTCTGTCTTCTATACAACTCTTAAGAACACAGAGGCCCTAATGGTGGAAGGTTGGCCACCCCTGGTGTAGCAAGTCTGGAGTCACGTGTTCTTCTTAGATGTGTTCTTGTTTTTCCTTTGCTTCATGGTTTTGCTCTGTTTTGTCTGTGAACGCAGTGCATAGCTTTCCCTTCATCTGTTACAGCAGACGGGCAACCAAAGGAAGTGCATGTATGACACACACTTCCTTCTTTTTTTTTTTTTGCCAGTTCCTGTGAAAGCTCAAGGGTCCATTCATCCATGAGATTGCTTAAGAAGACCAAAAGAGAAGAAGTCAAGCTTCCTACGTGCAGTGTCGCGGTTGCCATGCGCTCGTCTTGGCTTAACAGGGGCTGACTGAGGGCATGTGTTTGCTGAATAGTATCACCTCTAGATGTGAATCCCAAAGTGGGCCAACTGAGGCTGATTCACCTCATTTCTGAAGCCATTGTCACAGTCCTGCGAGACACTGGATTATGCACTGAAAGTGGGAAACCAAAAAAAAGGTGATTGTAACAGAAAGACATCATTTTTGTCAAGGTGGGATTTTCTTCCAAGTAAAAAATGGAGTGACTGACAACAACAGCAACAACAAATAATCCCACTGCAACAGAGTAACTGTCTTTAGGCACAATGCTACCTTAAATGTTTGGTTAGAAGGCATTTATCTGGATTCATACTATTTTACATCCTGTTTCCCTCGTTGTCCAGAGTCATTTAGTATTCATACTGTGAAAAGGAAAAAAAAAAATCTTCCCAGGATCTGTATGCAATAGGAAAAGCTACTTTTGTTTAATAGCGACGCTTCTGGGTTACCTGTTCCAAGTATCTGTGAATGCTGAGCCTCCTCAGAGGTTTGCTGCAGTATAGATACCGAGAGAAGCACCTGTCCAGCACAAGAGTGAATACAAATGTGTTCCTACCATGAATGACGGTAGTGTTTAAGAGTGGGCAGACATAGGTTGGAGTATTTTTTTTATTTTTGCCACATTTTTCAACAAATCCCAGGTTCCTCTTTCTTTCTTCTCCTCATCGAATCGCTAATTCAGCACTACAGCCGAGCGTAGAACATTGTATTCTTTATGATTTTCCTCTGAGTCAAACTGTGTCAAAGCCCACTGACTAAGACTGTAATCCCTGGCTGAGGGCCTAGCTTGACATTACAGGGGACATGTGGCTGATGCCAAGCCTTGTCTCTCCTGTAGTCGCTCATGAAGGAAATTCTTGACGTGATGTCATTGTGTGCTGCGTTTGTCTGCTCCGGCTCCAGTTCATTGGCTGCTGCTTGCAGGGAGCAAGGAAACACTATCACAAGAGGCAAACAACAACATTTATTTTACTAGGCGTCTTGGGGAGACGCAAGGTGGTAGCAACCAGGCTTTCCCTATACTGTAGTGTCTAGTTAGGTCCTGAAAGAGTGAGATAAGAATTAGAGACAGATTACGTCCTCTTTGATGTGTTTTACCATGGAGACCATGGAGAGTTGTCTTTCCACAATATGCCTTTATATCTAAGGTTAGTTCATATCGGAGTTTGTTCCCAGCCTAGCTTGGTAGTGCTCAGCTCTGGTTTCATTTCTTGTAAGCCAGGAATCTGTAGCAGATCTCTTTAGTATGATGATGACTTGCAGGAAAGAAAATGATGCGATGCACAGGTGGCTAACCAACTTTTTCGGATACCAGAAAAGCATGTGCGATTTGTGGGGGGCTTTTTTTGTATATAAGTAAATCAACAGTGAAAAATGATTAAAAACCTAGAACGATGCCATCAGGAATGTATCTTTTAGATATTCAAGGCGCACAGGGTTCCTGGAATGATTCCTCTCTCTTTTTGGCTTTTCAGGTAGCCAAGCATGCATAGAGAGGCCCTCTTGCCAGGGCTGGCTACCCATAAAGGCTGATCTACACCACACGAATTCTGGTGCGTCCCGGGCGAGTGCGGAGCTGTGTGGCTTCCATTTTATCAGATCGGAACGCGGGAGATCGGTGCTCTCCTGAGTTCCATTGCGATCAGTTGTGGACCATGCTGATGTTTGGCCATTTTCGGCCAATCAGAAGAAAGTGAGGGCGGGACAAGGAGCAAAGTGTTTCACCAATGGGATGAGAGGGGGGCTTTCAGCCAATCGGAGTGCACTTATGGCAGCAGCAGGAGTCAGTGGAGCCAGGGCAGCGTCTTGGGGCGGGGCGTCCTGTCCCCTATGCTTGCGACCCCACAAACGCAAATGGATTTGGTGTAAGAACGAGCCTTAAGAACGAGCCCCCGCAGTTGCTTCAGGCAGCAGATTGGCAGGGCGCACTCAACTCCATCCACCCTCTTGCCTTCACTTCTCCTTCTCCTTTACTCCTTTGATAAGAAAAGGAAGAGGCATGTGGAGCGGAAGTGTAGAGGAGAGTGATATAGAGTACCTCCTCTGCACTTCCTCTTCCACTCTGTCCCCCTCCTCCTTGTCCAATCCAAGGAGTGGGAGGAGCAGAAGCTGGCACATGATTCAAGCCCCATAAAGTACTGTATTGGGCTGGTTCTGCCTCTTTTCTTGAGCCAGAAGTTCAGACCTTTTCATCATAGTTTATCATTCATTCTTTCTGAGGCATGAATTTATTTTTGCCTGTTTTGAGGGGAACCTATGGTACCCCAATTTTAACACACACATGGATTACATAGCATTAAGGCACTGGTTTCATGTAATAAGAGATGGTATCATGGAAACATACAGGTGCATTAAGTGCTGTTAGATCCATTTGTTCCATTGACTCAAGTCCAGGGTGTGCTTGGAAGGCTCTTAATGTGCAGAAACTTGCTGAAGCTAAGCAGATCTCTGGTCTGGTCAGTCTTTGGATGGGGGCTTACCTGGTAACCCCTCTCTGTACTGCCTTGAGTTTCGTGCTGGAAGAAAAGTGTTATATGAATCAAAAAGAGGCTCTGAGTAAGTGGAATGTTTCATAACACCAATCCGTTTTTACTGGTATGGTGAAAATGCCCATCGGACTGCAACCATTTTCAATTCAGTGCATGCCTTTAATTGCCTCTCAGTATTTGTCATTGTGTGTCACTTTTTTCTAGCATAGTCTTTCAATCAGTACTTTTTTCAGTTTTGACACATCACATTTGTTGATCTTTCCCCTTTTGTATTACCAAATATTATAGTTAGTTTTTCTGCCAAACTTGCTTGTTGCTATGTTCTTGATCCAGTCTGTGAAATTACTCTGAACATGAACAGATGGAGAAAATGGCTATTTGCATTAAATAGCATTTCATACAGCAGTAAGTGATTGTTACTAAATACAAATCAAAAATAGGTACAGTAGACGCATAGC